>CM022538.1:8839072-10039072 GCA_012273795.1 Dendrolimus punctatus
AGCCAGGTGGTAGGGCATTTGCCCGACTGGATGGCTACCACCCCTGGTCTAGAGTATGCCGCCATAACAGCCTTGAGTTGTGTTCCGGCATTAGTGACCAGGTTCCAATCTCCCTTAAGAGAGGAGCAGCGCATTTGTAGCACCTCTGGTTTTGCAAATGTACATAGGCGATGGTAACCGCTTTCCATCAAGTGGGCGGTCTGTCTGTCTGCATAACGCCTGCAATATAAAAAATAACGAAATAGGATCAAATCGAGCGAAGGAAGCGTCTCTTCCCCAAAGGACGGCTACCCAGACAAAAGCAGGGATATCAAGTTATAAGTTATCCCTTGTGCAGACGAAGACTCCAGCGCCTGATGGGCCTGGATGAAATCCGGCGCCGTGAGCAAACGGCCACGGGCGAAACCCAAAAGAGGTTCCGCCCCCACTTACGCCGCTGGTGAGCGAGTAGTTCCATGCTCCCCATTCTGCCACTACGGAGTACATGCGTCCTACGGTGACAATAGACGAGTCCTTTTTGGCCGTCGCCTGCCAAAAAGTATTATGGCTTGGTCCTATGCGAAGCACGGGAAGTTTTAGTGGGTGATCCACATACGGTGATATGCCCGTGAGTAGATCTCTCCTCGAGAAAAAAGGATCGATCCAAAAGACGCTTCAATATAAGGCAACTATTATAGTATCTAACCGTTACGCCAACCTATACCGTTCAGGGTGTGACTTTCCAATAAGAGTCGTGATAAAGAATGACCGGTTTGTAAATTATGTTAATACAACCTCTTTGATTACCAAACAAACCGCTTTTTAAAATTTATTTAAATAGCATAAAAAATATTGATTTAGGTACTCGACCAAAATGTATCTTTTTCTATACCTACTTGTAAAATTCAAGAGCGATATTATTAATAAATTTTAATATCTATGTAATATGATCATAAATTAAAATTATGTAAAATTATTAGATCTAGGCATAATGCTGAACAATTTCTTGCGTCGCTTCTCTTTAAGCTTACAACATGTTGCGAAGCGGTGGAAAATTAGATTAGGCTCTTAAGAGAAAATTAAACCCATAAATAAAAATTAAATATTTTAAATGAGCAAGTTAGGGGTAAGCAAAGCAATAACTTCAACACTACCCATTGAGTCTTAAAATCTTTGTTTTCCGCGATCACGGTTACTAAAAAGTGGCCGAAACCTCGAGCTAATATATCGCGCTTAACCGTTAAAACTAGTCTTCGAGTACTAGCCGCAAAAACTTATGAAAATATTTTTAACATAAATTCCAAATTTCAGTGAAAAATGCTCTATACAACGCCTAATTAATAAACAAGCGTTTTTAAATGTTTTGTTTTATCTATCCAAAAGGTTGTTTCGAATTGCCTCTAACTCTCGTAAAGCTCCAAACCCACCGTGGAACACTTATGGTTAATTATAATGTATGTAGATCTTGATGGAGAATGCCCTAGTAATCAATAGTTTATAGCTGACAGTTGTTATGTGTATTTCAAACTTCTCACGAATAGATAGTTTATTCATGCTTATTTGTTGATTAATTACAAATTTTATCGGGGCTTTACCTAGAAAATAAATCATGATATACTAACACAGTTTTACAATGTAAGTAGTAGGTAAGTATTGTGATCATATGATCAAATGGTTTGTTTATCGTGGCATAGATTCGCGTTTGACAGCTATCTCACTTGATGTTAAATGAAGATGCGATCTAAGATGGAGCACGATAACCCAGTAGATACCTATTTACTAGTGACTTGAGGACCACTGGATTGTATGAATCGGGGAACAGAGACTGCGGCAAATTGTTCCCACTCGACAGCGGTGCGTAAAAGAAAGTTAGTGGCAAAACGTTTAGTTCTAATTCATGGTATGTCCACCCTGTAACGATGGCGTAAACCGGTGTGTCTGGTTGACCAATGGTAGAAAGGGGATGGAGGAACCAAGTCGTGAAGTTCCATAGCACATAAAGTGTATCCGATAGAAAACGGACAGACCTGCTACTCTGCGCCGAAGGCTTTGAAGCCGAGTATCAAAAAAAGAATCATCGCCAAACAGTCTCCTGGCTCTCCTATCAATCGACTGCAATGCATCCAATTGGTACTTAGTTGAGCTGTCCCAAAGGTGAACTCCATGAATCATCAAACCTGTGCTTTGTATAGAGTTAAAAACTGTTCTGGCGGAAAGTACCGTTTCACCTTTGAAAGTATACCCAGTTATGGTCTATTACTTGAGCCAGTGACTCAATGTAAGAACCAAAGCTGAGTGTTGGAGTCAAGGAGATATTTAATACCAAAATCCGGTCGGTTATCGACACTGATGTATCTCGAAAAATCGGAGTCATTTCGAAAACAAACAAGCCCGGGTCTTAGAGGCGTTGAACCTGACCAGGTTGGCATCTCCTGAATCAGAAACTGCCTGTAAGGATAAGTTCAATCGTTCGACCATTACCTTTCCATGTGACTGAATCTGGGCTCTGTTGTTTCGCGCATTGGAAATGCATCTCTCTACAACTGTGCTGTCATCTGCATACTCAAATACTCCGGGCTTGAGCAAGTCATTGATGTGCCGCAGAAAAAGAGTCGGATATTATAATTAAATATAGAGCAGCGTAGAGGCAAGAAAGAAAGAAAATAATGTTTATTTAGAGTTATTGAAAATGATTAAAATATACATAAATACCTAGTTTAATAAAAACCAAAAACTTAACTAACTCTAAACAGGCCCTAATCAGCAAATGCTGGTTAATAAGAACCAATGCTGGCCTTCACTTCATTCCATTTGATATCTTGCAACATGATTAATTTTGATATCTGGCGCAGTAAGTAAATAAATATTTGTGTTTATAATATCCTATTTCTTTCAATTACTGTGAAATATTTTGTTTCTACAAAATATAGGCACATCTTGATCACTTACAATCGGATGGGTGCGCGTGATATCATGTGAATCAGTTGTGTGATGATCATCTTCCGGTGGTCGGGAGCCGGCCGTGTCACGTCAAGGTGCACTTCATTGTAGACAATAATAAAATGGCACATCAGAGGCCAATAGATCAATTTGGGTAATTTTATGCCTACAATTTTATTATATACTTACTATGTCGATATGCAGACCACTTCATCCTACAGAACTTTTACTTTAGTTCATATCATTATCTTCTGAACTCTGCATATTGAAACAGAACACATACATTTTGTTTTGTAAATATTTAATTGTTTATTGAGATATGCTGGGTTCTTTCGGCGCCAGACTTTTCAGACAGCCAGCGGGACAAACTTTCATATAGATAATACTCAGACAATACTCTTAGTTACAGGAAGGCCACTGCTAAATACATATTAGTTTTCTTGCTGTTGTTTGACACCATTCTATACAGACTACCTTTTTTAGAAAATTCCATTTGAGCACTATGAGCCGGTGTGTGGGATTCGCCACGCTAGGGTGGCACTAGCACCGCTAGTAGATGCTATTGCCACCTATGACGTCCTTCGCCTTTATGCCAGGTCCACGGGTACATGGCAAGCGGTGGCCGATCGTCCTCTTCCATTGCCGAGTTGTCATATAGAGTACCTAGGCCATCCTGTCGAATTTCTTATAATATGTAGTGCTACTGTCTAAAAAAAAATCATTATTATATACTATAAAGACTGACAGGCAGGTGCACATGATGAATAAGGGTTTTATTTTGCCAAAGTGGCTACGCAAACCTAAACGGTAATTAAATTTTCTTTTCTGAAAAATAAGGATTAGTTTCTTGCAATTGATACTAGGTAAAGTTGAAAAGAAAAATTAATTTGTAACGAAACAATTGTAGTTTTCCTGCTCTGTAGCTTCTCTATCAATTCCGCCTTTATCGTCATTACATTACTTGATTTAGTTTATCCACCGATCCGGTATAACCAATTAAATAAGATCGCAATACTGCAAACGACCTTTAGCGCTTCAATGGTATCTTAACTAAGAGTCTATTATGTTAAACTGTACTTCCGTGATATATACTAAGTACCTACATAGTTATCAGTTTGTATCTGTTAAAATAATATTAACCTTTAATATATGACACTCAATATACTTATACGGTAATATAAGTCATGATCGTACTAGCGCCTCAATTAAATGAAGGTCTGAATCCCAACCTGGAAGTATGCATTACTTGGCGGATTTTCTGATATAATATGCGTATAGTCTTTATTGGAATGGGTTAATTCTTTGCCGGTGGGCCGGTCACGTCTGTCGCAGGACCGATGGCCTATCTAGCAGACGAGTCCTGAAGTGGAGACCGTGTCTCGATAAACGTAGTGTCGGATGCCCTCCAGCCCGATCGACCTACGACTTATGCAAGGTCGCCGGTACGCGCTGGCTGGGGAAATCGGAGGACAGGGATGAGTGGCGCCGTTTTGGGGAGGCCTACGTCCAGCAGTAGACTGCGACTGACTGTCGACGAATTCTTTGCCGGCCTAGATCACTGGAACGCTTAACTTCGGTTATTTACTATGGTCTGGGTGTCCCTTAGTGGTTCGTTTTATATTACCCATAATAGAAGCGTAACTTGTTTAGCTTAAAGATATAAGTAAAACGTCTATGTTTTATTGCTGATTATAAAAAAATACCTCGTAACGCCAGTGAAGGACAACATCGTAATGAAATCTGTATATAACATACTCTATATGTGAAACCCACTAATCTGCCTTGGGTTCCCCTAAATGAGGATGAAGACGAAGCCCAACAGAGGGCCATGTGTGGGCTAATAATATTGTAGAATGCACTCTGTTAATAGGTATGAAATAGGAGGGATAAACATTTTTGGCGGTGATTCGATAGTAGTGACATCTAGCGAAAAAAGTGGAATTAAGCATCAACCTACTAAGTTTGCCGTTCGCAATATTTTTATTACGTCTACAAAATTAAAAGTGATAATAATTATGTTTCTTTAGCGAAATGTGAACACAGTTACCTGTACTGTTTCAGCTATGGCTAACATGTGGAGCTTCGTTGGCTTTCCTGATTATTGGCCTGGTTAGAGGTTACTCCGCGTCTGCTATCCCTTCAATAGAAGCCCACGATCCAAATATCATACAACACAGCGAACAGAAGTCATGGATAGGTAAGTCAAAATCTATGTTAACATATGAATATAGTAATGACCTTTTTTGTAAGGTAGGTTGTTCCTATTTACGAACTTGTTCAGTTTATTGTCGTGAATCTTGTATATAAATTATCACCATCATAACGTTTAAGAGCTGATTCTCAATTCTGCTATTATAATAATATTGGAATGGTCTTACATTAGTGCCAGGTGGTAGAGTATTTGCCCGACTGGATGGCTACCACCCTTGGTCTAAAGTATGTCGCCATAACAACCTTGAATTGTGTGCTCCTTTAAGAGAACAGCAGCGTATTTGTAGCACCTTTGGTGTTTCAAATGTCCATTGGCGATGGTAACCGCTTTCCATCAAGTGGGCCGTCTGCCTGGCTGCTGAAATTCCGTAATTAAAAAAAAGTGCCATAATGGTTGCTTTTCTATATAATCTTTAGGTAGGTCGAACCCCAGGCAGGTTTTTTTAAAGTAAATCTTATGTATTTACGTAAAAAAGTAGGTTTATATATGTATACTAAGACATGCATGTGAGTTCGTCTACACTTGACTTGAAATTGCCGCGGGTTTCCTGGGGCAAAAGGTACCACAGCATTTAAAGAAGATGCTAAGCTATCGTTTTTACCCGAACAACTACAAACCCAAAATATCACACTTTTTACTCGTATTACAATAAAATATGCTATTGATCAAGGGAAAAAATTTGGGAACTCGATTTTATTATTTGGCCATTTTAAAACATTCGAAGAAAAAGTCCCGCGGGTTTCTTGGAATAAAAAGTAGGGCAAATTTTAAGTGTAAGATTTTGCTGTCGATCAGTGAAAACCGCATCGAAATCGGTTCAGTAGTTTTTACGAGTTCATTACGATTCAGTTGGATTCTGCATAAAAATAATATAGGTTCGATCGTTCCGACACGATTGTCATAACAGACCTTGGGGACCTCAGTTCTTATCGGTAAAGTTTCTTGCACTTAACTGGATTGTGGGCTATTTCACTTTGTACGACACGACACTTATCTTTATCCTGTATAAATAAATTGGCAGACAAACATACACTTTGTATTGTGTATTCTTTTCAAGAATATATCTTTAATTTATTTATAACTAACTGTACCCGGTAGACGTTGTCTTGCCCTTCTAAAATAATAATCTAAACCCTACTGCAGTGCCATCTAATGTGACCAAATGTTAATCTAAACTATTCTCGAAACCACTTGAACAAAAAAATAATAATTTCAATTTGACAAGGGGCCTCTACGTGTTGGCCTTCCCATGGCCCCACATAAGCGCTCAAAAAGTCTAGGCCTTTTTTATGGCCCGTGATCTTTAAAGACATACAAAGATAATTTCACTTAAATTCAATAAAATGCATAACAAGGGGTCCCACTGTTTAGAAGTTTAGCGGCGCCACTCACCGGGTGCAATCGTGAATCTAAACCATTCAAAGACTAACTTGAACAAGCACAAAAAATTTCATCAAAATCGGTTCAATCGTTTAGGAACGCATTTTGGACATCATACAAACATTGTTATTGTTATTTATAATATTAACATTTATATTCACTTTAAACAACGTTGAAACTAAACCATACAAACACTCATAAATATTTGCAGCTTAATTTAGAAACCAATAATAAATTGGTCCCAAATTACCATCACTTGGGAATGTTTCCAAAACGCTGGCCGTTCTACCACGTTGTATGGCAACGCTTGTGCGTAGTCCAAAATACAGGCCAGTCGTTTTTGTACCGGATCCGCCGTACAAAACTTAGGGGCAAGCACGGTTCGGCCCTCCCCCTTTCACCTCGTGGTGAGACCTGAAGTAGCCGAAGACGCCCAGCTTTCCGGCTTACAATGGTGTGGCCAGCCTGTTTAGCTGTCAGCCAGCGTAAAAGACAGAAAATATTAAAATATAATTTACGGACTCTACCATGCCGGGCATGAAAATCAGGGTTGTAGGATCCAGTGTCCCAAGACGCTACAGCAGATGAAGGTCGTTAGAATAACTACTATATTTGTATTCCCGTTTGCAGGTGCAATTCCACCACTGGGTGCTTTCCTTGGTAGTATGGTGTCAGGCGCCCTAATGCAGCATGCTGGACGCAAAAGGACTTTGCAATTTACAGCGCCGCTTTGGGTAGCCAGCTGGTTGATTCTTGGCTTTGCGAAGTATTTCCCTCTTGTTCTTGTGGGAAGGATGATGTCTGGCGTCTGTGTTGGTTTTGTTTTGGCTACCGTTCAAGTATATGTAAGTTATATAAGTTGTGAATATTTTAATAAATTTATTTAACTTAATTAATAAATTTATTTATACATACATATTGTCACGCCTGTTTCCCATTGGGGTAGGCAGAGACGATGGATCTCCACTTGTTACGATCTTGACAAACACTTTTCGCTTCATCAACTTTCATTAATATTCTCATACATGCACGCTTATTTAAACTACTTTTTATCTGAATTTATTTATTAAGTAAGTAAAATAAATTTATTTATTGAACATTTGTAAATTGGCAGAGTATTGTTTTGCTTCATAGGAGACATGACATTTATTATAACCATTCCGTTAAACAAAGTTAAAAATATGCCTCGTCTGTAGGTACATTGAAGCTATTTAAAAAACCACTGGATTAAATTATATTAAAGATGGAGAACACGATATTTTTATTCAGATTTCTTGTCTGTTTAATCGGGATTTATGCAAAAACTAATAGGCTGATTTCGATGCGGATTTCGCTAATTGACAGCAAATTAGACTAGACTAGATTTAAAATTTGCGTTACGTTTTATTGCGGGAATCCCGCGGGAATTTTCCCGGAAGCAGTTTGTAACTGTTCGAATACATAAAAATTGTCAGCACATTAAAATACCTTGGGCATTTTCTTTCTTCTGACACAAACGATTATAACGATATAGAAAGGCAAAGAAGATGCCTCTCAGTTTGTGACAACATGCTGGCTAGAAGATTTTTCAAAGCTAGTGATGTCACTAAAATATTCAATACAATAACATATTTCTACACCTAATGGGGTTTAAAAGATATTGTAGTGGTAAAACAATATCTTTTAAACCCCATAATTAAGCTTAATATGTCTCTTAAGGCCAGCCTGAACACGTTTTGTGCTATACGGCGAAGTCACTTTGCAAATGTCTTGACCAGCGTTGAGATGTTTAGAAATACTATAATTGCGGCGATTGTTAGCTGGTTCCACCAAACAAACATTTATTGGGACTGGTTGCAGATTGCTGTTTAAAATAATTAGTTAATGCATTAACTAATTATTTTAACTACCTAGTTCAAGCATTTCATTTACATATATCTTACAAGATATATGTAAATGAAATGCTTGATTTAAGAACGAACTGACTGATTGACATTTATAAAATACTTTTTTCTAATTTTGTTTAATTTTTCAAATTATTTTTTTGAATCTTTGTGTCTCCAATAATTTTTTGCTATATGCATGTCTCTCAAGACCACGGGCCATAAAAATTGCCCGGGCTTTTGGTGGGTGATGGGAATGGGAAGCCTTCCCATTCCCATGACAACACGTATAGGCCTCTTTCGACGAATTTTGATGTAAAACTGACC
The DNA here is from genome assembly GCA_012273795.1 of Dendrolimus punctatus. Lineage (NCBI taxonomy): Eukaryota > Metazoa > Arthropoda > Insecta > Lepidoptera > Lasiocampidae > Dendrolimus > Dendrolimus punctatus. Next base: position 8,847,773 of record CM022538.1, read on the forward strand.
AACAATTACCTCTGTCTATACTTTGTAAAAATGCACTCAAGAACAAGCCCCAATCAGTGTAGGACTATTATAGGAAATGAAAACAAAACGTACCGGGCCTTTGGGGTGAATTTCTAGTGGAACTGGGGATCTGGGAATGTTCGGGAAACAGGAAAAAATGGGCAGACGGTGACTCGCCACTCGGACGGTGCTGCAACAAATGCTGTACAAGTTTAACGAGGGGTAAGATGGTTGTAAGTGGCTAATGGATGCGGAAAGGTGGGCTACAGGTTCACCGAAGCTATTCACGACGTGAGATTATTTATCACTTCCATCCCTGGAATTTGAGTCTTAGCTCTAACGATTAACTACTCACCTAAGGCTTTTCTACAAAGCCTCCTGCGGGTTTATTATAAATATAGTAAAATTAGGTTATTTCGACACAGTTTTCACTGAGACGATAACTTACATTGTTTTGTAAATGTTTCGGTACTTTGTGTCCCGAGTATCCCGAGAGAATTTCAAGTCAAGCATGGATAAATTTGCGGGCTATCGGACATATCCTAGTATGTATTTATTAGTAATCCGCAAGCAACAGCTAGTCTTGGATATAATAATTAATGTGGTTAATAAAAAAACGAGATAATCGAAGTTAAGGTCTACCAATCCACCTTGGACACTTGTGACTGATTCGACTGGCGGGTATTCTAGCCGTTCCCCGAGAACTGCAATTCCCAAACTATTTTAGGCAAGAGACCCTTTTTTAACGCTCGGATGATGATGATGATGACCCTTTTTCCAAAATTAACTGATACCTCAGACCACCCCATAGCCAGATTCCTTAAAATATCCTATCTCTATTTTTTTTCTTATTGATTCAAAATACTTAAACTTAAAAACTTCGTGGTTAACCAACCACGAAGTTTTTAAGTTTACATTACATTACATTATTTTCTCATTAAAATTTAACATAAAAAATTGTCATAAAATTTAGTAAACATCAAATGTAATTAATAAATATTACGTATAAGTACTTAAGTAGGTAATTTTTTTTGAAAGACACATTTGTAGACATAACACAAATTATACAGTATCTTGAAAGTTTGAAATAAGAACTTGTGTTAATTAATAGGAGTCAGTTTTTAGACCTCGTTAACCCCAAAATCAGTTTTCGTTTATTTCGATGTCCCCTGAGAAGCCGATTTCTACCCAGGCGGTCGATATCGACCACTTTCGGAATTCTTGTCCTAGACATTTGAGGAGGTGAGTTGTTTATCATCTAATATGATATTAAAATATACGAATACCAAGCAAAAAATATCACTCTTGCCAAAACGTGTTTATGTTCAAGGCCACATTTCGGTTCAGCGCGCTCTCGCTGGTTAGTGTTTTTATTGTAATCACCATTGTAATCGTCTCATGTTTACAAAATAAAACAATTGTTTACAAATATTACGATGTATTTGTTGATATATTTTCTAATGCGCTATTTGAGCTATTATTTCATACAAACGGCCTTGTGAGAATCAGTCTTGCTGATGGACAGTTCCTCTATAAAGTAAAACGCGGATATTTTTTTTATAAAATTGATAATAAACAGTTTCATTTATTCCTAAAAACTGTTGGATACATTAACTAACTTATAAAAAAACTCCTTATTAACTATCAAAGCTTAAAATTTAAGCCTTCATCCTTTGATAAAAATATTTATTCCAAACTTTGAAATTCGAATTGAATTAATAAAATATTAAATTAAATTAAAAGACACGTCAAATTGATCAACCTGAACGACTACTCTTTTGTCAAATTGTAGGCACTATGGTTTTATCAACGAGCTTATTCTTTTATATAAGCTATTTTTATTATTTCGGAAAATAATTAATATAATACTTTTAGAATATTAAAGAAGTTAAAATAATTTTGCTGTTGAATCATTTTAAGCCTGTCATTCGAATACAAATCGTTAATTTTTTTCAAGTTTTTGGTATCGGTAGCCCCTTTGTAATATCTGATTTTTTTGTGTTATCGTAAACTTTATTTGAATTTTGTTAATATTGTTTTATCTCGCATTCTCAAAATTACTATATGTTTCTTCCACGCCGAAAAATAATAAATTAATTATATTTTTTATGTTGCAGGTAAGCGAATGCTGTGACCCTGAGATCCGTGGTCGCCTCGGATCCTTGCCAACCCTTTCGATGTCCCTTGGGATCGTATTATCATACGTAGCTGGCAATTGGCTCTACTGGAGATACTTGGCATTTTTTTCGGCAACATTTTGTGGTATTTAAGAAAATATTACATTCTAGTATAAAAACTTTTAATGAAATTTGTCCAAATTGTCCTAAAAGTCCTACTTTAACTTTTGACATACCTTCACATAAATTGATCCTTACAAGCTTCACTATGGGTTGACGTACCTAATAATATCTACAGCGTGGGCGTCACTACATTCTAAATCTCACGCTCTTCCTACCATAAGCGCGGGGCACATGGGAGGAGGGTGGTATTAGTGGAGTATTGAGTTTTAAGTCTTCAAACAAGCCGGCGATTTAACTTTGGTGCCCATTCGTGGTGTCATCTCTCGTCGCTTTGCTCTAATCCCTAGTAAAGGACCCGGCAGTGTACGAAATACATTTCCACCGCCTCAAAAAAACCCTAATAACATCTACAGTTGTGTTATATTTTCCAAATTAGGGATTCTAGATCAGGTTAAATGTTTTATTAAAAATCTAATACAGTTTTAGTTGTCGTCAAAATCACCTCTGAGACTTCTTGTGATTTTTTTTCTGGTATAGTTTAGGATTTGCTACTGGAGGCCCGCTTCAAAAATTCACCTGTATGTACGCCTGTAGGCTAAACATGTTTTTGCTTTATTGTTTTATTTTTCACCCATGTAATGTACAATCGAGAGATCAAGAGATCAAGAGAAATCCTAAAAGGGAACTACAGCTTGCACATGAAAAGGACAATATTTGAAACATGCCTATTACCCTGCTTGTTGTATGGTTGTCAGACATGGATATTTACTAATAAAGTAAAACAAAAACTCAAATGTAGTCAAACAGCAATGGAAAGGAGCATGTTGAAAATTAGAAAAATTCACAAAATTAGGAGGGAAAACATTCGTCAAAAAACTAAACTCAAGGATGCTCTCAGACACGCATTCTTACTTAAATGGAGATGGGCCGGACACATCTCACGATACCTAGACAGAAGATGGACCATTGAAGCCACAAGATGGAAAGGACCAGTGGGGAAAAGGAATGTTGGTCGACAATTAAGACGGTGGGCTGATGATATAACACACATCGCAGGAAACGACTGGATAAAGTCAGGCAAAGACAGGGAGTTATGGAAAAGGATGGAGGAGGCCTTTACCCAAAAAGGGGTCCAAATCTTATAAATAATACTAACATTAATTTTTAAGTAAACCTTCGTAAATTTAAGCAAAACTTACTAACAAACATCTCCAATATATATTGGAGATTTGGAATTATTATTATTATTAATGTACAATCATGTTCATCCATAGTGGCATTATTCCTGGTCCTGATTCCACTGCCTGAATCGCCGGTGTGGATGTTGGCGAACGGCGGTGACCCGGCGCCTTCTATTAAATGGTTGTATCTCTCTGCCAGAGCAACAGCCATTGTTAAGGAAGACAGTCCTGAGTAAGTTCTATAACATTATTATTTACTATACTGTAAAGATAAGTAATTATGTTCTGACCTTTGGTGAAATAGTTATAGGATTGACACGTCTTCGGTGGTTTTATATAGACTTACTGTTAGAATTTTTTTTTAGCAATTTTTTGCTTTCAAAAATTTGGTCAAAAATCTTTATAACCAATAGTTTTTCATGTTACATGTATAATTATGATTTGTACTTTTAAATCTTTTCTCTCGTTCCCTTGTGATTTTATTTGGAAGACATTTTTTATATGGATTTGACTTTATGCTGTTGGTCCGAAGACCTTATATTTCTACCTTACATCTGTTCGAGAAAGCTCCCTAAGGGGCTTTAACTCAGCTGGCCTGTTTCCATGATGGGAGGTTCAATCTAATGATGCCAGCCAAAAGGCGACAGCAATAGACTAATTGATGACAGGCGATGAGTAACATGAAGCGCGAGGGGAATGGTCCTACTTATATCAAACGATTCTCCTCTATTGTGTAGAAGCCATTCGTAAAATACATTTTAGTTTCATATCGAGTGATAAAGATCGGTAATTAAATTATGAACTTAACAAGGTGTAACAATGAGAAAATCGAAAAACAAAATAAACTGAGCGATCTCATCAATGTATAGAAAACTCTAAATTCTTTCTGCTTATCTGGGACTATAAATTTATTGGTGGTCTACAGAAAACATTATCTTGGTAGCAAACGCTAATAAACATAATGAGTTTACATTTATATGTATAACAAAAGATATAATATTTGTTCCAGAAAATCAGATGAATCTGAAGCCATTCCTAGTATATTCACACGAAAAGTTTTTTTTTCATCTGTCGTAATAAAGCCCTTGGTGATTGGCTTCACACTCCTCTTTTTCCAACAATTTAGCGGTATTGATGCAGTTATATTCTTCACCGTTGAAATATTTGAAAGTGCAGGTAATGAATACATAAGTAATAAATACAACGTTTAATTTAAAAAAAGAACTTTGTTTTGTATTAAGCTTATAGTAAGAAGTAATCCATTGTTACTGCATTTAGAGTCCGATAATAAATTGCTGTCATTGAGTTGCCTGCTTTATTTTTGTATGTGGCTACATAGGCATTTAAGGCTTCAAAAGAGAGTTGACAAAATAATAATAAAATGCATTAAGACACATTTTATGATCTAATGGGCGGTTACTATATTTTATTGATCGTTCATTTGCCTTGCTAACGGTTAATATTTGACATAAGCCAGTAATATCAAAAATCAATCGATGGTGATTGATAAGGCAAATGGATGAATAGTAAGACACAGAAACCGGACGTTAGCCGATATTAGACGGTTCATTTCTGTCTTTCAGGATAAATTAATCAAAGTGATCTATATAAACAAACTTGATGACAATATCGTTGAATATCGTATCTTTCCAGTTCTTTGCTTGTCATTATCAGCATTATTAAACACAGTAGCCTAGATTTTGTACCAGCGTTGCAAGTTATAACCTCGTAACTTGAACAAGCCTTTATTATAAGGCCTGTAATTTTTCATGAACATTGTATTAAAATGCATTGTAATTCTAGCTCTAACCGCCACTTCGTTTGCGTAGAAATTTTTTCGAGGAGCCCTAAAATAAGTAGCCCAAGTTCCTCTTATAACATTAGCTATCTACCAGTAAAAGTTCTGTTAAAATTGGTCGAGTCGTTTCAGAGATTAGCTGGAACATACAGAAAGACAAAAACTAAAAAGAAATGCATTTTCGCTATCTGAGTCGAATTATCCCCCTTAACTTTATTTCACATTTTTATTTTGACATTACAAACAAACATTTCCATTTTATTTATCACTATAGATCTTTTAATTAAAACACGCCCATATAAAAAATAGGTTCGAAGCATTACTATTAAATAATTGTAAGTTAGCATTAAATATTAATTTTAAGTATATTTAAGTTTCTCTGGTTCAGTTTTCTGCTTCTACAAGAGATATTGCTTATAATTAAGAACACTCGTGAATACTCGTTATGCTACCTTTTAGTTCTTAAAGTAATTTATAAATTAACTCATGTAATGTGAAAGTGTTAACAGCAAACACTATGCACAGGTAGTAGCTTAGACTCTATGACGGCAACCATTGTCGTGGGTGTGGTGCAGCTGGTATGCAATGGAGTGAGCACCATGTTGGTTGATCGCGCTGGACGCCGTCCACTCTTGCTCATCTCAGCAGCCATCATGAGCGTTTCAATGGCAGCTATGGGCGCTGCCTTCTTCTTCCAATTTGAGAAAGAATCTTGGCTTGGGTACGTATCCGGTTGTGTTTTCGCAATGTTTTTCGCACAATAACTCTGCGGTTAAAAGATTATCACGATAATAATTCTGCGGTTTTGCATCGTAAGGACGTCGATAGATTATTTTAACCCATTGTTACCGCAATTTTCCTTCCTAACTTCGATGTTTAAAATACTATTCCCTAAGTATTTTGTTTTGATAATTGTTAACTACAACCTATCACAGCGTTACAAACTGCATTGCTTTTGTCAAATATAAATATTCCTCGTAAATAAAAACTTAACATACAGACAAAAGAAATTTCGAAAAACAAATCGTTCTTTACCCTATGAAGATATAGCAGGACGCGGTGTTGATATTTTGGCTAGCGATGTAAATTGATATATATTATAAGGAGAAGAGTAGCATGTGAAGAGGATATATTATTTGAACCCCTGAAGTCCGGACTTTTTAGAGTATGAATGTCTACACTCTGCAGTAACGGTCTTATTCATAGAGAGTTAGTATAAATTTGAAGGCTTGTTTATGGTTCTTAAAGAAGACCGTAATAAAAAAAAGTTATGATTTTGTGGGACTCAAATTAAAATGCCGGAATTATTATAGAGTTTATTAGAACTGTACAAACACGTATAACACAGGTACAAATATAACCGAACGCAACAAATCGAAACAGAAAGTCGTAATTCAATAAAACGCGCAAAGTCCGTCACTATTAGATTCCCGAACGTACACACGTCATGCCTAGATCGCAGTTGTAGCTCAACTGACCCCCTCTCTCAATCAGGCCATCGTTTTATACTTCACAAATGCAAATTTGCCCAGCAACGTCGACATAGTTTCCTAGAATTAGCTTGTACTTATAATCCGCAACACATGGCTAATGATACTCCTGAGTGGCCGTAAACGAGTACAATAGCACAATAGGCTGATCTCCATAATAAGTAAAAACGTATGCCAATAAATAAATGAACAAAATAAGACGATCATAAAAGGTATTAAAATTAGTTCAAATGCCGACAGGTAACAAAATGTGCTTTTACACTACGTGGAATTTGTCTTTGTCGGAGCCTAAGTTGTAACAATAATATCAGAATGACTATAACAAATAAAACGAATTAAATTAGATAGAAAGAAGAAGAGGTATAGAATAGATACAGCAGTAAGCCAGGAGTTATGATTTAATGGCGATAATAGCTTATTAAATAAATATAGGTACTTTGATTTATTCCCAATGCACTGTACAACTCAAAAGTGTATTAAATATTTTCGATTTTCAATTTCTAAATTATTTTTTTCAGATATTTACCGATTGGCAGTTTAGTAGTGTTTATGGTTGGATTTTCTCTTGGCTTCGGTGGGCTGCCTTTCCTTTTACTCGGCGAGTTGTTCCCTACACATTATCGCTCCCAGTTATCAGCTATGGCCAGTGCTGTCAATCTACTGTCCATGTTCTCGGTCATCAAATCATATCATGCGCTTGAGGTGAGTTCTTTATTTTAAGCTTATTATTTAACAAGTAACACCTAGAATAAGTTATGGATCCCTAAGAGTTATTGACTAGCTGTAGAACATAAGTATCCTATAAAAACTTGTATGTGATAGAAGACTTTATAATAATTTTACAAAGGAAGAATTGTTTTATTAGCAATTAAGGCCAGTCATGGGAACGTTTAGTTAATTATTTTTCTATATGTTACTATGTAGCTAAGTATGCACGAGTTCCTTACCTATAGATGTATCGTATACAAGCAATTAAACTTTAATAAAATTTTGGATAAAATTTCTATTTTGCTTTAAAACAGTTGTAATACGTTGAGCTGTTTCGGAGTTTATTCTAGACGAACTTTTAAACAAACAGGGATACAAATAAAAATTCTAAAATGGTAATGTAAAATGGTAGTTATGATTGATTAGAATTTTAATTAAAATTTTGACAATTACTTTATTTATATTCGTCATGGACACGTTAGAAGTTTATATAACGGAATAGATTCAAATTAATATCTCATTACTAAGCTTGAGCTTCTCTGTATTTAGGAATACGGTCGGTATACTGGACATACTTGTCCAACACAAGAATCTTGAGAAGAAACCTACCCTGTGCAAATAATCCTTAGAAACTCGTGACGAGAATGCTAATTTCCTGGTTCGATCTGGCATGTGAATGCACAAATGAATAATATTTATAATATTGTCTATTTATTTACAGAGGGTGTTTACATCAGCCGGAACGTTTTGGATGTACGCGATATTTTGTGGCATTGCGTTTTTTTTCGTTCTATTTTGCGTGCCAGAAACCAAAGGAAAATCACTGGCAGAAATAGAGCAATATTTTCGTGGTAAAAAACAAAAAGATAATATTCAGATGAATACGCCACTTTAGGCATTATATTTATGTAATTCAACTTTAGACAATTCGACCACTTTCGACTAGGTACATTAAGTACATGCTGCCGTTAAAAACTGATATTGTAATGTTCAGAGAAATTCTCTAAGAAACGCATGTAGTCTCACAAAGAAGAAAGGCGGACTCCGGGGTACGTAGCGGACTTTTCCAACCGGATTTTGAAGTCGATGGTGATTTTATGTAAAAAATATTAATAGTTTAAATTAAATAACGTTCAATGTCGAAAGTGAAGTGAACAAGAAATGTGATATTTTTAAGTATAGGTATATTTAATAAATATTTTAAGTTGTTAATTAAAATAATATGATACGTTGAATATAAATATTAGTAGTTTTATTTGGAATACTAAATAATAATAAAAAAGTAGCATGGCAAGAAATGTGCAGTAGAAAACCTACGCAAAGCTAAAGTCTACAAGACGTGATGGTTTCATAGATCAATTTATATTTTACTCTTTGACGTCTGTCTATCTATAACACATGTATTTCAAGACGAGAAAATTATCATTCCTAGTAATTATTTTGTTTTCGTTCCTGTAAATGTATAAAAATATAATAAATTATTTATTATTTGCTCCTTAGACATTCACTTTTGTTTTCTAATGATAATAATGTATCCTGATAGTAATATCCGTAATTCAAACTAAAAAAATACTGTTAGATGTTTCTACTTTTCTCATTTTTAGTTTAAAAAGTCCTAATTTTATAATATAAGTAATATAGCATTGTACTGAATTAAAATTAGTCTTGGCAACAAATTAAATTGTAGTGATACAAGTATTGTACGTATAGAGATTATTAAATATAAGATATAAAAGCGTACACATCACTCTGACCTAGAGAAACTATCCGAAAATCACCATAGTATAATAGGCTGTACAAAATCAAAACTTAACAAGTGTATTTAAAAAATGTACACTGCAGTACAAGAAAATGTCATGAACTTCAATGATATGTTATTTCAAAACTTTTTAGTAAGCTTATTGGGAACGATATAAAATTTAATGCAGTCTTTACATATTTGGCAAGTACATTAGCACATGCATATTAAGACAACAAATGCAATAATTTTGATTTTAAAACAATGCAATTGCTAGGTTTTGAAATTGCATAGCTGTGATAACCGTTCTAAACATTTATATTTTTTTTATTTATTCTTTCGATACTTGACTTTGTAATTGAATTTGTTTGGTTGATTGTTCGGTCCTTCTTCGTGTCTAGATATTTTATTTGTTAGACGAAAGACCGGAGACAAACAAATTTATAATTTAATCCTAAAAATACAAGTCCGTACACATATTTTACTAATTAATTTAAATATAAGCAATGACATAATATAATTATTGTAAATAAAATTAAGTTAAATAAAAAGTTATTATACTATGATATTGTAGTTCTATAAATGAGGAGAAGAATCGAAATAAAGCTTGAAATATTTTTAGTTTGTTTAATTGCGTCAGATTCATAAGGTCAGTCACAAGATTAATTATTAAAGTTTTATTATTTTTAATTAAAAACTCAATATATAATCGGTGACATCTAGCACAAAGTATGGAAGATGAATGCTACGAATGACAATAGCTCAGCCAAGTATTTGAGCAACTGTTTAGCAGGGCCTTGAGTCTGTATCTCAAATAGGTATTCGAATCGAATTGGAATCGTAACTTTTGACGATTTCGGTAGTCTACAAACCATCTCGGCTCAATATTGAATCAACTTTTTTGACAGACTGATTTAATATGTATTTTAGCGACTACGGACATTTGACCATCGTCAATCTAATGAATCGAAAAATCGAAAGTTTTATGAAAGACTTGAGGACCAGTTCGTGTATACGACACGACAATTAAACAAACTGTTCAACCCTTAGTTATATCTATGGCTAGCAGTCCAAATTTTCAGTTGTTCCGCAATTTTGTGAAACTATTATATATAGCTTGAATAATCATAGTTTGTCTTCATATTAGTCCATTACTTGAAATTATATAAAACGTCACTCTTTTGATAAGATAAAATGAACTTCTGAAATTAACATTATTTTTATAAGTGGTGAAAGTTAATAACTACTGTAAATACTAATCCATTATAAATACGAAAGTAGGTCTGTCTGTCTGAATGCTTGCTCTCAAAATAAGCCAGGGTTAAAAGCTTAGTAGCTCTATAAAGTAATGGCTATTTAAGGTGTTTTAGTGTAGCCATTACATTTGTTAATGTCGTCCATTTTTATTTGACACGGAAAAATCCCTCTTCTTTTCTCATATTCTGAAAGTACGTTTGGAGTAGCCTAATCACAGGGGTGAAAACAGCACTTCTCGGCAGTGGGAAACGATTTTCCCATGCTGTCATAATATTTAGAAAACGATGTGAACCATGCGACTCATGTCCCAACTGTTTTTACAGCCACTGTTAAATCGCGGCATTTTAATAAAAAAAAACGTCATTTCATACTTAGAAATTACTTTTAAGTAAATTATTATTTAATTTACATAACTTTGATCTAGTTATGTCATATTTCATATGTGACGTACTTGATGACGCTTCATCAGATTCACATATAGATTTAACGTCTGATTTTATTAGACGACTAGTTGTTTGTATAAGTGATCAGTTTTTGTTTACTTTCCTCATATTCAAAATGAAAAGCAGAGTGTTAACCACGGGTAAAAAGCCTATTTAAGCACTCGAATTGTTAGCGCCCTCACTACTTCGTGTGCCAAACCACCTTGTGCCTAAATATGTCGCTTTCACCGCTCTTGTAACAATCTGCTTTTACGGACTTCCTGCAAGTGGAGAATCGCAGGACGATACCGGAATACCCACTAAAACTCCCTGGCGTTCCATCCATAACGCCTTTTTTATATATTTTTTTCATTTTAGGAGTTCAGCAGACAAGCAGATGGCCCACTTGATGGAAAGAGGGTTCCCATCGCCTATGGAGATTTGCAACACCCAAGGTGCTACTTATGCGCTACTGCCCACTTAGGGAAACTAGAACCTGGTTACTATGCCGTAATACAACACAAGGTTGTTATGTGGAGCATATACTCTGCCACCTGGCAGTTGGGTTGTTTTGTCACCTCTTACGACAGGACGCCCGGCCCCGGGAAATTGTATTCTGTCTCCGTTCCTGCACGGATAAAACTTTGCCAGAAACGCCGGAATATATTGGACAACATCGCAAACCATGGCAAGCTATAGACATCCAGTCCCAGTTCATTGCAGGACGCAAGCTACAATTGTTTTATGCTGTAATTTTGTTATACTTGTTTTTTAATGTGTCTAGGACACAAGCACACCATTGCAGAAAGGTTGTCAAGGACAACAGAGCAGTCTAATCAATACTGTCAAAAAACACTACCTTTATGTTCCAAAGATTGAGTCACAGGTAGTGTTACCCAAACAACATGTAAAAACTGAAGAGGAGATCGTTGCAGATACGCTATGTTTGAAAGTAACATCTTTAAAACGAGTGGTGTCAGAGGAAGAAGTAGAACGTAAATTAACTACTGTAAGGGTAAATAATAGTTTCTATATGAATGACTTCTTCATGAGATGTCAAAATGTTACAAAAGGAGTGAAGATATATCAAGGACTGAACAGTTTGTCAAATAAAGCAGGATATGATATACAAAAGAGGACTATAAATAATAATGATTTATTACAAGAAATGTTAAATAAAGAAATAAAGTATTTGAATAAAGAAATGACAATGAAGATAGATGAAATATTGATGATGATAGTTTATAATATGAAAACAAGAATTTCGTTGGATGATGATTGTAAGCTTTATTGTATGATTTCTTTGAGACGTTTGCAAAATGTAAAGGGGTTAGTGTACCTAATACCAATTTGGTTTCACAGATCAAATGAATATATGTTACGGTTTTTTCATCGTTATAAAGGATTATTATTTTCATCACGATGACTTTATGGCAAAATTATTGCTACTCATTCTGGTTATGATTTTCATTGATTAGGAGAGTCACATTAAGACATAACATAGTCGATTCCAAAGGTCTATTTTAATTTAAGGTTTAACAATCAGTGAGCAATGAATACATGAATATAGGTAACATGTTATTTCAAAGTACATAGTACACATATAATAACAGAGAGGTATTTAGTTAAGTTATTGTAGAAGTTCAAGTTTTAGTTATTTTAATATTGTGATTATTGTTATAAAGTTCTTAATGTAGGTATGTGATTTAAATATGATCATAATGTTTTTAATTAATTAAAGGGCTTGTTGTGTAATGTTTATAATAAATTAACGTAGGAGATTTAACAAAAAATATATAGAATATGTTTAAGTGGGTAAACAGACATATATTGTAAACAGTTGGTTGAGAGTCTATTACTACAACTTATATGTACTTTTTTAAAGACCAAAGATCAATTTGGTCTTGGGCGGGAGTATGTACAAACTCTTTGCTGTGTTTATTGTCGTTTGACTTTATGTATAGAAAAACATTGTGTAAAAAAATGTAATGTCAATTGGGAAGAAAATATATTCGGTTGTGATATTAATTTTTATATGGAGTTTTCTTTATAATATATCGAAATTCGATATAACCACCGTCCCTGCATCCACATTTTGTATCTAAAGGTCCCCGGTTCAATCCCGGGTTTCGGCACCAAAATGTGGATGCAGGGACGGTGGTTATATCGAACTTCGATATATTATAAAGAAAACTCCATATAAAAATTAATATCACAACCGAATATATTTTCTTCCCAATTGACATTACATTTCTTTACACAATGTTTTTCTATACATAAAGTCAAACGACAATAAACACAGCAAAGAGTTTGTACACTACTTAAAAGGTATCGTATTACGTAAGGATTATCTGACACCATGCCCCTGATAATAATATCGTTAGATATCTTTAACATTTAATTATTTCTTTATCTATCTTCTTATATATATATAAAAATCTTGTGTCACAATGATGTTGCCAATAAACTCCAAAACTACAGAACCGATTTTAATCAAATTTGACACCGTGTGCAGTTTGATCCAACTTAAAAGATAGGATACTATTTATACCGTTGGAACCGGTAGGTGGCGCTGAGATCGGGTTCTAGAATCCTCCTAATCACCGGGAGCGATTTTGGTGATTTTGTTTTTGTGTGTTTGAGTGGGTTCCCGGATGGTTTAGATTCGCAATAAGAACCGGTAGGTGGCGCTGAGATTGGGTTCTAGAATCCTCCTAATCACTGGGAGCGATTTTGGTGATTTTGTTTTTGTGTGTTTGAGTAGGTTCCCAAATGGTTTAGATTCGCAATTAGAACCGGTAGGTGGCGTTGACATCGGGTTCTAGAATGCTCCTAATCACCTAGACCGATTATGGTGATTTTGTATTTGTGTCATGAAACAAAATCTTTTAGGAATTCAAAAAATATGGCGGTACGAAGTTCGCCGGGTCAGCTAGTAATTTTATAAAATTTTAAACATGCCGTGTCTCGACATTGAAGCTATTTAAAAAAATAACAGACTATATAAACAATGAACAACACGATGGAATTTTTTCAGATTTCTTGTTTGTTTGTCGGTTAGGCTGTTTGTTCGGGATTCACATAAAAACTACCGGGCCGATTTCGATGCGATTTTTGCTGATCAAACAACATCAAATTCTTAGACTTAAAATCAACGATATTATTTATCCAGGGAATTCTGCGGGATTTTTCTGGGAACTATTTGAAATGGCCAGATTGTTTTTTTTCGAATTCTGATACGATTTTTCTCTAATAAATTAAAAAAGTGTGTTGTAAAATGTGTGATACTATTTATCCCGGGAAGAGCGTGGGATTTTTCCTAGGAATGATATAAAATGGCCAGTTGGTACTTTTTTCGAATTCCAATGCAATTCACTGAAAGTTATGAAGTTTTATGTAATAAAATGTGTGACACTTTTTATTGCGTGAAACCCGCGGGATTTTGCTGTGACCGGTTTGTAGTTCTCTCTCTCCCTCTTTCTCTGTGTGTGTGTGTGTTTATGCACCCTGCATAAAAATTAGCTTATACTGACACAGTTTTCACTAAAACGATAGCATACATTCTTTTTAAAACATTGCAGTACTTTGTGTCCCAGGAATCCCGCGGGATTTTCAAGTCAGGCGTGAACGAAGTCGCGGGAATATCCTAGTCCGATATCTAATGAAAACAAGAGATTTGGTGTATATGTTGATATCGGTGATCAATACAACATAGACAAGCGAATAATTTAAGTTAGTATTAAGACCATTAAAAATTGTTAAAAAGTAGTTATTAGATAGGTACATCAGGTACAATGTTATATTCACGACACACGTGAATGTTGCCGACAAACTGCTTGGCAATTTGGCAAAGTAGGTGTAAAAAAAAAACAATTTTGCTACTAAGTCTCTATCTAGAGACCTTGCTAGATTGATTGTTTGCACATCTACATCTCTGACAGTTAAACAATCAATAATCAATAAGGTAGTCCAGACGTACATTTGTCGTCATCTTCCTGTAGTAGATTTTAACCTACAGTGCAGTAATGGAAGGTTAAGGCCATTAAGTTACATTTAACTTTTTTATTTCAATTTCAAGTGGTGTTAAAGTTCAATTTATGACTTTTTATAGACAATATTTTCATATGTAATTTGGTATACTAGGGAACTACTTCTTGATGTTTCTTACAAGTGTTTAAAATAGAATATGATGTGAAATGAGATAAATGAAAGGATGTATAAAATGGAGGAAAGGATTGATTTTTTTTCACTTATATCATTCAATCGAGGACAACTATTCCACGCAAATCTTCTATGACAGCGTGACTGCTACCCGGATAAGGTACGTAGGGATTGTAATTAAAATAAAACAATAATTTTATTGTGTTTAAAAGTATACTAAACCTCATAATTATAATTATACCCGGATCTGTTACAATTGATTTTAAAGTGTAATATACCTATAGTTAAGTAGGTCTTTGCGAGGGCCGGCGCAGGCGCACGAGCGACTGTATTACGCCACGAAGCTCACGCGTCCTCATCTATACCGCCAACATTAAGATATTTATATTAAGCGATTTTACTAGGGACACGACCTGTGTAAATGCACAGCTTAAAACACAATCGTTGATATCTTTGAACTTGTTACGGACAGAGGTTTCAGGAATCGTATTTCAATAATGACGATGGTCCCGAGAAGGTCCCTACATTAGTTAGATTACTGATGAAAATATTACATAACAATTAGGTTGAAACAGATAATTCTAAAGTTTTTTCAAATTAACATAGAATATTTTTTATTCAAGTAAAATTAGTTTTATAAACCTTTGTCATAAATTTATAGATTCCTAAGCGTGTTACTTTTTACCCGTCAGGCATATAAAAGAAAATATGTACGCTATTCACAAATATACCAGAAAACTAGGAAAATGGATTATAGAATGGAGAATGGATTATAAGAATAGATTTTCAGAAAAATAGTAATTTAATCTGCGAGATAAAAACTCTAATTTATACATCAGTGTATTTAATGTAAATCAAATGTTGAATATTATCAACGTCCTTACAACCCCCAAGAGTTAACTTGAAAGTGCGCTCGTATGACGTAAGCGCGCGATGGCGAGAGCGATAAGGAGGCGGGCGCGGGGGTCGGGATGCTGAAAGCGGTAAAATGCGGGAGTCGGAAGAGCGCGCATTCCGCTCAGGTCTCAAGTTAACTCTTGCAGATAATATCTTCTCAGACTCTTTATAATAAAAAAATATTTGAATGAAAAGTTTGCTGTAAAAAGTCTTTTGGTGTAAAGGTCTTTCTTGACGAATATTGAGGATGGCACAGATCGGAGTGCATGTCGCGGCCAAACATCACGGATTTCAGGTTCGATTTGCTAACGAAGCGATGAGACATTCTGATTTATTAGAGCTCTGACGAGCCCTTTTCAATTTTAAATGAACGTAGGTCGGAGTAGCTATTCAGATATTTCGTAATATATTATGTTTCCTTTGAAAACATGTTCTAGTATTTTTATATAGGTTTACTAAATAGCACTAATAATCCTTGCATAAAGTTATTTTTGCTAAAATTGCAATATGCGTTTTTTAGGGTTCTGTAGCCATTTTAGCAAAAACGAAACTCTTTGGTGATAGCCATATCTGTCCGTTCGCCTGTCCTTGTATGTTACAGTTATTTTTCTCGGAAAGTATCAGATAAAATTTAGTAGGAATATATAATTACAATACTAGAATCAGTATGTAAATACAATACATTAATTTAATAATATAGCGAAAACAGTTCAGATTGGCGGTAGGTGCAATAGATGTTGTGGTGATACTAGAACTGACAGTTCAGTATCTACATACATACATAGACAGATTTTGAAAAATCATAACCATGTTTCATAATAACTTGTTATTGAAGTGAATATTAGCAGTAACATACTCTCTTCCAAAGTCGTAAAACATGAAATGACTTGAAAATTAAAAAAAAAACCATTTAATGATATCAAAAAGATCCGTTAAATAGTTTTTGAAACATGAGAAATATAATAAACGTTTTAATGGTTTTCAGCAGACTTTATATTATTTTATTATTCCGACGTTTCGGCCATATTTGCCTTTCGTGACCACGACTAGAGAAAAGTGGCTAACACATCATAATAAAAAAACCAAATAATATACCGCACTGAAAACTGTTAAAACATAGTTTTATTATGTGTACCAAGCGCGAAAACTTAAAGAAATATGTATGTGAGATATCAAATGCTTTATTATGGTTTCGTAGCCGAACGACAAAATCAGTGGTCATTAGTCGCTTCTACGGAACCCTTAACTATTTGTGCACCGAAACACACTTGATTGATTTTCTATTTATTGGTATATATTATTTAAAGTTAACGTTTCACGTGTGTTCAGATACACGGAATGCATTATTCAAAAATATGTACTTACATCGAAACTAAGAGGAAACACGACAAACGTGTGAATCCTCTTGTTGTTACTTCAGATGGTACGTTCACTAGTTTAATTTTGCCTATATAAATACCATCCTTCCAAAGGTAATGTATTCAAAGGTAACATTTCAATAGAGGAGCACATAACAAATTATAGTTTAGGATTAAGTATAAGTTTAGAGTAAAACCTCGAAAATGTTTTTCGTAAGTGAATAAATACTTTTTTTTATTCGATAGATCGATGACATCATAATAATTATTAATTATATTTGATTTTTCAACTTGCAGCATATTTTTCTGATAAGCTTTTTAACATGGTCAATGAGCCGATGTGAACCACCAGTCAACAGCTACCTACCTCCATCAAGTGGAAGCTCAAGCCCATCACCCCAATATGGACCACCAGGTTTCGGTGGAAGCGGTGCTTCTTCAGGACCAGGCCGAGTAAATGGTGGATCAAATCAGCAAAGCCCATTCCAAAATGGCGGTAAGTCAGGCGCACCCAGCAATCAATATGGTCCACCATCGTCTGATCAGAACCCACGTTCAGGAAGTTCCAATTTTGGCGGTTCTAACAAAGGTGGAATTGGTCAAAATCAAGCTATATCACAACCTAACTCCCAATTTGGAGCTCCAAATCAATTTGGAGGGTCTCATGGCGGACCTAGTGAGCGTTTAATATCTGGGAGTCCAGGTTTTGGTCAGAGTTCATCGAACAGAAATCAACGACCTGAAACCTCCTACGGTCCCCCACCTACTGGAGATTTTCAATCCACTAATGGGGGCAGTTCTGGCAGATATTCAAATAATCCACAACAAGGACGTCAGGGAGATTACAATAGTTCTCCAACTGGATCGGGTTCACAAAGCGATTCACCGTCAGCATTATATGGATCTCCAGGCTTCGGTAGTAATGGCGATGGTCCTCGATCTGGTCAGCTACGTAATCAAAATGGCAATTTTGATGGACAAGATTCCAATGTAAGTTTGATTTCAGAAAACGAATTTAGTTTTCTTTTATCTATTTAAACAATAAAGTCTAATAATTGATTTTATACATTTTCAGGGGCCAGCTAAATACCAGTTTAGTTATGAAGTGGACGATGAGCAGACAGGTACTAAATTTGGTCATTCTGAACAACGTGATGGCGACTTGGCCACAGGGGAGTATAACGTGCTATTGCCAGATGGCAGGAAGCAGGTTGTCGAGTACGAAGCTGACCTGGAGGGATACAAGCCTCAAATAAGATATGAGGGTTCGTTAAAAACATTGGTTCAGCAGAACTCCAACTTTTTTACTTAAATAGATAATGTTAACTTGTATGTATGGCATTCGTGTGTAGAACCCATATTCTAAAAGTAAATTTTAAATAGAATAGAAGAAAATATTCACCTTGAATATTTTGGGCAAGTATGAATCATAAAAATTTGCCAATAAACTAGTTAGTTTAAAAAAACTTTAACATAACAATTTTATGCAGGTTTTAGTTAGCTTGTTATTCATTATATCTTATCTTGTAGGTTCCGCAAGCGGACAAGGTTTCTCACAAGGAAGAACCAACGGTTTTACGGGCGGAGACAGTAATAATGGATTTCGACCACAAAACGGTTCTCCAGCAAGGTACCACGAAGCATCATCCTTTGGTTCAGCTGATGCTAGCCAAGGGGAAGGCTACTCACGTGGTGGCCCGGGAGGAAGTGGTACTAATGGTTCTGGAGGTAATGGATTCGGCTCGTCTGGTTTTGGTTCCTCAGGGGCAGGAAGCGTGAATGGCAGAGGTGGCCAGAATCCCAGTCAAACCGGAGCTAATGGTGGTTACCCAAGTGGAGGTCCACAAGATGGTGGCAGTTTTACGCAGAGCTCACCTCAGTCAGGAGGTAGCAATGGATATCCAAATGGAAGTTCTCAAAGTGGCGGCAGTTTTACGCAGAGTTCTCCTCATTCAGGAGGCAGTGGCGGATATCCAAGTGGAGGCTCTAAGAATGGAGGTGGATTCTCGAATGGAGGCGAAGAAGGATATCCTTCAGGTGGGCCAAATGGTGTACGGGGTTCCGGCTATTGACAACAATGTATAAACGATTTCCTCCGAAAACGACAATATAACCATATATAGAGTAGTTTTGAAATATTAATCATGTGCTCCAATGAACAAGTTTGAAAAAAAATAACAAATACAATTTACAAATATAATATATTTTTATTTAAAATGCCTTATCACATACGTCATAGTATTTAATATACATTGAAAACAATAACATATTCTACAATTTTAGATTAGTTAGGCTGCTTGAACTTCTTATCACAGTGGCCACTGTACAAAAACCTATATAGGTATTTCAGGTTTCCATAGTCATTGCGGTAAAAACAAAAATGACTTCGTCATGTCTGTCAGCACGTCTGTCAATCTGACTGTCTTACAAGTCACAATGAATTTTATTAAAAACACACTGAGTCTTTAGAAATAATGTAGTCTGTATAATAACAGCCAATACTTTTAGGTCTGTATGGCGCTTTAAAGTCATGTAGTGAAATCGCGTAACAAATAATGATCCTGGGTAACCTCCATACGTGTAGTTAAGAATTGATAAGTTTTTTTTTCTGTGTACGTAGTCATGTGGGGCTGGTATATTGAAAAGACATAATAATTTTTTTATAACTTTTTTAACAAAATCATCAGGTGCAAGAAAACATTAGCAATATACACAGAGTATTTTTAAATAGCAATATATTTAACCAGTATTCATTTCGATAGAGCCCTGTATTCGCAATTTCACCATTCACCACCACCATTCACCTTCATAATATTTCTCTCGTGTGAGAACAACGTTACATCTTTAAAAGTATTTTTTAGTAAGTATTATTCTCAGAGTAGAAAATTGCAAATATAGAACCGATTAATTCAGTCATATTCTTTGTAATGTAAAGTATCTTTCTTTAAAAATACAACGAGATAACTGCTTTAGAGCCAATCTGATTAAATCATAATGGATATTATTATTTTTATTAAATGAATGCTTAAATATAATTAAATGCCCAAACATTTTGTTTTTGCTAATTCTAAAAATTAATTGCCGAAGACGCCTTTTTCTTGTTTCCTTCAAAACTTGGTGCGTTGTTTGCTTCACGCGTGACAAAGGGTCCTCTCAACTAATTTGCTTCGCATTTGTAAAATACTGTAGAACTGTTGCAATACGAACCGTATTAAATTGTAGAAGTGAATTCTTATTGTTTCTTTGGAAAAATATTTATTTTTATTATTCTAACCCATATTATTTTATCTTGCTACACCAGTAGACCAAATAAAAGTGAATATAATACGTAACCCAGAGATAGCTCAACGCCATCATCTGAAAAGAGAAATGTAATTATACTAAAGATAAATGAACAGCAGTTATGTTTTAAACACTTAATAAATAACTATTATCATTAATCAAACAATTAATTCATAGCTACTATAATTTCCAAGCAATAGAAACTTAATACTTCTATGAAATACAGAATCGCATGCAGTTACTGGAATTATACTATTTTACAATAAATTGTGAACTTATAGTTTGTAGTAAAGCTCTGTATGAACAAAACATAATGGGTCGTTACGTCTTTTGTTGCAGAAAATAGATTTTAGTCTTGTATGGATATTGTAAAATCGTCAATTTTTGCTAATAATAGAAAAATGATTTCCTTTTCAGATATTTATCGAAAATTGGTTTAGATAGTCATATTCCACATAATATATCTAGGCATACAATATTGTCATAGACTCTTTAACCTGGTTTACATTTGCATTAGTTACGTATTTACTTACCACCGTTTGGACAGACATCTACATAATCGACAACTTATGACTTAACTGGAAAATGTATTTGCAAACGATCGTTAGTACTTAACTCACCAGTTTCGCAAGTTAAGCTCAATTAAGTGCAAATGTAAATCAAGCTTTAGTCAATTTTGTACAATTAATGGATTTGAGAATATGTTCTGAAACAAAAATATGATGTGAAACAAAATTGTTTTGTAAACGATTTTGATGAAGTCCGATATGGTGCATGTATCGGAACTCTCAGGACATAAACTTTTCAAAAGAGATGGTTTGGCGCACGAGCGAAGCGAGGGAGCTAATAGTTCGAGTGCCTAAATAGGCCTTTCACCCGAGGTTAACCCTCAGTTTTTCATTTTTGATATAAGGAAGGTAAATAAAAAATCATTAGTTAAACAAACAATTACTTCTTTAATAAAATCAGGCGTGAAATTCATATCTAAATCTGATGAAATCTTTTACTGCGTTACATATGAGACGTAAAGTAAATTTATTTTTCTTTGGCCTTCTACAAGTATTTTTGTCACTGATGATAGTAAATATTCAGCTCAAATATAAGTAAATTAAATAATAATTTAGTGAAAAGTAATTTATAAGTATAACATGATGTTACAAAAATGTTGATATTTTTTAATTACAATTTATGTCACGATTTAACAGTGGTTGTAGAAAAAGTTGGGACATTAGTCGCATGTAAATATTATCTCTGGTTCACATAGTTTTCTAAATTTTGTGACAGCAAGGAGAATCGTTTCTCAGGGACGAAAAGTGTTGTATTCATACCTGTGATTAGGCAAGTCTAAGCTTACTTTCAGAATATGAAAAATAAAAAATAAGTCTACGCGGGTATGGGTACATGAAAAGCTCTTGTAAAGCTGTTTACTTACTTGTGCCGCTTGCTGTATTTGACACAGAAGTATCCGCCATGAACGGTATAGCTAAATTATGATTTGAACTTGTTTCTCGTTGATACATAGGTGCTATTGTTGCTTGACACTGGAAAAAGCATATATTCTATTATATTAATTAATTTGTTTATCAAGAAAAAAATGTTTATTGCATGAGTTCAGCATATAAGCAGACGACACAACTGGTGAAAAACGATTACGATCGCCTATGGATATTTTCAACATCAAAGACGTTACAAATGCCCTTCTGCTCTCTAAAGGGAGATTGGAGCCTGGCCACTAATGCCAGAACACAACTCAAGGCTGTTATGGCGACACACTTTAGACCAAGGGTGGTAGCCATCAAATCAATCAATGATTGCATGAAATGCTTGTCTATAAGTTAATACAATAATAATAATTTTGCACGCCCAATTATGGGCAGAATGCATTGATACTGTAAAACCGTAACATTGGTGTACATACATTACACAATAAATAATTCTATTATAATCTGAATAATATAATTTGAACATTTGATTCTTCAGTATTTATAATTTTTTTGCGAAAGTTAGAGGGGGATTCATTACATGATATGATTAGCAATACTTGACACGACTACATAATATAATAATGGATACAGTTTTTCAGCTCTCAGTTATATGGATGGCAGCCACCGGTAGTTATTAGTTATTTTGTATAATAAAACTACGTTTTAACGGCTTTAAGCACGGTAATTTATTTGATTTTGGTTATTCCGACGTTTTGGCCGCTTTTCAGTGGCCGTGGTCATGGACGACAAAGATGACAATTCTCGAACGAGTATTGTTAAAGTTTTATTTAGCCTGCCGCTAACCTGTTCATTTTAATTATTTAGTTTGAATTTGTTTATGATTATTATTTACTCTATGGGAGCCTAATCTAATTTACCACCGCTTCACAACATGTTGTGGCTTGAAGAGAAGACGCGGCGCAAGAAACTCTTCAGCAAACATCTCTAGCTTTACAATTTTTTTATAATATTAATATGGGTGGAAGGTTAGTAAGTAAATTATTTTGCAGTTAAACTACACTATTGTGTGTACCTTATAAACTACTTCTTTCTTCGTGTTAAATTTTATTCATGTGACAAAAATTACATGGGCTTGGTTTTTCCAAAATGACTACGTGACCTTAACAGTTACGTAAAAAAAGAATGATATTATAATTTCTAATACATTTTAGTCATGTACGGTTTAGGACCTTACAAAGTTATGTTTTTTACTTGGTGTTTATTTATCCTACAATTTTTCATCCATGAATTATGGATATATGCAGATAGTGTTATGAAGCCTCTATTAATTATTTAATAACTTTTGCTCGATTTATGACAATGAACCCGTTGAGAAAACTACAAAGTGCTTACCTTTATCCTCATGACTCCATCCGCAAAGTCAGATGGTATGGCGTAGAATTTCAATTGTAGAGTGACTTCTAAAGCGTCCTCTCTGTCTGGTGATATTGTATACCAAGGTCCAAAGACCCGTTCTCTTGATACTGGCACATCGTTTATCAGCCATTTGAGATTTGCCTCTGGTCTAGAAGGGGGTGATGAACAATTCATCACCACTAGATCGTTTAGGAAATATTTGTCACTTCCACCAGTGAGCCGCGGTCCGCTCTGTGGGAGAACTGAGCAAATGGTCAATGTTACCCGTAAGTACAACTATACTCTGATTTTTAATTAGTTGAACTAACATGACAGCTGCGATCGACCTTTTTTGATCCATAAGTGAGTTGTGTGAGTTGAACAACCCACAATGGTAACCAAGCTTACAACATAAATAAAAATGTCGTTTATAGACATTTGCTTACATAAATACTAGCTCTTGCCCGCGGTTTCGCTCTCTTACTACACGCCCTTCAGTAACATTCTCCCGGGCCCCGAAACATTGCGTAAATGAGTTCCTCGGGCGTTATGATAAAAGGATTTCTAGTCACGAAGTGGGCATGTTATAGTTCTTAGAAAGTGTATGTTAAATTAAAACAACTACTCATAAATACCCGTAACCAACCCTATTTAGCAAAGACAAAAGATGAAACCATAACAGTAAAATTGCGGCGTCAGTCTTTTAGTTTCGTTAGAATTAGACTTTTAAACTACATTTGTCTAT
Organism: Dendrolimus punctatus; assembly: GCA_012273795.1. Taxonomy (NCBI): domain Eukaryota; kingdom Metazoa; phylum Arthropoda; class Insecta; order Lepidoptera; family Lasiocampidae; genus Dendrolimus; species Dendrolimus punctatus. The sequence continues at coordinate 8,871,890 of CM022538.1, forward strand.
ATCTCGGAATAAAACAAAATTATTTATTAAAAATATCTAAGTCTAAGAACGTGGAAAGTTTTATTTAGCTGGTCTGAAGATCTTCAATTTACACAAAAAAGTACATATCAAACTGTAAAATAGTGTTTTTTTATTTTTTTTTTATTGCAGGAGTTCAGTAGACAGGCAGACGGCTCACTTGATGGAAAGCGGATACCATCGCCTATGGATATTTGCAACACCAAAGGTACTACAAATGCACTGCTGCTCTCTTAAGGAAGACTGGAGCCTGGTCAGTAATGCCGGAACACATCACAAGGTTGTTATGGCGGCATACTCTAGACCAGGAGTGGTCGCAATCCAGTCGGGCAAATGCCCTACCACCTGGCTGTGAGTTGTTTTGTCGCCTCTTACGACAGGCCGCCCGGTCGCAGGAAATTGTATTCTTTCTCCGTTCCTGCACGGATAAATGTAAGTTTAACGCTAAAAGTGTTTTCTTCATATTTAGAAGTTTATCGAGGGGGGTTGATTTAAAGTTTCTCGAGAATGAACTATTAGGTATTTAGTAAAATAAGTTCCTATTAACACTTACGTTGTATAACAATTCGTTTGTCTTTTTTTGTCATTCGGAAATGAGGTGCTTCGCCTGATACTTCACAACTGTATTTACCAGAAGAGTCCTGGGTTAGATTTACTAAGGCAACGACAGTATTCGAGGACCTTGTAATCTGAAAAGAAATGAAAAATTCATACATTTTTATAAAGTAAGGCTACAAAAGAACATTAGTACCAAAACTGTATACTGTATTAGATAATAGACTTCCACGCGGCACTGCTCACGTAGAGTTCGACACATACGCCCCGAAAGCTATATTTTTCGGGATAAAATTATTCCATTTTATTGTCGTTAAAGAAGTATACATACATACAAACATAACTTCACGCCAGGTCCCTTGCGGGGTAGGCACGAACATTTAGAAGAAGAAGTATACATATTACAAAATTTCGAGTTATTGGATTTATTAAAGTTAACTATTTTATCTTCGGGGATACATAATTATAAGGCTTCCAAATTTCATATTTTATCGATATTTGTTTTTGAGATATTGTCAAAGTGGCAAAGTCCGTCAATGGGGTAGTTCATATATCGCTGGATTTTTAACTTTCTTTGACAGAATTTAACTTCAACTACAATTCGAAGACCGAATTCATTGGAGTCTTAGCGGCACTGAATAATTTGTTTCGTCGTAACTATTGAAACACGAAGATAATGAAAAGCGTATGGAGTTCCCCCACTGACGGACTTTGCCACCTTGACTGTAACTTAAACGTTCCATATTAAGGTTTCGTAGCCATTTAGGTAAGAACGAAATCCTTTTGAAATCTGACGTCTGGCCGTCACAGTCATCTTTCTTAGAAATTATTGAGTCTACATCAGTGGTTCCAAACTTATTTTGTATACCGACCACTTTGAGAATAAATCATTTTTTAGCGCCCCCATTTTTTTATTCACCTACTTTAAAACCACTATAACGTCAAATTAAATTAATTAATTATTGAGAGCTACATTAGCGGAGATTAAACATTCATTCTAAACGAGACTTTTAAGCGCAGTAGGTAGCACACAACGGCGCTGAGGTCTAGAGTTAACTCTTATGGGCCACACCTGCCAGTTCCCTTTTTTTTCTGGAACTCTTACCGCCCCCTTTTAGGCCTGCAGCGCCCACAAGAGGGCGTTATCGCCCACTTTGAGAACCACTGGTCTACATGGAAGAAAATTTATAGGAATGAGTAGTTGTATAGCGTTACAAATTTATGTAATGAATTCGTGGCTTGAAAAGATTTTGTCCGTTATCGTAGTTGTTGTTGATCATTGATCAAATTAAAAAAAAATGATGTAATGATTTTTATAATTTAAGTCGATAGGGGAATGGCGAGATGTTACTCGTGAAAATTCAACCACCTGGCCCTCAAAAATTTAAAGTATTAGTTAAAAGTTACAAACTTCTGAAAAATATCAAGCTTGTAGAACCTCTAACCTAATTTCACTGAAAATTATTTTGAATAATACCCGTGGAGTAGTTTTTGGAACATGGGGTATCATCAATTAAATGTTTTTTTATTATTCCGTGAATATATAATAACACGGCCTCTGTGGTTGAGCGGGCTAAGCCTTTGCCGGCCTACCTCACTGCAACCCAGAGGCTCCGGGTTCGATTCCCGGTATAGTAAATTTCGGAAACGTATTTTCTCCGTTATTTTCCATGGTCTGGGTGTCTGGGATCGGCCCCAGAGTGGTCCGTTGTATATTACCCATAATACAAGCGTAACTTGCTTAATTTGGGGATATACAATGTGTGTGTTTGTCTGCCGATTATTATTATATTAACAGCCGGAGAAGTTTGTCACCTCTAAGAATCCCACAGTTGTTGTGCACTCTTAAAAACAAATAGATCTAACCTGATCAGGTTTTTATTAAAGCCGTCAGGATCGTTGGATGCGTTTTTGATTGCTGACATCCTTACTACCCCTACACAGCCTTGGCGATAAGGTGGGTCAGGTGGTACATCTAAATATGTTATCAGATATCCAAAACTATCCTACTGTTACTTCTCAGTGTTAGCGTGCATGACAAACTACACTTAAAAAATAAAAAGAAGGTTTTATTATAAGTCTGCTTGCCCGAAAATCGTAATATACCTATAACTCACATCAACGGTAACACCAGGATGCTTAAAAATCATTATATTAGGAATGCTATTAGGTGAGTAACGGAAGAATTCATCACCATCTTTATACCACTTGACGGAATATAATGGGTCTCCCTCCATATCATACTGGCAGCCTAGAAGTGCCACTCCACCCTCACGTTCGTGTGTCGGCACCCTTAGTTCCACAATACGTACACCAAATACTAAATCTGAAAAGTATATAAACATTTCATTAAATGTTTCAAACTGTATTACGAATATCGTAGTCCATGTAGGTCACTCACTCACTCCTCATTGTTAGGGGAATAAATGATATACCTGGCACGCTTATTCCAAGGCGGGTTACTTTTTCTAAGTGACTCTCACTGCTGAGGATCGTGACTTTGATGACAATAAACAATTGCTCTCTTCCGCCGTGATCGATTTTGAGCACAATGGATGGGCGAGTTTATTGAAAAGAGTCCAGTTACCACAACCTCTCTATACTCTCTGGATTCTTTCGGGCTTTTTGACCAAAGTACTGCAGTATGCAGTATACGATGTCGGCATGTTACTGATAACCTCTGGTGATCTCCAATCTGAAGCTCTTACAGGTAATACACACTGACAAATTCGATCTACAGCTGTCCTCAGGAAACATTTCCTTTACCGCCAATACATGATGAACGTAACAATATGTACAGGATATCTCCCTAAATAGTGCATGTTCCCACGGGTAGGATTTGGACGAATGAATCGAATTCGCGCCATTGAAGCAGACGCAGCAGCTACTATTAAGCCAACCTAATTCAATGTTTTACTTAACATCATCGCGTTTAATGCCGGTTGAGTTTGACATGTACTCTTACGAGCCCGGGGTTCGCCTGATTAGCATTCTACTATTTAACATTTTGACTAGAAACGAGATAATATTTAGGTTTAGATGGAGCTTACAAAACTTTTCTATAATGCGGTCTGTTATGAGAAAAATGTCCTTTACTCTAGTTATGAGAAAATATAGAAAAGTTAGAGAAAAATTTAGGTGGATTAATTGAGAAGTTACGTTTCATAACAAAAGATGGAAACAATTATCATTAGTTATAAACCCGTCATCGCGTAAGATTATTTTTATCTCCTATATTTAGGTCAAGAATGGGTCAAGATCTGGACAAATAGAAAGAAATGGTCGTGATAATTTTCTGTTATCTGACGAAACCAATGCCTATTGGTATAATAAACCGATAGAGTCAAGTAATTATTATACTATATTATCTAATTGCCTCCTTAATGTTCGTAATAATATAATCTTAATTAATATAATATGTATTTACTTAGTAACTAAATAAAATTAGTAACTTTTAAAATTTAAAACCGTAAGGGACCATCCACGAATTACTTCAAACGAATTTCATAATTTTGACCCCTCCCCTGTCTTTGTCACAGCTGGCCACATTCGTGAAACTCGTTAGTGTGACATAAAACCTTTTGCAATTTTACGTCAAGAAATTATTACATTCAAACAGCAGTTCCGTAATTGTCTCAAATATGTTATTTTGAAAAGTGACTACGAAATTTAGCACCCCTTCCACACCTTGTCATAGAACGTCACACTTCGTCGACCCCCCTCTCCTCCTTAATATGTGACATAATTTATGGGGTCCTTCTTTCTTCCTTACCTCCTCATCCTATCTTTAACAACGATTCCATTTTCCAGAATTTATTCTGTACAGTATACGTATTTTCAACAACATACCCGCTGCCTTAAATACTAATCATGTATTAGCATGATGTTTAAATTAATTATGATTAACATAGTATCAAATTTGAACCCCGAGAGAAACTTGATTGTTCTTTACAGGTAATGTATAGGTAAATAAAAGATTAGGCAATTACTTACATGTACTTATTCAAAACCCTAAGTTTTATATTGATTTTCATTTAACGTCGCTTACTTAATCTTTGAATATATTGTTTACTTTTTTTAAATTTTATATGAATTATAAAATTTAGACCAACTAATGAAATATAATTTATAAATACAGCACACTCCCCGCCGATAGCGATCTGGAGTAAATTTTTTACTTATAGATTTATGTAATTTTGTAATTATAGTTTTATTTATGGTATTTTTTTATTTTACATTATAAAATATTTTTCACTATATATGATTTGTAAATATTAATAACTTAACAAAAGTTTTGTGTTGAAAGTTTGATGTGGACAACTTTACAACCATAATTGAATTTACATACAAATTTAAGAAAGTGACACACACATAAATATTAGGTTTGGAAATACTATTCTGAAATGAGCAAACCTTGTCTCCACAATAACAACAATATGGAAAACGTCACGCGTAACATCTTCATTTACTAAAAAGATCCGTTCAAGTTGACACCGGGTACAATGAACGATTTTCTTCCAAATGGAATAATTACAGCACGATTGACTTAGAGTCAATTAACGTATAAGTAAAGTATAGTTTATTATGTCACTGCCACTTATAAAGATTGCGCACAGTTACTTTTATTCGCATAAAATTTTCTGTTTGCGGTGCTATCGAAATAGGACAGCGAAATTCCGGCGACACACGCTGCTAAATTTAAATCTGGTCGCATTTGTTTCGCGCAAGCGCGATGTAAATCTGCCAGTGTCATAAACGCCGTATGCTTAGGATTGTTTAACAGCGCCTGCGAATTTAATTGAGAAACGATTTAAGAACGTGAATTTACAATAAAAAGAGCAGGCTTCTATAAACTAATATGTCTAATACATATTAGTTAATAGAAGCCTGTTTATAGAAAGAAATATATATAACCTATCTATTTAGGTTCAAATGTAATGACGACCCTGCTTGCGTATGCGAGTCAGGAGCAGATAAGCCTTGAGGATCTAAAGCGGCCGCTTTCGCAAGTTTGTATGAAGCTTCTGGTTCATCTGGGATAATGTTATTGGTTTCACGCATAGTAGCGAGGGGTTTAATGTCTTATTTGTGATGCGATATTGTTATTAATTGTTATGACGTTAAATCCTGACAGATTATGTATTTATGTACACTAATGTGTTTCGTTAACGGCGTTATTTTTAATACTATAAATAAGACACAAAGTCAATAACTATAACATTATTGCAGGTGAAGCCCGACCATGAGGAACATGACAAGTATCAAAATAAAGTTTAACTTTACGCTTTATCTTAGTATTACTAAGTAGTATATCTAGACAGGTGTCAATTTCGCCAAGCGATGCTCTAAAAGCGGGAGCTTTAAGCCGTTCAGTTTTTTTAAAATGCGATATATAGGTATACTGGATCTAGGAGCGACTTGAGACCGCTACAAAATGAATATTGTCTGAGTCTTTATTATGTGAGATGATGACCGCCGAAAAGACCAGACAGACGTGGCTAATACATCATCTTTTTCTGAAGTCCATTTCCAGCAATAGGAATTATATTGGATGATATTATAATATTTCGCAATAAAATCAATAAATTTTGCGACAACCTCTCAAATTTATTAACATATTTGTCTGTATCTAATATTGATTTAGACGTTCGAGACTATTTTTAAAGTCTGATGCAAGTTTTAACTTATTGCTAAGATTTGTCTATTTTCTATTTATATATTTAAGTTAAGCATATCTTATACGCATTAGTTATGTTATTATTTTATATCATGTTTGCACAACACCGTTGCTGTATTTCCTTAGATTAACTCTCTTAACTTATTCATGATAATTATAAAATTTGCATGTAAAATGTTAAATTTTGAAAAAATTTGCATGTAAAATGTAATTACAATTAAAACTTTTTTTAGTGGTAACGTGATATATGTATTAATTTTGTGTTTTATATTTTAAAATATTCATTAGTGTATGTTTCCGAAAAAAATCTGCTTTTTTTCATATAACTCGTATATACCTGATATATCAGATCGATCTGTCGTATATATCAGATTAATATACGTATCATATATTCATACTTACATAAATGTATAAGCCCATACGTTTGTATACGTACTATACATGAATTTAAATGCTTTAACAGAAATCAGTTTTTAAATTGTTTATTTTGTGACTAATAAAGTGTTATCTACCTATCTAAAGTAAACCTTTGTCACATTTTTTTTATATCCCCCAATTTAGCATAGATTGGAAAAGTAAATATGCTGACGTGTCGCATTTTAAGCGAGTTAGTTGTGCATATGCAAGTAGTGAATAATTTAATTGAACCCTGACTGTTTTAGGTGTGACTCACACATCTATACATATAAATAAAATTGGAGTGTCTGTTTGTAATATTGAAATAACCGTTTTTTACATAATATGAATATATATACGGTATATACACCAAAATAATATTTCTTACCATATTTGTCTGTCTGTTTGTTTGTTCCGGCTAATCTCTGAAATGGCTGGATCGATTTTGACGGGACTTTTAATGGCAGGTAGCTGTAATAAGGAGTAACTTAGGCTACTTATATTTTAGAATAATTCTTTTATTTTGGAATTATGACGATTTTGAATTACACGCGGGAGAGACCGCAGGGCGCAGCTAGTAAAAGAATAATATCAAATTCAAAGTATTCTATTTCAATAATGGCTGGTTCCTATATCTTACCGACCGTTTAATTGCCTTACAATCGCATAAAGATTGACATAAGCTACATACAAGTTAATGAATAGTAAAATATAGGAACTGGCCATGAATAAGGTTGAAGTGTCTGTGCGTATTCAAAATAATTGCCAATATTTATTTTGAACTTAAAATTTACTTACAGCAATCTCTTCCAGACAACTTGTTTTCTTGAAAAAGTTTAAAAGGGATGGATATATACGAGTATTATAATGGAGATTAATCGTTGAGTTTACTCAGTTGACATAATATCGAAACGCAGGCAAAGGCAATAGGCTGACAACTGAACTAAGCTTACTCTTCCCTATACAATACCTTATAGATCCGCGGTTCACAATTTTCGGGGAAAACATAACCTGCAACCCTCCCCTAGGTTATTGAGACGTGGGTCACTCTTACCAGGATAAGACAATCTTGAGAAGCTGGGGCCTATGATCATTCCAGCCCAAGAAGAGTTTCACCCTCTTCTGTAGGAAAACCCACATCGCCTATAATCACGGCAAGAGACGGCAAGGTTATTTAGATATGGATACAATATCTGGAAAAAAGGTATCAGTCTAGTGCCACCTAGTGTACTCAGTTGTAATTGCTTGTAAAATCTAGCTATATAGCCAGATCCGAATATGTTCTGTACATGTATAGAAACTTAGGACATAATTTTAAAAATAGCAATTTTTTTACTATTCCTGTATTCTTTGAGATGGCGATATGGTTGTATTAGTAGCGTGATATGAACCATTTTAGTAAAAGCTTTTTTAAACCCTATCTATCTCATTAAACCTACTTGGTGTAAAGCAGTCTTTATAGCCACAAGTTTTGATAACATGCCGTAAGATGGCGGGCATAGTATAGTTTTGGTGAAGAATGATAGCGTTGCCAAGCATGAAGCAAAGAAGTTATATCACTTTTCAATTATCTGTGTGATTTTAATTATAGATATAACTCTTTATTGTATAGTAAAGCATATTTACAAGAAAAGAAAATATCAATTTATCTTACATTTTCATTTAATATTTCAATAGTAAATTAGAACCTACAATAGGTATATTCATCATATCACTAAATCTTAATAAATTTTCTTAATAAAATAATATTATAGTTAATTCTTGTTTTACTAAACGTGGCTGCACACGATTTGTGCAACTGGTCGGTGTGTTCTACATAACATGTACTTACAAGCTTTATAAGTTTATAAAACCTAGTTGTTCCATAAAGAAGATGTAGAAAATATTATAAGATTAATTTATTATCTTGATAACTGGATGCCGATGACAATAAGAAGTATGCGAAGATTCCTACAGATGAGTTATGTAGACAAGTACATTACAAGTAATGCAAATCAGACTTATACTGGATAGTTACGCTGGCTGTTGGTTTAATTAGATCCATCGGTTTGTATTATACATACGGTGTCTCTCACATATTTATTGAGAGCTACTTTCTTTTCTTGAGCTTTACCCACATGGGGATCCTATAGGCTGATGAACATCGTTCCCACATACGAGCTCTATAACAAACATGAGTGCTATCTACCAATGAAAATAAGCCATTACGCTTGTGAAGCCACGCGGAAATCCCTTGTATACAATAAAACCATTTTTAAAACCACATAACATGTACCACTAAAAGCCACAACAGAAGTTGTTAATATTCTACAAGTTGTTCGAGCTTTCCAAACTAACATTAGGTTATCCCACCTCTGTGTGATAAAGCCAACTTATGGAAATTTCAATTAATGTCGATTTGCGGGAATGTTGAAACACGGTCGAATAAATTTACTTGGAGGGTATTTAAGGATAGCTTGCACTGGGCATTATTCATCGCCCCTTTGCGTCGTAATTTATAAACTAAGCATTTAATTGTTGAATTTTCAGGGAAACTTTTTAAAAGCATCCTTTTAAAAAGATTTCCTGAAAACATTGATATAATAATTCATCAATTATATCAAACACTACATACACTATATGGGTCAAAGATGTTAATTGGTTAAGAAAATAAGATGTACTAGTTGTCACCCAGTGGTCGAAATTGGACCTTAATTAATTTAAATTATATGTTTGAACAATATTAAGGTTCTGTTGTCAAAGACTATACTTCTATAATCACAGATTTCGCCAAGGCTACACTGTTAATTTGACTTTAACAATACACAAAAGAGTATATATATGCGTGTGTCTGTCAAATACATGGGAGTGTGTGTAATGTGTTTTTATTGATGTTATGTATTTTCATGCACAATTAAAAAAATAGCATTCTGGACTCCTTCTCTATATAAACTATGAGTATGCGAAATTTTGTAGTCCTCCGTCCGAGCAATTTCGTAAAAATAGAGACAAAATGTTTGCTTCACGTGTTAATATAATGATAACACAGTTGCTAAATCATACACCTTAATCTGTACAAATCTTTGCAGAGGGCATACACCGTTAAGCCTCAATCATTTATTGTAAATATTATAACACACATATACATCTTAAGTAACATATTTCAGATAGAAATTCATATTGATCCTTATAGCAATTTCTGATCTATTGTGTACTTTTTAAATACATAAAGGCTGGCAGTCAAGAAAAACAATGTAAGTCACTTTAGTACAAGGAGATTGCCGATCTATAAAGTAAAGCTATAATCTTGCTGAGATGTTTAAATATTTACGCCTTGACAAATTAGGTCCCAGTTGTACTAGGTACGTTTATAAAGCGATGTTTGGTCTTCCTATTTGAGATGTAATACCATGATAAATAACTAAAAATAACTCGCCCTTACTTTAAACATAAACTATCTAATATTCCTGAATAAAGTGATCCCATATTTTTCGGTTCATGTATTTGCGTACATCCACACGTTCACATTTTACTAAGAATTTATTTGTATTGTCCTTTACGTGATTTAACATATATCAATTTTGGTGGTCTTATGTTGCTGTGAAATTTTTCACCTGACTCAAATATTAAAGTCATTTTTAATTAAGAGACAATCAAATCAACTGAGGTTTTTTATCGTCTTACAAAACATGGCGGTTTCATAGATTTTGTATTAGAGTACAAGCTTATGATCTCATAAACTTGTACAAAGAAGTCAAATAGCGCATTCTTTATTATTTAAATGTTAATATAATTTCTATGATGATATTTTTAAAGTAAAGGATTAGATGTTCTGCTTATTTACTTAAGTACGACTGCATCTGCGATGGTGTTTCACGTAGATATGGCGATGGCCTTGATGTGTTGTTTAACGCTTTAAGCAAGACGTATCCACATAGGTTACATTCTCTCTTTCACGCAGGTGCAGCCACAGCATTATCTATGTATATAATAAAACTGTTGAGGTCGAATTTCTGTACAATAAAAACATGCTCAAAACTGAGTCAGGGGGATGTAAAAGTGAAATAGAAATAATTTAGATTTTTTCAATTTTCTTGTTTCTCTGTTTGTACAGGCTAATCTCCGAAACGACTGAGTCGATTTAAATGAAATTTTGCATGGTGGTAGCTTATATCTCTAGTCAACATATAGGATACTTTTAATTCCGAAAAATTAAAGAGTTCCCGTGGAATTGTTAAAAAAACTTTCCACGCGGACGAAGTCGCGGGCGGAAGCTAGTATTTAAATAATAATAGAACATTGTTCCCACATTCCTACAGGCTAGATCAGTATACATTTTCTAGTTTACACATTTGTTTCTAATAAAAAAGAAACAGGGTTTTAATCAAACTCTCATGCACACCGTCCTTAATATTTGCTTGGGGCTAATTAAGCGGGTTGATAGCAACCTTGTGACCCCTGTTTGCACCCTTCGCTGGTTGCCCTCCAATTGGTAATACAAGAGGACCAAACGAACCGTTACAAACGTGTCAGTGATTTTCATAACCAAAGGTATACATACGATCATAGTTATCGATCATAGCCCAAACAAGCGGTAAATATGACTACCTGATGAATAATTGAACCCCGTCTATGATTCACAATTCATTGGCCGGCTCCTATATTTTACCGACCGTTCATTTACCTTACTATTGGTTAAAATTTGACACAAGTAATGTCGAAATTCAACCAATGGTAAGGCAAATGGATAGAAAGTTACATATAGGAACCTGCCATGAATTATCTTAAACTAAAAATGCATTCAATTGCTTTACAATACTTTTAACACCTTGACAATATTCTACTCGTTATTATTTCACATTTCTGTACTATTTACTTCAATATAATTAAAAACTAAACATATACTCAGTTATAAATATTACAAGATTTTATAGACTGTGTAACAAATCTCTGCCAGATGGGAGCGTGCCCAGAAGGCTGGCCGCATTGCCGCGCTGAATGGCGATGCTTATTTGTTGGGCGAAATATGAGCCAGCCTTCTGATCATGGGTGGTATCAAAGAGTTTCTTGCAAATCTCTTTGAAGGAACTCTTTGTCGATGGACCCCACGGACCTAATGTTTCAACTCCAAACGGTACAAATATGTAACCTATACCTAAGGTTCCACATTTGCGCCGTTTGAGACCTTCGGGCTTTTGAAGCAGCATTGCCAGCCTCTAACTCAGTCATTGGAAGATTTGAGGGCGCTAGAGTGTCTACACATGTCGCGTCCCAAACAAGCGGCCGTCCCATCTTCCAAGGAAAAAGAGACATAGCATCCGGCCTCTTGCCATCGTCGCGTACGCAATTGCTTTAGCATAATGCATACTGAAAATAGGTACTGTTTTTCGATTTCTGCATAGACAAGTGTAGGCTCTAGGATATTTCCATTCACACTCCCAGAATTTACGTATACTTCTCTACTAGGCAATATAGATAGGCAATATTGTTTGAATCCACAAGTATTCCTGCATCTTGATTTTTAATTAAATTTTAAATGTTTTAATTGAAGACGTCATCACATGACAATCATATGGTTTTCGTTTAGTTCAGGTTAGTTAGCATGCAAATTTTAGATTTAGTTATTCTTTAGAATATTTAGTTTAGTATTTAGAATTGTATAAAAAATTAAAAGTCACGCTGAACAAACTTGTTCTGTGCAGTAGAAATAATAATTGGGAGAGGTTTTCCTGTCACATTGACATCAAATGTAGCTTTTCTGCCGTTTAATGTGTGGTTATATAATTGAAGTTCAAACAAATATGAAACATATTTCTTCTAAAATATTAGAAATATATTAACATTTTGTCATTTTCAAAAGTTGTCATTGTCAGTGTCAAAAGAAAAATGTGTTTTTTTAGTTTTCGCGACTAGTACCTACTCATAATTAAAACTAAATGTTAACGCGCTTAGAAACGTTAAAACGAAGTTTTAATAAGAAGTGATCAAGAACACTGTTCTTAGAAATGGTTTTTTTAAAGCCTAATTTAATTTAAATGTACGAACTCAATTAGTGACTTCACTGCGAGTGGATTGACACACATTTGGACGAATTCATACGTTAGCGAATTACCTATAAATAAAAAGATACAAGGCACGTACGTGTTTCAGTACAGATAAGCAAAGCCCCGCCGATGGAGGGCCAAATAAATCTCAATGAAGACACCTTACGTTACGTTGCTCACAAGAATGAATGATTAAACGGAGGCGTTTCTTCATTTGTTTTCACTTTAGCTTGGACAATAGTGTGCAGTGTAGGTTAGTAAAGGAAAATTACACTGCCCGTGGGAACACACACTAGTATATCATCATTAGAGGCACGTCGCGGGACGGGGGACCCGCCTCCTCTTTATAAAAGATTCAACTTAATACAAACTAGACGGACGAATAATGGCCTTCTTATACATTTATATCTTACATCAGATTGTATAAGTATAAAGGACAATAGATTAAAACGTAACAGAAGAGAATGGATCAAATCAAATTAGCGGAATTCTCAACTGATTGTAGACAGGTGTTGGTAAATACTGCTCTATCAGTGATTAATTATGTGACGTAGTAATCATTTTATTAGTAGTCATTATATTCTAAAGTTCATTCATAGTAGTATTTTTAAACTTATTATGTATTAGTTACTAGAAAAGGATTGTTTTAATAATACCTGACATAATTGATAGAGAGTAAGTCTCATCATCAAATATAATTCCAACTGCTGGATTACTCCCTCCCTAATCTCAAGAAAACGGATATACGACAGTTTGTGTTAGTATTTATGAATTTCACACGTCACTATGCTTTATTTTATGTAGAGGTTTTTCCGTGATTTTTCTTTCACTGTCAGAAAGTTTAATTGTGACTACTTATACGCACAGGCCTCAAAAAGGTTTGTACGTATAAGAGCCATGCTGGGATCATTATCTTGATTACAGGCCTTAAGGTCGGCTCGATCGGTGTGATACTACGTTGTCAGAGAATATCGGTGTGAAACAGTTAGCCTTGAGCTTATCGTGTTTCGTCGTGTTTCTTATTTCTCTTTCTCTCATCGTAGAAGGAAAACTATATTTGAAGAAATAGTGACATAATTACATTCTTTAAGTTTAAATGTGATTATACACAGAGCATAATTTGAGAATGTATTAATATGCTGAGTTCATGTACATGTATGCTGTACAGCAATATACTTTCAGAAAATTGCTGTGCCAGAATTATATCAGACACAACGCTGGTTTTTAGTCCAAACCATCCTTTTGGCGATACCAAAATGACCCAATTTATTTAAAAATAAACAATAATAATAATTAATTAAACGAATTCTACTTATGTAATATTTAATATGTAATAATTTAATTAATGTAATATTTAGTAAAACGAATAAATTAATTTAAATAAAACTAACAATAAAATACTTTGTTACTTCAAAATTAAAATAAATACTTATGTAACCATCGTCGTAGCTAACAATGCGTTGGCTTGGCCCCTGGTGTTGCAACCATCTATGGGTGAAGGTAACTTCTTTCCTTTAAGTGTTTGCAAGCTCCGTAATAAAATAAAAACAGCCTTTAGCACCATTGTGATCGACATCACAGAAATGAGACATGGTTGCACTTGTGCTTGACCTACCAAATACAGACTTCATATACATTTAGTCATTTATTTTTATATCACTCTTTTATTTTAACTATTGTTACATATATGATTGAGTGATTTAAAAAATAATTTTCTAATATGAAATCTGTATTTTTGCGAGGCCTGATCATAAACAACTGTTGTCCAGAACGTTGTCTCGAATAGACGCGAAAACTGCGACGGGTCAATTCAAATAGTAGGGGTCACATTTTCAACGGCATATGTTGAACCAACTGAAAAATCTTAAAACCTTTTTACTATATTCTCTTCTCTTTCTGGTAATAAGTTTTATTTATTTTCAAGGTAAAATTACAAGTAATAAACTGAGAAGATGTATAATATAATAAATATGTATAAATAGGTATAAGATATATTACTTTATGAAAACGCATGGCTAAGGTAGTCCTAAATACATTTAGGAGTTTAGATTTATAAGCAATACGATTAGGTAATGTTGACTGAAGCACTAGTCTAGTTTGATTACAGCTGCAAACTTTCACTGAACTCGCTGACTTAGGAACAAACTTCGTCATACAGGTGAATCTCACCGTGTATAATAGAACACGGTATATAATTATGTTGGAAACTTTAAATGCAGGATATTTGTGAGGCAAAACTGGCCGCGGCCGGAAAGTTTGTTAATCAGAATGGTAGCGAGGAGTCGGGTCAAACTATTTACAAATTTCACCTCAGTTATCCCTTGACATGGGCTGAACCAGAAATATTTTATAATTATTCAATTTGCATAGGTTAATTGGCCACTTATTTTAGGCTAGTACGTGTAGCCACGGTCCTAGACACGCTTTAATTAAAATATTATACAGGATAAAACTCAATTCTCTATTTCATTAGAGAGGTAAGGTGCCATTAATCTTTAATATAAACCTTTGTTTTATTGCTCTCTTGCTAGCTTTCAACTTACTTGTCTCTAGCCTTATTTCCAACACTAAAAGCTTATTTTAACGGTAAGAGTACATTTAAAGCGAAACTAAAATCCATACAATATTAGGTACCTACCCATAAATTAAACAGTATTGTACTTGTTTAAGTTTATTACTTGAAATAAATAAATTCTCGAGTTGAAAATTGCGAAGAATATCGCATATTTTGAAGTTAAATTAACCGATAATAAGCAAATCTTATTCAGGTTATACGCAAGAAAGTTTGTGACGATTTTGTATGTGATTCTTTCAAACGATACTCTACTAAATGTATTTTAAATAAAATAAACTTTCTATTGTTGCAAGCCGATATTTATCCGTTTTATTACCTAAGTAATCTATTGTTCATGCTAATGTCATTGTTCACGCCGCCGTAAGACATCATTAAACCTTCTTTCCTCTGTTGGTATTTCATGCGAATTCTGCAAGGCCATTTAACGATTTCAAGAACCAGTGGGTGGCATGTTGCTGGGAGGCCAAGTCTAATTATAAATAGATGAGGGCCGATCAGTTAGGAAATATGCCAGTCGTGTTCTGACTGCTACGAGGCGTTACCTACTGTATTTTCGGAGAGAGTATCTTATAACGACGAAGTTTGCGCGATTTATGTGATTACGATTTTCTGTCCTACTGTTTGGTTTTGTTGAATTCGGCTATACTTGTAAGAACAGTGAATTACGTGTGTGTACTTTTAATAAACTTTGTGATAATTCCAATGGCATTTTCGATTACATCCTACTAATCCCTACACATTTGTAACACTATTAATAACGCTTAACTTTAAAATTTACTGATAATAAATAAATAAAATAAAAATAGTATTATTAATAAACCTTGTGCATCAGAATAACAAGCGGGCTAACATTATAAAGATATTATTTACATTTTAAATTTAAATCGTGAACGAAATCTGGGTCGTAGCTAGTTTTGTATTTGTGTGGCTTTCGATATGGCATTTAACACAAGACCTTGTTACTTTTCAGCCCAGATATGCACAAGTTTACACTAGCAATGTCCTAGTAGCTACGTGTTAAAATTGGTAGGTCCCTAAAAGTCACTAACCGGATCAGATTGTTGTTAATTACACGGAAAACATATGCCAACAGAGGGCGCGAGCCTGTAGCGTTATTTGGTATTCACACATAAAATAAATATCGGTTCTAATAGCCGACAAGATATTGGACGGTATCTCCCCTTTGGGTATCGTACAACAATAGCGTGAGCCATTTCCAGGCATTCCCATTTAAATTTGTACCCTCGGTTTCCTTATCGACAGGAGGGTCGGAGGAACCCGCTGATAGACACGCATCGGGTGCATGTCATGGGGGGATGACTCATGTGACGATGACGTCGACATTGTCGCTCGTTTTAAATGCAATTCAACAGAACTTATTAATCCCAACATATATATGATTATATACGTCTGTAATATCAGAATTTATGCATACATACGAGACTGGGTGGGTTTCCACTTGCTAGTATATTGACACACATCTATTGCTGGATCTACATACTTTAATCTTTTCATGCGAGTACATACATGTTTGTTAACAGAATATATATATGAAGTCAGAGAATATTTGGCTAGACAAGTTTTGCTGCGGAGTTTCTTGTCGCTTCTTCTCCTTGCAACTGCAATTTTTAACTTATATACCATCAAAAAATGATATTCAATGGAACTTAATTGGAATTTATTTATTTAATGAACCTACATCTAGATACATTTGATTAGATAACTATAATTAACACAATGCCAATGACAGGTTTTCACGAATAAGCTATTGCTTAAAAGTAACATGCAGACGTAAAATAGGCACAGAGATATTTAGTTACTGTTGAAAAATTTAAGGCTTAGACACCGCTTCCGATTGGCACTCTATCATAGGCGTGTTTATAAATCAACATAATTCGATAAAAAATCTGTCTAATCTATTTATCAAATGGGTGAAGGCCTATCTCCAGCGTCTCCTCTACAAAAGCATCGACGCCAAGTTGCTATTCTATCAGTATTCTGCAGTGAGATCGGAGAGTGTGCGTTGGAACTGTTCAACCTGATTCCCCCTACATCATTCCATCTTCGTGCGACAAGGCGTACGACCGAAACGTTTGCCTTCACGTTATTTCTGCGTACGGTACATCTATGGAATGGGCTACCAGAGTACCCGCAAAGTACAATCCGGGTATCTTCAAGTGTTGTGAACATGTATTTTCTAAGTAAGCGTGCTCCATCTTCGACAGCGTCATCGACTAATATTAGGTGTAACCGTAGTCAACCGCGGACCTATTTATCTATATATTCCTATTTACCTATTTATTTATTTATATTATCACAACATAATAAATAATAATAGAAAACTTTAATACTGCCTTAAAGTATATTTGTAGTAGTAGTTTTAGGAAATGACGAAGTTTATAGTAAATATTAGTTTCAAAAGCACGGAACTTCATATTATATTATTATTAATAAAGTTCTGAACACATCGTGTGCCAGAGAAATGTTAATATTTCTTTATAAATAGAAAACTCGTCGTCCTTAGTCGACAAAGTTATTAAATGTATATCATTTTTTATTGAAGGTCTTAACGTAGATTACGGAAGTAACATAGAAAAGTCTTTAGTGTAACATCTGATTTAAGACTGGTATTATTATCTTCATGTTAATCCACGTCTTGTCTGCTCGTAAATAATGTAAAACCATTTTTGTCTTTAATACAATTTATCGATCCATGTACATAAATATTATATTTAGGAGTGGAAGGAAGAACTTCCATGGTCTGTGATATACAATAATCGAAACCCAAGGGTCGAATATCTGCAATTGCCTAACAATATACAATATAGTCAACATAATTTCCAAAATTTCAAAGTAGAGTGTGACTCACGATATAAGTGGCGTGGCAAAATATGGAACTAATGTTGTTGTTTTTATCAAGTGTTTTAATGTAAATGTTACACTATAGGATTATTCTGTTTACTCATACTAATATGTCGGAATATGTCTTATTAATTATTTTATCTTTCAAACATTCCGTGGCCCGACCGTAGCGTCGCGTTTGGGGGACTTACTTCGCGAGACCGTGTCTATGTTGTGCATATTGTGCAAACTGTCAAAAACATTTGAAGTGTGAAGCGGGGGTCAAGCCAAAGTCGGAAATATAACAAGTGGTCTATGAGGTTGCAAACTTTGAACACCTCTGTTCTAATATAATGAATATTTTTCTTTTTCATGTTATCAAAAAACATGATACTTGAACCCACCAATTTTAATTTGATTTTCTGTCTCTTATCGAACCGATCAGTTACTTTGATATTTACTTTATCAATAGGGGCAATGTACTGGAAAAATATTTTTGGTTACTTTTCGTACGTCTGTTTCTCGAAATTAGCGGTAGAAGGAAGGCTACATAGTAATAGATTTTTGTATTCTCATAAATCATCTATTGTGCAACCACTTAATGGCACCTGCCCAAGACAGATTGGGGCGATTTATAATATAACACTTGTACTTAATCAGTTTATACGTTTAAGATTTGATCTAAAACATGTTAATGTTTTTAGAAATAGACTCGAAACAATGAGAGAAGAATGATTCTGCGTTTTCGCGCAAAACACATTAGGCGACCAGAGGCGGCGGTTGCGGCACCCAAGTTGCGGCGGCCAAGTGGTTCTTGTCGGACAATGTAGCGAAGAATTCTGATTTGAGCCATACGGGTTGCATTTAAATGAACGTAAAGGAATTAGTTATGCTTCTAGTTATGTGGATGTGGTCCTTAGGCCTACCAGTGCACGTGCAGTTGGTTGAATTTTCGCTTTTCCCGAACGCCTGATATAAGGCGAAAGAAGGAATATGTCGGAGTATTAGTGAGTATACACGTCTCGGATGGCAATAGTACTTCTTTAGGGGTGCTAGTGCCACCCTCATGTGGCGAATTTCTCAAGCCCACGCCGAGTTTCCGCCACGGCGGTTAGTCCTCGACTGGGTTTCCCTTGCTAAAACAATTTCTATCTATATATGGGAGAACAAAAAGCGCACCACGTGGATTTGGTGTCAAATCTCAGTCACGACGGCGGCCAATCGTCGTCGCTCGTCGTTTGTTAGATGCGTACTGTGTTTAATATTTACTTATAACTGGCTGTGCCTAGTCTAGCCTAAGTTACTCTTTATAAAATCAGCCATCAACCAGTGACAGTCGCGTCAAAATTGGTCCCGCCGTTTTGAACATTAGCCGAAACATCCAGACACAGATACACCGACGAAAATTGTAAAAGTTGCAGTTTCGGAATTTCCTGGTCCGAATTATCCCCCCTAATTTTTTTCACGTTTGTATTTTGACATTACAAGTAGACACTTCAACTTTATTTATCTGTGTCGATAGACAATTATGTAGTAAGATCTGACTGGTTTCTGCAAACAGGCCACCACAACTTTAATACAGTATTTAGAAGCTTTTCAAAGTTACGTTTTTGAACGGATATTTGCCATTCCTAAAATTGTATTCCTATTCTTTTTTATACCTATTCCAATTAATGTTTGACAAATATGACTGGAAGAAATCTCTTTAAAACAGTAAGGTCAGCCTGTGTCTTATGTCTCTTTTACTTACGTATACCGAACAATGTAAGAGAAAATATGAAGGGTTCAAAGAAAAAGTCTAATCTGTAGTTCGTATTATTTGTTTATTTTCATTTAATTTGAGCTACACCGTTTATCCTTATATACATTTTTCTTAAATAAGCTAAATATGTCATATAACAACAAGCAACAATAATAATTTTCAATTCATTTGGCAATTCGAAAACAAAAGATATTGGTGATTTTACGTTTTCATTTGTATACGTATGTATATTCGATAAAAATAGTAGTAATTTTTCAAGAATTCACACATAGATAAAATTACTTTTTTAAGTGCAGAAGCATGTTATTAAATTTGACATATTTTTATACAACTTTGAAAGCAATGCAGACAAATTTTAGTATTATCATTATGATATTATGTGAATGATATTGTAACACATAGATTTATAGAATCAATTTTCAAATAAATATTTCTAAACAAGAACTAAAGCTATAGAAACCGTGTTAAAACAAGTACAGAATATTATATATGTATATATCCGCATGTATGCATCCGAACTATTTTCACTTATGTCATTGAAAGCATGTTGGAAAGAGATGCTTATACAATCATACAGTATGTATACAATATAGATCGCTGAGAGATGATGATGATAAGAGAGCGATGCTTATGCTATCATACAGTGTACATATGACAAATACATAATCATCATAAATATCATGACAATTTATCTTTGAGACTCGTTGGGAAAAATAGTAACCAAAGAATTCGTTATTTCCGTCGCACTCATGTATACTATTTTTTTATGAATAAAAGAGTCGAAAGTCAGTGTTTGTTTTAACACAGTTTCTGTAACTTAATTAGTGTTTTGGGTTACATTGTCTAATAATCCCTGGCAGCATTGCTTGCTCAAATCGCTATTTCTACACTTGAAAACATTTTATGTAATTCAAAAAATTATAATGATTATGTACGTATATATTGTTTTGTCAGTTTTCAAGTTGGCACCGAATATATCAGAAAGAAAAAGAATCCTTTCAAAGCCGTAAATTATTTTAATTTTGCATTCTGAGTTTAATAATAATTTTAATAAATAAAACGACATGTTGCTTAAGCGTGACTAGGTAAATACGCACTATATCTACCTACATTAACTAGGTACATGTATAATTTACAATATATACAATTTGCATATAATATTTGTACAATAACAATTGTATTTCTATAATCGATTACATCAATAATTTCTTTGAAAGAAAATTATTTATATAAATAAAAGAACGCAAATTTCTTACTTTTTGTAATAAAAGACGTTACAGACATACTGTTCTGTGAAATACGTAAAATGCTAAAAATATAAAATAATGATAATTGAAGACGTGAGTGGATGAAGGTGATATGTCGCATATTCGGTTTTTTGCTTTTTTTGCATAGATGAAGGTTATAAGTCGATACCAAATGACTACAGACCTGAGACCATAGATATAAGGCATATTTAAAGAATGAAAAGTTGGAAAAGGTGTTAAGTTCAGTTCAGTTTAAAATAAAAGTAAAACTTTTATCTCGATTTACTCAGAATTGGAATTATGCGACTTATCACCTTCATCCACTCATGTCTTCATTTATATCAAAATATAAATGAATAATATAAATGTTACAACCATTATACTCCACTAAATATATATATATATATGGAACTCCGAAAACGAAAACCCAAATAATTGAAAAGCAAACATTAGGCTTCGTCCACGTATGTTATTAAATTTGATCTATCCAATTACAGTTACGTTGGAAATGTGTAGATGCAATGATAGATAATAATTATATCTATGTTTTAGCAGCTTTGTAAATACTGTGTATAAAGTCCGGTGTCTTTCAATCGACATGAGATTGAATCCTTGTTTTACCTACTTAATGCTGATGTTAGACGTATCAACCTAATCGAATCAATGTAGTTGAAAGGCACAGATCTGAAAGGAGAGGACGGTATAAAAAACATTGAACAATTCAATTTTATGTTAATGTGGATCATTTTGGTTGATTGATCTACATCGAAAGATAGAAATAGTAGGTCTGATATCGGCTTAACAGAGATTTGCAACATTTATCGGTTCGACCAAAACGACACAGACATGGACTCAGCATTAGATGTATATTTTTTAATTTTAATGATATGTAAGTAAGTACTCTTTAACTACGTAATTTCTTAAGAATTATTAAGTTCATGTTTACGCCCGTGTTTAATTCAGCGCAGGCCTGCGTTTTTTCCGAGGAAATTTCATCTCGCGTAATACTCAATGGTAATCGAAAGGCAAATATTTGTCTGACTTTGGTACAGAAATATATTTTATTCTTTGGATTTTGAGGTGATTGGAAACAAACAATTTGTTTGAATATTCTAATCGAACTCATACATATTTCTCTTCAAAATGGCACATTTACATCACTAGATTCTGTTATATATATATATATGTACTTTACTGAATTTAAATTGGTATACTGTTGTACTCAACGAGATACAACGCTGTTTAATGATCCGAATGGATTAACTTTATAAAACGGGTCTTCTCGTTTTTTAAACTTTGAGTATACCTATATAAAAAATTATATTATTAATGATATGTTACATCAAAAATTGATACAGTGAATTTATGCATCTCTTTATATCTTTTCTTAATAATGTAGGGCGGACTATTCCTTTAGTAGTAACTATTTCTTTTCTTTCCATACATTCAAATAAATACCAATTATATGCCAAACAATCAGTTCAGACCGTGACAAGCAATCATCAATAGTTGTCTTATTGATAACAGAGTAGATACAACCATTTTTAAAAACAAAATAATTATGTAATAAAGGAATTGACGAAGATTCTTGTGGGTAACGTTTGAATGATCGTAACGCAGAATACCATAAGGTAGGGAGTTAAGTGTAGAATGTTGGCAGCGCCGCCGGGCTTCCCAGTCGCTTGGACGCGGTCCGCGCGGGATACCCCTTCCGCTAGTTCGCGCGATCTTGAGTAGCCCTTAAATCTTTCACTTTGGACGCTTTCCTCGTTGCTACGCCAATACACTGTTGCTATTGTTGCCAGACACTGAAAGTTATACATTTTATTACAGGGATTAATATATAATAACAGTCCATAATGTCCCACTGCTGGGCTGGGACCTCCCGTTATAGGGGGAATGGGCAGTATACCCGCTACTGTCCAAGGCGGCTTGGCAGGTTTGACACATCGGTTATCTCGATTTGCAGGTTGCATCATAATGTTTTCCTTTACCGTTGTTAGCACGTGGTAATCGTGACAATATGCACATTAGGTTAGAAAACTGCCCAGGTGGAGCATGCTGGCGTTCCGGCCAGGATCGAACCCACGCCTTTTGAGTTTGGGCCGCGTCCGTTAGCCGTTACACCATCACGACTTTTTTGAATAGAAATTAATACGTTCTATCAAAAGCTCTAAGTACTGCCTTTACTTGAATTGTTTGCCCATTTGCTTACAAGTAAACACATAAAAGAACATTTTCGATTGAGATACTATATACTAAGCATATATAAGTATATTATCAATTATATCAAAATTCTTATAAGAGAATGTTAATTTATAATAAAATGCACTTTATGTATAAGGTTACGTCTATAGCAATTATGTTGTAAATCTGATGACTGAGTCTATTTTTAACAGAGAGAAATTCGTAAAGCGCTGAAACAAAATTTTAATTTCTCATATTCTCATCTTATGCATAATCACAGGAATGAAATATAGAAATAGTTCTTTCCATCCCTGAGAAACAATTTTCCCTGTCAACGTTTTCAAAAACTATTCGAACCATCGATCATGTATGCTACATATGTCCCAACTTATTTTACAGCCGCTGTTAAATCGGGGCATAAATTGTGATATAAAAAATGTGTGCGTGTACTAGTAAGAAGTGAAACTTCATTCACGAAATTATGATTTTATTAGAGAAGTAGTTGTTTGTTTAACTAATCAGTTTTTATTTACTTTTCCTATATTCGAAATGAAAAGCACAGTGTTAAACTCAGGCGAAAGGCCCATCTAGATACTGGAACTATTAGCGCCCTTGTTTCGCTCGTAAGTTAAACCATCTCATGCCTGAATAGGTAATTTTCACTCCTCGTCTAGCATACATCTACTATTTGGAATTCAAATTTTGAAAATAATTTTCTTTAAAAATAGTGAAACACGTGTACTGGCGCGGGCTATTTGAAAACTTGGTCAAAGAAAATTTTCCTGGCTAATATTTTTTGAAGGTTGAACTAATTTTGACCTTCTTCAAGATTCAGCTTCTAATAATAGAATAAGGCAAGTTTACACAAGCGGAAACGCTCGTGAAAAGTTATTGCCAATGTGTTCGTTTTTTTATAACAACTCTCCGGACTCTAGTTCCGTACCCTGTTTTACAATTTAATTTAGAAATAAAAGCGTATTAAAAAGTTTGAAATTATACACGTTTATTTGTTATTTTTAATTTTTGTTATTGTGTGTGACATTTATTGAGCGTATGTTTGTATTGTGGTGTACCTTAAGAATAACTTATCATATAAATGTATTCTACTTTTAATGCCAAAAATGTGTTCGTTATAACTTACTCACTTTTAATTTTAGATCTCCTTTTCTGAAGTGTTTGGGCTTCACTTTAAAGTCCAGGGCCAAACTAGTTGTCTCCAATCCATCTTCAAACTTTTCATGAGTCGGAGGTAGGATTGCAGGGGAAGGCGCGGGCTCTCCATTAATATACCAGGCGAGCCTAGTCGCTGGCCTGGATTTACCTGATGTGCAGTTTACTTGGACGCGATCTCCAATCTGGTACCTGAGACGAGAACCAGTGATCGTTGGACCTTGTTCTGGTAGCGCTGAAACAAATTTATACCCTCTAAGCAAAGGTGCTACTTAATGTAGCTACTTACAATGGGACTGGTCCAATAATTTAATATCGCTCAGCGAGTGATACGGGAGTAGACATGTGCGCCGCATTGAAAAATAGCGGCGAAGCGCCGCGTAGGTTTTCCATGGACGGCAGCGTAACAATTTTAGACTTTTTAAAGTTTAATTTAATTTTTGTTTCGAAAAAAAAATTACAATCAAGTTTCGGTCACCTAAAAGTGTAAGCTGTAAACCGGGAATAAATAGGCACAATTCAAAAATTCAAACACTACTTCTGTTCTTTTTAGACTATCTCTTCCAACGTTTCTACGAGTATATGATACTAACAACTTAAGTTACGGTTTAAGATAGCTTAGTCCTTTTAAATAGTTATGAAAATTGCTCATAAATATGAAAACACTACGGATTTTTTTACAACTCAACTTATTTTTAACTACCATACGCGTGGCGAGCAAGTGTCGGCGGCGGTGCGCGGGAAAACGCGCCGGACGAACGCGGCAGCGCCCCGCCGGCGAGGCATACATGTCTATCAGCTAGCTGTATCTCTACGCTCCACATAACAATTCATCAATCATCTCTTAAAATAACCAAGAACTACAAACTAGTTGTCTTATTAAATAATTTTATTTAATTTTAAAGTACTTACGATTTCAAAAATCAGGGTTTCAATGCTTACCTACAATGACCATATCCGAATGATCTGAGACAGTAGGGAAAAGCGGTCTCTCTCCAGACACTTCACAGCGGTATCTGCCGCCCGTCTCCAAGATCGCTGGGAAAAGCGTCACATTGGCAGCGTTTGGGCTGGATTTCTAGGGCAAAACGTACAATAATGTTACGTAACATGAAAAAAATAAGACGTGATAGCTTGTGGCTAACACACCCGCGGCTCAACCCAACGACGTGGGCTCTAATTCTAGCTCTGTCACGTTGATTTTCAACTATCTGATGGTTTCTTTAATTTTCTTCGGTTAATTAAAATTTAAAAGGCTTAAATAAATAAGTAATAGATGATTTATATTCTATATATCTAATTTTATTTTTATTTTTCTACAATTCACAAATTAGAGTAAATTCAGAAAAAAATTCAACGGACTAGTAGCAAAACGAATCGCAACAAAATTTCAACTTCAAGTTTTAAATGCAGATTGTTAATTTACTTGTCCAATTAGAAAACCTGCCCGTAAAACTTCAAGTTAAAATTTTGTTGCGATTTGCGTTTTGCCATTTGTCGTTGCCATTCCTTTTTCCACTTGCCCGTTGAAATTTCACTTCTACTATTATTCCCAGATTATGATTTGTTAAGGTTAGGTACAGTTTAATGAAGGCATTTTTTATCTAAATATATTTTATTTTATCAAAAAATAAAACAGAAATCGGTCCGGAATCAAAAGAGCATCCATAGTCTACTTTATTATGCCGCCTCTTACTACGCGATATACCTTTTACCACCTCCACGCGGCCGTAACGCCTTTTCCTAGAAAAAAAACTAATACCTAAATTCTATATAGAAGTTTCACTTTAAAAATTTAGAGCCATAGTACATAATCAGGTATGACTGCTGTGTTATTCATTTTTAAAATGATTACAGAATTGTAATATTTCTAGGAACTTAAAAGCGCTAGAAAAACATATAAAAATATATTCTTTTAACGTTAATGAAAATGATTATGTGATGCATCAAAAACCATTATAATTGCAATAATAATAGACGGTAGCGCTCGAATGGAACAAAGTATAAAATAACTTTCCACACGAGAGCGGGTCTGTTTACACCTGCGCCTCTTCACAACGTAATATCCGGTCCAGTTTTATATTGTTTCCGCTCAAGAGACCTAAGCAAACTCCGCCAACAACGAGATTAATTCAATTAGAGTATGTGCTCTTGAACTCCCTTATTATCGGCTTAACGTTTTGATAAAAAGTTCAAACAGAAAGTAATCAAATCGACTGCCATGGTTCATTAGAATAATAAGGGAATAAGAGGTGTTGTTAAAAACTCTTCCTAAGTTAGCAGCGAGAATAATGAAACAGCCGCAGCGTGTATTTTTTAAGGAAATTTTCCTTTTCAAAAGCTGTGTTTTTAAGGTCGGAAATGTAAACCATTAATATAATTTTAGCAAGGAAGAATAGATCATTCATTTTATAATAATATATGAAGTATATTTTTGGAGTTCGATTCCAAATATGTAAAAGAAGAAATCTCTGATAATACAAAATAATAAACTTTAACTAAGTTTAGTCCTAATTAGTTAATATTAATTTATAAGGCATTCTCCATTTAGACTATATATATACACACACATACATACACATATATACATACATACATAATACATATATATATATATATATATATACATACATACAGGTTTAGTGGGCGTCATCAGGATAAAATGCAAGCATAAAACACAACCTACAGTTTATACACTTTTAATTTAGATTCGATCAACATTTTGACATAATTTAGACCGAGCAGCGGGTTCAGGGCACCGCTCATACTTTTAACTTCAATACTATCTTTGTTTCATTTGCATTGTCTTTTTAGATTATGATTTTTATTATTGTGTATACACTCATCACCTCATACATTCATCGTCGTCATTCTTTGGTGTAGTTTCTGTACATTCTATACGTTTCGAAGATGACACAGGTATATTATACGGATCATATACTGTATTATCATTTGATATAGTTATATTTATTAATACTGTTTCATGTCCATGTCGGCAGACAAACACACATTGTATATCCCCAAATTAAGCAAGTTACGCTTTGTTATGGGTAGTATACAACGGACTACTTATTATTACTAATTATTTACATCTGCTATTTTTTTATTCTTGGGAGCACTTTTTAATATTTATTGATAAAAGTGTGTTACAGTGATCAGGTGAGCTGACCTTAAGGGAAATTATAGCAAATATTAAGAAAACTAATTTGTGCTCTGCGTTGCGGGCTGGCAATAAACGAGCAAAGAAAACAAAGACAAAATTTTAATAAAAAAAATCATTTTTGAAAATAAAGCGACAAAATTAGGACTTTTAAGACTTCTGTGTTTTTTTAACCTGTTCGATTATAGCAAATAAAACATAAAAATTCAGGCAATACATCCCAACCATAAACAATTAGTAGAATATACCTCTATATTTCAGAGTTCTCATCGATGCTTCGTATAATATCTATGTATGTTTATTAACACAGTTGTAAGTGTGACAACGATACAAATGATCTTCATAATATATGGTCAAACCAGTAAAAATTGAAAGTCGGCTCACATCAAATTTAATCAGTAAATACTCACACTTGTTACATACCTAAAGTTATGAATAATCTCTAAGGCTAAGCCCGCACTACGATTGTCAATACTGGATAACATCATTTCACACCTTAGTCGGATATTGATAAATCGTGGTGCGCACATAGCCTTAAAGGCATACAAATGCGAACAAAGACGACCAAAACCAATTACTTAAAAATATTTAATTGTTATATTTTTTTTTACCTCTACGTCAACGCCGGGAAGTGGGAAGTTTCTATGTGGTTCTGTGTCTCGGGGCACGTGCCGAAAAAACTCCTTTCCATCTTTGTACCATTTGACGGAGTATAAAACGTCTGTGGGACCCAACCGCCATCGACAAGACAGCTCGGCTCTTGTTCCTATTGGCACATGCGCTGGTACACGTAGCTCTAGCAATTCCAGGCTTTTGACGCCATAATCTGAGGAAAAAATAGTTTTGATATTAATTTCGAAATCATAAGCGACGTCTATTTATGGAGTAACTTGCTAGAAAGTAGTTTACTCGTGTAGGATTTTTAGAAGCCTACAACAATTTTCAGGGTATGGTCTATTTATATCAGTCTTTGATCTTATTTTTATTATATTAATCTTTGTTGTAGCCAACAAGTATGTATTTGACAGTAATATGAACTGAGATACTTTTTATCATTACAAAACGTGACAGCCTTCTTGATTGTATGAAAATACTGCCTTATGACGTCACAATTTTAATTTTCGGCTTACTTATAATAATCTCGTTAAGAAACGATTAGGCATCTCTTAAGTGAGAGAAACAAAATCAGATCCTAACCCATTAATATCTTTTTTTTTCACTTATAAACGTGTATTACCGGTTGTTTACCTCAGAGGAGCACAGATAAACGAAATTTGAATGATGAGGAGTTTATGGGTAAGATTTTCACATATAGCATATTGTTACAATTACCACGTAATGAAAAACGGCGTGAAGGAACGTGGACATTGAAAATATTTTGGAAGGGCAATCAAAATTTTATTTACTGTTACTTGTGTACAATTACTCTACGGTAATGGGTCTAATATATGAATCAATGAGGCGGGGTCGACACTGAAAATCAGCGCTGTGCTGAAGGAAACTCCAACACAGCATAAAGCTGAGTTGCCGACCTCATTTGTAGGAACTGCGGTAAACAATATATTGAATCTTAACATAAAAAATGTATGTATAAATATTTCTGCATCCTTGTATTGTATTTTCCTACCAAATAAATGAATTCTTTCTTCTTTCTTTCTAAAATGCCTCATGTTACGAATATGCGCAGTCATAATAATTAGACTTGCTAAGATATATATGTAGAAGTAAGTACACGTTTCATCGTTTTTGCAAAATCATTCCTGGCGGATCCAGGTCTTGCATAAATTAAGCTCCAATAGCAAGTTGGCATCTATTGTATACATATACGAAATAAGTATTTTCTCAAAAAGCTATAATAAAATAAAATAATTAGTGCTTGATCACTTTGAAGCTACGACAAATCCAGGAAGAACATATTGCAGCATAAAAATTAAATTTTATCACATTCAATGAAAATGTTTAATTTAATAAAGAACACATTTTAATAAACATGTCGGTATCTACATAAAGTCAGTTTAGCGGGTATTTATGTACATGTACAATATTTTTATTTGGCTGTAGGTAGCGTGTTATGAAGGCAAAAATCCATTAAACGCCACGTCAAATAATTTCCCATGTGACGCTCGCTCGCGGCCCGTAAAAGAGGCACTATTGCCGTGGCCCAGCGGTGGATAATATTACTTTACGACCCGCGGGGTGGAGCGCAAATGTAAGTAAATTGGCGAATAAAGACAACGACCGCGTAAACATTTGCGCCATTCTACATATTTCATAAAGAATTGCCAATAAATTCGATTGTAATTAATTGCCTTTGCGTTTAATCAAAACTTTACAGGTATTAGGTTGGAAGAGAAATATCTCTTCCAATGAGTTTAGGAAACTCCAGACGTCTTATACCCATAAATAGAATCAAAGTATCTGTCGATATTTAAAATAAATGCCATTTCAGTGAAAATAATTTTTATCTGTCAGTTTGCTCGAAGATTTGTCTCGAATGCCGACGCTTCGAAATGGAACAGTGAATCAGTGACTTTTAGAATATAATATAATTGATCGCGTAACGTTAATATACAATTTAAGATGTATAAGTACCGAAAACAGTAGACGGTCTTATCACTAAAAGCAATTTCTTTCAAACAACCTTAGGAAGAAATAGAAATTGTAACAGGTTTTTATACACTTTATTATACTTGTTTCATTTCGATTTCTAGCAGTGTTCAGAATTTATAAACACAGTCCAAGTCTTGCACAAAGTGGCGGACACAGCAATTACCGTTATGTATAGTGTACATAATATGTAGAAAGCCGAATTTTCTTTACTAAGAAAGAAACAGATTAGTTATAAAATATTTTGATTTAGCGTTCAATTTTCTATTATAAAAGAATAAAGATTGTTTGCTATTGAACCTCTTGCACTGTAGGATCCTGAGGCCATGAGCCTCTATAAGGATCTTACAAAAAAAACCCATTGACCCTTCGGAAGGACAAAGGGCTAGTTTCTACATCGATCAACGGATCAGTACGGCGAAGTAACGTGGCCAGCCTTCTACGAACCGTGGCCAGCCTTACCAATTAACTTCGATCACCCAGGTCCAGTATACCTACTTACAGTCTTAAGGGATTATAGATTGAATATAATATGAGTCAACTTTCTTTTATTATATTGGATCATGTTCTAAAAATGATTTTGATATTTATTTGGCCACAAAGAAATTGTGGTCCAGTTAATATCAGATATAGTATCACCTGTATCATTTGGTACCCGATCCTTGTAGCAGTGCAAGTATAACCGGATTGATCAAAATGAGATGTGGACGAAGATTTACTCAACAAATACATACATTGTGTATACATGACGTGGTAAAATAGAATCTAAGGTCGCAAGTGAGAACCCGTCGGTTGTAACGATTTACGGAGGAAGTTTAACAGTCGATACACTCTGGCATAAAACGGAAACTGTGCTTATTGAAGCATCGAGAGCATATCGTGTGAGGGCGGGTGTAAGGCACGCGCGGCTCGGCTTTGAGATAATGCACGTAAAAGTCTATACAACTCGAACTTTTCCAGACATCATGTTATAACTATAAACTAATATATTATAGATTAAATGAAACGTATGAATTTATTGGAACTGTTGTCGTAATAATTACGATAGTCTCCAAATAAACAATTATAAGCAATTTATAGTACAACTTTTTTGGCAAAACAATTGGTGACTGTATTGCCTTCTAGCGCTGTAGATCCTGCAGATATTGAGATTTTATAATTTTTAGACATAAGTACGTCTTTAAAAAATATGTGAAATAAATATGTACTATAAAATTTATAGATAGTGAATTGGATATAATAATATTGTTAATACGTCATTAAAAAAATCAGCTTATTATACAATAAATTAAGAGTTTTAAATTATATTTCTATAAAATTTATGTAATTTAATTTTTGTTCCTAGCTTTGAATCCCGTAGCATTCCATTAATATTTCGTATTTTTTTCTCTCTATGCAACTGGGAGATAGAATACAATTTCCTGCGGCCGGGCGGCCTATCGTAAGAGGCGACAAAACAACTCACAGCCAGGTGGTAGGGTATTTGCTCGACTGGAAGGCGACCACCCCTGGTCTAGAGTATGCCGCCATAACAACCTTGTGTTGTGTTCCGGCATTAGTAACCAGGTTCCAGTATCTCTTAAGAGAGCAGCAGCGCATTTGCAGCACCTTTGGTGTTGCAAATGTCCATAGGCGATGATAACCGCTTTCCATCAAGTGGGCCGTCTGCCTGTCTGCTGAACACCTTCAATAAAAAATTATATTCCTTATATACCAAAAATTTAGCTTTTGCTACGGATTACTAACTACATAACCTTTACCGAACTTTGAATAATGTGAGTTACAGTATAGGTCACATAAAGTCTCTTGAGTTGATAAAAGTTTCGTTTGACAAGACATAAAAATTGTATATACTTCTAGTTGACTATTTTACCCATTTGTTGTGTTTAGAGTAAAAATAGGCAACCTTTAACCTGAATACGCAATGAGCAGTCCAAGCACCAGGTGTGCCAGTCGTAACCACTAGTCGGATAGAACGTACACTTTCAATAGCTGTTATCGTACAGAAAATTCAGCTAGTAAAGAAACACCAGCAAGTTTTTCCTATTTCTGAACATGTTGGTAGTTATTATCTAATTAGAAACTACGTCTAGTATTGACAAAGAAGAGTATAATTGTTTTTACACTTTGATTTATACATATAGATTGTTCCTTATTATATATATACTACTAGTGGAGCCTGCAGACGTAGCCCTGCTGTAAAACATTAAAAAAATATATAAAACCGACTGTAGTGCCACCTACAGGGTCCAATTGTGAATTTAAACCATTCTGAAACCCACTCAAATACATACAAAATTTCACGAAAATCGGTCAATTCATTTTTTAATTTTAACCAGACTGATGAACATGATATATGTATGTATGTGCATTACTTATATGCATAATGAATCTCGTCCTTGCAAATAGACATAAATTCAATCTATAATTATTTCGGTTGTCAAAGACTTATACTTCTATAATCACAGATTTCGCTAACTCTGGACTGTCAATTTGACTTTAACAATAAACAAAAGAGTAAATATATGGGTGTGTGTCAAATACATGGTAGTGTGTGTAATATTTTTTATTTTTATTTAATGTATTTTATGCATAGTTTTAAAAAATATTAGCGTTCTGCGCTCTTTTCTTATTACGAAATTTCATACTCCTCCGTTCACGTCATTTTCGTAAAAAGGGGGACAAAGTTTTTGCCGTGTTTTTGCTTCACATGTAAATTTTATAATACTTCATACCTGTTAGGTATATATAATATTATTAATATACGAAAGTACCTGCCTCTGTTTCTTTAAATTGCTAACCGTCTGAACGGATATCGATAAAATTTGGCGTAGGTGGAGGAAAATGCATAAAATTTTGATAATATTATAATGTAAAATTCGGGTAATTTTCTAACAACAAGTTTCTTGATTTATTCCGTGGATCTTTTTTTTAAGCTTTTTAAGCAAACGATTGCTGATTTGGAATTATAGCAACTAAATTGCCTACCATTACCTTTGCAATATTGTTAAATTAACAAACTCTAAAAGCGAACTATTTTCGATATAGTGTGAACAGCTCAGTGGGTTAAACTTGCAATCCATTACAAATGAGTTTCGGCAGTGGGCATCTGTTTTATGTAGTACACAAGTGGTAGCCGTATTGACATCGATACACTTCGCATATGGGCCTCGAATTGAGTGCTTTTTAATAGAGATCCACTCACCATGATTACGTTTAGCAGCTAACTATGTACATTTTATTGCTTTACTTTGTATTTCTTTTAAATTCAATACAGTGTAAGGTAGTTATGAAGGAG
The DNA here is from genome assembly GCA_012273795.1 of Dendrolimus punctatus. Taxonomy (NCBI): domain Eukaryota; kingdom Metazoa; phylum Arthropoda; class Insecta; order Lepidoptera; family Lasiocampidae; genus Dendrolimus; species Dendrolimus punctatus. The sequence continues at coordinate 8,905,406 of CM022538.1, forward strand.
GGGTCTATTAAAGCTTGCGAGGATTATATTATTGCAATCATATTGAATAGGGCTTTTCATCTTTGAAGTTAAGCCAAAGCACCGAATTAGGATGTCGTACATTTGCGGTAACCTTCGCGGCCATGACTTACAGGTGCAAGAGAGTTGCCTGCGTAGGTCACGTTTATTTATACCTATTCTCGAAGATAAGTTTGCTGCGAAAAACATTATAATTTCTGATAAAATAAACTATATTGAGTTCCGTAAGTGAAAAGAAGTATAGTGAATTTTGTAACTATTAGTTTATTATGCATTCAGAATTGTACACACAATACATCTCCTTAAACATTTGCCAAGATATTCCTTAACAAATTGATAATAAATGTGCGCCTTTCTAATTTTTGAGATATAAAGAAGAAACTTTTGAATAAATTGAAATAATATAAGATTCGCAGATAGTTATTAAAATTTTAAATTACATGACGTTCGCGCATTCGTTTTATGGTCTCGATCAGGTGCGTTGTACACTCGCACTTGATCGATTTTTATGTTTTCATCAGACACTTTTATTCAACAAATAAGTAGTTTAAAAACAACTCCCATTACTTAATTTAAACCCTAGTTTTCTTAAGAAAATAAATCATATCCCTTGGAAACAAAACTCTGTTACGACAGCCTTTCGTTGTAGATTCTTTTACTTTCTAGGGAGTTATTTATACAACAAAATCAATAAGCAAATGGAAATATACTCCATAACTAAATCTAAACGTAAGAAAACACTTACTGAGTGGCTTTTAAAACTCGATTTTGACTCCACTTTTTGTTATTTATTTATTTTTTATTTATTTATTTTATTGCACGAGATTAGCAGACAGGCAGACGGCCCACTCGATGGACAGCGGTTACCATCGCCTATGGATATTTGCAACACCAAAGGTGCTACGAATGCGTTGCTGCTCTCTTTAGGGAGGGAGCCTGGAACCATATTATTACATTAAAATCTCCAATCATTATACTACATATACTTATAAATTAATCGTAGGTATTTCATCCTCTTAGCCTAATCTAACTTATATGCATTTCTCATTTATTTGTATTTGTTATTTTATAAATACTATAATTACTATTCTACATCTATTATACACGCTAAAATAGTCACACAGTTACACATAATTACACTCAATACACAATGTCTATCACAATTTATTTCGCTGGTTTTTCGGGGGAGAAAGAGGCTGGTGATCAGTTACACAGGATTATTCCTTTTACTGACACCAGGCTTTTTCAGTTTATAAGAAAAATGTTACTAATTTAATTATTGTTAGTGTAAGAGTAAATAAAGAATTATTATTATTACTTCTATTTTTAACTGAATTAGTTAAAAATTTTCATAAACGTTTCATTAAATATTTTGCAAATTTTAATTTGCACTTAACAAAGGGTTCGTTGCTTCGTTAAATGGAAGTTTTCTGTGCAATCAAAAGTGCCCTTTACTTTCATTTGAAATTTAACTCTGCAAAGCTGCTAGCTGCATGGCCCGTAGCCGCTAAGGGGTCTTGTTGTATTGAAAAGAAGGGGTCTAAGGCACAAGAGTACTAATATTAAAGTGGTTAATGAAATACTTGAAGTATTGGCACATATTCCTTTGAATAAGTCTTTATTAACTTATGTTGTAATTAAAACAAATTTTTAATAACAACGCGAAAACTTTTTAAATAATTATTTTCTTACAAATCGTATCTACGTAAATAGTTAGAAACTGAAATATATGAAAAATACTTCTACAGAATTATTATAGAAATAAATAATAATTAGAAACATGTTAATAATTCTATTTCCAAGAATAAAATAGGCATGTCGTGTTAAAAACTTTCTGTGATATTGTCACGCAATTCGCAAGTATGTATAACAATCACGAGTTTTCGCGAAAATAATAAAATATATTTCAAATAAACACCAACATTTTGTAACTTTTCGTGTGAGAGGTAGAAACGTAGATATAGACAAGAATTTATTTTTCATCAGAACAAAAATGCACAACAGACAATAATTACTTGCAATCTCATTATATAGCTTGCATTTTCTTGTGACGGGATTATAAAACGATGTGTTATTTTTGAAAACTTGAAGGGAAAAGAGTCTAGGTGAACAATTACGAATTTTGTATGTAGATTATTTTCATACGCTGTCTTGGATTTACTCATAGACAAAATATCAAAAAAATAATCATATTTAGTTCTTGAATAATGGACAACCGAACATAGAAATTTAATTTTACGTGCCTATACAATGTTAGTAAACATTATATTATATGGTCCATACTTAATTACATATTTATCGCAAACTATGGGGCTATTAGGAAATGACTTTTCAAACAACAATGATACTAATAAGTGACTACCTACAGGCCTATACAATGTTTATAATTATTTTCCATAATAGCTCTTGGCGATTTATCAACGTCTAAGTTGTCTCGTCAAATGTTGACGTTTATGTTTTAAGTAATTGAGATTTAGGGATTACGCAAATAGGAAGCGGTACTTCACGTGTCCCGCAGGTATATTAAATAAAGTGCGCAGTTGTTCTTTTTTTTGGTGAGGAGAAATCCACTTACGGACCGAGCTCTCACTATGTGGGGATGACGGTGAGGGCGTATAGAGATTCGCCGGCTGTTGTCGGAATACTCACTAGAACTATAGCCAGAGTCGCGGGAGTATCGCCTGCCCGCGTAAGCCCTAGCAGGCACCGGCTGAGGCGCAGTTGTTCTTTCTTATTGAAGGAGTTCAGCAGACAGCAGACGGCCCAGTTGATGGAAACTGGTCGTCTTTAGCTCAACTCGATGAACGGTCTAAGCCAATACCACAACCTATTTTTAACCGACTTCCTAAAGGAGGAGGTTCTCAACTTGATCGGTATGTTTTTTTAGTTTTTTTTATTTATGTACACTGATTACTCTGAGATTTATGATGCGATTTACGTGATTCTTCTTTAGTTTGATGCGGAATAGTTGCCATTTGATCGCCTAAAAATTTAACATAGTTTGGCCTATTATTTTTCATTTTATGATTTTTTTTCCGTTCCCATTTCTTAGGACCTATATTTATAAAGGCGAGCGGCCTTTGGTAGGCCTACCCAAAGCTAGACACAAAAAAGTAACAAACAAAAAACCTCCGTTTAAAAAAACCGACTTCAAAAACTAAAAAGTATAAAGTAACTTATTTCTAAAGCTATTTTTAATTATAATATCTTATTTTTAATATATATTATTTAAAACATCTTGAAGTCGGTGCGAAGTAATACATAAGAAATGACTATATTTTGAAAATTACTTACAAAATGTTATTAATACCTATATAGGGACTAATTAATCAACTGGTTTTAAATAACTTAAACACTAAATGTATGCAAACATTCACATGCTTATGCTACAGCAAATAATATACTAACGGGATAAAGTGAAACTACAAATAGCAGTAGGGCTGTTGAGTACCTTCGAGTGTTTAGACTGTTATGGACGAATTCATGACTTACATTATGAGAAAATACAACATGCAAAGTACTTTTTAAATTTTCGAGTTACTATAACATCGGCAAAGGTGAATAATCTAATATTTTGTTTTCGAATGTTACGCAACCGCTAAAAATATTGTTCTTAATAAAGCAAATTCTTCTTTGATATGTGATATCATGGCTATACTATCCTACCGCTAACTCTCAATGTGCATTATAATACCCGGTTGTAAATACATATTTTAATTAAAATTTTTTAAAAAAATCTTATAAAATCATTACCTCCGCCCACTATCTGTAGTTTTTTTTCTCAACCTGGGGGCGCTTTTGTTATTAATTAGCATCGAAGTCTGTTAAAAAAATAAGACCTGTATACAAAAGAAACGTACAAATAAACTATTAGTTAAATGTTATCATAATTCTACAGTGAAGGGGTAGCAAAACAGTTTTATCTAACTTTGATTTTTTCATGTGTGGGATATAAAAATCGTTGAGAAATATTTTCTTTGCATTACATTGATATTTTTATTGGACTACAAGAAAATAGGTTGTGTGATATAAAAGTACCTTATTTAATATGTATTTATTATAATGACTTATGTATTATTGTATATATAGGTATATAATTATGTATATATGTATGGATTCTTATATACCTATATTTAAATTAATTATGAATATTTATGTATCTATTTCCATTTTTCTGCACCACCATTTCGCATGATTCAATTTTTTCTCATTTAGGTAGCCTGGAAGAGATCGCTTTGAGCGATAAGGCCACCTATTGTATTGCCTAGAAAATATTGTAAATATGGTCTGTTTCCTGTAATTCTATATTTTGGTGTGCAATAAAGTGTTATCTATCTATCTTATTAATAAGTATAATAATGTAAATCTTACTTGCTCATGACATATATTACATTATGGAGCCATGGTAGCGTAGTGGTTAGCGCACGCATCACGAACTCAAACAGCGCAGATTCGAGTCCTGGCCTGAACACATGCATAATTTGTATATTTACCATGAGCTAACGGTGAAGGACAACATCGTTATGTAACATGTACATCGAGATAGCCGAATTGCCAAACTTGCTAATCCGCCTTGAACAAGCGGATCGGGCATACCGTCCATTCCCTCTATAAAAAGGGGAGGCGCAAGCCCAGCGTTCGGAGTTTATGGGCTATTACTATTATACATGGAGAAATGCTAAAATAAAGCTTTATTATGAGTTTCTGCATGATTAGCTAATATTATTTGTGTTCTATAACCAAATGGCAGAAACGGAACCATTTTTGATACAACCATATTTTTAAAGTTTAAATGTGATTTAAATGATATAAAGGGTTGTTCTATTTGCTTCTATTTTATAATTAGCTTAGAAATAGTCCAGCCCTGGGCATCAGAGCTTGTAAATGTGTCAATAAAGCATTGATTCATTGCCCGCTAAGTGTCTTGGTCTAGTGAACACCAGTTGTATACCTATTTTATGTGTAATTAAACGGGTCGGGGCAAGCACAAAGGCTCTCGTTGTATGGCCTCTTTTAGTGCTCATCTAAGTTGCAATCAAAAATATCGGTTAACAATTGAAAGTCTATCATTTGAAACTGGTTTATTTTTGTAATTAAAATGTGCTTCGGACATAACGGCTGTGAACTTTGAGGCAATTTACCTAAATATAAAAAAAAACTAAGAAGGTTTTTTAGCCATACTGGAATAATTATCTCGCTCTTATAGCCGGCTCAATCGGTGTGAAATCACGCTCTTACAGATTATGAGCGTGAAATGGTTAGTATTGAGCAAATCGTGGTAACGTTCGATGAGTGAGAGTTCCGATGACCTATTGTTCGAAATTAAACCTTGTCTCTTTTGGTCTTTGGAAGATGTTCGAAATACAACCTCCATGTTTGTACCATAGTGTTAGATAAGTTGTCATTTTTATTATTTGCCACTGAACTTTAAAAATGTGATTCGAATATAGAATAAAATGTATGTAAAATAAAAGACGTATTTATTCTCTTCACAAAATTATATCAAAATATTAATAATTAAAGCTTCTAAATGTAATGTTCATTCGAATTTTTTAACACCTATCGTATAATCTATTTCTTAATCCACGGTAATCACTTTCCATCAGTTGGGTCCTGTGTTCATTTTCCAGTTTCGCAAAAACATCTTCGTATTGGCGATACACTGAAGGCACATGATAAAGAAACAGATATTAAGGTAGGTGAAATATTCACATTAAAAACTCATTAAATTCCGTAGTCCTTTTTATTCTTCACGTCGCCTTTTCGGTTTTTGGTTTCCCTTGTTCTAAGATCAGTTATCCGTGCAGGAACGGAGAAAGAATACAATTTCCTGCGGCCGGGCGGCCTGTCGTAAGAGGCGACAAAACAACCCACAGCCAGGTAGTAGGTGGTAGGGCATGTACTGGATGGCTACCACCCCTGATTTAAATTCTTCCGGCATTAGTGACCAGGTTGCAGTCTCCCTTAAGAAGAGCAGCAGCGCATGTGTAGCACTTTTGGTGTTGCAAAGGTCCATAGGCGATGGTAATCGCTTTCCATCAAGTGGGCCATCTGCCTGTCTGCTGAACTCCTGCAATAAAAAATAAAAAAAGTTCATTGATTCATGCGCATGTCATCTCTCACGACATCAAGCCAGTATTTATTGGGCTTGCCTCTTCTACGAAGATGAATTGTTTACTAACATCATTTATATTCATACCGGCAATGTGTGTTTCTGCATTTACGTAGTCATGATATGTGTTTTACTCCATAACACTAATATTCGATATAAGAATATGGTTTTGCCCAACTTTAATAATACAGCTATAAAACGTTTTACGATTTCTTGGGTACATGATGCTGTATCGTCTTATATAAATAAATAGTAAAGAATTTTGTTCATGATAATAAATTTAACCAAGTACGTGTTTCATACACAGTGAATAGTTAGTAACGAGGAACGTTCAATGTATCTTATATGTCATCTTGGTATGTTATAATGGAAGTGCAAGTGTATATAGTCGTTTGGAGTTAGTCAGATCTTGCAAATTATAACAATATTTCCTAATTACTTTTTTAATATAGACATATGAAGTTTGCTAGAATTAGCTTCCAATGTCGTAAAAACCGTTCCCCTCTCCCGCTCCCTCCAAATTTTAAACAATAAAGTAAGAATTTCTGAAATAAATTGAGGCGATGCAGCTTTAAAAGTACTTGTGAAAAAAGTAAAGAAAAAAAAGGGCGCGGTATTTCGAATCCTGGCCGGAATGCTGTGTACCACTTAGGCAGGTTTCTTATACTAATGTACATATTACACATATTACAATTACCAAGTGCTAACAACAGTAAAGGAAAACATTGTGATTAAACCTGCACATCGAGACAACCGACAAGCGTGTCGGTTATACTCTCCTTTCGCCAATAGCGGAAGGCCCTAGCCCAGCAGTGGTTCGTTTATATGGGCTGTTATTATATTTATTATTTATAGATGATAACATGCCTATGTCCAAATTGTTTTAATTAATGTCGAGATTGGCATCTTATACAAACACATAAACAAAAGGCTGTGAAGACTCTAAAAACGTTAGCGAAGACACAAAGAGTTTTGTGATCAAAAAGTTGTTTTACTGACGTAATCTGATAATCTCAGGCTAATAGGTCCCCTTACTAAGAAGACAAGGCTTTGATATCGTATCTGCCAATTGTATATGCAGGTATAGTAGATGGCATTAGACAATAATCTGTACGTACGAGTATTCATCGTGTAATAGGTGAGAGTCGAACGCTTATCCTTTCACACACATTGATAAAGTTTTAGCGCGTTTGAATGGCAATGGCTGACATTATCGTAAAAGTCGAAACTTTGTGTTGAAATAGCTCCGGCAAAACATAAGGGGTTCACGTACAATTGCTAAAGTTTCTAATATACTAGGATATACGCGTATATTGTTACCATAATATCTCATAAAAACGTCGTGTAAAGTAAACTGTCTCTTACAAGATTCGATAGGCGCAAATTATGGGCCTGTCCCGAATTTCGTCGTTCAATTTGTTCCTTAGCCCCTGGAACCTGGTTGCTATTATCTAAATCAGGGATTCTGAATTTTCTGTATTGTCGAAGTTTCAATATAAGTGAATGTAAAATCGAGTTCTGAGTGACACGAGATGATGGATTCAGTAGCTCTGAGAAAAATAAGAAAGAAAATCATTTTGCGGCTCGTCGAATCTTATCTACGGCTGACTGTTCCACTCAGAGAATATACATGATGATTAAGTTAAAATGGAATGAAAGGAATCTGGCTGTGTGAATTTTTGAAACTAGTTTATTTTATTTTAGACTAGCTATGCCCGTGATTTCGTCCACGTGGATTTTTTTCCTCGCGGATCCCTAATTTTATAAGCAGCCTAAGTACTCCTTGTAAAATCAGCTACCTGCCAGTGAAAGTAAGTACGTGAAAATCGTCCAGCCGCTTAGTAATTAACCGGAACATCCAGACGGACTGTCAAAAATATTAAAAAATGCGTTTTCGATGTTATTATTATCCCGAATTATCCCCCCTGGTTTTTTAATATTTTTATTTGACATTACAAACAGACACTCAATTTTATTTATCTGTATATCTATAAATAAAAGCATATACTGGTAAATTAGCTTCGAGAGCTTTTTGCGTTTGTAGTCATATACGGTCAGCAAATAAACTTATACTTTTTATATATTTTTATAGGCAGGTAGTTAAAATGAAACTAATAATATTATATTACAATTAAACATAATTTTTAATACTTAATTATTGGTGCCTGTTCTGAAGAATGACATTTGCTTTTTGATAGCACCTTTCAGATGGAAATCAATGATATTCCGGTTGATTTAGTAACTAATTCAGCGGGAGTCACAATACTGCTCGGATGGCTACGGCACTCATTTTCGAAATATTTGTACAATAACGGAACTATTTTTAATGAAAAAATTTAAGATTAAATAACAACAATTAGCAACAAATAATAACACTGAACAATAAATAACAAGAATGAATCACAAATAAAATCAATACATTTTCAAACTAAAACCAATAGTCAGACCTTACAAAAATTTGCAATGTAAATAATAATTATTTATTTGACTTTCATCATTGACTATCGATTGTAATTATATTCTCTTCGTCAAAATATAAAGAACCTCTTTTTGCTTATTATATAAAGAATTTTAAATGTACAAATACTACTACAAACGCAAAAACTTCCCGAAGGTAATTTACCTATTTTCATTTGTTTATGATAAACTGTATATACTATATAACATACTTAATAGCACATAAATCTAAATTATATGTATGTCTTTCAAGACCACGGGCCATAAAAATGGCCTGGACTTTTGGAGGGCTTGCGTGGGGCCATAGGGAGGCCAACACGTAGAGGACCCTTGACAAATTTAATGTAAATATGTGGCGTGACACTGACCGGCGATTATCCCTGTCTACACAATATAATAATGTACCCAAGGACAAGCCCCGGCCAGTGTAGGACTATTGTGGGAAATGAGGACAAAAAGTACCGGGCTATTGAGGTGAACTGTTAGTGGTACTGGCGGTTTGGGAACATGGGCACTATGGCGTCTGCCCGTCGCAATGTTCAGGGTACATAGAAAAATGGGCAGACGGAAACTCGCCACTCCCTGCATGGGCCCCTAAAAATGCCATAAAAGGCAGGGGCAACATGGGTGTGAGTGGCTAAGGGGTGTAGAGAGGTGGGCTGCAGGTTCACCGAAGCTACTTCCGACGTTAGGCCATTTATCACTTCCACCCCTGGAGCTTGAGTCTTAGCTCTAGCGATCTCCACCCCGTGCCGGCTGGTTAAGGCAAGCACGGAGGCGGGGGCCTTGTCTTGGCTCCGGAGTCAGGTACGAGGTGTCGCCACTCACCTAAGGCTTCGCCACAAAGCCCCGCTCCGGGTAAATTATTATTATAATAACAACACAAACATATAAAGTAAATTATACACAACTAGCTAGCATTTGCCCGCAACTTTGTCTACGCTTGGCAGGTAACGTAGATTGCGATTATTTTGCCAATACTTATATATAAAGGGTAGTTTCAGCAGGGCAACATTTTTTTGTATTACTAAAGGCATACATAAATACAACGCTTGTACTTAAGATATCTAATAATGATCTGTCATATCAAGCCACTCCTCAAATCACATGATTTCGAAGGGAGGAAATCCCGGGAAGTATAAAAAGTCCCGTATTAGCCAGATATGCAAATTTTTATGTATTACCCAGCTAAACAGTAATATGAATAACACGGCACATTTTTATGCTATTTTAAGCTGTGAACTGTGTTCCTCTGAAAATCCGGGATTCCCAAGATACAATGTACCTCAGCATTTTAAGAAGGGAAGTAAGCTGTCGTTCTAGCAAAAATCATATGGGAATCAACCAATTTTTATGCATATTAACCACTATAAACCACCCTCGGGTAAATTCCCGCGAAGTTCTCAGAATATAAAGTGCCACATCATTTGAAACAGAACTTTATTGTTCTAGTTAAGTCGTATCGGAATCAGCTTATTTTTTTCCAACCTAAAATGTAATAATCCTGGGAAAAATCCCGCGTGATTCTCAGGGAACAAACTATCGCTGCATTTGAAAAATTACTTAAATTATTGTTCAGATATCTAAATCAGCTAATTTTTGTGCGACCTTAATACTGTAAACCACTGTCGTTAAAACTCCCACGGGATTTCTAGAACACAAAGTGTCGCAGAATTTAGAAGAGAATTTCCTTTAGAATTTAAAGGAGAAGGAATGCTATTGTTTTAGTCAAAATGTGTTGGAATAAGCTAATTTATATGCACTTTAACAATTTTATACTGCTCTTAGGAAAATGGGAGAGCTCGGGATAAAAAGTACTGCAGTTTTTAAGTCTGAGAATTTGCTATCGATCAATGAAAATGGTATCAAAATTGGCCCAGTTACTTTTGCGTGAATCCCGATTAAACAGACAAAGCGACAAACAGACAAGAAATCTGAAAAAATCGCATCATATTTACCATCGGCATATAAGTTGGAATTATTATAGAGTTTATTAAAACTATACAAACACGTATAACACAGGTACAAATATAACCGAACACAACAAATCCAAACGTAATGCAGAAGGTCGTAATTCAATAAAACGCGCAAAGTCCGTCGCTATTAAATTCCCGAATGTACACAAGTCGCGCCCGTATCGTAATCGTCGCTTGACTGCCGTATCTCTCCATGAGATGGTCGTTTTATACCTTACAGATACAAATGTGCCCGTGTACTCGACTTAATCCGCAACAGCTGGCTAATGATTCGGCCGCAAGGGGCCATAAATGAGTACAATAAAACAATGTGCTGTTCTCTAGAAACGTATACCAATCAATAAGTCAACAAAAGAAGACGATTATACAAGAATTACGATTAGTTCAAATGCCGACGGGTGATAAATGTGCTTCTACAAATCTGTACGTGGAATTTGTCTTTGTCGGCGCCGGGGTTGTAACAGTAGCTTCAATAGCAGACACGACATATTTAGAATTTTAAAATATTATAGCTTTAGGTAGATATTATACAATTATAGGGGTCGAGATAACCTTAAGCAGCCTTTTGGCTTACCTACGCATAAAAACGGTGACCTAGGATGCTCATTCTTGTTATAGCCTTAAAACCTTAAGGGGTTATATACGTAAATAGAATAAAATATACCTATCATTAGTTAATTAAGTTTTGTTATGGTAAAGTTTTCTTTATATTTTGAATGTTGTCCTGAATCGTCTCGTGGGAACTCATGTGTTGTATTAGAATATTGACAGACACGCCACGTATTAAAATTGCAGTACTAGACTCCATAAGTGAGTAACTGTATCATTTAAGTACACGCATGCATTATTATGAGGTACATTGTTCGTTAAAGCAAATCAATACGTTTACATTAGAATTATCATGCATGCAGTAACAACTCTAAATTGAGTGTAGTTTAAGTTTGTATTAATCATATGAATCATATTCGAAATTCTATCGTTTTACAAAAAACACCAACAAATCTTTTATTGTAGGTTAAACGATTTAAAACATGTTATTCGAACAAATCCGGCAACAATTGGAAGTCTTAGTAAGTATTTCAATTTTATGTAAAAAGTTTCCATAGATGTTTTTATTATATAAACAACTCTACGAGTTACGTACCCTTTTTTACATTTCTAGATTTATTTATTTTTTAAATTTAACACGCTTAATAGTTATTTTGGTTCGTGTGTGTGACCTTAATTTAGTGATCTTTGTGTTGAGGTGTATGTATCTTTGGAATAACTTATTATATTAAATATAATATATATAAATAGATGTTGTTTATAAACATTACAATCAATGAAACTATAGCTTAACTATAGGTTATTGGCCGGCTCCTATATCTTACTATTCTTTAACTTGCCTTAATGTTATTAGGTCTCACACTAACAATTCAAAAAGTAAATGTTTCACAACTCAAATAATGTTTTCTACAATTTGCGTAGCCAGAACAATCTTACATAATACGGGTAAAAGATAGTGTAATTAAGAGGATAGTGCACCAATCATAAAATTACAATGTCATTGACAAAACATTGTAATTAATATAATTGTGATTATCGTATGATTGGATATCTAATTGTAGAGGTCGGTAGGGGCAAAATTTGAATAGCGTTAATCAAATGGGTAAATCCGCCACTGCGTTTATGGTACATTGATTGAGTCGCGCTTGGCAGGCGTTGTTATTTGTACTGCGAATCTGGGGTCAGTTTGATCAATACATCTCAGAATATTGAGGATTTATGGACCGAAAGACCAAATCTGGAGTCAGTTTGGGCCATAATCCCTTCAAAATTTTGAGGATGTATGGACCAAACTGACCCCAAATTCGAATATGGCTCATCGAAATACATGCGAGTAGATGGATCTGGGCAAAAGAACAGACCAGCTTTTATTTTTTTGTAGGTCAGTCTAATCACCGTAAAATAAATAACCTAGGATATGCCCACGACTTCGTCCACACTTGACTCGAAATTCCCGCCGATTTCCGAGGACACAGAGTACCGCAGCATTTAAGACAGAATGTATGCCATCGTTTTGGTGAAAAGTGTGTCGAAATAAGCTAATATTTATGCACTCGAACAACTACAAACCAGTCCCAGAAAAATTTCCCGCGGGATTAAAAATATCACACAATTTTTTTATAAAATTTTCTATCGTTCAATGAAAAAAACACCAATGAGACTGCAACAATTACATTGGAATTAGATTTTTTTTTAATCTGGTCATCTTAAATAATTCCCGCGGGAATCCCGGGTTAAAAAGTAGCGCAGATTCTAATTCTAAGAATCTGCTGTCAAAGAGAGCCACATAGAAATCGGCCCAGTAGTTTTTACATGAATGCGGAACAAACAGACAAGAAATATAAAAAAATGCACTGTGTTGTCCATTGTTGTTTATATAGTCTATTCCAGATGTTTTTATTTAAATAGTTTCAATGTACAGACACAGCATGCTTAGAATTATATAATATCATAGATAAATGTTATGTATAGACTATAACTATATATAAAAAACTACGATATGGAATCATAAATGCCTGTTGGTAGAATTTTTGTATTTCACTCGTGAAAATTTTACTTGAATGGTCTACGAACCGGATCAATGGATTTAATTAAAGTTAAGGATTAAAACAGGAATTTTATCTTAAATCATGTCTGTTTCATTTCGATATAATGCAGGGTTCGGAAGGTATAACAATTGTAGCAAAACTTCGTAGTTCGTCGATACTCACAATTATGTATCTATGTCTGAGTAGACTAGGATATAAACTATTTGTGTTTTTGTCTGTCGTTTATGCCCATGCTAAGTTAAGTACTCTCGTGTTAGGTAATATACAAATACCACTCTGAGGCTGATCTCAGATGCTCAAACTATAGTTTTACGGAAAGTTCGTTTACGACATTAAACATATCAGAAATCAGACCTGGAACTTCTACCTTCCAGTGATCTTGGCCAAGGCTTAGCCCACTCAACAGAGAGGCAGTCTATGAAAATAAAGTCCAAGTAATAGGTGTCGCGGGCACAGCTACGAAACTAAGAACATATATTAAGGAACAAATGCCTTAATCCTCGAAGCCCTGAATTCCCGGTTGGGGAGTGCATACAGCGTTGTGGGTCTTCACTAGTATCATGTTACATTATGCATCGTCATCGGGATTCCCTTACATTAATGAATCGATGAATTAGTGAGTGTTAAATATTTTGTCTTCCTCTTTTCTTTCACCTCCTAATTATTTAGTATCGGTACTATTGTCTTTTCCTTCCATACTCCTCTTTTCTGACATACGTCCTCTGTCACACAAAAAATCATCATTTCACTGTTGAGAAATGAGTACGTAAGTAAATCATTCAAAGTTGCATCCGAGATTGAAAAATTGAACAGTTGAAGTCTATCTCAACTTAAGATAACAATTTCGTAGTTATATTCTATTTATACTACAATAGTATTATCAGGCAAATGACAAGTTGTTCATCATCATCATCCGAGCGTTAAATCCCGGTTGCGTTCGGAGCGATCACTTCGACGCCCAGGGTCCGCTTTCCTACTTTTTCTTCTCCACTTCGCGCGATCTTCGGCATCCCTTGTGTTGAGACCGTTGGTACGCATCATGCCTCACAACGTCAAGCCAGCATTTCTTGGGCCTACCCCTTCGACCGGGACCTGGCGGAGGCGGCATGGCTAGACATTTGTTCCCCACGTAACTAGCCGGTTTCCGTAAAACGTGGCCGTACCAGCGCAAGCGACTCTCCTGCAGTTTGTCTGCTATGTCACGGACGTGAAGGCTGCCGCAGATGCGGGAGTTCCTGACACGATCCTTTCGCGTGACTCCACACATCCACCGAAGCATATTCATTTCCGTGACACGCAGCTCCTGCTTGTGTCGCTCAAGTACAGGCCACGCTTCACTGCCATATAAAAGAACAGGTCTAATAATGGATTTATAGACCTGTCCTTTTAGCTTAACCGGCATTTTGGGGTCGCAAATGACACCTGTCACCTCACGCCACTTGGCCCAAGCTGCTGATATTCGAGCCTTGACGTCATGGTCGATGTCCCCGGACGCGCTGAGTACAGATCCCAGGTACTTAAACTGGTCCGTGCGCTCGGCCGTGTCTTCGCCTATGCGCACGGACGTGGGATCCGTAACGTTGCAAGCCAAGTACTCTGTCTTCGCCACACTTAGTTTTAGACCGCCGTTCTCAAGCGACTCCTTCCACGCATTCACACGTCGCACCAGGCGGGCCCTATCCGCATACATAAGCAACCATGGTGGTTGCTCATGTCGGTCTCTGATGTTGTTGGACACTTCGTCCAATATCACACTGAACAGAACGGACTGAGGACAGATCCCTGGTGCACTCCGACGGTTATAGGGAATGGTGTAGTGTCCCCAACAGCGGTCCGAACTATGGAATCGGAATCACGGTACATGTCTCGAATAATATCAATATAGGTTTCAGGCACCCCTTTGGACCTCAATGCCCACCAGATTATCACTCGAGGAACACAGTCGAAGGCCTAAATGCAGAGGCGTATTCTTCGTCTTGTATTTCTCAATGATGACCCTTAGGGCAAAAACAGCGTCCATGGTGCCATGTCCAGGGCGGAACCCATATTGACATTCCGAGACAGTGCACTCCTGCCGGATCCGAGAGTCGACTATCCGCTCAAAGAGCTTCATGGTGTGGGACATTACCTTTATACCGCGGTAATTTTCGCACTCCTGCACCGATCCCTTGCCTTTGTAGACTGGAGTGATAACACTCAGCCTCCATTGGCTCGGGATATTTCCGGTGAGGAGTATACGGTTAAAAAGGTTTGTCAAAATGCCCACACCACGAGGACCCATCGCCTTCCAGGCTTCGATGGGGACTCCATCGGCTCCGACAGCTTTCCGATTCCTCATGCGGCGAAGAGCTTCTTGAACTTCTTGAGACGTTACAGGTGGCACAAGTCCTTGATTCGGAGGGAGGTCCGGTGGCTGCACCTCTTTATGCTGCTTATTTAGCAGCTCGTGGAAATAAGAGCGCCATCTCTCCTTCACCGCGAGGTCCTCGCATAGCAGGTTGCCGCCAGGGTCTTTAACACAGCGGCACTTGGAAATATCCTGTGCTGCTTTGACCCTGGAACGTGCCAACTTATAAATTAGCTTCTGCCCCTCAGACGATTCCAACTTATCGTACAACGGTCGTAAGTGGTCTCGTCTGGCCCTGGCTACAGCTCTTTTAGTGGCACGTTTCGCGGCCCTGTATGCGTCGTGGTCTTCAGGAGATCTGGACGCTTGCCACTTTTTAAAGAGGGCTTTCTTCACCCTAGCCTCCCTCTGGACTGTGTCGTTCCACCACCAAGTCTCCTTGTCACACTTGCGTCCACCCTTAGACACACCCAGCACTGCCTTCGCCGTGCTAGTAATGGCTGCCTGAATCTTGTCCCAGTGGCTCTGAACTGGTTCACCATCATCTCCAATACACATCCCCACGGAGGATGAGGCGAACTCCTGGGATTTTCCTTCATCAAGCAGCCACCATCTAACTTGACGTCGGCAATGCTCGACGGGTTTGTGTTTAGGCTTCACGCAGAGGTCCATGACAAGTAGACGGTGTTGTGCAGTGAGACTCTCTCCTGGTATGACTTTGCAGTTGGCTACTTTGCCGATGTGGTGTCTTCTGGTGAGTAGGTAGTCGATTTGGGTGGCGTGCCTACCGCTCTTGTAGGTGATTAGGTGTTCCGGCTTCTTTTTGAAATACGTGTTCACGATGGCGAGGTCTGCAGCCGCACACATTCTAAGGATATCTTCCCCTTCTGTGTTGCGGCTACCGTATCCAAAACCACCGTGAACACGCTCAAACTCCTCACACGTCTCACCTACATGACCGTTCAGATCACCACCCAAAACGACCCCCTGTGATAGCGGGATGCTACGAAGCACATCACCGATTTGGTTCCAAAACCTCATTCTATCAGTGTCGCTACAACCAGCCTGTGGTGCGTAGGCACTTATCAAATGGGTAACAACCCCTTCGATAAGGACCGACACGACCATAAGTCGGTCGCTGAAGCGTTTCACCTCCAGAATGTTGTTTTGGAACCCCTCGGAGAGCACTACCGCAACTCCGTTCTCCCCACCAGGAGCACCGGTATAGATCAGCTTGTAGCCATTCCCAATTAACCGGGATTTGCTGCCTTTCCACCGAGTCTCCTGCAGGAATGCCACTGCCACCTTCCGCCTGGAGAGTACTTCGGCAAGTTCCCTAGCACGTCCGGTCAGCGTACCAATGTTCCACGATGCGAAGCGGATTTTCTTTCTCTGGGTGTGGACTCGTGTCTTTAGCCGTGCCCGTCCATGACACGGTAGCCTTTGCCCACTTATCGCAGGTGTAGGGCGGCCTGCGCGTCGTTTTCCGGCGACGCCCTAGCCATACCCAGAACATTCCTATTACTAACCATTTTTGATGCGGCTTTAGACGGTTTTAGATGGAGCGGCTGCCGCCCGACCTCCACAACCCGTAAAGGGAAACCAGGATTGGGTAGGAATAGTGAAAAGGTGAGGTCTGAGGTAAGGAATAATGAGGAAGGATATTAGGAGGAGGAGAAGGGGGGGACACCACTGACACGGAGCAAGGGGAAAGTAACAGTGGCCGCGTGGAGGACCTCGGGCTCGCGTACCCGTGTGCACTATTAAAAACCGGACAGGCAATTAATAGGAGGCACCCTCTGAGGGTGCAAATGACAAGTTGTTATACAATAAAAATAATTTGTAACAGAAATAAATGTTTAAACTATAAATCATTTTTCTTTTTTGCATGTTATTAATGTACGCTAACTCATATTTTGCCTTTCAGTGACTAGCATGTCTTTAATTTATTTAATATGTGGCAAATGGTGTTTTTGTTGTAATAATCGAAAACTACATAAATTACACTAGTTTCTGTTCAATGAATACTCTTTTTCTGTCCATATAAATTTATAAAAATGCGCTTTCTGTCTACTCGTACAAAATTATGACATTATCTATGAGACCTCGATGTTTTGTAAAATGATAAAAAACATCTCAGCTAATATGAGTCGCATCTATTCTATTAACAGTCAAAGCAACTGGACCTTAACATCTTATAAAACCTTATCCATCATCAACGAAATTATTCGATCATAACAACAGACAACCATTCAAATTCAATTTAATTCAACAATATCGTTCATCATACACCTGTCACAAATCTGTATAGTGCGTACTCGCGTAACATTAATTGATATGCATAAATAACAAAAGCGTAACGGGCGGTGATTGCGTACATTTAATGCAACAATGGCCATAAAGCTCGCACACAGAGTGGCATTAAGCGGTTCTCACGTGGTCTAATTAAGTGTAACACTTAAAGTGGTAGCTGAGCGGGGGCGCCACTCAATTATTCGCAACTTGATGCGAGATCACGCCGCGAACACTTCCCATTTCGGCCTCCGAACATATTCGTACATATTTCTAACAGACGACCAACGACAATAATCATTATAACTTTCATAACAAATGTTTCGTTGTTGAAATGCTACATATTTATACTTTGTATATATTATTGTTTTGCAGAAACAGGCAGACGGCTCAGCTCGCTTCTAGACCTTTGCAAAATTATTGGCCAAACCAACTCGTTGCCAGCCTTTAGGATGGGATAAAGAGTTAGAGATGGGATAAAATAGATAGAGGGATCAGACAGGCGGAACGGCATATAAGAGATGGGATACGGGATTGGAATAGAGGGATGGGTTAGGGAAGGTTGGATAGGGGATGAGGGAAGTGAGCCATCGAAACTCTTACTCGTCGCACCAAGTATGATTAGCTCAAAGGTAATCGTTTCACATGGATATTCTGTGATAGCATGTTATCACACCGATCGAGCCGGCTCTAAGAGTTTATTTTAATTTTTGAGCAATATTTTGCTCATATTTTGAATTAAGTTGGTAAGAATTTATAATTTAAAAATGTGTAAAATCAGGCTATTCACTGCTCGGATGATGAATAAATGATCCAGGACTTATGGACAAGCATATTGACCATTTCACCATGTTTTTAGGTACCACAGCGCAGATTAGTGGATTTCACATTTCAGCTATGTTTATTATATGCTAGATAATTGTAAAAATATGCTTATAACAATTGTATCTCGTTTGGAAGAAATCGTTATCATCGATAAAATCATTGTTTGTAAATGCTGTTTGAAATATTGCTGTTTGAAATTGTAACTGCAACTTTTTATGTGTATCAACTGATACTCTATTATATACGTTGAAATGAAAATTTACTAGATATAGTTACATACATACATATATATGTCGGAGGGAAGCTATATTGGATGGATTATTGTTTGGATATATAACGCACAATATTATTTGTTTATATTTTAATTACTTCTAAAATTGTTAATTTAATTTAATTTGATGTCTTAAATGTTTCTATAACTTAAAGATCGTTCTGACCTAATAAAAGTTATGAATATTGTAATTTAATAAACGACCAATCAGAGCAGAGCATATGGCGGAGCGGGGTCAGCGCCCTCTATACTTTGGTAATATCTACTTGGGTAGACTGAGGAGTTTTTGTGGCACATTGGGTTGATGGCAGCAGGTCGAGTTGGACCTTAGAGTATTTTTAAAGAAAGTGTTTTAAGTTAGAAGTATGAGCGGGTGCCCTGAACCCGCTGCTCGGTCTAAATTATGTCATAATGTTGATCGAATCTAAATTAAAAGTGTATAAACCGTTGGCCATGTGTTTTATGCTCGCATTTTATCCTGATGATGCCCACTAAACCTGCAATAACTAAAGATGATGTCGTGAGAATGAGGCCGTTCTGCGACATATATATATAGTTATTATGTATTAATCTTCAAGCCGTATTCATCCTCTTTGAGCCGTATTCCTCATTCCTGAAGGTTGTACTATACATATTTCGTCGTCGGTGACGGCCAACGCCAATATCGAGTCGTTGAGCGTGATGCCGATCTGGTGGACCAACGCATCGGCCTCTACGGACTCGAAATACTTTCCTTCTATTTTACCAGTGACTAGTTAGTTTTCCTAATCTCCATATGGAAAGCCGTATTACGAAGTGCTGAAATGGTATATACTCGACGCAGCATTGTGTAGTGGTGTGTCGCGACGCGCCACGAAATCCGACCGACATCATCGCATAGCAAAATTCTACACCGCAATTATGTGAGATACGCAACGCTCAGACGGATTATGAGAAATTAACACATAACAGTAACTAAGTGAACATAATTCATATCGTCTCAACACCGTAAACATGTAACCATGAACCAGACGTATTGCGCTATGATCTGACTTAAGGGAATACTAAGAACACTGATATTTTCATAGTTTATTTTGTTTACGCCGCGCCGCTGCCGTTGAAATCAGCTATGAAACGCTTGTATACCGTTTAAGTGCTTGGCTTTACTTGAACCCAATAGTAATACACGTGACGTTAACAATCGTCCTTTCGATATGACGTTTTCCTTACGTTGTCCCTTGGATATGAAATTTGACGTGTGAATACGTTAGCTAAATCCAATTACAACAAATTTGCCAAGATCTGCGGATTCAGCGACACATTCTATTCGAGCGATGTAAATACCTATAATTATGTAAATATCAGTGAGAGATATTTGTTTAAGACTCTACAAACCCTTAAGCTTCTATAAATAACTTTCGTAATATCTGATTGCTTCCTCAGCTCAACGTGTAACCGATTGGACAATTTCAGTACAATTATATTGTTACGAGCTACAGGACTCGAATTAAAATGCCGTTGGAATTACTATAGAATTTATTAGAACTATACAAACACGTAAAACACAGGTACAAATATAACTGGACGCAACCAGTACCAACTGCACGATTCAATAACTCGCGCAAAGTCCGTTACTATATAGCTAATCGAAGGGTACGTCTGGCTCGTATCGTAATGCTCGCTTGACTGCCGCACCCCTCCGTACGGGCATTGATTTATACTAAACCGTATAAAGAACAAAGGACCGCGTTTACTGAGTTAATCCACACACCTGGCTAGCTTCGACGCAATGCAATAACAACAAAGATTAGTTCGACACTAATGACGGCCATAAAACAAGTTCAATAACAATAGCATGTTTATCTGAATCCCAATTTCTAAACACAAAGTAAACAAAAGAATTCCTTAAACAAAGAAGGCAATATACTGAGTTTTGCGACGGGCAGATGTGCGCATTTCTTTGTCGGTATGTAACAGTATGAAGGTTTAAGTAATGTATCGGACTATTTTCTTATTATAAATTTAAGTAATACAAAATTTGATTGTAGTGCTTGAAAATCTTTGATGTGCATTAAAAAAATAATTGCTTTAGAATATCTCTTAAACATTTTATTACAGCTTAAAATAAATGACATAAACCAATTTTAAGAACGAAGCAGAATTACCTTGTGCAATATGAAGTTTGTTATTTCATCTCAAAGATTTATGAAGATAGCGTAGTTGGTTTTTATAGTATGATATCATAGTAAAAGATGGACTTTATGTATGATAAACGGAAGATTTATACTGTACCTTATTCACCTTTCTCCCGGAAAGACGTCACAAATATAATAAAAATAATGAGAAATATCTGACAAACATTGTATTCAGTGTTTTTTGGACATATAAACTTGAGAGAATTGAATTTTACAATATAGGGAAACTGTTTTAGAATCCATTACATTTTGTTATATTGAACTTGACCAACATACTGCCCCGTTGATTAAAAAACTTTTTAAAAAATTGGTCAATATTATTTTGTTAGATAGCTCGAAAAATTAGTTATTTGTTTTTACAAAAAAATTCTACGTTAATGTTCTTATTTCTCCTATGATTTTAGATTTCCGCATTCCTAATGAAAATAATATATATATGTCGGAGGGAAGCTATGACTATGACGATATGACGATGTATTGTTGACTGGATGTATAACGCACAATATCAATGTTAACATTTTAATTACTTCTAAAATTCTTAATTTAATTTAATTAGATTTGTTACATGTTTCTATAACTTAAAGATCGTTCTAACCTAATAAAAGTTATGAATATTGTAATTTAATAAACGACCAATCGGAGCAGAGCAATATGGCGGAGCGGGGTCAAGGACGCCCTCTATATTTGGAGTAATATCTACTTGGGTAGACTGAGGAGTTTTTGTGGCACATTTGGTTGATGGCAGCAGGTCGAGTTGGACCTTGGAGTATTTTTAAAGAAAGTGTTTTAAGTAAGAAGTATGAGCGGGTGCCCTGAACCCGCAGCTCGGTCTAAACTATGTTAAAATGTCTTTTAAATCTAAATTAAAAGTGTATAAACCGTTGGCCATGTGTTTTATGCTCGCATTTTATCCTGATGACGCCCACTAAACCTGCAATAACTAAAGATGTCGTGAGAATGAGGCCGCTGCGACATATATATGTTCGACTTCAGGTACATTTCATTTCGAAAAAAATTGATAATTTTCGCCGAATGCACACACATTAAACATCTAGTGAGAAGTCGCCTGTAGTCGCAATATCCTGATATAGGGTCAGAAAAAGGCCCCGTGTATTTTACATAAATACAACTCATATTACTTTGGCTGCACAGATTATACCTAAGTGGTAATTCCTGGCCAAAAAGATGAGTTAACTACAACAACAACAAACGTGAACATTTATGCAAATAAAAATAATATATGAAAATTATAGTAACAATATTTTATTTTTTTTGCAGGCAGACGGCTCAGCTTATGAAAAGTGGTTACCCTCAGCTATAGACTTTGCAACACCAGAGGCGAAGCCAACGCGTTGCCAGCCTTTAGGACAAGACAAAGAGGATGGGATACATTCGTGAGACAAAGGGATAAGACAGGAGGAATGCGATAGAAGGGATGAAGTTAGGGAAAATGAACATGAAATGGTAATGGATGAGTTTATTTCAAAATGGATTGTTCCAGATTACCTATTTAAAATCATGAGTGTATCACCGCTTCCAAAATTGATGAGTTCAGAAGATAGTATTTTCCTACAAAGCCCGTTGGAAGTTCAGGCAAGTTCTAAGGTGGAAGATTAATGCTAAGTGTCATATAAAATACAGAGGTTTTGAATGAAACTGAATAATTGCTTGCAAAATCACTCTCTGTCTCTTTTCTTTTACCATATCCCAATTAATTGGGATCGGCACAATATGTCTATTCCTTCCACACTCTTCTGTTCTGACATACATCTTTTGTCATACCACAAATCATCATATCATCCTTCACGCAGTCCATCCATCTTTTTTTAGTCTACATTTGCATCTGTACCCATCTATCTTGTAGTTTAACATTCTTTTTGTCACGTGACTTTCATCCCTCTTCATTATATGCCCATACCAACTTAGTCTTCTTCCTCTCAATTTTTCAGTCACGGGTGCGACTTTCAAAGATCCCCTTATGTACTCATTTCTCACCTTATCCATTCACGTAACATCACAGATTCATCTCAACATTCTCATATCAGCTGAGTGGAGAAGTTTGTGGTTTATCACTTTAGTGGCGCAAAATTCGGACCCGTAAAGCATGACTGCATGCATCGTATGACAGATTTATGACTTACAAAATCACTATTTAATTTAAATTCTGTTATTAAAAGTAAATCATTTCACTATTTAAGCAAGACCAGATTTTCAGACAGTTGATAATGTACTACTGGATACTGAATAACGTTCCCTTTAAATAGATATAGAAGTTTCTATTGATACCTGGGAAATAGTCAATAATAAAAGTTTTAGCCTTAGAGCTCGTATTCGAAATGACATATATTAGACTGATTTGTGCTATTTTCTTTGATTTACATTTAGATGTTCAGTTCTATTGGTTAGGTTGGTTTTGTCAGGTTATTGCTTTATTTATCTAAAATTATAAATTCCGTACCGTATAAAAATTATCTATTATTATCTTCTATCAATAATTGCATGTCATAGCATTTATTAATTAAACAAAAGAGAGAGTTATATATTTATATGCAATTATTTGCGATATATATATTAAGGTCTGGACATATGTGCGTGTGTAAATTTACTCGGTGAATAATATAGCACGTCTTCTTCTTCTTCGATTTTTATCTCAAAGTTCACGCAACTGCCAAGTACTATTACAAATAAGCGATTGCAGATTACCCAATGCACTCACTCCCTACATGGCTAGCATAAGGGTGCAATTTCGAAGATTAAAATAAAAACCCTGGAAAGCACCAGGAGCACGTTCACTCTTTGATCTTTATTATATAATAAAGTTAGTTCATTTCGCCCCGGTAATGAATATTAATGTTCTCGCTTAAGTCATAAAATAAACTTTATCTGAACAACGCGTCGTCGTTCTGGCACCTCGGCCCTAGTGATAAATTCACGAAGAATAAGCCCAACTCAGTCCATTTTCAATTATACCCAAAATTCGTATTGTGCTCTGTCCAACTTAAATAATATCATGAATTATTTACGCCACACCGTTAATAACAACACGAATCTGTTGTGTTTAGCAGTGCTCCCAAATACCACCGGACGAGCCCACGCTGAAATTGATTAACATTGAGCCAAGCTAAGGTCAGAAATGATACTCAATCTCTCAAACGTTTAGTTAACAAACTTCCCGTAGATTTACAAATCAACACTGATTATCTTTCCTTTCTGCCACTACCTCTGAAATTATTTGATGGATCTAATCATTGGGGTGCATTAAAAGACAAGATCGCGTATCTTACGAAAGGCACTTTCTTTATAGCGTTAAGTTATTAAGAAAGTTCGTCATACAAAATAAAAGTGATCAACAGTGATTGAATCAGCCAACACTAGACTAGTGCTCTTAAAAATATTCACCTTGCAGCTTTATGTATTTAGCTAATATTAAGTAGGTATGTATACATCAATATCCGAATTTTGGGATCACTAAGCAAATACAGCACCAGCCATCAGGCTGTTTTTAGGACCGGTATTAACCGGTCCTAAAAACCATCCATTCTGGCAATAGTAAAATTGCAGGTCCTTCACTGACGACAAATAATAGAAGATTTTGGCAGTTCCAAATCATTCTTGCGAAAAATCATTAATGTTCTATAAATATTGTTACGAGTTGCGGGACTCGAATTACAATGCCGTAAGAATTATTATAGAGTAAAGGCGCAAATTCCTTCAACATTAGATGCCCAAATGTACACACATCACGCCTTGATAGTGGTTCCCGCTCAACTGCCTCCTCTCTAAATCAGGTCGTCGTTTTATACTTCACCAATGCAACTGTGCCCGCCCGGCAGCGGGGACCGAATTTCCTAGAATCAGCTTGTACTTTATAATCCGTAGCAACTGGCTAATGACCTCTAAGCGGCCGTAACAAGTATAATAGAACGATAGGCTGTTCTTCACAATACTAGAAACGTATGCCAATAAATAAGTAAACAAAGAAGACGATCATAAAGGGATTACAATTAGTTCAAATGACGACAGGTAATAAACTGTGCTTGTACAGACTGTACGTGGAATTGTCTTTGTCAGAGTCTAAGTTGTAACAATATTATTCATTTTAACCAAAATTATCTATACGTTTTGTTAAAATAAAACAGCACAGTAAAACATTATTATATTATGCTTATTATAGTATGCTGAGATCGCATTTGTACCATTTGCTGATCCGATCATCATTACTTTACGTGATCGGAGTATCTTAAAGTATGTCATTTCAAATAAATCGGATACATTTTTCATCCAAACTACCGCGTCAGTGCAACACAACGACGAAAGAATAGATCCAACTAATACAGATGTGTGTAAGTAAGCCTTAGGAAGCAAATTTTGGCCATTTGGAAAGAGACTTATTGTATCGAGAAGCCTTTTATAAAATTCTTACATAATTAGTAAACGCGAGTTAGTATGTATACGCACTGTTATGGTAAAAAATAAATGATATGTAAAATGTAATGTTTCAATAATATTGTTACGAGTTGTGGGACTCGAACACGTATAACACAGGTAGAAATATAACCAAACACAACAAATCCAAACGTAATACAGAAGGTCGTAATTCAATAAAACGCGCAAAGTCCGTCACTATTAGATTCCCGAATGTAAACACGTCACGCCCGTATTGTAGTCGTAGCTCAACTGACTCCTATCTCCATCAGGCCGTCGTTTTATCCTTCAGAAATTCAAATGTTCCCGCCCGGCAACGTTGACACAGTTTCCTAGAATTAGCTTGTAGCACTTGACTAGTGAAGCTAATGAGCGAGTACAATAGGACAATAGGTGTTCTCTACTACAAACATATGCCAACAAGTGAACAAAAGAAGACGGTCAGAACGGTCGGAAGTCATAAAAGAACTACAATAAGTTCAAATGCCGACAGGTAATAAAATGTGCTTTTATAGATCTGTACGTAGAATTTGTCCTTGTCGGGGCCTAGGTTGTAACAATATTTTGAAACGCTGACGGTGATGTTTTAAATTACAAGTTTTCAATATAATTCTTGATACCGAATATTCACAATAAATATTAAAATTAACACATATCAATAAGATAGTAGGTTTAAATATTAAAGTTAATTTTTAAACAATCTGGTTAAGGGTAGTTTGCTCGCTAAACATAATATTCCCAGGGATCATGAAACTCAATATTAAATGTTGATAGTGAGTTTCTTGAAGTGTTTACCTTTAAGACATGAAGATATTGACATAATAATATGAAAAGAAAAAATTTTTTGGATACCACACTATTTTTTAAAATTTATTTAAAGAGCTAAATAGTAAAAATTGGAGCTAAATAGTGAAAATTGATATAATGTATCAATTTTCACTATTTTTATATTTGTAAATGAAAAAAAAAGTTAAAAAAGAGAGAACTTGAGGTTACTATTGTTTTCTTAATTTGAAGGAAGTCACGCCGAGGGCCAACTTCGCGTCTTCGCCAGTAACGTAGAATTTCCAGAATGGGGATTGTTCACAAAAAATACCCTCTGATTTTATATTTTTATTACGCAAAATAGGGTATTTTAAGATACTAATTTGAATATTTTTGTATTTTAAGCGTTAGTTTTATTATAATTCGATTTTAAAATTATTTCTCTGATGACGTCATAAGGGACAAGTTTAAATTGCTTTCTTTGCCCAGAAAACAAAAATAATAAAAGTAAGTTTATCTATATATAATCATATTAATCTGTGCTATTATTTAAATATCACTGTAATTACTCATTACGTCGTATCGTGATCATTTTAGTGTTTTTTGTCGCTAGGTTTATAATTTTTCATGTTCAACCATTATTATTTTCTACAGTTATCGTTAAATTTTTAAAGTGGTCTTTAGAGAAAATCCATGTTATAGAACTTAAATCAAATATGTACAGCTAAATTTTTTTACACCTGGATCAGGCAAACGGACAGACGGCCCACCTGATTGGATTAAGTAAGGTCAAATAAAGGTCAAACGCATTTCTTACAAAATACAGAAGATCGTACGTTTTTTGAAATTTTAACTAGACAGAAATGATTAGGGACACTATTCCTCGAAATGGTTTTTCAAAAAGCTAAATTAAAAAAAAGTGAACAGTCCCAATTATATCACGGCGAATACAAAGGACAAAACACCATAAAAATCAAAAAATCCCATATCTATAAAAACTACTCTATGATATTGTTCTAAATAATTTTCAATGAAAGTATTTTTAAGCTTTTTTAGATTTTGCACATTTTGACATACTTTAAAAATTGGGGAACATAATTTTCAAAGCTAATATTTCGCCAATCTTAATCTTAATTTTTCGCGATCTTGTACACAAGTTTGTAGCACTTAATAGACTGTAGAGTGGTAGTATCCGAGAGAAACGACTGTGTCACATATAAACAGATAGTCATCGGAACGTGACGATTTCATAAGGATTCCATTTTTTGCTAAAACAGCTACGAAAAGCTAAAAAAATTGCCTATAATTATCTTAACACCTACTAACAGAATACCTACCGAGTAAATTGGTCATATGAGAGTATTAATTAGCGCATGATTCCAATAATACGTTTAATTAAATAGATACCACCTACGTTAAATATTATATTTAATCATGAAACTTTATATGGCATCTGTATCTAATATTACAAAATACAGCTTACCAATGTTAAAAAAATATTTCCCAATTGTGAATGGTCAACTCTAAGGCACAGATTTAGATTTGACAACCTTTCTGTGCTATCAACGACAGGAACGCTGACTTAGGTTTCCTTTTCCCTTTTTAGTATGCCAATTTCATTCAATATTCCTTATTTCATCCTCAGCAAATGCAATAAAAAACAATTTTTCCTCTCCATGCCATTGTGTCAGCGAAATTATGCCCGCTTCAAGATCGAATATAAACAATCCTTGGTAATATTAAAAAAATAAAAAATGTATTTAAATAAAAATGGATTCATATCAATAAGTCCATACATGTAAGTTGCCGGGGCTTCCCAGACAGTAATCAGATGATACTTATGTTGGGAAACCTCGCTCTTCCTATGTTACATAAATTTAAGATTATCAATTTGCTGAATTACAGAGAGTACTTTTACAAATATCTAAAGAAAATAAAGAAAGAGATAAATAGATTGGTTTCGTGTAGTTGTGTCCGCAGTGGGTAAGTAGGAAACAAGTGTGAGGTGTATGTAATCAAAAAATGTTATCAGACCTTTTTTGTAGAGCGTTCAATTCTCTATAAAGATTGGAACAGCGATTTATCAGTCAACCAGTCGTTTGAACGGTACTAAAATCAGAAGAAGCAAAAAAAATTCCTGTGTTATTCTTATGGGAATTAAAAAAATGCGATGAGGACTATCTTAATATTAATATTATGGGCTCATCTTTTCACATAAATTTTTTACACCCAAAAGAAACTTTTGAGCCTGTTTAGAAAAAAAAATTTTTTTTTTTTGGATAACCCTAATATAATATAATATTAATATGTGTTATTGTTTATTCTCTTTATTTTGTCGTTTTAGGTATATGTAATTTGTGATATTTATATATCCTATTTATATGTATTGTGTATTAAATTAGCACGCCACCGTCATACACTTGAAATTCCATATTATCATAAAATCCAGAGCCCGGGTTGTCTGGAAGAGATCGCTCTAAAGCGATAAGGCCGCCCATTGCTCCTACTTTTACTCTTTAAGTTAAGAGTAAGAGTCTAAGAGTTTTTGCTACTTATAAAGATAGAGTGGCGTGTCAATAACGAATTCAGGCAAACCTACGATTGATATAATAGCGTCCGGCGACGTTGACCAGATAAAAGCAGAATGGAGCCTGTGAAATTTATACAAACATTGCCTTCTGTATAGCACTTATTAAATTCTAACTTTAACCCAACTCAGTAAAGCGAAGGCAAACCTTACCTACTGTTCTAAATAAGTGAGTCATGATTTGCTTGAAATTACGTATGTAAGTAAGACTATAAACAAAGGCTAATCTGGTTCCGTGCTCCGTTACGTTTGTTTAGCAAACAAACTGTTTGTTTGTGCAGACAATAGCCAAGTACAATAATTGTGCATGAAGTGGTCTGAGAGTGCCGTGGCCTGTTGGCGCAGCGCTGAGCCTTTCCGATGTGTGACTAATGTTTGTTTATGTTAATGATATGTTAATCAAGGGTGTCATCACCACGGGCGCACCTCTACGCCTAACACAGAGATTCCCAAATGTATTTATCTCGCAGACCACTTCCCATGCATTTCGATCTTAATAAGTTCATTATTTATTTATATAATAACTACCTACTCCCCGTATCTGGGTCTCATGCTATAAATGAATTAATTTTCACATATAGGTATTAATCACAGTCTAATTAATGCCGGGTTTCTATATTTTACTACGCGCTCATTTGCCTTTCTACTTTTTAAAATTTGACATAAGTTATCTCAATTTTAACAAATAACATAAAAATAATTTGTATTAATAGTAAACATTATTATTGTCACGTATCGAAAATAATGTTAAACTGGAAGATTGACTAGGACAAACTTAAAGGGATACTATAAAAGAGACGGACGGACAGTGTTAAGAATAACATTATACTTCGTGGTGCGAAAGTGGTCGTATGTCAGAATAGCTAAGTATGCAAAAAAATGACATATTGCGCCGACCCCAAATGTTTGGAAGAAGCTAAAAGAAAAGAGAGGTGACTTAGAATAACGGATACGATATCTATCTATAGTACCCGATTGGCATAAATAAAAATTATTATCGTGGATTCCTATTTACATACTATGGGTGGCTCTAAAGTTCTTCGCTGAAATGGACCCATTGGGGGGCATAGTCAATCCTGGGGGGCAATGTTGAGCACTATGAGTATCGTTGGCCTAACTGGATCATCAAACGTCGATATAGGAGTCTCGATTTCATCAAGCACAAGCATAGCTGACCGGAACGACGAACAACGTAAACACCTCTCAGTTTTTGCTTACATTAGCTCACTGAATAAACATTCGTTTTAGCAATGAGCCTTTACGGTAAATATACATATATCTATCACCGATCACTCTCGGAGCTAATTAAATTATAATATATAGCATGAATACGACTTAATTTTCTTCTTACAAAGTTTGATAACTCAACTTTTGCTATCAAATCTCATAAAATTAAAAAATAAATAAAGTGAAGTCTGCGTGAGTAATGTTAAAACACTTATTTTGTAATCTGAATTTTTGTCTCGTAATTTTGCTCCTGAAGCTGAATTTCATAACCATTTCGCAAAGTACACTTTTTATATGCATGATACGCTTTTATAAATTTCTACGTTATTTGTTTCGTATGTAAATTATTATTTACTTCATAAAATATTTGTGTAATATATATATTTTTTTAATATTATATTTTAGGAGGAATACATAAGCTTTAATATCATAGCTTTCTTTTAAACCTTTAATAATAAATTATCTTTAGTTGTAATATAAAATAGGTATCTAACTTACAATATTCGTCCATAAGCATTGTACTGCTGGGTTTAGGCATTCCCATTTTAAGGGAACATAGTTACAAAGCACTACAGCCGGTTTCCTCGCGATGTTTTCGTGTGATAATAACTTACAATATATTATCCCCGCAAATTGCTATTGCGCCTGGCCACCATTTTAGTGACGTAACCGTAGCCGAACACTCAGTACTGTTAGCATCACTGGCCGGCGAGTACGCCTACATATCGAGTTGCGGATGACGTCACGTGAATGTTAATTTGACAAGGTTCAAGCGCATTACCAATTTGCGGGGATAATAATACATTAGGACGGGAACAGTGCTCGATCTCCATCTAAGATTGTAACCCACGTCGTCTCTACGTGGATAACTTGGCTGCTAAGCTTAGTAGCACTTATTACACCACGGCATATCTGGTCCCGAGTTATATTTAACCTTGTGTTTTGGTGTGCAATAATTAGTTTTGTCTGCATCTGACAAAAAAATTACAAAGCAGGTATTACCGCAAACTGGGCCCCATTCTATAAAGCATTGTAGGTCGCTAGTGAAGATTTTAAAGACATAGTGAAAACTTTGTCTATTAAATATATATCTCCGAAAATATTTCCAAATCCATATATTAGTCAAGGGAAATAAATTCTCTTACTTTTTGCAAATAAGTGTGCTTGTTACTTTTACTTGTTTTTATTTTACTAACAATTCATTATTGTCTTTTGTGTAACTAACTGACACAAATTATGGATGCAAGTCTGACAAATAAATTATTATTATTTTATTTGAAATATATTTTTCACACCAAATTAGTCAAAAATTGAAATTCATATTTAAACTAACATTTTTTTATTTCAGAACTAATATTTTTACTCTTACACATTACTTAGTATAATAAAAATAATAATATACCTACTAGTGATATCTAGCAAGAAAAACGTGGAACTAACCATCAACGCAGCACATAAAGTACTGGGATTGTCATTATTACTACTAGTATTGTTTCTTCATCTATCCTAATATTATAAAGAGGTAAAGTTTGTGAGTTTGTGACTACGATAACAGGGAGTGTCATAGGCTATAAACATGACGCTATATATTATCCCCGCAAATTGGTAATGCGCCTGGCCGCTATTTTGGTGACGTAACCGTAGCCGTACACTCAGTACCGTAAGCATCACTAGCCGTCGAGTACGCGTACATATCGAGTTCCTGATGACGTCACGTGAATGTTGATTTGACAAGGTTCCAGCGCATTCGCAATTTGCGGGGGTAATACCACGGGAGCGGGACAAAGAGCGGGTGAAACCGCGCCGGGCCGCTAGTGATAAGTATAATTATTTTACTGAACTAATATAATAACAACGTCTTGTTATCTATACTGCTTCCATAAGCTACCATAATATATAATAATATACGGCAAATACCTTATACATGTACTGTCTAGTCCACGTGCATTGTATTTTATGGAAAACAATGGCTGCATGTCCGAAACGCAAAAGTACCTAGTATTACTTACTATAAAGTAAATTAGCTCACCTAACTTAGTGTCTACTACGCACATATATGGGGTTATTTATGAATTGCAAGCCCACTCAACATGTTCTTTACTTTGAAAGTGTTTCGCAAAATTAGCCATTCTGACAGTGGTATCCTAATGATATAATAGAGTTTCTAAGAGCTTACGTAAATGGGCTTTGAACGCCTAACAATCGAATTTCAATGAGCGTTTGATTTCACCTTATTAGGTTTACGATGAATTGATTTGGAAATTCTAATATATTGCCAAAGAGATATATGTTTTACTGCCGCACTCAGATTTTATGTATACGATGATATAACTGGAAAGTTATATGTGAAACTTTTGTAAAAATACGTTCGTATCACAGTCAAAGGTACATAATTGGCTTAGCAAAACAACTTTAATACATATTTAATCTCTACAAAATTTGTCCTTTAAAAATACGCTAAAATTTTGAAAGGATATAAGATGCATAATTTATTAGACTTTGCGAAAGCGTTTTACCAAGAGATGTTATTATTACTCTTAAACATTAATAATGTTAATAAACATTTATTAACAACTAGCTGTGCCCGCCGTTTCACCCGCGTTATAATGGAAAATCGTTATATTTTGGATAATGACATTATCTAATATATAAAATTCTCGTGTCACAGTTTTCGTTGCTATACTACTCCGAAACGGCTTGAGCGATTTTGATGAAATTTTTGTGCTTATCCGGTATCTATGAGAATCGGCCAACATCTATTTTTCATCCCCCTAAATGTTAGGGGTAGTCCACCCCTAAATTTTATTTTTATTTTTTAGACAACATTTTTAATTTCTATTTTTTTATGATACAACATACAAAAATACATACAACCCTAAATTATTAACCCTCTGCGACAAACCCCTATTTTTACCAGGCAGGACGACGTCTGCCGGGACAGCTAGTATCTTTATAAATTATTGCGTTTGTGTTATTCTGATGTCTTAGCTTTATTACTATAAAGTTTGTTCAAAATCCATTCAGTAGTTTTTGCGTGAAAGACTAACAAACATACATCCATACATACATTCTTACAAACTTTCGCGTTATATATTTATAGAGATATATCGCGTAAGATATTTAGGTCGTATTTTATAGTATCAAAGTAGATGTTATATTGTATTAAATAATTTATCAGTGAAAACTAAGATGGTGAAAATCACAATAATTTGTAATTTAAATTAGATACTGAATCTAAAGATTGTCAAAGAAGTAATGTGACTCTCTTGACAGACGCTAGTTCATCCCCGAGAGGATTGTTACACAAGGGTTGAAAATCTACTTAGGCACAAGGTGGTTTGGCGCACGAACCTAGCGAGGGTGTTAATAGTTTAATTGCCTAAATAGTTCTTTCACTCGAGGTAAAACTCTGCTTTTCATTTAGAATATAAGTCAAGTAAATAAAAACTGATTGGTTAAGCAAACAACTTCAACTTCTCTAATGAAATCACACGTTAAATCCATATCTAAACTTGATGAATTAATTTAATACGTCGCCTATGATACTTCAAATAAAGTAAATTTATTTTTCTGTGGAATTCTACTAGCCAGTTTTTATTACTATGTAAATTAAATATTAATTTAGTGAAAAGTAAATTGTAAGTATGAAATCATGTTATAAAATTGTTGAAATTTTTTAGTTACAAGTTTATGCCGTGATTTAACAGTCGCTGTATAAAAAGTGAGGACATAGCTCGTAGAGATTTTTAAATTGTTAGACAGCAGGCCTAATCGTTTCCCAAGGGCGAAAGGTAGGAGGTACTGTTTTCATCCCTGTAATCAGGTAACTTCAAGAATATACTTTCTGAGTATGAGAAATGAAAAAATTATATAGCACCTTTCTCGGTAATGGAACCTTTTTTTTATATGACGCTGACCACCAGACTACTCACTAAACCTAACCTGGGCCTCTTTCTCACACTTTCACGGGATGCCACAAGAACACGAGTATGCTACTACTGCCTTCGTGACGTCTCCTGCTTGATAAACTTCAGGACATCCCGAAGGCAAGGTGCGCCCTGCTTCATCAACAAGGGTGAAAGTCCGCAAGATCACTTGTTAATGCAACCAGGTTTATCTTGAAAGAACCTAAATTATGTAGCTACAATTTATATACCCATACAGAATATACCTACGTGTGAAACATTTGATTTCAATGAACCATATTAGCACAAATGATATCATTTGTATAACCAACAATTGCATGCGAGTTGTAAAATAAGCATGCAATATTACCTGCAGATGCATGCAGGGAACACAAAGAGGCTATATTTCGTTGAGAGGAGGACTGGGGCTGGGGCCAGCCGCTTTTGCCTTTACGTCGGTTTGGAAACGCGGAGGGCAACGTGCGCCGGGTCGGATTACAGCGGCCATCTGCCGGGCGACACCGAACAATCAAGCTAACGAGGCGCGCTCGCAAGACCGGATTAAAGCCTAATGCCCGCTGCGAACAATGCCGTTGACGTCCTTTATCAGTTACACTTAGACGTTAACAGATCGCTCGTGTCGCGACAATAGCCCTTCTTGTTTATGGCTAATCCTAAGTGGATTACTTCTGGTCCGTTACGACGCGTTCTAAAAAGGCGCGAGCCGCGACAAGATCGCGTTACTGCCTTCTACTGCCTTTTTACGACAACGTTGTTTAGTATTTAACTAATAAGGATTTTAGAATACGTTTAATATCGATTTAAAATCATACAATCCAAACCATAGTAATGTTTTGTTAATATGAATATAACTTTATTGGTATTTTATTTACTCGTTGTGGCTTAAGTAATAAACCTACTGTTACGAGATTTAGTACTTAAGGGCCACCAATAAGTATAATAATACACGCATGCTTAAAAGTATACTTCTAATAGCGGGGATGATCCGAATGTGCTACCTTTATATTGGGAAACAGGGTAGTTTCACTGTACGTAAAACGTGAGCATTAGGTACACCTGTATGAACTGACTGATTTTTTTTAACATGTACTTTCAATACAATAGGCGATGATCAAAGTATTCTTTTATCCCAAAAATTGTGGTCGGTTGAGTTTATGAATTTGAACTGTACGCAAGTGAAACCACGGAAAACCACAATGTGTGTATGTAGGTAATATTTGTGCTCAACATAAAGTGACTTCAGTATAATGTAACAATCAGAATTTCAAAGGATTCTTTTAAAGGAAATTCTTTTAAATTATAAATAGTTCTTCAATAAAACATACAGTTTTTCTGATAACAGTTAATTGGGGAAACAATTTATTCATCTCTTTTCAAAGTTAAATAAATTAACTTTCCTAGAAAATACAACATGCTCTTCAAGTCTTGGTTCTATTGATTGTTTTTAATACTTACCAGAGACCCACAGAAAGGACTTCATTTCATTTAGTTTTACATTAAAGAAAACAGAGCCATAAACCCTATAAAGAATCTGATTTAGACAAGTATAACAAATCAATAAAAGAAATTAAAAGCAAACATTCGACGAATTGGAATAAATCGCACAAAGATAAGTACTGATTTCGAGTGACAGGCTCTTGAATGGGAGTGAAATTCAATGAATAGCTTCCCGGCTTCGAATAAAGTGGCCAATTTCTTCTATGATTACGTCACATTAAGAAGCTTTTCACTGATACTTATTAAAATATGGTCTCATTAAGTGTCGCTGATGATGCCTGCTGGCAATCATTGATTCTGTCGGCATAGGCTGATTGCCAAAACTAACCTAACAAAGTTCTAAACTGTATTTCTAGTCAAAGCATAGAGGCATGAGCACGGTGCGCGATATATTAGGGTACCCTGCGACCACTTGTCAACACACGGCGGGTGGGCGGTTACGCACATTGAAACTAAGCGTTTCTGCCAAAAGTACGTGACCTTAATGTATATCAATCTGTGCGTGATTTATACTGGGGGGATCTGTAAAATATGATATAAAATAAACATTGACAACCAAAACGATGAAATACGGCGTAGCGTTGTGATTTAAGGGCGCGTTTCACGAGATTTTATGGCGCTATAAAATCAGTTCACGCCACGCCGTGCTCCCCGGGACCCGACAAAGAGAGCACGTACTGCACAGATTTGACAAAACAGACGACGGACATTTATTTGTTCACTAGCTTTTTGCAAGTTTTATGGAGCGGTGCCAGGTTTATGGTCTGCAGGCAACCCGCGTCGCGCATTTGACACTATCAAATTGTTAGAACCGCGTCTATACACGTGTGTATTTGTTCTCTGAAATCACATTACGGTTTCTGGACGAGGCGGGAATTCCAAATGTGACTGTATCTGGCAATTTACCACAGTAAATAGAAATTTTACTGACTGACTTTTCTAATAAATGTCAACTTGAGATGAACAACCAGAAAGCGAGTGACCCATAACGTCCATTGTTTCTAAATTAGTGTCGGGATTATAAAAATCTTAATGGGATTATTGTTTAGTGCCCAACGAGCGGCGCGACGTGGCGGCTTGGCTCCGAACACATTTCAATTACGGCGTACATTGTACCACCAAGTCAATCTTGTGTCTTTGTTCAAAAGCCTAAACGATAAGCTCGTAAGCGAAAGTAGTTATCAGGCCGACACGCTCACTGACTTGCTATTACTACACATCTTATTAAATTATTTAGAAAACATAACCGTAACATCCTTTCAGTTGAGTATAACATACCCGTTAAGAAATTTTCCTTTGTATCTCGAGTTCACGACATTGCTTTATCATTTGAGACTCAGTTGATACTTGTAAATTAGATCCTTCTCTTTACTCGATATAATCTAAATTATTCTGATAATAATGTTAAAATAATAACCTTCTTCATTGAAGAGAAGTCTAGTGGGTTCAGTGGCTATGGCGCCGACGCAACGTCTTTCTCTTTAATGTTATGCGTTCGAAACCTGGAACCATTAAGAAGCATTTTATTGACTTTATAGTATGACAGTCCTACCTACCGGTTGCGCCAAGTCTGTTTTTGTTTTTTATTATTAAAACACTTAACAGTAATCTTCTCATTCTTTGTTTTACTGTATTTTAACATTAGCTAGTAATCTTATTTTAAATAGATATAAATGCTTGTGGACGGGTTGAGTTCAATAATTAGAAGAGGCGAGGATATATGGATGACCTGTTTCTTGTCAGACTGACTTGACATTAATAACAATGACGTTTGTCCAATAAGAGATTAAACAGAATACTGTTAATACAGTCATAATTGTAAAGCTTTGTCACTGGTCAGAGTAGCGCCGCTCTCAAAGCGATAATGCAATCTGCAACGAGCTCGTGGTGAGTAGAATCTATTTTTTTAAATTGTGAAGCTGACAATTCGGCAGACGAGCCAGTTAGGATGGGGATCCGGGGGGGGGCAAGTGGGTTATCGAAACTCTCACTTATCGCACGGAATACTATTAGCTCAAGGCTAACCGTTTCACGCCGATATTCTGTGAGAGCATGGTATCACACCGATTAAACACTAAAATCTGTAATCAAATTATAGATTCCAGCATGGCTATATCTCGTCGAATTTAATTTATTCTCTATATTAACAAATATTATATTCAATCGACGAGTTAGTATAAAAGTAGTGGCTAATATAAAATTTGAAATAAATTAAAAATAAATTAGCCTTTATAACGGTTTTTTTTATGGGAAAGCAACTTAAATATCGAAGTTAGTGTATATGTTTTTCTTACAAAATCATTTCTTTTTTGGTACAACACACTTTTGAATGTAATCAGCTTAAGGAACAAAAAGTTTAGGTGTCAAAATTAATGCATAATATTTTATACTGTCTAATAATCATAATGAATTAATTATATTAAAAAAGTATCGTTAGGAAAAATAGGTTATAATTTAGCAGTAGTTTCATTGGCGTAGACCTCTCTAAGACCTAAAAGTATAATGTCCTCCAGTAAAGTATAATTTCGTCCAAATATTGATTTTAGCTGAATGCCAAGGGGAATATTACCGTCAACTATTGTTATGCGGCAGTTACCTACGTCCGCAAGACTGTTATTATCTACATCTGGCCGTCTGGCGTCGTCCGCCAACAACTAATTTCAGCGCAGAATAGTCCTGGCGAATACCGCCTTTGCCTCAAACTGACACATTTGCTTCCAGAGAAATGCTTTTGAGTAGAGGAAACAATAAAGGCAATTAACTATGAGCATTTTCAGCAAGTGCGTTTTAAATATTTTGAATAAAATGATCTGCATGAATGGAATAAAATCTTTTAAAAATGATTATTTTTACAATTAATTTTAAATTGTTACTACTTATACGTTTTAATGAACGAAATGAACGTAGCCTACTTAACCTAGCCTCTCCGTCTGGCAGGCGGTGGCCAACGGTCTCATCCACTGTCAGGCAACCACTTTTATCCCCCGGCATCTTGAATCTCTTTACGCGTCAGTTACTAACTCACCCCCATGAAATGAGCATGGGCATATCCAGACGGGCTCTCCAGCGACGAAGCATCCTCCTTTGACGGGAGCGGAGCAATAACGTGTGCTCACGCTCCGCCTCCTCCGCATGTTCATCACCTCTACAAGACCCTTCAACGTGTGTAATAGTAAGTAGTAAGCAATAAATAAAATTAGTTTATTGCTATAAGCTTATTTTGTTTATTGAGTATCTTTGTACCCTGTACCTAAGAAAAAATCAACGCCATTATGAAAAATCTTTGTTTATTTGCTAAGTTATATATGTTACATTTAATACGATATTAAGTCCTAATGTAAACAATGTTTACAGTACACTTCACATATATACTAGACTAGAGTTTACCCCGCGGCTGCGCCGCGGGTTAACCTCTAGTGCGTGTCTCTTGTTTAAAGAGCAAGTGCTACAGGTTATATTATATTACAATGTTTTTATGTATTTGCCCACGGAAATTCACTTCGTTTTATATCGCTAATTATATACTATCCCCGTCTATCTGTCAACAAAATAAATTACAAAACTTGACCAAAGAGACCAAAATGACAAATACAAAATGACCAAAGAAAATGACCAAAAGGCAAAATGACCAAAAAGCCAAAATGACCAAAAGCCAAATGACCAATAGGCCAAATGACCAAAAAGGAAAAATGACCAAATAGGCCAAAATGACCAAAAAGGCCAAAATTACCAAAAAGGCCAAAACGACCAAAAAGGCCAAAATAATCAAAATGGTCAAAATGACCAAAGAGGCCAAAATGACCAAAAAGACCAAAATGACCAAATAGGCCAAAATGACCAAAAAGGCCAAAATGACCAAATAGGCCAAAATGACCAAATAGCCCAAAATGACCAAAAAGGTCAAAATGATCAATAAGGCCAAAATTACCAAATAGGACAAAATGACCAAATAGGCCAAAATGACCAAAAAGGTCAAAATGATCAATAAGGCCAAAATTACCAAATAGGCCAAAATGACCAAATAGGCCAAAATGACCAAAGAGGCCAAAATGTCAAAAGAGGCCAAAATGACCAAATAGGCCAAAATGACCAAAGAGGCCAAAATGACCAAATAGGCCAAAATGACCAAAAAGGCCAAAATGACAAAAGAGGCGAAAATGACAAAAGAGGCCAAAATGACCATACAGGTCAAAATGACCAAATAGGCCAAAATGACCAAAGAGGCCAAAACGACCAAAGAGGCCAAAATGACCAAATAGGCCAAAATGACAATAGAGGCGAAAATGACAAAAGAGGCCAAAATGACCAAATAGGCCAAAATGACCAAAGAGGCCAAAATGACCAGAGAGGCCAAAATGACCAAATAGGCTAAAATGACCAAAAAGGCCAAAATGACCAAATAGGCCAAAATGACCAAAAAGGAAAAATTACCAAATAGGCCAAAATGACCAAAAAGGCCAAAATTACCAAAAAGGCCAAAATGACCAAATAGGCCAAAATTACCAAAAAGGCCAAAATGAAAATTATCCCTTGTCCATCCTCAGTATTTAATTTACATACGTGCCGAATTTCAGCCAAATCGGTCCAGTAGTTTTTCCGTAAAAGCATAACAAACAAACAGACAAATATCATTTTATCCCGGAAACTATCCCATTTTTCGGGATAAAAAGTATCCTATGTTCATCCTGTATCGAAAATATATATACTGAGTTTCAGCAAATCGTCAGTAGTTTTACGTGAAAACGGAACAGACAGACAGACAGACAGACAGACAGACAGAGTTACTTTCGCATTTATAATATTAATAGGGATGTATGCGTAAGTTTTTAAAATTGTATGTATTAATGTAATTCTATATCATATGTAATTTGCATATAGTTGGCATATACAAGGTAGCATATTATGCAATTTATTTATACATATAAATAAAATTGGAGTGTCTGTTTGTTTGACGGACTTCCCCACCTTGACTATAATGTAATATGTATTATGACTATGGGACATTTTCCTGAAATAAAATTATAAATAAAACGAAAGCTTGGGCACATTATTATAAATATTTAAATGTGATTGAACCAGTATAATTCGGTAGGGTCGTATTTTTTACAACAGGGACCTCTTTCCGTTTAAAAAACGCGTGCTCAAATGGTTTCATTTTGTTAAATTAAACAGTAAAAGCAAAATATTCAATATAGGCCGGTTGTGCGCAGCAGTCGTGGCTAAATTAACATATTATGGCCTATGTGTATATCCACGCAACGCATCTACCCCGGCAAGGTTTGTAAACAAGATTATGCCGTGAGGGTTCCTCTTGGCAAGTTATGAGTCCCGACCTCCAAGTATTTCGCGGAACCTCCACGGAACATTTATTGCTGTAAGATAAATATAATTACAACGCCTAAACTTTCAAGAACAGTTAACAACAGCATTATTTTAATCCAAATTTCAGTGACTTACCCTTTAAGTTTATAAATTCAACATTATACTTTGTAACTGCTGTTACCAATTTCGGATTTTCGTCTGAATTCAATGAGTTATTTGAGATGCACATTGTTAATAATGTAAAACATGGAGTGGGTCCCAACACTTACATTTAAAATCTTTTCTCATCTATTGATTTATATAATAGTGGCCCCGGCAGACGTTGTCCTGCTCTGAAAAAATAAAAATTTAGGACCCGATCCCAGCGCCACCTACCGGTTTCATCGGGATAAAAAAAGTGTGTGTGTATTCTTATGTACACGAGTTAGAAGTTAGAAATAAAAAATTATCTTTCGCCTTATTCTACGTTTGTAGAAAAAACGACACTAACAATAGAAAATTAAAATGTTGACTATAGCTAACTTCGGGGTGTTGGTTTTTTCAGACGGTGTGCGCGCGCATCGTATAAATTTACTCTCATCATTTTTCCCTAACGCGCCAAAAGAAGTATAACTTCAAAATTGGTTCTAAGCAACGTCCCCACCAATTTCAGCCAAATCGGTACAGCCGTTCTTGAGTTGTAAATAGTGTAACTAACACGACTTTCTTTTATATATATAGATTGTCATGAAGCAAAATTGCTAAGTTTTGTTTTTATATTCTAACTCATAAGTGAGGATGGGGTTTCATTGTACCACAAACGACAAGGTCCTTTACACACGACAATTCAAAGTTCTACAAATTGTTTGAGGTTCGCTTCAACAAGTGAAATTACAACAAATACTCATAAGGACGCAGGTCCTCTCGGGGCATGGTTGCTTCGGGAGATACCTGTGTCAAATAAGGCGCGAACAGACGTCAGGGTGCCACCATTGCGTCGGCGATGACGAAGACACGG
The DNA here is from genome assembly GCA_012273795.1 of Dendrolimus punctatus. Taxonomy (NCBI): domain Eukaryota; kingdom Metazoa; phylum Arthropoda; class Insecta; order Lepidoptera; family Lasiocampidae; genus Dendrolimus; species Dendrolimus punctatus. The sequence continues at coordinate 8,947,221 of CM022538.1, forward strand.
CGCTGCACACCGTTCAGGTGTGTCCAGCCTGGGACGAGCAGCGCCGTGATCTCGTCACAGTCATCGGGGCGGATTTGTCCCTCCCGGCCGTGGTGAAGGCCATGGTTAGGAGCGCCAACGCGTGGGACGCAGCCGCCTCCTTCTGCGAGACCGACATGTCCGCGAAGGAGACGGCGGAGCGAGAGAGGGAGCAATCCACCACGCTCCCCTCCCGTCAGAGCCGGCGGCGGCGTTTGAGAGTCGTCCATAACGACCTCCAGCCGCCGTAGGCTACGGCCGTGCCGAAGCCGGAGAGACCCAAATCTTCGGCTGCTAAATGGCCTCTTCATTCCACCCCGCAAGGGGCCGGCCACCATCCGTCCAGGCTGGTGGTGAATGCGCGAGCGAGCCCACAGCCTGGACAAAGGACACTCGTGATCGCTCAGGGTTTTAGTAGGTATCCCTAACCGCGGCGTGGCAATAGTTCCCCACATCTCAACGTGGGGTGCTAGTGCCACCCCGACCCGGCGAATCCCACACACGGGCCGCGACCTTTCCCTCTCGCGCGGCCTACGATCCTCAAACGGATTTCCCCTGTTAAAAAATAAATAAAAAATACTCATAAGACTGATTCAATCGGCCTTCAATATAGTCTGAATCGTAAAAAAATCTCAAGTTATCAATCATTTAGATGCCCATATTTTTTGCGCACTGTACCCGCTCGCAGTGCCAGTTTATAAAAATACTCTAGTACTTAAGTGCCTACTGTAACAACAAAGGTGTTACAAATGCGCTGCTGCTCTCTTAAACGAGACTGGAACCTGGTCAATAATACCGGAACACAACTCAAGTTTGTTTTGGCGACATACTTTAGACCAGGGGTGGTAGTCGGGCAAATGCCCTACCACCTGGCTGTGGGTTACTTTGTCGCCTTCTACGACAGGCCACCCGGCCGCAGGAAATTGTATTCTTTTTCCCTTCCTGCACGGATAAAATGAAAATAAATAAATAATAACAATCTAAATAAAATACTTGGTGTGGAATCGGGTTCTAGGATATTGATGAAATTTTCTGTATGTTTGAGTAGGTTCAGAATGGTTTAGATTTACAATTAGACCCGGCAAGTGGCATTAGAATCGGGTTCCAGATTATTATTCTATCAGGGCAGGATAACATACGTCGGCGCCGCTACTTATTTAAACGGGGTTTAATGAAGCGCGATTTTTATTTGACTTGTCATTTTATGGACGGTTCCTATATCTTATTATTCATTCAGTTGCGTTACCATCGATTGAATTTTGACATTACTTGTATGGAGCTTATGTCAAATTTTAAATGATAATAAAGCAAATGAACAGCTGGGAAGATATAGGTACCGGCTATAAAACTGACATTTAGGTGATTTCAGTAACCGTGATCACAAAATGAATCTGATGTCAAATACATCAGATTATTCAACTTGTTTAATTTAAATTAAGAATAGGTATGCTTATGTTTGTAAATTGGTAAATCTGTTGAATAAATATAGTTATTATTCGGATTCAGGCAATAAATTATAATAATTTTTTGACGAAGGCGAATGTTGTGATCGAATCGAATTACAACTTAAAATTATATTCCTAAAAAACTTGGAAATTTTCGAAGTTGGGTTGTGTAAGGGTTTGTATCCGTATTGTGTTTATAGAGAAAACGTCTACGCGTATTTCTGACTCGTACAAGGCCACTTGTTAAAGCATAACACTTCCAATACATGGTATTTATTTCCCCAGCCTGGTATCCTTATCAACAGCGCCGGGGGAACTTTTAATTAATTTAATTAAAAGTTGCTTACGTAAACATTTACACAGTTGAGGGTGTAATCGGTTCTAGTTTTTTTCCGTCAGTATTTTTCACATGTATTTCTGAACTAACATACAAGTAACTTGTGCTTCAGGAATAAAACATTATAAAGTTTTTATAATTTCATTTTTCTTTCTCAAAGTTTTCTTATTACTTTACTGCTTGCGAAGCTTTTATATTTTACACCCTAAGTTTTCTGTTCCGATTTTTAGTAGCCCTGTTTGAAAAGTGGAGAAATGGGAATTATAAAATTTACCATTAATTGAATAAAGACGTGGTAATGTAACGGCTAGCGCACGCGTCCCACACCCAAAGGGCGTGGGCCTGAATCCTGGCCGGAATGTATGCATCACTTAGGCAGTTTTCTGACTACCAGTACAGCTACCAGTTTTATGTTTTTCTTAACTTAGGGGGAATGTTTTTTCTTGTGACACACACACGGGTCTTGGATACAGGGGAAGACCAAAAGCCCCGCCTAGTGCCGCGCGCTTCGTATGCGTGTGGGTCTCTTGCACGAAACGGCATACGGGAACTTCTCCATTAAAGAAGAAGGTGGAACAAACTACCCACTAAACCTACCTGTGTTCCTATGAGAGCACATATCAGAACACATATATATACGTAGTTAAACTCTTCTGACATCCCAGTGCATAGACTTCGTATAGTATAATGACTCACGACCACGGATAATGGGAAACCGGATACAAAATGTTGTTTTCCAACCCCCGTCCAACTAAATAGACGACAGTCGAAAACTGTCTGCACCGTCCTCTCCCTAGCTCTCTAGCGACCCCCTTCTCTAAATCATTAAAATGACTCACAAAAAGAGGTCCCCTGACTGCAACTACCATATGCTAACAAGGTGAAGGAAAACATCGTGATGAAATTTACACGTCGAGATAACCGATATCTCAGACCTGCCTTGGACAATCGTGGCGGGTATAGGTATTGTCCGTAGTGGATGGTCCGAAACCAGCAACGTATATGGGTGATTATTATTATTATTAAATAAATGTTGAGGCAACTTCAGAATCAATATGAAATCATCATGTCTGTAAGACTTGTCTCTGCATGAAATTTAGTAGGAATATATAGATAGGTCTATCCCGTACATCTTTATGTGCGTTAACTAAGTATAGTAATTTTTTCTCAGAGTGAATAGTCGTGTGAGAATTTATAAGTCAACTCTTGAAAAATCAAAACCATATTCCTTAATGCTCCAAAATCATAAAAGTCGTATTCCACTCTATGTTTTGAAATATGGAGTAGAAAATTTTAAAAATATATCAAGCGAAGTTTTAACTAGATATAGAGTTGAGTCTTTTGAATAGTTATGGATAGATGAAATATTTTCAATTAAATTATTTTATGGCCATTGATGTTTCTTTACACACAAGACACGCACTTATCCAATTATTTCATTGTGTTCGATTGTGAACTAACGTTAAAATGAAATGTTAAAGATTTTCGATTATATTTTCCAACATCGTAACGCAATATCTACAACTATCTTTTTGTTTACAAAAGCAATACAATCAGGGAAATTATCTGAAATACAATCTCGTTTTATAAGAACTTTTGATGTGGGTTCTGCTGAGTATGCTATTAGCATATTCGTTATTAGATACACTTATGTTCAACCAATCGATGCGGATTTAATTAAAGTTTCTGAAACAGAAATTACCTATAGGTATAAAAAAAATTGTAAGAGGTTAAATATCACAAACTATTTTGCATGTTAAATGAAGTTTTTAAGTATAATACTATCACTTTTCAAAGAAAAAGTTTTTCTGATTATAAAAGTAACTACGCTCGATATGTTTACAGAAGTCGGCTAGTTATGTGGGGAACAAATATCTAGCTATATCGCCTTCGCCAGGTCTCGGTACTCTTGTTACCAGCACTCTTCGAATATTTGTATTTTCTGTTCCTTCCAAACGACTTCATGATCGAACCGTATTACAACCTAGGCGCCGACAAAAACTAATTCACACTGCATACCTGTAAAAGCACATTTATTACCCGTCGGCATTTGAACTACTACCTAATAACATTAAGACTATTGTAATTATTTTTGATAGTCTTCTTTTGTTTACTTATTTATGGTCATACGGCCTGTTCTATTGTAATCGTTTAAAGCCACCTGCTACTGTAATCATTAGCCAAGTGTTACGGATTTAAAGTACAAGCTGATTCTAGGAAATTCGGTCCACGTTGCTGGGCGGACATATTAAATTTGTGCAGTATAAAACAATGGCCCGATTAAGGGTGAGGGAGGAGGCAGTCGAGCGAGAACCACGATCAAGACGACACGCGTGTATATTCGGTAATCGATTAGTAACGGACTTTGCGCGTTTTATTGAATTACGACCTTGAGACCTGCATTACGTTTGGATTAGTTGTGTTCGGTTATATTAGTGCCTGTGTTATACGTGTTTGTATAGTTCTAATAAACTCTATAATAATTCAAACGGCATTTTAATTCGAGTCCCGCGAAACTCGTAACAATATTATAAAAGATAAGTTTTATTCAAATTCAAAATTCTCCTGACGTTCCTTGTACGCTTATGATGATTCCATTGGTCGTTACACCGCTTGCGGGAGACAGCAGCAGACGGCGTAACTACCACTTTATAGGCTTATGATTGTCATTAGGTACTATTTCAGCCGCATGCGAACAGTAGTCGCATGCTTCATATTGACCAAATTGACGACAAATTAAGGAGGCGCTTTGTAACTTCCTTACATACTCTTCTAGTCTACTGTTAGGTCATAAACCTTTACTCTAGTATACAACGATCTTTCAGTTTAAGATATCAAACTACTTTTTGCCCCATAACTTTATACCTCCTTGCTACTAGAAAGTGAGATACAAATAAAAACTATAAATCGAAGCTGAAGATCGTAAGAAACGTAGAGTATAAATTAAAAAGATAAATAATATATAAATTAGAAAGATAATCTTGTTACAGCCAAGCTGATTAAGTTCAAATGCCTATTAACTTACAAATAACTATGATGTTATCATCTAGCTGCAATCGCTGGCTGAATATTGATGACGAGATCCTCCTGAAGGCAATCTGTGTTCCATGCATAAGTAATGTAGAAAATATGAAACCCAGATGAACCTTCAAGTGCACTGTAAATATTCACATGGAAGTCGATCAGAGAGACGATGACAAATGGGCATTAAATGTGACACGTTGCTGTACCTAGTCGAATATGATTCATATTTATTACTAGCAATGCCCGCCACTTCGTTCACATGGGACTTGCACTTTATATTCATTTTGTTATATCAATATAAGGCGGCGAGGCAACATAGCCAGGTATCTGGTTACTTTAACCAGAGAAGACTGTAAACTAATCTCAGTATTTTACTTAGGCTTGTGGGATTATGTGTAGAAAAAATAAGGTAAGTTTCCTTTATTGTATTATTTTGTGTTTAAGTTTTTATAACCAAATTAATTTCTTCTAATTTTTAAATTAAAGAATTTATTCGAAACGAGTAGTGTATAGAAACAATTTGGTATCGCAGACAACTGCTGTAGTATAATACTGTGTTGCAGTTGTGAGCCCCCACTTCCAGACAACTCGTTTGTCACACAATTAAAAAAGAAATATATTGTCAAGTTTATACATTTGAAATTAAAAAAACACAATTTTATGATAAAATTCCTTATTCATTCAAACGTTAACATTACTTATTGACACTTGACACCATTGTTTTCCGTAATCACGGCTCACAAGTGGCTGAAATGTCGAAATGAAAATTAAATTAAATGCCACGCTCAAAAACGTGAAAAGTAGTTTTAATTATAAAATTCTTATTTTGATTCCTAAAATTATAGTTGAAATCCACTGAGCCGTTCCAGACGCTATTCTAGACAAATTTTACACAGGCTGGATGGAGTAAGTGGTATCAATTATAACATCCATCTAAATGATGGTTAGGCATGATATAGATAGCAATTTCCCTTAAATTCTGGCATTTTTGGGACTGCAGACAGACACTTTGTTAGTAGATACAGCTGGTACGTTTAACCTAGGTACTTATATGAACATATGTTTTAATCTCATCTGTAGGCAGGACGTGTCAACTGACGTTGGACTTTAAATCCTGACCTTTTGTATGTATGAATAGATGAAATAAAACTCGTAATTGTGTACCATAACCATAATATAAATAAGACCTACACCTCGCGCACGAGATTACTGACATGTGGCATATGGAGTCAACGATCATCGTATCGATAGTGGTGCCCGTTAACGGTTTAGTAGCGAAGAACTCTGACCAACATCTAGAGAGGCTCTCGCTCGGTAAACAGGTAAAGGGCCAGCTACAGAAGGCGGTTCTACTGAGCACGGCACGCATTGTGAGGAAGTTCGTGTCTCTGGAACCTTAACCACGGTAGCTTGGACTAGGCCCAAGGCCCGCTGTCGACGAACGGCATCTTTTTATATTTTTTAACATATTGTTACGACATGAGCGCCGGCAAAAGACAAATTCACACCTGCAGACGTTTTAGTACCTTTGAGGTATTTGGACTTCTTTTGTTTTCTTTGTGTTTTAAATTCGTGATTAAAAAATAGGGGCCCATTGTGTATTGTAATATTTCATGGTAGTCATTAGCCAGGTGTGATTCTAAGAAATTCAGTCCACGCGGTTGAGCAGATATATTGTATTTGTATAGTATAAAGCAATGCCCCAATGGAGGGATGAGTCAGTCTAAGCGATAGCCACAAGCGAAGCGTGACGTAAGTGATGAACTCTTTGCGTGTGATTGAATCGTGCATTACGTTTGGACTGATTGTATACAGTTATATTTGTATGTGCTATACGTGTTTGTGTTCTAATAAATTATATGATAATTCTAAGGGCATTCGAGTCCTGCAACTCGTAACAATATGTTTATTTTATATATATGTATTTAAAAAACATATAAAAGAACATAAATAAATATGCATGTAAAATATAAATAAACACTATTCAACAATTGAACGGCCATATCTCGATGTGTAGATATCATCACTATGTTTTCCATCACCGTAAACCGTGGTAAATATAAGTAAGAATATGCAGAAAACTGTATAATGGCGTACTACCATGTATAACTGTTACTATTTATGCATATGCTTTACATCAATAGAAATTTCACGTTACTAGTATAGTAAGTAGTATATAGTATAGAGCTTATATCAAATTTTAACTAGTAATAAGATAATAATAATCGGCAGACAAACAGACATTATATATGCCCAAGCTAAGCAAGTTACGCTTGTGTTATGGGTAACATACAACGGACCACTCTGGGGCCGATCCCAGACACCCAGACCATAGCAAATAACAAAAGTTTGTGTCCGTAATTTACCATGCTAGGAGTGAACCCGGAGCCTCTGCGTTCCATCAAGTTCTGCTAAGACTTAGCCCATTCAACCCAGAAGCCATCATGAGTCATCATAAGATTATTTATTAGTAAGACAAGACTCGGTCAAAGCGACATATGTTTTCTCGCTAGGATTCGAATCCACGTTATTAGAAGATATGGAGTTATCCACTAAGCTACCACTGCTTCGTTCTATGGAAATTTTATACAGATGAAACTTTAATATTTAATTCAGTTATTCATATTTCAAGTGGAGAATATGAAAGTGTGTATATAGGATTGTACACATACATCTTTCAAGCAGCTAACCCTTTTAAAAATTTAATTAAATAATCCTAAAATAATATTATATGAGTGACTATGTCGTAATTGTGTGCGGCATAAAAGCTTTTAATTATATTTCAAAATGTTCGTTACTATAAATATTTCATGCAAGTTGCATGTAAATTATGTTATATATAAAGAAGATAATATACTTATTAGACCACGCGCATGAAAAAGTTCTGTAGAGGAGATGAATATCCATTATTTTGTTGTTTCGCTTCAGAACACTGAAAAAATATATCTAATTGATAACATTTTCTAGCAAACAAGAAACCGGTACGATGTCAAGTGCAAACAAAAATAACAAAATATTTTGTCAAAAGTCGGTGCAAAATAATACATAAAAATTACTATTTTTCCGCAAATCTGTTGTTCTTTTTTTAGGTTTTACTTGGCACCGGCTACAAGATGTAGAAAATATATTTTTTTGCTTTTTAGTTACTCATGAAGTTTTAATCTCATTTGCTCGTTTTTTTTCGAATAACAATAAAAAGTATATGAACCTCTCCTGAAGTTACGCGCTAAGCGCACTTAATGCAACGCAAAAAGAATTATCCAAATTGGTTCAAAAATAAAAAAAGTTATGCTGAACACTCATAAAAAAATATTTACACAACGTATTGAGAACCTCCTCCTTTTTTTGTCCAGTTGATGGCAGGCAAAAAAGACAAGTAATTTTATTCGCTACCACCATAAACTTTCTGTCTTATAGTTTAAAGATAGAGGGATAATGCTTTTTACTTAATTGACATTAATTTGAAAATAAATATCAAAGTCTAACCTACGATACCCTACACACTAGTATAATTTTTTAGCATTCAATTATGAGTGAGAGAAAGGACCCCTATTTTTGCAATAATACACCTTCCTGATAAATTTAATCCAAAGCCGGTAATAACTGTTATATACATAGACAAATAAACAGATGAACTGACGCAGCAGGCCGTCTTTACCCGGGGGCATAAGGAGTGCGTGGCACCCAGAACAGAGATCTAGGGGGCGCAAGCTGATCGCCCTATACCTACATATTTACCATGCGAAACTTACTAGTTTTGGAATATCTTAACATCATCTTAACTTGATCACTGAAAACAATTAATCGCCTATTGAAATTTACAGACTATATCGTTTTAATCATTTTATGTTTTACTAGCGGTTCCGACGTTATTCTGTCTAGAAAAAATAAAAATCAATACCCGATTCCAGCCCCACCTACGGGGTCTAACTCTGCACCTAAATCATCCCTAGACCCACTCACTCTATTTTTTTACACGCTGGGTTACATTATTGAGCTATAGTAGGAATCCCTAATTGTTTTTAGTAATGAATATAAAGTCCAGAAGTATTGAGTTTATTCGTTACAAACATACAAAAATTCAATACATAAATCTTTCTTCTTTATAATATTAATATAGATAACTAGAAAGAGATAGAGGAAGTTGATTTTTTACATCCCAGTCCTTTATGTGGTCACGACGGCCCTGGAACCAGTAACGAACACCTGGAATTTATAAAGATATCCTTTTGCTAATTTGGCTACGAAACTCTAAATAGAATCTTAAAATACGCTTCTAAGTTAAAGATATCGAATAAATAAGAAACATATGATGATTATAATGACTATTTCCGCGAAAGACAAAGTGTCACTCGGCGCAAAGCGACAATATAACGAGGGTTTTACGTAGTGCGTATAAAAAGAAAATGTTCGCCAATGTGACACCATTACAGAAGACAGCTTCGCGTAATGGAAATTTGCATACGTACCTTAAAATTTTATTCATAAGGAGAAAATTGTTTCACATATTCGCAATACTGCGGGCCGTTGGCTGTCGTCGCTCGTCGCCCGCGTGCCACGCACCCGAGCGCACGCATCGAATTATTACCGAGCAATACGAATTTAGACGGCATTACGGGTGATAACGTGCAAATGATTATCAACGCACACGTCGAGTGAGTCTACTTACTACTGCTGCTTTATAATAATCCTTATTACCAAAATGGCTACGCTTCTTGTTACTGATACTGTGCAAATATTAGCCATGCAAAGTTAATTCAATTCTACAACATCACCTCTCTTTTATTACACTCTCAGACACATCTATTGGCCCATCTAGCGTTTTAGGTTTTGAACGCCTGAAGTTAAAAATAAATAAATGTTAGCTTGAACAAAGCTAGCGTTCATGTTATGTGGATTTAATTTAGCACATTGGCCACGTTTTAGGTAAGAAATTTCGGAATTTATTATTATTAAATTAATTAATTTTTATATTATAATTTTTTAATAATTTATTTATTAAACATAATTAGGTATTATTCGAGTCTCTTCATTGTTTTGGAAAAGACAAAGAAGAAAAATTTGTTTAATTCGTGATAGTTGAGTCTTTTAACACTTCTGATTATAATTGATTTCACAAAAAGGATTTACGGTCGTATACATAGAGAGTTAAGTTTGAGCGCAAAAAGAAGCATTTAAACTTTCTCTAACTCTCTATTAATAAGACCGTTAGCTTTAACTTTGAGAAAAAAATATGGATACTGGCTTGAAATAGCCGCGCAGGCTATAACACTTCTGCAGGCCAGCCATAGCTAAAGAATTGTGAGGGCACAATTTAATTTCAGCCATACTCCGGAGAGTAGTAAGCCAGTAGTAAGCCACCAGTAAGTAAAAAATAAAAAATTAGCATGACTTACCAAATTCGAATACATAGCGAACTTATTCATATTGAGTTAGAGTATGTTTGTAGTATTCTTTAAGAACCGTAAAGAAGCCGTCAAACTTACTTTAACTCAATATGAATAAAACCGTTTTTACGACTGACTTTAAATAAAATACTGAACCTAGGTCGCCCTCTTCTCTGTGTAAGGTAAATTTTTCATTGCTTAGCAATGAATTTCCGCACAGATATCAAACGAATTCGGTTTCTGTCAAATAAGACTACCTAAAAATACCTCATTTGCTAAAATTTCGGCATATAGATTAACAGAACCCCCCTTTTATGATCCGTAAACAGTTCAGATCCTTTCACTTCAATAGTAAAACAAAATGAGTATATTACTACTGATAGAGTAAATAGTTTAAAAGTGTGCGGGCCATTGATTGAATGCACTTTTGTTATAGTTTGTTTGTAGACAATCAAGGCAGAAGACAGGTTGCGGTGCGGTTAAGCCGGACGGGGGTTGGCTTTGAATACCGATGACGGAGCAACTACGCGACTCGTTTCAATCTGTACTCTATGCATAAGTAATGTGAAAAGTATGGAGATACCACTCCAATGCGGAATACACACGCTCTTCTAAAATATTGTTCTATATTTTTATTGTAACGACTTCAGTTATTTGTTCTTATTGCCGCGTAAGGCAGACGCAACCACTGTGTAACGATTACAGTGTACGCTGAATATTTCACTATAGAAGCTACATTTGTCTTTCGTATATTCGTATTATTCTCCTAAAAATCGACCAAGTGCGTATCAGGCAATGGAAGTGACTAACGTCCAGTGTTTTTGTCATTAGTCTAAGAAACCCTAAATTAGATGTTTCGTGCAGACCCCATATCATAAAAATTAATTAATGGATCGTATTCAAAACGTTTTGCCTAACACTCAATGAATCAATGAATTATGAAAAATCAAGGTATAGGCCTTGTTTTTTTCATAATTAATCATTTTATACCTTACATATCAGATATTTTTTATGACTTTGGAAGCGAATATATCGTCACTCATTAACCTAAAGTACACCGATTTTTGTAAAGGTTTGGTATAAAATAAAATACGCGATTACATACATTGAAAAAATCCTTTAAACGGCATACAGAAAGACAGATATTACGAGTTTAAAATGGGTATTTTTTACCAAAATGGCTTTAATACCCATATTATAACAGTATAGTTCAAATTAAAATCTGTATCCAAAAAATATCTAAATAATGATAATAGCATCTTACGTTTCATTCTGTTAGCGTGATAATCGGTTCATTCCCAATGCCGTGAAGAAGGAACAAAAACATACAGACATTCAAATATCAAAACATCAAATATTCACATTTATAAATTACCTAGTAGGATTATGATTTACAAGTTTAGCTTTTCAAGAGTGAAGAGATGAGAAAGTAAACCTATGTCTAAAAATCAATATTTAAAATACTGTTACATACATTACATTACAAAATACCTTTGCCGCATTTTGACTTCTATTGTTTACTTTGTGTTTAAAACTTGTAATTAAGAAAAACACTATTGTTATTGTACTTGTTTTATGGCAGTCATTAGGCAGGTGTGTCGAAATGTTTCTAAGAATTCCGATCTTTGCGGGCTGGCAGCCATATTGTATCGGTGCAGCAATGGCCCTATGGAGAGACCGGCATTCAAGCGGATACGAAGCAAGACGTACATTCGATAAGCGATATAGTGACGGACTTTGCGCATGTTATTGAATCGTGCAATTTGTACTGGTTGTATCCAGTTATATTTGTACCTGTGTTATACGTGTTTGTATAGTTCTAATAAATTCTATGGTAATTCCAACGACATTTTAATTCAAGTCCTGTAGCTCGTAACAATACATAGAAAATATAAAACACGACTCACAAAACTTTATTATTAAATAGCTTTCATTTTATTAATGAGAATACATATGATTGTTACAATGTTTTCCAGCGCAATTATAGTGTCATTGTTCAGCCTGGTTGAACAAATAGGATGACATTTCGTCGGCGGAATAATGAACTTTGTAAAACTATGAATAGCAATTACTATCAAAATATGTTAATCAAACAGTCCAACATGAATAACTTTGGGGATTGACTCACGAGTAAATTTGTATAATACGAATATTTATTTTCTACTAACTGTGTGCCAAAGTTAGACCGGTTTTATATTAATATTAACTCCTAACTGTGCCCGTGATTATGTTGGCGCGGGATATAGATTATTCATCGTATAAGTAGCAGATTTTAATAAAATGTTATATACATAGACGGGAACTTCAAATTAGTTTGTTGGAGTTATTGAGTGGGGAATTGAAACTAGCGATTTCTATTAACAGCCCATAAAAGTCCTGTTGCTAAAATCAGACGTCTCTAGTATTTAGGAGAGAAATGGTAAAAATATCTGCCACGCTTCTTTAAAGCGAACGTGTGGTTACGACACATAAGTTATCTCTATATACGGGTTTCTTAACATTGTTTGACTTCACCGTCAGTACATGATTGTTGTTACGTGCGAGCGGGGCTACACACTTAGGATTGGAAGAAAGCACCAGTTTTTAGCTGAATGCATTAATTGACTTACACAGCCGCACGTAATACGCCCCTAGGGTTGCCCCTATACGCACGACTAATGGTGCACTGTCCCGACGATAAGGTGTGTCACTCACAATACCGTCGCCGATATGGCGTAGACCACCTTCTGCTACTACAGTGCTCACCTCCGATATTACTGCTTGTAGCTCGCTTCTCATTCGTCTCTCGAAGTTCGCTACACTCCTCCTTCACTTAACTGTCCATTAAACTTGTCACTAAATTCGCCACTTAACACGTCACTGTCGCCTATTAAACTTCTCTTCCAACTCTTCCGTTTCACACTTGTCACTTCGCTGTCTTGAACTGAACTCAACTGTTAAACTGTCCGGTAAACGCGCCTTACGCTGCTTATATACCCGGAAGAATCTTCTGAAACCCATAATTTCGATATTCTTTTCGTTATTGTTTTAATTGCTATCCATCCCTTTCAAACATATATCTATCTCTGTCTTTTCCTTCCTGAACTCTCTATTCTAGAACTTTCGTTCGTCGTTTATTCCTTTCTAAAATGTATCCGTCCTTGTCCTTTTCCTTCCAGAATTTTCTATCTTTTTCTAAAAGTTCTTAAACTAACTAGATGGTTCCACCATCATTCGTCACATTTTTATGCACAAAAGTCAAAAGAATCCCACTAACCGAACCCAAGTCATTTGGATATCAAGTCTGAGACGCAAGAACTATTTAACCATTAAGCTTCCACTACTCGATATAAAAATAGAAATTTGTTGCGTATGAAATAATTTACAACTTCATTCCCTAACACGGCAGCGTCAGTGGAGGCGCAATGGCAGTAAGACATTTTCACATTAAACGAGTTACGACATGGATTATGGCATGTAAATAAACGAGCGGTTGGCGTGGCTAGTGTCTATTCCAGCATGGCCAATAACTACGCGATTATCCTATTTGGGCCCGCAACAACGAACAGGCGTGACTGCCTTCATATTTTTCATACAAAATACAATATGCAATTTTCTATTTAAATCGGAGCAACATTCAGAATTTATTATGATTTTGCGCCTTCCCAATCTCAAATAATAAAGTCTTGATTTTCACTCAAAGTATTTAAGGAGATACTTTTTCCATGCGCAAAGAAAACAAAAATATCAGTCACAAAAAGATATCTGATCTTTCTTTTCATCCACTTTATTACACACTTTCTCAGATTTATCAGGGGTTGGCACAATAGGACTTTTCCTTTCTTACTTCTCTATCTTCTGTATTCAGACATATTTACGTCCTCTGTCGCACCATAAACCATCATGTCATCCTTCACACAAAAGATATGTCGTAAGTGAATTATCTTTCTTATTATAGTTATCGCCACTAAAGCCTAGTTTAAAATAGATGCCGCGCTTAAAACTGTTAAAACGTTGTTTTCCTTATTAATTTTTATATTTGCTTGGAGTTAAACTGGCAAACTGTCCATTTGATGGTAGATGGTTACCGTCGGCCATGGACATCTGCAACAGTAAGAGGGCCGATACTTTGCCTACATAGCGTATTCGGTGAATTACATACATACATACATACAATGAATCAGAGGGCGAGTGTCCAAACTGAAGAAAAACCATCCTATAAAACCCTCTTTTTTTGTTAACGCAGGGCAATACATTTCGTACCATAGTGGGTCCTTTGTGAGGGTTAGAACTTACGCGGCGAGAATAAGCGCCAGATAGCGGGTGCAGGGGACTCTGGTAGAGTCGTCACCAAATACTCTGCTAAACCTGAACCTGCATACCATGTGCCCGCGCTTGAGTTGGAAGAAAATGTGGTCTTGAGCGAAGCTAAAACCATGTTCATTCGCGCATCAAGGCTTTGATCACCCCGGGAAGCAGAGAGCGGTTAGATCCGCCGCATCCCCAAATGATCCTAAGACGGAAACCCTTGACTCACCTCTCGTACAAGTTCGTAAGTAAACATACCTCGTAATACTTATTTATGCAATCTATTTAGTTTTTTTTACCTAAATCGAATCCGAGTTTTAAGTGACACGAATGCAAAATTAAGGACGAAGACATAAATATTCAGCAAGACTATATAAATAAGCGAAGTTTGGGCCATTTATTCCGATACACCGGGACTCTGTGCACAGACTGGAAAAGTTAGGCGGAAACGGGATTTCCTAATGCGATTTTAATTCGTTCTTCCCGCGACGAAGAGGGTAATTTCAATAAAAGGAAAGTCAGTGAATTTTTTAAACCAAAACAAAAGGAATTTTTCGATAAACTTGTATGAGTGCCTATTTTTGTACAAACATTTAAAAATTAAGTGCCATTCGGTGTTATCTAGACGGCAACCTAATTCATCAATGCATAAGCTATAGCTCGGAAAAGTGTCGGACGGTTGCAAGATAGAAATAGCACTGCACACAGGAAAACCAAATACAAATAAAATTAAATATTTTAACATTTTCAGTCTGGGATTTCAACTGGAATTATAAATCTACATTTTTGTTTATACAGAATAGTACAATTTACGCATTCTGTACCTAAATATAAATAAATAAAAAAGTCAGAACAAAGATCATTATGGGTATTCAAGATCTGTCTAACTATTACCCACACGCCTGTATACACTGAAAAATTTTGCTCAGTTCCAGATATGACAACTATACCTAATTATATATAGCCTGGTATGCACCGATATTTAACCAATGGTTAAAATGAAATTATCGCTAAAAATATATGGCTAAACATTGATTATTTTATTTTAACCACCGGTTAAATGTCGGTGCACACCAGCCTTAGTAGCGGGCCCGGTAGATGTTGTCATGTTATGAAAAAATTAAAATATAAAACCCAATTCCAGTGCCATATATCGGGTCCAATTGTGAATCTAAATCATCCCGGGACCCATACGATATACACAAAAAAACATAAAACACGAACAAAAGAATTTTATATACGAAAATTAGTTTTTTACAACCGCACTGCATTGCACTATAACAATGTATGGAATACAATTTCTTCTTAAACTTCCGTAGAGACGCTGTAGTTTAAAAATACAGTTACATATATAGATGGAACTACAAAAAGACACGCCTATTGCAACAAGGTTTCCGTTTTAGTCAAAATTGCTACGAAACCCTAAAAAGTGTTTTTTGTGAATGCTTTGAAGTTATCTCGAGTGACCTATTATTTGGCGTTTCTAAATCGAGAGGACAAGAGTCTAGACACAACGAGTGTATATGGCGTTTTCAGGTCAGGATAATTACTGTGTTTAAATAATTTAATTCGGAAAAGTATGCACTATAAAATCTATTGATGAATAGTATTTTATTAGCCCTACTGGATACCTATAACAGAATTTAATTAAAATTCTTAGCGTTTTATATAACTAAATAGATAACATTTTATAGCCCTCCAAATAAACAATTAGAAGAAGAAAAACTATTACAATATTGTCATGGTTAAAACAATAAGCGGCCTTATCGCTCAAAGCAATATCTTGCAGGCAACCAAACCTAGAGAATATTTTAACTAATCTGGCGATGTAGGTGGTGTAGAGCACCAGATAGATGAATACATATACATTAACTAAATAAGTAAAATGTACATATTTAAACTGCATTATGAATTAAATACATATACTTAAACTACTTATTAACTATTACAATTAAACCTAATTAAATGAACAAAACAATTCCTATTATCCCTATTAATATTATAAATGCGAAAGTAACTCTGTCTGTCTGTCTGTCTGTCTGTCTGTCTGTCTGTCTGTCTGTCTGTTCCGTTTTCACGTAAAAACTACTGGACCGATTTGGCTGAAACTCAGTATATATATATTTTCGATACCGAGGATGAACATAGGATACTTTTTATCCCGAAAAATGGGATAGTTTCCGGGATAAAATGATATTTTTTCTGTCTGTTTGTTTGTTATGCTTTTACGGAAAAACTACTGGACCGATTTGGCTGAAATTCGGTACGTATGTAAATTAAATACTGAGGATGGACAAGGGATAATTTTCATTTTGGCCTTTTTGGTACTTTTAGCCTTTTTGGTCATTTTGGCCTTTTTGGTTATTTTGGCCTTTTTGGTCATTTTGGCCTATTTGGTAATTTTTCCTTTTTGGTCATTTTGGCCTATTTGGTCATTTTGGCCTTTTTGGTCATTTTGGGCTATTTGGTCATTTTGGCCTATTTGATCATTTTGGCCTTTTTGATCATTTTGGCTTTTTTGATCATTTTGGCCTTTTTGATCATTTTGGCCTTTTTGGTTATTTTGGCCTTTTTGGTAATTTTTCCTTTTTGGTCATTTTGGCCTATTTGGTCATTTTGGCCTTTTTGGTCATTTTGGGCTATTTGGTCATTTTGGCCTATTTGATCATTTTGGCCTTTTTGATCATTTTGGCCTATTTGGTCATTTTGGCCTATTTGGTCATTTTGGCCTATTTGGTCATTTTGGCCTATTTGGTCATTTTGGCCTTTTTGATCATTTTGACCTTTTTGGTCATTTTGGCCTTTTTGATCATTTTGACCTTTTTGGTCATTTTGGCCTATTTGGTCATTTTGGCCTATTTGGTCATTTTGGCTTTTTTGATCATTTTGACCTTTTTGGTCATTTTGGCCTATTTGGTAATTTTTCCTTTTTGGTCATTTTGGCTTATTTGGTCATTTTGGCCTTTTTGATCATTTTGACCTTTTTGGTCATTTTGGCCTATTTGATCATTTTGGCCTTTTTGATCATTTTGACCTTTTTGGTCATTTTGGCCTATTTGGTCATTTTGGCCTTTTTGGTCATTTTGGCCTTTTTGATCATTTTGACCTTTTTGGTCATTTTGGCCTATTTGGTCATTTTGGCCTAT
Organism: Dendrolimus punctatus; assembly: GCA_012273795.1. Taxonomy (NCBI): domain Eukaryota; kingdom Metazoa; phylum Arthropoda; class Insecta; order Lepidoptera; family Lasiocampidae; genus Dendrolimus; species Dendrolimus punctatus. The sequence continues at coordinate 8,964,865 of CM022538.1, forward strand.
TTGGTCATTTTGGCTTTTTTGATCATTTTGACCTTTTTGGTCATTTTGGCCTATTTGGTAATTTTTCCTTTTTGGTCATTTTGGCTTATTTGGTCATTTTGGCCTTTTTGGTCATTTTGGCCTATTTGGTCATTTTGGCCTTTTTGATCATTTTGACCTTATTGGTCATTTTGGCCTATTTGGTCATTTTGGCCTTTTTGGTCATTTTGGCCTATTTGGTCATTTTGGCCTTTTTGATCATTTTGACCTTTTTGGTCATTTTGGCCTATTTGGTCATTTTGGCCTTTTTGGTCATTTTGGCCTATTTGGTCATTTTGGCTTTTTTGATCATTTTGACCTTTTCGGTCATTTTGGCCTATTTGGTCATTTTGACCTTTTTGGTCATTTTGGCCTATTTGGTCATTTTGGCCTTTTTGGTCATTTTGGCCTTTTTGATCATTTTCACCTTTTTGGTCATTTTGGCCTTTTTGGTCATTTAGGCCTATTTGGTCATTTTGGCCTATTTGGTCATTATGGCCTTTTTGGTCATTTTGGCCTATTTGGTTATTTTCCTTTTTTATCATTTTGGCCTATTTGGTCATTTTGGCCTTTTTGGTCATTTTGGCCTTTTTGATCATTTTCACCTTTTTGGTCATTTTGGCCTTTTTGGTCGTTTTGCATGCTTATAATTAGCGATATAAAATGAAGTGAATCTTCCGTGGGCAAATACATAAAAAATGTAATATAATATAACCTTTAGCACTTGCTCTATAAACAAGAGACACGCACTAGAGGTTAACCCGCGGCGCAGCCGCGGGGTAAACTTTAGTACTTTCATAAAAATATGAATTTATATTGGTATATTTAAAGATGTATCTATATTAGGGCAAATTTTTAACGTACCGTAATGTTATAGCTTGATTAAATATAAATAATGATAGACAAACCTTTTGATTTTTTTGTATAGTTTTTATGATAATTAAACTATACTATATTTCCATACATCATTACAATGTTTCCAAATAGTCATGCAAATTAAAGTAAGGTAGGTTCTGTTATTCGTCTTATAAAATAGAATAATAAATAGAATTCAAGTGTTTGTCTGTGATTTCGAAAGATTGATTTTAAAAAAAACCTATAAAATTAGACTGAAAATACTACAATTTAAACGATGCCTGATTATAACTTACCGTTTTGGAAATATTGTCAGTATGTCTGAAAGTTTGTTTATTTGCTTTCAAATCGGCGAAATCGACATAACCTCCATTAGACGTAATGACAATATACAGTTAGGATTGATAGGGAGGTGAATGAATTGTAAGATGTAAAAGTACTAAAACTAGAATATTTTTAGGTATATTTCAATTCTATATTCTACAGAGTTCATACCATTATGAATTTATTTAATTATTACTGTTACTGCCTTATTACCTTGCCACCACATTTCCCTTATACTTATTTATATGGTTTCTCAACAATTAGATGCTATTTTTATTTGTCATAACCAATATGCCACGTCAAAGACAGCTGAAGTAGTATATTCTCAAAGACGAACAGTTTAGTTTCGTTTGACCTGTTTTCAGCTTATTCTCGAAATCAATCAAAGTTGCATAAAGAAAACACACAATGCTTCATACTAAATAGAGATTATGCAACAGATCACTGACAGGGGCAAGCATGCCCGCGGGCCGATAATGCTTATTCCCTGTACGAAATATGAACTAGCTTTCTAACTACGCGTAGTATTAAGTAAGCAACTCTTGTCTTGTCGATGTTTTCCACACACCTAATATCTCAAACCCGAATGGCACTTAAGTACAAGCTGTTTCTTAGGTTCCATATTTTTGCCTTTAACGTTTTTAGCTGATGAGGCAATGTCAGCCAGCCCCTAACGCAGTCGTTCGTAGACGTCGATACAAGTCGCGTCCTACATTAATGGCAGTCCTATCTTTCAAGTGACATTCTAGTACCATCGTCGCGAACTAAGCCATTCAATTGTCCATTCTAAGACAGTATGTTGACGCTGACAAGAGCTCGGCGGATCATGTCGTCTCCCATAACTCTTCAAACTTCATTTTTTTTCAAAATTAGTTCCACTGGAGAACAATTTTTGAAGGTCATATGAGTACATATGTTAAAAATTAATTTTACTTCCTAGTCTATGTACACCGCTTCGCTACATTTTATTTCTGTTAATGAGAAGAAGCGGCAAAAAAACCCCCGGCAACACGTCTAGTTAAAAATTGATTAATTCAACCTATTTTTTTAAATAAATTATATACACAAATATGTTACACAATTACTGTTAGAAGAATTAAAGGAGTTGTAAAAATAGTGCACACCCAGTAAGACAAAGAAATAATAAAAGAAAAGAAAAATATTATAGTTATAATAATGACATGACGTACTAAAATTGTATACAGCAACATATCTCCATAAATTCCTTACATGCTTGGCAAGATAAAAACGTCGCGGGCATAGTTGATTTGCGATAAACTCATATGATTATAACAGCACTTACCTGTACAAAGTAACATCACAGCCAGTAATATGTGTTTGAAGCCTGACTTCGCCATGATGCGGGGGCCCTCGGTAATCAATGTACCATGTAACAAAGGCGATTCCAACGCCACGCACCGATCGAGGTCCGCTTTACCGCAGTTTTCATAGTCGATAGCCTGAAAAACATCATTTATACATTAATCATTATCTTATACTAATATATAAAGCTGAAGAGTTTATTTGTTTGATTGAACGCGCTAATCTCAGGAACTAGTGGTCAGATTAGAAAAATTCTTTCAGTGTTACATAGCCCATTTATCGAGGAAGGCTATAGGCTATATATTATCACGCTAAGACCAACAGGAACGGAGCACCAATGTAGAATGTTTCAAAATCGGGGAGTTTTGAAAACAAATACCACGTTGACGAGGTCGCAGGCACAGCTAGTTGTTAAATAAACGTCAAAATCTGTCTCAATTTTAATATGTCTAATTGTAAAACGTTTTAATCAGACTTGGACAAGCATAGCGTGTGTATAATCGTTTGTTTTCTTATTCGCTCGTAAGCATATGACAATTACAAGACCGCCCATTGTACTTATCATTATGATTGTATGTTTTGAATTTATTTTGTAACATTGTGTGCAATAAAGTATATTCTATTCTATTCTATTCTATTCTACCATTAATTGCTATCCTCAGTATATAGTGAAGTGATTGAATATAGTGAAGGACCATGTCTACAGATATCATACATTATATTTCAGGTTAAAATCCAATCTCTAAAATAATATCAATATGCATATTACCAAAAATTATAAAAATTCGTTCAAATCTAAAGCCGTACAGAGAATAAAACGAATCAAAACTTTTTTACATTAATATACATTTGTTGCTATTTATACGATAAAAGTAACTCGTAGATAAAATATGCCAGGAATAGTGTATGGGACACTAACAGTACTTTATGTCATTCAAAATAACTTTTTAACTGAACAATAAATCGAAATTAGATTTTGTTCCACCGCTTGACTGTTATAACTATGTGTAAAGCTGAACAAAATGCCGGGATATGCGCTTAATTGGGGGTTTTTTCGAACATTAATCAAGTTTACGTCGGGGGGAGAATTTTTATGTTGGACGGGAGTCGTGCGATAGACGCGTGACGGATGACGAACGGCGGAGAGGTCGCCGCGCCAACTGCATCCATCAGCCAGGATCCAGCCCCTTCAGACTGGAAGATACTGTCCGTGAGAGATCGCTTGGTAAAAATTCCAAGGGGACGTAAGTAATGAAAGTTGATGAATTAACACGTTCACTGCGAAACGGGGTTTAAGTCGCCCCGAACGTGTCTCACGATGCGGCTAAGAAAAACCTAGACTGCTCTGTGGTGGAAAGAGCGTAACTTTAATTTGGTTCTGTGTAGCAAAACATATATCAAGATCTGCTATTAAACCAGAATTGTGTGGTATTCCTACCTTAACCTAGTACCGCACAACACAAATAAAAATACATAAACTATTTTATATAAAGCCAAAAACGGATTATAGCTATTGAAACGTTACGGAGCTCGTGTATGGCTGGTGTCGACACAAAGGTAGTTTTACATAATATTTTCTTAAGTTTTCGCGACTTGTATACATAATAAAACTACGTTTTAACAGTTTTAGGCGCGGTAATTTATTTGATTTTGGTTAATCCGACGTTTCGGTCCCTTTTTAGTGGCCATGGTCACGGACGACAAAGATGACATTTGTCCAACGTTTATTCTAAAAGTTTTATTTAGCCTACCGCCAACTTGTTTATTTTAATTATTTAGTTTTAATTTTTTTTATGGTCATTATTTACTCTACGGGAGCCTAATCTAATTTACCACCGCTTCGCAACATGCTGTGGCTGAAGAGAAGAAGCGGCGCAAGAAACTCTTCAGCAAACATGCCTAGTTCTAATTTTTTTATATAATATTAAAATGGGTGGAAAGAAAAATAAAAGATTTTAACAGTCAAGTTGGTTTGTGTTCCGTTAGCGAACAAGTTGTCGGTAGGCTAAATAAAACTTTAACGATACTCGTTGGACAAATGTCGTCTTTGTCGTCCGTGACCACGGCTACTGAAAAGGGGCCGAAACGTCGGATTCACCAAAATCAAATAAATTACCGCGTTTAAAACCGTTAAAACGTAGTTTTAGTACACTTTTAGGTAGTCTAAAACGACTCGTACCACAGAAATGAAATTACAGATAAATCAGTACCAGTGTGAACTTATTAGGGCTTGTAGTGACGCCAATAGCGTTGAGTATTTAGGAAGAACTAAATACCTCTCTATGCCACTGATTCCATAGTCGCGAACGTTATTCAGATTCAACATTATGTTATCTTTATTATTATAAAATTCTGAAAATGTCCTATATGTACGCTTCAATGTACAGTAACGGCATTTTCAACCATATTTCTTTGACCTAAAAGTCCCCCCCGTCTCCTTTCTGTAATTATAATAACATTTTAGGGTGGTCTCATTTAAAAAATATATTCATTGCTTAGAGTTGAGTTATGTTTGTACAAAAATAATAATAACAAGAGCAGAATGCCTTGCGCGTGCGTAATGCGCCATTAACAACATACTGTGGTTCTCTAGAATAAACATTGCATCCGTAATGTGTCGACTTCCGACGATATAAGATGATAAAAACAACATTATAATGCAGAAACGCTGATTCAACTACTGACCTCAACCAGCCTCAACTATGCTATATTGTCTGTACCATCGTGAACCATTAAACCATTTCATGGAATAATGATACATAGTCATGGTGCAAGTTGTTTTCTTTGGTCGCGATGTAATTAAGTCGCTAAAGTACCCTCGGCACATTTAAAAATGTTGGGATTCTGGTCATGAAACATGAACCGATTAGAAAATATTTCTGACCGAATGTGCTAACAGATTCAATTATCAAGAGTTCACATAGAAAACATGGTGATGAATACTGGATATATCTGTTGGGCGAAACCTTGCCCGCTAAACTACCACGATTCGAAGTTTTATAATCACTTATTAGACGACATACCTTATTTCTGTCCTTTATAAATCGGGTTTAAGAACTTTATTTCTTATAAAAGAATGTTCACAATTCACTTAAACTATGAGACAATTTTTATAAGCTATTTAAAATAAATTGCAAATTATAATGAGATAGAAAATAAAAATACTAAAATTGCGGGTAGTTTTGATTTATTTTTTGTACATACAAATTACAAGTTCCTTCGAACCAAAAGATAAAGATCTAGATTTCTTGGAAGCATCATTGTGTAATTTGTTAGTTTTTATTCATTTACTTTTATGATATAATATTTTTTTATAAGCAATGTCTTATGTATTAATGTTTAAATATATATACATAATACGTTTTTAGTAGATATTTAGACATAAGGTACAGATACGTTTGATTTATTTAAAATACATTGATGTTCTCTAGTGTGTCTATTATATTGTTATATTTATAAGTACGAGCAGGATATATATTTGCAGTTATTATTATATATAGTATGTCTTTAAAGATCATAGGGCATAAAAAATGCCCGGACTCCCCATGGCCCTACGCAAGCCCTACAGCTTGCGTGGGGCCATGGGGAGGCCAACACGTAGAGGCTTGACAAATTTAATCTAAATGTGGCATGACACTGACCGGCGATTATCCCTGTCTACGCCATATAATAATGCGCCCAAGAACAAGCCCCGGTCAGTATAGGACTATTATTATTATTGCTTTTTACATTACGATAAAAGTATATTTAATTTGATTTATTTGGATATAATATAATAATAAATAATATAATATAAAAAAATATATAATTTAAAAGTACAATAAAGAATAGTTTATGAACACATAACTTCAATCACGGATTATGCATCAGCCAACGCTCAGTGAAGGGTTCCGCAGAAGCGATGAACACACACTAATGTTGTCATTAGACTACAGAGCTCTTATGAAAATAGCATTTAATCGAATTCATATCACAAAAATATCTAAATAATCTTATTTAAATTAATTTTCATTACAATTATTTGTGAAGCTTATATTAAAAAATTGCCACCTTATTCTTCTAAGGTTTTTCTCGTGATGGTATTTGTAATGGTCATCTAAGTCAGGGTATTTGTTTCTTTTAAGAGTATTTTACTTTAATGTTTCTTATTGCTTTAGTCACTACTTCATCATATCTTTTTTATTATAATAAACATAACTTGAATAACATTAACCTTATGTTTACTGATACAAAATATATCTGTCAGCTATTATAAGAGTACGTCTAAACGTTCTATCTATTAATTATTGTTCTACATTTCTTTCTTCTAAGTTATTAGGGGTAGGTGAGATTTTTTTACGAGTTTGGATTAAATAGCAGTTTTAGCAAAATCGTTATGTAATGCCCAGAACAGAGAAGATTTTTTTCCAAGGTTCCGACCTATCCAATGGCCCATTTGTACGTTTATGTACAGTCGCGGTTTGAAAAGGTTCGCCAGTTTTCAAATTAATTCATTTAACGTTTCGCGTGCACATGTTACCTTCACAAAATAACTCACAGAACAGACTATTCACAAACAAAAAATATTTTTAACTGTTTGACAATTAAGTTAAATTGCTTAGATCAAAGTTGTTTGATTTTCTAACTTCCCAAAAAAGATTGTTTAGTGATGTGAAATCTGTGGTAAGCGTAGTGATGACTGATGATAAAAATTAATGTTAATCTTACTGTCTGTCATTGTCAACTTTCTAATTTCACGTTTCTTTATTTTATAAAAACCTTTTCATATCGCGACTGTACAATAACAAAATCTCTGAATGGCATGTAAATTTTATAGCGATTTTCTTTCTTCGAAAATACGTTTCCTGCCGTAGTGATGAGCTTTTTAATATATTAAAACAACAGGTATATATATATAATAGGAGGTTAAAACGGAAATTTTAATTATAGACAAGGGAATACGTTATCGATTTAAAAAAATCTTTATTTTAATAATGCTTGATATCTATATGAATTAAAATATACGTACATGCAAACTTCTTCTTGTTGGACAATTAAGTGAAAGAATGATTTTGTTTTCAAACAAATTTTGTAAAGAAATTTGACAACATATTTTAAATTTCTTGTCGTATTTAAACCCTTTTGTTTTGACCTATTTGTTAGGTATCATAAAATCTCTATAATCACAGGAAGAAATGGTGTCGTTTTTTGAATATAAATATAACCAAAAACCTGCCCTGTGAACGGACTCCATAATTTCAGAAACTTTGAATTTGATATTCAATTTGCAGATAACTTGCATAAACTCGATTCATCTTCATTACATCCAGGCAAATTTGATTTCAAAATTATGAGCTACGTTACTTTTACATCAAAACTAAGAGGGAGGAAAAGATCTTTAAAAATAAAGCTATTAAAAGATTTTCACGATGTTATTAAGAAGTATTTTAATGTTTTATTTAATAATTATTTTCTTAGTTTTTAAAAGTTTTAGACTTGTCAGCCACTTTTAAGTTTATTTATTTATATTCATTCAATACCGAAAATATTTTGTGTATGAATATAAATACGTAGTACATAAATCTCAAATAATTAAAAATTCCATAATAACCATTATAAGAAATGTCCAAGTTACAATAAATATTAATGATTTTACAAAATATTATGTCATTATATTAATATCGTAACGAGTCACAAGACTCGAATTAAAATAAATGTGTTGGAATTACTATAGAGTTTATTAGAACTGTACAAACACGTATAAAACATGTACAAAATAAAACTGGATGCAACCAATTCACACTGCATGATTCAATACAATTCAACACGCGCAAAGTCCGTCACTATGTTCGGACATTGTTTTATACTAACTATACAGTACAAATAAATCGACCGCGTGCCAGTGCACCGCTCGGCACTCGGAAACACCAGTGAATTTCCGACAAATAGTAATTGGCACATCTGGCAAGCTTCGGCGCAATGCAATAAAAACAAGGATTAAGTCGTTCGACACTAATTACTGCCATAAAATAAGTACGATAACAATAGATGTTTTTAAATTTGAACACGAAGTTAATAAAAGAATTCGTTTTTTACAACATACAGGTGTGCGGTCTTTGCCGGTATGTACCAATATTTATATAATCATAGTAACAATTAATAACAAAAATAATAATCTACTGAATAATATGCTTGTTTGAGAACGTCTTATAAGTAATCTCGTAAATAGTTTTGGTTACCCTCTACATTTTTAATTTTATTTAATGAACTACTTTCTCTATGGGACACTAATTCAATTTATCGCAACTTTACAACGTATTTAAATCTCAGATTAAAATCATTAATCAAATAAATATCGTGCTTGGTAGCTCAGTATGTTCTATTTTCCTAACAATATTTTATTTTCATTTCATTTTTTAGATTTTCGCGATTACAAGAAGACATTTGAACACTTGATTTCATTATATAATTTGACTCGATTGCTGTCTGTGATAACGGCTGCTATGAGTGGTTATTGGATTTAAAACACTTATGTCGACAGAAAGCTTTATTTATTAAAATTTTATTAAACTGATCGCGTGTTTAAATTAATTTATATCAAAATAATTAAATTTATTAAACTTATATCCAAAATTTGAGTTACAGTTTATGTAAAATATTAAAGAAAGTGTTATGAAAAAAGATCAAAAGATCGTGTAAGATGCAATATTAACGTCTTAACCGTGGGGGAAGTGTTTTTCTCGCATATCTAATGAAAAATAATTTAGGTGTCGACAGGTCACATTAATATTAATAAATAATAAGGTGACGGTTCGCACGGTAGTACATAAATCCGGCACGCTGTGAGCCGTCACAATAGTAATATATTAGGACAAATGTTATTACAAGCTCGACTCGTTATGTTATTTTTGTACGTTCCCCGAGTTACGAATTCAAGGCAAACAGCCGGGATAGGGCAACCGCAGAGTGCTGCTGCTTCAGCCGCCCAGCGAGCGCGCCCGCCGCGAAGCTGTAGCGCTTTGCCGCGCACCGAGCACCCGGTGTATGGGCTTTCGATTGAGCTCGCAGTTACTGAAAACTTTACTAACCGAACAGTTTCGGTTGTTGCCCTTTACGGAAATTATTGAACGATCGGTAGAAAGTCTTTAGTATCAGCATGTCTGATCATAATCATATTTATATGTTTGTTAAGTATATGTATCATCTTAGATATTATTAACAAAAAAAATTAGGTCTTGAATCAATATGCATAATGAAAGTCGAGTAAAATCAAATTAAATTAAATTATAATAACCATCTATACATTAGTCATTTTATTTTACATTATTACTCTAGTATTCATACCCGTTATTAAACGTTAACCTTTAACAACTAAATTAATTGGGTAGTTGACAGAGACATTAAATGAGAGACGTTTTTATAGTTTTACAAAGCGATAAAGTAACAATAATTTGGGTGACGGGTGAGTACGTAAGACATCATAAATGCAACTAGTTAACTAATTTACTAATTATTATTCATTTATTTATAGCAAAGCTGGCAAACAGGCAGAAGCCCAGCTCATGAAAGTGATTAGCAGCGCCTATAGACGTTTGCAACACCAATGGCGAAGCCGTGCGTTGCAACCCCTTTAGGACGGTACAGAGAGATGAGCTAGAGGGTTCAGACAGGAGGAATAGGATAGGGGGAGAAGGAAAAGTGGATCATCGGAACTGTCACTCATCGCACGAGACACGATAAGCTGCAGGCTAACCGTTTCACGCCGATATTCTGTCAGAGTGTGGTATCACATCGTTCGAGCCGGCTCTGAGGACTGTAATCAAGATAATAAATTCAGCATGGCACTACCACATTTAATTTATTTATTTAAACCAAGTTTTCATTAAAGGGGTTATTTTAATTTGATTTCTCATATTAGTGTAATATAATTTTAATTAAATTAAACCACTAACTTTTATTTAATATTTCTTTTAATGTCTCCTTGGACACCGTGTCGTCTGGAAGAGATCGCTATAAGCGATAAGGTCGCCCATTGTTCTAATGGAAATGTATTCATATTAAATTATCTAGTTTTAAGTTATAGTGACTAATAAAGAATTTCCATTCATTCAATGTGATATTTCAATTACTTTTCAGTTCAAAAAATGACTCGATGTCAAACGTCAATGAGTAATGTCGAAGTTATTTTTGGCTACCCTCTGTAATTACACCCTTTACTTGTTTTATTTTAATGAAATCATTTTGTAGTCTTCTTGGTATAGAACGAAGTGATGCGTTTTTTATCTTTAGGTACCGAAGCCCTATGAAAAGGTCTTAATAACCGTTAAAACAAAATTTTAGTTATTGTTAACAGCCACGAAGACCTGAGAAAATTTTATTAATGAATGTTTAAAGGGTTACCATTATGTTTAATCATATTTTTTCAAAAATAATATGCGAAGAAAGTATTGCAACTACCACTCTTTTATAAAAACTTTTTTAATTATTTGTATAATGTGGAATATTTTAACAAGTATAAGACTATGATGGTTTTAAAATCAATCTTGTTCTCCAATACCTCTTGACGTGCTGTTTTATCAAATTAACAGACTCTATAATTATTTGTGCTTCGATAAGCAGTCTCAAAATTAATTAATATTCGATCATAGTCTGAGAGATAGCTAATACGGTTATTGGCATTCATTATGGCGATGGTAGCCGGATTTCTGAGCATGCCTCTTACAAACATTGATATTGCACAAATTGTTGAAGTGAAACTTCTTTAGAATCGTTGTGATTTGAAACTTAATGAAACGAAAAAGTGACACTTAATAGTGAATTTGGAACGCAGAAGTGCCAATTGGATTCTTGACCTGGTAATTTTTTAAATGACTTTTCATTACTTTATTTATATAATTATTTATTTCAGGAAAACATTTGTCATAATTACAATACATAAAATAACATTGTAATTAATTACAATCAGAAATAGATTATTAAACATGCGAGATATATTCACATTATGGATTGGCTGTCTGGAATCAATGCCCAGAATGCTCCGTCGAATATTACCACCACACAAACATAATTTGCTTAGCTGGTAGTTATACAATGTGTTTATGTGGAAATTATATATTTTAATGAGCATGGAAGAACACTAGGAATGACAATTGGCAATTAAAAATGTTATACTAGGACCGTACCACAGTTTATTCTTCTGTTGCATTTTGAGGTTCTATTATTTAAAACATATTTTACACTAAAACTCAAAAATAATATAATAACACTTACACGTTATAATAATTAAATGATGGATATTTATCTTGTCCAGATAGTGCATACGTTTAATGAATGGTTAAATTATACCATCTTAATTATACATTAACATAGTATGCATATCGTCTATATTTCTTGAAAATGTACAGAAATAATGTAACTACTACCATTTAATTCTAGAACTGACTTTAAATGTATTAGAAAAGTATATTGCGTAAGTATGTAGTCATTCAAATCTATATAATTATTTGATTTGCATCAATTTATAAACCATAATGATATCAGCATACTAAGTACTTTCCCTACTTTGTTTCTCTCATTTTACTAAATATTGTCTGGTAGAAATCTTTCCCGAGTGATAAGGCAGGCTATTTGTCATAACAATGACACTTACCAACTTATCTTGTAATATGTGTGCAATAAAGAATATTATATTATTTTTGTATATTGAACAAATAACCTAATTTGTTAATTTACACAGTACGAATATACTTGTATTGAATAGCCGATATCCAACACAGTCTGGCGCTAGGCGAACCTCTTTGTTTAATTACTCGAATTGTGTTTTGGGTAGCTCGGGCGCACTGGGTGCGAGTTATAGCTTAGAATTGTATATATGGTGGAGTAATTATTTTTTGTTAGGGTGTTTGAATTTAATGGGCCGCCAACATGTGGCGACGGGCGGGCCCGGCACTGGGCAATGGGGATTAACTGTTTTAACATCAGTCCATTTTGGAACATATGGAAAAAAAGTCATCACGGTCGCATGACATACGGTGGCCATTGAGGATGGAGAATCACTTGATCGAGTTGTTATTACTCGTATAAATTTTATTTTTTTCTGAATGATAACGTAAATACTCTTAGGGATATAAGCGTGGGGTGCTTTGTCAGGATATTATCAAAATAATCCTTCTACCCATATCTCTTCATAAAATATTTATAACTATTGATTCCATCCACCACACGCTTTTTTTTACAATAAAATATTTATGAAAATAAAACTATTTATGTTTAGAATATATTCTTTACCAATTGGTAATAGTAGAGTGTGACACGGGAGGTGAGAGAGACCTATTTAGGCACAAGGTGGTTTGACGCACGAGCGTAGTAGTAATAGTAATAGTAATTCGAGTGCGTTTAGGCCTCTCACCCGAGGTTTACTCTCTGCTTTTCATTTCAAATATGAAGAAAGTAAATGAAAACCGATTAGTTAAACAAACAACTACTTCTCTAATAAAATCATGCGTTAAATCCATACGTAAATCTGACAAAACGTCAGATATGAAACGTCAAGAAATTTTTTCTATTTCATTATACCAGCCAATATTTTTTTGTCACTGATGATAGTAAATGTTCAGCTCAAATTTATGTAAATAAATAATAATTGAGTAAAAAGTAATTACAAAGTTGTTGATATTTTTTTATTACAATTTATGCCGCGATTTAACGTGCTGTACGGGACGTGAGTCGCATGTATTATATATGATCGTATAGTTTCTAATTTTGACAGCAGGGGAAATCATTTCCCAGATACGAAAAGTGCTGTTTTCACCCCTGTCTCAACTCTAAGCGTACTTTCAGTATATGAGCAATGAAAACACTATTAATTTACCTTATACAGAAAAAATAAACGAATCAGAAAAATTTCATACATTTTTAACAAGAACGACAATTACGTCAAATTAAATAAAAGGTAGTTAAATTAATTAATAGAGTAATTAGCTGCCCTAAAAATGGTAGGCACTTTGCATTACGTGTATAAATTAACATTAAATTACCCGTTACAACTAATAACTGTAAAACATCTCCCATCGCACAAATTTCAATGAATTATTGCATATTATACACGTTTGTTATAAGCAAATGTAATTAATACGCCGATGTACTCTAAAGCAACGAGAGCATATTATATAAACTCTGTAGCCATGTAGGTAATCAATGCCTGAAGGAAGCAAATGTGCATACTTTCTATACCTTATAGAAAGTAGCCAATGCCGCTTATTTGCATCATCAAGGGCGTGAAACTAAACGCTTCTTAAACAATTCCAAGTCATAGCGTAAAAGAAAACCTTAGCCGGACGTTCCCTTCAGAGCATTGTTATATATGTATTAAACGTCCTAGAGACAGTTGCGTAGTAGAGCGTGGAAAATAGAGGAAATAAGGATAACATCCCTGGTTAGCGAGCAGTTCGGTTGTGAAAATTAGACATTAACACCAAATAAGACAGTTCTACGGAAAATTCCCATTATATAGACAGCAAAATATTCAGAGACAAAACAATTATCTCCGGAAGCTAAGACATTTTAAGCCGTCTGTTAGTATGGGATCATCGGTGATACGAACAGCGTGACACTGGTTGGAATCGAGAAGTCAGTCTGGTAAGCATGTATTCCAGCCTATATATAAGCCTAGATACAAGTAGTAGTACTTAATTTGAATATTAAATACTGCTCCCTCAACACTTATTTTTAGAAAAGAAACAACACCTCAAAAGCTATGGATCAGCAAACAAGATTTATTGAGGGTTGCGCCTCTAGCAACTGCCTCTTCAATCAGACGGTAACAATGATGGTCTGGTCTTCCACACCTATATTCATGCCTAACTGTAGCTTTATTCGAGATATATATAGGAGTGTTTTTTCTTCTAAATTACCATCAGTTACTAATCTAGAAATAAACATCAAATTACTTAACTCATTTACAATTTAATTTTGATTCTTGGCAGTATCACAATTACTTTCCATAAGGGGTCAATATCAAGGCTACCTACTTAAAAGGATTAAGAACTATTTATTCACTAACAAATTGATAGCTCCATCATGTCATATTGTCAACGCCGGTGCCAGGAACTTATTCGTTATATAAAATGTTAACTTTACAAGAATAAACTAGTCTTGAAGTTTAGCGGACTTCTCCTTTCTCTCCACAAGAATCTTGTTTTTGAGTTCATTAATTTTGAACTGTAAATCACAAGAGCTACTGAGTTCTACATATTGATAGGTACAAATCAGACTAACGCGTTAAGGCTGATCTGAATTGATACAGCTACTGACTTGGAGAGCGGACTAACTTCAAAGTATTTAATCAGGAATATTGAAGTTAGTCATTCTTGGTTAAGCTGCACTCACTTCAAATCAATTTACACGATGCTAGTATGAACTCAGCATTGAGATTCTTCAAATTTGGAGTCAGTAAATGCTAACATTCAGCTTTAAAAATGCAGGCAAATGTCAATACTTGGATAAGTATAACTCTTATTCAAACCATATGAAGAGATATATACTCGTTATAGAGAGTAAAATACTCGTTGCATTTAAAATCAGGAGGTAGACTTAAGGTTATTGCCGCCATTCTATTCTTCATACAGAATGTAGAGAATTGTGCGGAAAATGGCGCGTGGTGTGTAATAAAACCCAAAACAGTACGCGTCGTGGCTCGTTTTCGATCACTTTGATCGGTCCGGATGTCACAGCCGTTTCGGACAGCCCCTGCGACGTTCATTATAATAAATACCGTTTAATTTTAGAATAATTTGCAACAGATATGCGACTGGGTCCTGAAATTCATAGCTCAATAAACTTATCCCGGCGCTTGTTTACGACGTACCCGATAAAATGTCAAATATAACTACATGTGTACACACATGGTAATAATTTACAATTTAACAAATTATTATGGAAGCTGTATACTAGCAATGATAATCGCCGAATAAAAACGTCATTATGAAGTAAGTCTTCTACTTTAAACCCTTCATAATGCTACTATCATTCAGTTTGACATATTTGAAGTTTTAAAATGTAATATTTTCCTGACAAACACTTTTTGCTTTTTCTCTTCATACATGCACATTTATTAAAGGTTTTTCACATGACCTTTCTTCAAATATCTTCAATTCCAGTAATCATGGCCAGTATGAGTGAGTCTCTGCCTACCCCTACACCCCAATGTGAAACAGGTGTCACAATATGTATGTAAGTACGCTTATAATAAGTGTCTTTTAAATTTTTGATTGATTTTGGGCCAATTTTAGCCTTATCCTGGACTTATTATACTTACATTCAACGGTTGCCTGGAGGAGACTGTTTTAACTGCTTAAAACTTAAAGAATGGCCTTAAGTTTTCAGTTTGCACTACTAACCTTATAGTGTCAAGATAGTTAGTTGTGTGTTTTATTTATTATGTTGGTGTAAAATATTTTATCGTGTTGTATCGTATTTTATTATTTTACTTTCGAGTTTTTTTGTTTTGTCACAATTTATTGATTTTGCCCAAAATGCATTTTTTTCTACTTTTGTTTCTAAAACGTCGAATCTTTCAAACAGTGTTTCTAGGTTCTAAAGATGTGGTGGCTCTAAAGTTTTTATGGTGATGTAATATACCATTGAGGCAGATTTCTTGTTTTTTCAATTAAAGTGCTAACAGTAAAGTTTTAAGGAACCTTCATTTGTAATTAACTGATGTGCAAATGCGTTACGGTCGGGGATAACAACCCAGGGTTCCTCTGAAATAATAAAGCTTAAAGCTCAACAGTGGGTTATTTATACGACGATATTATAACAAATTAATTACTTGGACAAAGTTTAAAAAAATAATTTACAGTCGTAATTAATCACTTCATTATAAGTAACTTCAACCACTACTTAAAAATTCTAGAATAGTTTTCTCTATTAAATACGATTGGTACTTGGGCACGCAACTCGCATCAAAGCATCGATTCACGTTTCAAAGAAAAGTGACTCATCAATTGCTTACACTATTAGGTCGACCGAAAAACCGACCAACCCACAATATTTCCAAGTACTGGTAATAAAAAAATATTTATATTTATAACATCACTCTTACGTATTATGGAGAAAAATAGAAAAAGGGTTTAGATCCCCCAGGTAGATTTTGGGATAGCCTCTTACATCTTTGCGGTTGTCGAGCGTCGAGAATTTTCTCCATTAAGATTCATTGTTTTCATGTCCTTTAACTTGTATGAAAGATATTTATTTTTACCTTATTTTGTTAGTTTTTGTATATCCGAAACCAAGAGGAAACAAAGAAAGAGATTCATGATATAAAATTCGTAAAAATGCACTGTAAATATTGAAACAATTTAACCCTGAGACAAATATTTGGCAGCCATCTTTAATTACAATTTTTGCTTTGATTTGATTACACCATCGTGTACAAAGTATAAAATACACAAACCTGTTACATTTCATTCGTATAGAATTGATAGTTTCTGAAGGAGAAAACTGTGATATTATCTAATATATAATGATAGGCACAAGCGAATATACGACATAACGATTTCATAAGCCTTCCGTTTTTGCCGAAATTTTGCCTGGCTATACAAACCTAAAACGCGCTTGTTTATTCATTTCCCAAGAATCAAGACTATAAGAGATGTATTTTTTTGTAATTTTTAATTTATTTCCCTTTTTTTAGAAAGTTTTTCAATTTTCATCAATTTTATTTATTTATATAATAAATAAAAAATGCATATACACAAATAGATAATCATTTAGCTTTGTTTAACTGTGAAGTTATAATAACTAAACTAGTTCATTTAGATTTATATTATAGTATTAAGTTGTTTGGTATAATTTGTAGCTTTGTATAGCTTGGTGTGATTGGAATGATTGTTGATATCATATTAATTAGGATAATCATATAAATTACAATATTAAGTAAAATTTATACTGGTGCTGTTTTACAAATAACTGAGTTCTTCTCTTTCATGGTATACAGCATCCAAAACTTTTCTAACAGAAATCCCGAGCTAAGACGGCCGACGACATTTGAATATTGATTTTTTGTTTGTAACATTTTTGTACAATAAAGTACATTCAATTGTATTTTATGCAGTCTTATTTATCTTAACGTTTACGTGATATCGGATTTATAAAGATTATCTGTACCATTGTATCTAAACTAAGCCTGATTCACCAGTCGGTTACCAGATAATACAAAGCAGTGAGATGGCAAAGCTAACGAGTGGTTAGAGAGCAGATGCCGAACCCGCACTCATTTGCGACAATCGGTTGGTGCCATTGAGGACTGATTGCTTAATTGCTTCGTTTAATCAATTGACCGTTTGAGAAACGCACGGCCGCCCCTACGGACGCAACCGAGTTATTCGTAAACTCCTCACTGTTAACGGATATGTTAGCTGGAGGGCAATTTTATTAACAGAACGATTGGCTCGTGCCACATATCTGACTACAATTCCATAATAGTAAAGGTAAGCTTTCCCAGATTTCAATCAGACACCAGGGGCCCAATTCTGCTATAACTATGTCGTCAAAATCGCCACACACTGTCATCTCAATCGTAAGTTTGCCTAATTTCGGTATTCTCTTAATTTCAAGCATGCCACTCTATTTTTATAAATATTCTATTATCGAAAACTCGCGATTTTTTTTTAAATTTTAGCTAGGTTTTCAATGTTGACTTCAGCTAACGCGATTCCTGGTAATGGTAAAACCATTTTTTCTATATTTTTATTGTCGCGACGATTTCGAGAAGATATTGTGAATTTAGTAGAATATGAGTTTTCAACACTATCGTAATGGAATCCTACCTTGATTATCTTCGCAACGCCAAAATAATGTCTGGCAGACAAATTAGCCAACGTATTATATTGTAAGGGTTTCGTTCTTTAATTTGGGTAAGGATGACTAAAATGATCGTGTTCAAGTCGAAGTTATTATTGGTGTAAAATAAATGCATACAAATTTCTTCCCACCACTCCGCAAAGATTGAAAACGTAAGTTTTCAAGCAGTGCGTCCTACTATTCATGACGTTTATGGTGCCGAGACAACACTGACAGTGGGGTTCATAAACGGAAGGTCGCTCAGCAGGCTATATAGGAGCGAACTATGTTGGGAATGTCTTTTATTAATAAAATCAGAAATGCGAATAATCTTAAGAGAACCCGGTGGAGGCTGGATGAGAACAGCGGAGGACCGCGATAGGTGGCGCAAAGTTGGGGAGGCCTACGTCCAACATGGGACAACAATTAACTGACAACGAAACTCCATACAATAGTTGAGTGACACTATATAAATCGATTTTAAAACTAACGTGTACGTTAACTATTTAATCTTACCACATTCGCAATACAGTTCATATTATTATAAATATTACGAGGACCCAAATCACCGGAAACATGGAGCCATAGGAAATATTTTCCTACACGTTTGCGGTTGAGACCCTGGGACCATGGACGGCTGAAGCGCGCAAGCTTTACTGAGACAGCCATACGCTTGATTGATGTCTCACGCAACCAAAAGTATCTACCTCGAGCAACATATTTCAAAGAGATATTTCTTTAGAATCGTTGTGATTTGAAACTCGATGAAATGATAATAAAAAGCAACATAAATTTATATGACTAAGTATGCGAGAAAATGAGATAGAATGCATTATATTTAATTAAACACTTTTTTTATTTAGTTTTAGTATTTAATTTTTGTTTTTTATTTTATAGTTTAGTTTAATTTTTAAAATTATTAGAAATAAATATATAAATGATTTCTTTTAAAAAAAACGAATTGTAAATTAAACACTGCTCATGCAGATAAAGTTGGAAATGTTTTGAAATGTTTCGTTAATTACTTCAAATTACGTGTTTTAAGGCTTCAACATATTATAACGATATAATATACGAAATGTGACGTCACGAAATTTAGTCTCTGCCACCCCTTTTCACACTTTGTTTTTTCGTGTTGACTTGCTTGCTTTTGATCATTCTTTTGGAGATACCGAGCTCCTGTTAGTGATCTGGGTTTATATTTTACTATATTTTATTTAAATATTATTTCAGTTTTATCCATGCAATGTTTATTAGTTACTTTGCTTAGATCAAAACTCAAGCCAAATAAGAAGCAGATTTTATGGTTAGTACACGAAAATTAAAAAATAGCCGATTTAACAATAAAAGCTCCTGCACTGTCATTTGGACTTTCGTGATGCAATAGGTCATAATGTTATAGCTTTTCATCAATTTTACAAAACATCTGATCATTATATGTATGATTGTCTTTAGAGATGAGAAAATATCAATCGAAACAATTCCGAATAAAAATTACGAGTTAAATATAAAATGTCCTAAAAGTCGAAAGTTAGCAAACTTTTATAACACAAAACAATATTTTGTGCATAACAGCAAAAGTTCTCCATTACGAGGTACTTATTACATGTTGCGGTTATGCGAGAGCACGTTTAGTTGGTTTGTGTCTTAAGAACATATTTCACATGTCTACTCAAGAAAGTTCTTACGGGTTACACATTTAAGCTCTGCGTCACTTGATAAAATTTAAATTAACCTACATGTCTATGTAATAATATATGTAGATCATCACTAAAATAACAAATATGTACTAGGATTTTTAGTCTGAAAATACTGAAAGAATAATGTATTCCATAGATTTCCGTAAAAGCTGGGCTAAGTAATATTACTAAAGGCATACATAACTACATCTATTCTACTAAAAATGTCTAATAAATATAGAAACTGTCATATTAGGCAAGTCTTAATATCACGTGGTTTCGACGTTAAGAACCCCGGGGAGAAATATAAAAAGGGGGAAATATAAAAAATCCCGGATTACATTATTTTAAGGATAAGGCGGGAATCGGATGCAAATCAGTTCATTTTTACGCATACTACCCACTTTAAAACACTCCCAGGAAAATTAATGTTATGTATCATCGAATCATTTGAAAAAGGACTTAATCTATCGTTCAACTAAAATCGTATTGAAATCAGCTAATATTTATGCAATATAACTAATTTATACTATTCTCAGAAAAAAATCTGCAGGATTCCCGGGATAAAAAGTAGCGCAGATTTTAAGTCTAAGAATTTGCTGTCGATCACCAAAACGTAATATACCTGAATCTCGAAAAACAGACAAATCAACAAACACACAATACAAAACACAATAGACAAACAGATAAGAAATCTAATAAAATTTCATCTTGTTCTCCATCGTTTATATAGTCTATTCCTGTTTATTTATTTAAATTGCTTCAATGTACAGACGGCGGCATGTTTAGTTATATATTAGACAGATAATATATAGATTAATTGCACTTTCATCTTTGCGACCGATATTTTCTCAAAGGACTATATTGTTAACGCACTTCAGTCCAGCAGCGTTCGGCCATGTTATGCATTTACCTAAGGAATACATATGTCCTAAGAGTGAAACTTCCAGGACATCCACGATAGCAATGAGTGGAAGTACAAGAACATCACGAATCGTTACCAAGCCGTCGTCACTTCGCGAGTATGTCAATACACTTAATGTCCTAGTTAAACAAATAAAAGGGGTTGAAAAAGTTAAATAGAATTCACAACCAATTGTTTGAGCCTGATACAACATGACAAAAGTTAAACAGGCCGAAACTAAACAAATGGTAATGAGTTGCTGTTCAATGTTTTGCTAGTGTGTACTATTAAAATTACGTAGGTACCCGGAGAACCCAGATCCGTTTAAATCAAATAAACCGCATTTACAAAATGAAAAGTTTATTCGCTTCTAACCACGTAAAATAATACGGCAGAACTCGACTAACTTAGCTACGGTTTTAGAATTTAAATTCAGATGGTACATGGTTTATAATAAGGTAGGTTGTCAAACCGATGTTTAATTTTAGCTGAATTAAATTCTTCAAAGGATATTTGGGTTGAAATGCACTCTGAATTTATAATACTTTCGACTAGAATAAAATATGCGAACTTTAGAAAGAAAAATATATAAAACTACAATACAATAATTTATTTATATAAAACATGTAAGTCATGATTAAATTTAAAGATTTGATATTATTTACTTCTTATTACTTATTTACTACGTTAATTTAGGATATGTAACAACCGTGGATTTCTGAATCAAAAACTTCCAGCTTCTACAAAACGCCTAATTGACTTTTCGAATCATATAATCATAATATGTAGGTCTATAATAAAACTCCAATCTACATAAAAGAGTTTTAACTTATGAATGTTATTTATTGTATATCTTTCAAGACCACGGGCCATAAAATGGCCCGGACTTTTCGAGGGCTTGCGTGGGGCCATGGGGAGGCCAACACGTAGAGGCCCCTTGACAAATTTAATCTAAATATGGCGTGACACTGACCGGCGATTATCCCTGTCTACACCATATAATAATGCATGCCCCGGCCAGTGTAGGACTATTGTGGGAAATGAAAAGAGAAAGTACCAGGCTATTGGGTGAACTGTTAGTGGTACTAGCGTCTGGGAATATGGGACTATGGCGTCTACCCGTCGCAACGTCAGGAACATAGAAAAATGGGCAGACAGTGAATCGCCACTCCTACATGGGCCCTAAAATGCCATAAAAACAGGGCACATGGGTGTGAATGGCTAAGGGTGTAGAGAGGGGCTGCAAGTCACCGAGCTACTTCTGACGTGATGCCATTATCACTTCCACCCTGGAGCTTGAGTCTAGCTCTAGCAATCTCCACTCCGTGCCGGCTGGTTAAGGCCTTGTCTTGGCCCCCGGAGTCCGGTACGAGGTGTCGAGGTGCCTCGGACTACGGATAACTATGGCGATCCAGAGAGGTAACGCAGCCAGCCGTTTGGGAATCTTACCTACCGACTTCGATGACCTAGGCTAAAGTAATATCTATGTATATTTTCATGTAAATAAATTTGAATTTACAAAAAAAATATTTTGTATATTGGTACAATCTAGGCAAAGACAAAGTAAATTTCACGTACAGATCTGTAGAAGCACATTTTATTACCTGTCGGCATTTGAACTAATTGTAATCCTTTTATATACTCGCTCATTAGCATCATTGTTACAAGCTAATTCTAGGAAACTATGGCGATATTTCCGGGCGGGCATTGCATTTGTGAAGCATAGAACTACGGGCTGATGGAGAGAGGACTCATTTGAGCTTCCAATACGATACGGGCGTGACGTGTCGGGATTCTAATAGTGACGGACTTTGCGCGTCGTATTGAATTAAGACCTTCTACATTACGTTTGGATTTGTTGTGTTCGTTTATATTTGTACCTGTGTTATACGTGTTTGTATAGTTCTAATAAACTCTAATAATTCTAACGGCATTTTAATTCGAGTCCCGCTAAACTCGTAACAATATTATTACAGAATATTTCGAATATCCTTATAAATAAATACATTATACTAACATGCGCTTAAGTAATAAAAGAAACAAGTAATGAACTTCTAAATTGGACCTTTAATGATTGTGTCAAGCAGCGCTGATCTAGGGCTGACTCCATTGACATCTGACATAGAGGAATATATTGTATGTAACTTTATATAGATCTTGGAATTTTGTTTAACGAAAGGGCCTCATTAAACTTTGATTGCCTTTTGAGATATCACTCATGGTGCTAATTTGAAGGTTATAATCTGTTTACTAAGCACCTTAGGGTTACCATTCTGCTACGGTTTACGAGGTTGAGATTGCTATCGCTCGTGTAATTCGGATTTTATGAGCCGAATCCTACTCGAAAGATCTCGGAGCGTTCTCTTAATAAGAATTAACTTTATGTCAATTTGTGATTAAATTTTAGTGTAGATAAATAAGGTTGATTTGAGATTTATGGTCATTCATAAACTTAGTCCTTTAATGGTACTAAGAGTTTTTAGTCTGCTGTAATCTAATGAGATAAGATTAAATCTAACAACTTTACGTGTATATTTAATTCGAAGGCTATTGGTAATACAAAAATATTTTTATTGTTAGCTCAGCTTTTCTTGTTACCTTTTAAGAGCGATTTTTATTTCATTTCAATTTTTTTTTTAAGTTTAACATTCAAGTAATCCGTGATCACGATTACTGATAAGCGACCAAACCTTTATATTTAAAAAATCACGCTTAAAAACTTTTAAAACTTATTTTGGTAAATTTTAATTACAGTATTTTATCAAACTTTAACACTTCTTTAGAAACACTTGGTTTCGTAGAACTCAAAGGGGGAGAAATCACAAGTTCAATTAGCAGTAGGGTAAATATTGTAACTGTACTTTCTGGTTGTGATTTTCTGGGCGTTAATAGAATTGGTCTCCGAGTTGACCATGATATGTTTACTCATAATAGACGCAAAACTAACTTAGATTGAAACTATGGAATATATTAAAACCAATATGAACCAAAACCGTCAAAGTTTTATATATGTGAAATTAAAGTGATATGTAATAAATATCAGTAGTATTAAAAGGATGACATAGCGTTTTATTTTCTAAAATGTACCTATAGGTGCCACAAGAACTCCTTCGTTTCTAATACTTTTGCTTGAAGGTTCTAAAACCTGAATATTCATGGAAAGGTACTCGATACTGCCAATAAATACTTTAGAACCTTAAAAAAAGACGTATATATGTGTGTTTAAAAAATCGTTACAAAATATACACTAAACACTCTTTTACCTTTTATTATTGCAAAGCTGGCAATCAGCCAAACGTCCCGCCTGATGGAAAGTGGGATCCTTTAGATGTGCCCTACCAGAACTCGTGGAGCGGTTAAGCTGTGTACCCGTGGCCCTGGCATAAGGACGTAGGAAAATACAGCAGGCTAAACCTCTGTAAGTCAAGTGGTCACTCTGCCACCGGGGTGACCAAACTTGGCGCCTGGGGTGACATGGTGTAGTAACTTTGTACTAAATTCCATGTCGTTCCAAAACAAGCGCGGTTAAAGGACGCAGGTTTAGTTTTAGTGAGGTAGTTGGGAACGCCTTTACCAGAGTCCTCGCACAAATCTGTTGCCGGCGAGAATCTCGCCGCATTTAGGCCTCCCCAGATCTAGGTAGGAGATTTAGTGGTTATCTTCAACTCGTGTAGTAATATAGCTTGCTTGCTGTGCTAGTGCCATCCCAACGCGGATAATCCCGTACTCCCCGTCGGGTTTTCCTTTTGATGGTTAGTCGTCAAACGAATTTCGGACATTCGCAACACCAGGGGCGACACCAACGCATTGCCAGTCTTTAGGCTAGTATGGTATAAGATAGGAGAGATGGTTTAAAGGGCATTAAATAGAAAGAACAAACAGGAGGAACAGAATAGAGTGGAAGAAGAGAGGACAGGGGAATGGCTTAGGGTGATGAGATAGAAAATATGGAATAGGTGGAGGGGGCATAAAAGTGCCATCAGAGTTCTCACTCAGTGTATGAAAAGCGGTTAACTCAAACAATATGATTTTCACACCGATATTCCGTGACACCGATCGAGCAGGACTCTAACAGCTGTAATAAAAATCATGATTAGATACTAGCATGGCTCTACCACGTGTGCGAGTAGAACTTATGAATGAATCTTTATTTGTAAAAATACAGGTAATAGTTATGATAGGATGGTAACAAAGTCAAAAGGCCTCACTGTATTTAACCTACACATGGTCATACAAATATTTGAGCGCACGTTAATCTAAAAACAAAAAATCACAACAATTCTATTATTATAAACATAAACCAATCAATTAGTTATATTAAAAAACAGGAATAGAACAACATCAAGAAAACTAAATAAAATAAATCTCAAAAGCCAAAAATGTAAATAAAATGTAAAATAGTATTAAAATAATATCTCTTTGTCATTTAAGGAAATTATTAACTGAATATATCACTTTTCCAGTAAGCATATTTTTAGCTTTTTTAACATTGTTTCAACGGCAGTTCTTTGATCGATGGAGGTAATTTATTAAATATTCGTATGCACATCGTGTAATACTTTTTCATGAATAGGTTTGTTCTTGGTGCAAAATCAAATACTAATCTATCCCTATTACAGAACAGTTGTTAACAATACTTCAAATCATATGAAAATATTACATATCGACTACAGAAACACCAACTAGTTGAAACATATTGAGATGGTCGAAAGAAAGGTTAATGTTGATTGTAATAACATGTCTTGTCAAATTATATATACTTAAATATATAATAATAAAACATATAAACGGCTAGATAACGCATGTATTGCACAAAAACAGCCATAAAAAAGTGCACTAAATTGGTGCACTTGCTCCTATTGCATGTTATTGTCGTTTCGACTACTTTACTGGTGAAAGCTCTAACAAAAAAAATCACTATGCTTCCTGCGCTATTAAAATGTTTCTGGACTATCTCAAAGGAGGAAAGGATAAGATGTCATTTCATCGGTAAGTTATACCTCAATGTAATACCTACAAATTACCAATTTTGATATTATTAACTATATTCATGAGCTAATCAGACCGTACACGTATTACTTAGGTATCAATAAATTGATAAAACTGACTATTTTATAAACAAAGCGACGAAATAACTTTAATATTTCTCCTATAAACTTGAATGCGATGCATTACCTTAAAAATGTATACAGAACCAATTTGTTTATAAAAAACAACAGCGTGTATTTAACTCGCAGTATATGCACCAGTGATTTAATTGCATTTTGGAGCTTTTATTCTGATGAACAATGTATGTACAGGTTACAGCGGTGTAATCTTTACATTGGTAATGAACACATATGTCTATACACATTCATTATATTTTATTAAAACATAAATAGTTGTATATTTATATTTAAAATAAAACCACATGTCGCCTCTTTGCTTCAATAATGCGCCTATGTCAAAAACTGAATTTTAGAAAAAAAAATTGTATCGAAATGAATAACATTTTTTTGTCAATTAACAATGTATTAAAAAAATTATTAACTTTTATTATAATTAAGTACAAACATAATCTCGTGCCAGACCGCTGTCAATTGGAATGGTGTCTAAAAGACTAGCTAGTCTTTTTGTCTACCCACGTTACCTCGCTGTATGGCAACGTTAATTTGTTGTCCGAAATATAGACCAGTCTTCATCAATCAGAAAAAAAGACGTGTCCACTTTTTTTTCTAAAATTTCAATTATCAAGCTTTAAGTAAAGAGGCAATCTGTATACAGTATTTTAATTAAAATATAAAAACTTACCCATTTAATTAAAAATATATCCAAGCCGCAGCTAACCAAACTCTATCGCAACTACGTGAAACTTTTATCCACTGTAAAGCACAAAATTATTCTACATAGGTCACAGCACCAGCATAAAATAAATTGTACGTAATTTGAGCACTGCGCACTTTTCAACAGTTTCGAAAACTTAGTCGGGAAACTTTACGTGTTTGTTGGCGTGTACAGTCAGCTTGAAAATAACGACCATAAGTCGTGTGACCTACGCGAGAATGAGCGGGACACTAACTCCGGTGCCTTAGTGTACCCGACAGTACGTGGTGCGTTGCCGCCCATACGCCTCCGATCCACCCCCTGTTTCCACTACACTTTGTTCACCTTTCAATCTACGCGGAACTACTGAATGATCCATTAAAAGCAAAGCGAATTTTACACCGTGACATGGAGTAAAGTCGTACACAAGAAAGCAGACTGAGTTCCATTATTAATTTAAATACAAAGAAAATTGATAATTAAGTTTTAGTGTGTATCCAATTGAATTATGTTTGGAAATTGAATTTAACGTTATGAAAAAACATTAGGTTTGGTTCAAACTATGATGCCTTTCACGGTTTATTCTCGTTCCGGTTTCGGTCCGTTTATATCTTGCTGTATGTACGCTGTACAATATACTTCTAGTTTGCTCTTTAATTTGTGCTGCTTCAGTCAAATATTATTTTTGACGATCCGGTACCAGCAGGTTGTCGGATCGGAACTAGAGCGATTGATGCGAGTGAGAATACTCTGATATTTCCTTGTTTAATAATAATATTTTCTTAAGTCTTCGCGACTTGTATACATAATAAAACTACGTTTTAACCGTTTTAAGCGCGGTAATTTATTTGATTTTTATTATTTCGGCGTTACGGCCACTAATCAGTGACCGTGATCACGGAAGACAAAGACAATGTCAAGTGACAACGAGAAACGTTGGAATAACATAAAATCAAATAAATTATCGAACTAAAAACCGTTAAATCGTAGTTTTATTTTGTTTAAGAATATTTGACCGGACCGGGAATGAAACGAAACGGGAGCTGGATTGAACCGTGAACGGCATAATAGTGTGTATGGAGGTACGAGTATTTCATGCTTCTTTTTTGTTCCGTAACCAAATACGTCATGTCCTTCAGTCTGAGAATTTCACAGTTATTTTTTTTTCAAAAGCTAATACTCAGTATATGTGTAATAAATTTGATAAGTAATGTGTATTCTATATAAATAGGATGCTACAAATAAGTCCTCTGACATGATATAACTGAGGGGTGAAAAAGTACTCAGTACATTGGCGTTTTCGGTAACGTTAGACAAAATTATAGTTATGTTTCTTGAAGATTTTTTGGATTCCGTAACCATTTTGGCAGAAATGGATTTTTCCAGACTGCAGCTGTTCGATAATTCTACGAAACCGAAACCCTTTAGGTAATCAATATAGAGTATAGACTGTCTAACACAATGTTGATTCATTAAATTATCTAAACAGCACATACGTTTTATCAATATGACATATCGTTTTTACAGAATCTTTTCCTATCATTCATGCTATTGTTCTACTCGATTTTTTACTTAACCCAGATTTAAATCGGAACGTAATGTTGCAAATACAGTGTATAAATTTCATGAAGTGTCATCATATTAAAACTAAGGACATTTAGCATAGATAGCCTTTATTATATTTAGATCTATATCCAGCAGCGGTCAGCGATTAGTTAACAAATAGTCAGCAGGCACTGCATTATCATAAAGCACTTAAATGATTTCTGAACCCAGCCCAGCCTAGGGGGGGACATTTTGCCGCCTTAATTGACATAATCTAAACCTAAAAGTAATTTCTTAAATATATAGTCAAGTTTACAGATTATAGAAAACGTTCAATGCAGTCATATTCTAATTGTGCACAAAAGCCGGACTTATCACTAAAGAACGATTTCTTGCAGACAACCTGTGGCAGATGATTAGGGATGATCCGACTGGGTGGAGGAGTGAGATGGAATGCTCCTCCATCTCAAAGGAAGATCTTCCAGCGAGGCCATTGTACAATCCCCAATGTTGGTATTGCGCCTTAGCGGACTGTATTATTGCGAATTGTTTGCAAAAAACGGTTATTTGGCCAGTGAGAATAAATCTTACAACGAGTAGGTCAACTCACCTTGCAAAGATCGGGTTCGAGTCCACTGGTCGGCGCCAACTCCTTTCTTCGTGAACACAACTTTTGTTTAAAACGAGTAATTTCACAACACTCGTGACGACAATGCAGCACTGATGCACTGGTTGGCGACAATCGCGAATATTTTTACACAAAATGCGAAACGAGTCTCTTGTGAGGTGAATTGAACAACGAACGACTTCCGAAATATGTCCGTACACGACGAGCGCAGCGACTGACTCTCGCCGCAATTTCTGCCATCACTGGCTCCCGTGTCAAAAAAAACTAATCTAATTCAAACAAAATTGTCGCTAATTTATCAAATACAAAATGAACTTAAACTATTTAATTTTATTTAACGCTAACTATTAGCAATAAACAGGAAAAAGGAACCGGTTTGTACAGCCATTGTTGTTCCTCGTAGGCCTAGGTTCATCTATTAGTGTTGGAAATTTGTATATTATTATATTCTTTGTCATGAATTATTTCATATATTATTGACATGTAAGTGTTGCACTACAGATAGCAGATAAAATATCAAAGAATACTAGCTGGCCCGGCAGACGTTATCCTGTTCTCAAAAAACAAAATTTTAAAACTTGATTCCAACTTCATCTACCAGATCCAAATGTGAATCTAAACCATGCCTATCCCAGGCTCCACTCAAATATACACAAAACATTTCATCAAAATCGGTCCAACAATTTAGGAGGAGCTAAGTCACATACAGAGAAACAGAAGAATGTCATACACATTATGATAGTTCAACCAAATTCCCTTTACAGATGTTCGAATAGGTATAATATAGATCAAATTAAAATATTTTACGCCATTGAGTGAATGCTTCATAGATGTATGTGTGTGATACCATCCATACTGTTGATGTTAAAATCAGAACTTGTAACGCGGATACATGAAATGCATTTAAACAAACTCATTTGCCGATCCCATGGCACGAAGCAATATAATCAAATAAAATTGATTGCGGAACAATATTGTATGAACTCATTTTCAAGCCTTTCATCCAGACAGACATTGTTATAGGGTTCCGTGTGCTTGATCCTATAGGCATTGTTTGCTAGAGGTCAATTTTTGTTTTCTTTAAAAAACGAATAATAAACTGATTATTACTTATTAAAAATAAAAAGTATGGTTTGATTACAACATTTCAAAATAAAACTACGTTTTAACGGTTTTAAGCGCGGTAATTTATTTTATTTAGGTTTATCCGACGTTTCGGCCGCTTTTCAGTTGCCGTGGTCACGGAAGACAAAGATGACATTTGTCGAACGTGTATTGTCAAAGTTTTTATTCAGCCTACCGCCAACTTGTTCATTTTAATTATTTAGTTTTAATTTTGTTTATGGATATTATTTACTCTATGGGAGCCTAATCTAATTTACCACCGCTTCACAACATGTTGTGGCTTGAAGAGAAGAAGCGGCGCAAGAAACTCTTAAGCAAACATGCCTAGTTCTAAAAAAATTTATATAATATTAAATTGAGTGAAAGGACGCGCTTAAAACCGTTAAAACGTAGTTTTATTATGTGTACAAGTCGCGAAAACTTAAGAAAATATTATAACATTTCAAAAGATCATACTCTAAAGAATCTATATTTAAATCACGTATGTCGCTTCTCGCATCACACATGTCGCATCTCGCATCTCACTTCTCGGTTCTCGCATCTCGCCCATCACCGCTCGCCCTTGGCATCTCGTCACTTGCCCCTTGGCACTCGCTTCTCGCTTCTCGTATCTCGCGTCTCGTATCTCGTAACTCGCATCACGCATCTCGCAACTCGCATCACCTATCTCGCATCTCGTATCTCGAATTTCACTTCTCACCACATACCACTCGATTCTCGAACCTATCTCGCCACTCGCATCTCGCATCTCGCCCCTTGCCACTCGCTTCTCGCTTCTCGCATCACGTATCTCACATCTCGTATCTCGCATCCACACTTCTCACTACATACCACTCGAATCCGTTCGCCCCTGGCATATCGCCTCTTGCCACTCGCTTCTTGCATCTCGCTTCTTGCATCTCGTATCTCGTATCTCGCATCTCGCATCTCGCATCTCGCATCTCGCATCTCGCATCTCGCATCTCGCATCTCGCATCTCGCATCTCGGCATCTCGCATCTCGCATCTCGCATCTCGCATCTCGCATCTCGCATCTCGCATCTCCGCATCTCGCATCTCGCATCTCGCATCTCGCATCTCGCATCTCGCATCTCGCATCTCGCATCTCGCATCTCGCCATCTCGCATCTCGCATCTCGCATCTCGCATCTCGCATCTCGCATCTCGCATCTCGCATCTCGCATCTCGCATCTCGCATCTCGCATCTCGCATCTCGCATCTCGCATCTCGCATCTCGCATCTCGCATCTCGCATCTCGCATCTCGCATCTCGCATCTCGCATCTCGCATCTCGCATCTCGCATCTCGCATCTCGCATCTCGCATCTCGCATCTCGCATCTCGCATCTCGCATCTCGCATCTCGCATCTCGCATCTCGCATCTCGCATCTCGCATCTCGCATCTCGCATCTCGCATCTCGCATCTCGCATCTCGCATCTCGCATCTCGCATCTCGCATCTCGCATCTCGCATCTCGCATCTCGCATCTCGCATCTCGCATCTCGCATCTCGCATCTCGCATCTCGCATCTCGCATCTCGCATCTCGCATCTCGCATCTCGCATCTCGCATCTCATCTCGCATCTCGTATCTCGATCTCGCTATCTCGCATCTCGTATCTCGTATCTCGTATCTCGTATCTCGTATCTCGTATCTCGTATCTCGTATCTCGTATCTCGTATCTCGTATCTCGTATCTCGTATCTCGTATCTCGTATCTCGTATCTCGTATCTCGTATCTCGTATCTCGCATCTCGCATCTCGCATCCACATTTCTCACTACATACCACTCGAATCCGTTCGCCCCTGGCATATCGCCTCTTGCCACTCGCTTCTTGCATCTCGTATCTCGTATCTCGTATCTCGTATCTCGTATCTCGTATCTCGTATCTCGTATCTCGTATCTCGTATCTCGTATCTCGTATCTCGTATCTCGTATCTCGTATCTCGTATCTCGTATCTCGTATCTCGTATCTCGTATCTCGTATCTCGTATCTCGTATCTCGTATCTCGTATCTCGTATCTCGTATCTCGTATCTCGTATCTCGTATCACGTATCTCGTACCTCGTATCTCGTATCTCGTATCTCGTATCTCGTATCTCGTATCTCGTATCTCGTATCTCGTATCTCGCATCTCGCATCTCGCATCCACATTTCTCACTACATACCACTCGAATCCGTTCGCCCTTGGCATATCGCCTCTTGCCACTCGCTTCTTGCATCTCGCATCTCGCATCTCGCATCTCGCATCTCGCATCCACATTTCTCACTACATACCACTCGAATCCGTTCGCCCCTGGCATATCGCCTCTTGCCACTCGCTTCTTGCATCTCGTATCTCGTATCTCGTATCTCGTATCTTGCATCTCGCATCTCGCATCTCGCATCCACATTTCTCACTACATACCACTCGAATTCGTTCGCCCCTGGCATATCGCCTCTTGCCACTCGCTTCTTGCATCTCGTATCTCGCATCTCGCATCTCGCATCTCGCATCTCGCATCTCGCATCTCGTATCTCGCATCACGCTTCTCACCACATACCATTCGATTCTCGTATCTCGCCATTCGCATCTCACTTCTCGGTTCTCGCATCTCGCCCCTTGCCACGCGCCCCTTGCCGACTCGCTTCTCGCATCACGTATCTCGCATCTCGCATCACACTTCTCGCTTCTCAGTTCTCGAATCTCGGCCTTCACCGCTGGCCCCTGGTATCTCGCGACTCGCCGCCTTGCCACTTGCTTCTCGCATCGCGCCACTCGTTTCTTGATTCTCGCATCACGTATCTCGCATCTCGCATCTCGGCCTTCACCGCTCGCCCCTTGCCACTTGCATCTCGTACCTCGTACCTCTCGTCTTGTGTCTCGCGTCTCGCGTCTCGCGTCTCGTGACTCGTGTCTCGTGTCTCGTGTCTTGTGTCTCGTGTCTCGTGTCTCGTATCTCGTATCTCGTATCTAGTATCTCGCATCACGCTTCTCACCACATACCATTCGATTCTCGCATCTCGCCCCTTGCCACGCGCCCCTTGCCACTCGCTTCTCGCATCACGTATCTCGCATCACACTTCTCGCTTCTCAGTTCTCGAATCTCGGCCTTCACCGCTGGCCCCTGGCATCTCGCGACTCGCCGCCTTGCCACTTGCATCTCGTACCTCGTACCTCTTGTCTCGTGTCTCGCGTCTCGCGTCTCGCGTCTCGCGTCTCGCGTCTCGCGTCTCGCGTCTCGCGTCTCGCGTCTCGCGTCTCGCGTCTCGTGTCTCGTGTCTCGTGTCTGGTGTGTCGTATCTCGCATCTCGCATCCACATTTCTCACTACATACCACTCGAATCCGTTCGCCCCTGGCATATCTCCTCTTGCCACTCGCTTCTTGCATCTCGTATCTCGTATCGCCGCTCGCCACCCGCCACTCGCATCTCGCATATTAAGGGCATCCCATAGCCATATAATGCATGCATGCACACGTATTTATATTTGATTCAAATAAATACCTTGTTTTTTAACAAACTACGTATACAGCCCACTGTAGTGAATCCTGCCTTTTTGATCGTATTGTTCGCTCAAAGTTGGTTGGTATCATTTCCACAAAGCAATTCCCTGGACATACTGGTTTTTGACGCTTTTGAAGCATACATGCTCTTTAGTGCAAACAATAATTAGCGTTGCAATAATTAATATTACAAAAGCCCAAAGTTCAATCAACAGTTATGTTCATTGTTCTGACGAATGAGCAGATTTAGTGTAACAAAAATTAAATATATTTTCCCTTCAGGTTTTAATGGTCAAATTGTTGGAATATCTTTCTTCAATCACAATCCACCATCTGAATTATAAAAGGAAAGTATTTTCTAGGCTTTGGTTTATTCTTCTATCCTATCCTATCTTGTATTTTATCACAGATACGAGCTCCTGATGTCACACATTTCCCTAGGGTTTTTAGCCGAAACTTATTTTGCGTTTACACGTCTGTATTTAACATCTAACTAACTAAATTTTTAGACTTACCTACAGTAAAAATTTTAATTTTAAATTTTAAAAAATTTTACACTAATACAACGGTCAAATTTCCATTTTAGAAGGGAAGTACAATGGGCTGCATGTGATCTGCCGAATTCCAATAATACTGTTACGAGTTGCAGGACTCGAATTAAAATGCCGTTGGAATTACTATAGATTTTACTAGAACTATACAAACACGTATACAGGTACAAATATAACTGAACACAACCAGTACAAACGTAATGCACTATACAAATATACACGCGCAAAGTCCGTAAGTAACGTCTTGCTTCGCTTGTGCTAATCCCTCGACTGCCTCACCCCTCCGTTGGGGCATTGCTTTATACTGTACAAATACAATATGTCTGTGGTCTGAATTTCAAAGAATCATACCAAGCTAATTACTACCATAAAGATTATTACAATACACAATGGGTTGTTTTTCCAATCACAAATTTTAAAAACAAAGTAAATTAAAAGAAGACGGTCTTAAAACCGTTTCAATGTTATTAGCTCAAACACCGACGGGTAATAAATGTGCTTTGTTTACAGATATGCAGGTGGCCCAAATTGTAACATTACTATGATTTCATTCTAAGCTATATATTTTTATGCAGTTTTAATATATCCTTTTTATTAGCAGTATGCTCTTAAGACTTGTGATAATGTACCACATTTCGTACTTTACGTCAATTGAAAGAAGAATTTGTTAGAAATGTTATCAAGTCAATTGAGAGTGCGAGGTCCACGAGACCCACCAGCCTTTGACCGATCTCTGACTAGCGAGTCTCTCGATTGCGATCTCATTTCCGTTGCGTCATGTTTTCAAGGTTAGATCCAAATAATATCATTTTTGGCATAAAAACGGCATTGTAGAAAATTATTTCTATTATATGGAATTCAAATGAATATAATAAAACAATACATAGATACAATAAAGCAGAAGTCATAAAAGTAATAACGAATTGTAACACAATAGATATCCAGATAATAACAGTTGTCATATAATACCTAGATATCGTTATTTCAGTATGAAATTAAAAATGAAAAAGGTTGTTTGAAATTCATTAAGCAGTCTGATCTTGATTTTAGACAGTAACGGCTATTTTGAGTTTAACATCTAATATAAAATATTTGATATAAACCTGAAATCTTTATGTGTGCGCAAATATGACATACGGTATCATGACTATTATTCATTCCCTTGTTACGCAATTTTCTAGTTATAATTATTGTAATGAAATAACTATGCCCCTTTTCCACCTGCACCTATACCTTAACAAATATAGAACATAAACATATTTTCCAATAAAATATTATTTAACGAAAATTCAAATCTCTCTAAAATTATGTATTATATGGGTATAGAACACTTTAATCAAGGTAAATCTTACGTATAAAATAAATATGTATTGTATTTATAATCGTAAATATGTTATTATAGTTTCTTTTAATGTTGTTCTATTTTTTATTATTTTTTTCTTGCAGGAGTTCAGCAAATAGGCAGACGGCCTAGTTAATGGAAAGCGGTTACCATCGCATATCGACATTTGCAACACCAAAGGTGCTACAAATGCGCTGCTGCTCTCTTCTATCCGGGAACATGAATCAATTATCATGGGTTTGTTAGAAATTAAAGTTTACTTGTAAAACCCGCACGTTGGTCATGCAAAGCCGGGGTAAATTAATTAACATACAAGTGGAGCATATTCTCAGTCGGATATCGAACCCATAATTACAATCGGAACAATTACCTTAGTCACTACAGCGTGGAGGTTTTTAAAAAATTTATTCAAGACTGGCAATGCCCTTGGGTCACCAAAGTGCGTAGGAGACAATGCCCACAATCCACCAGGTAGACGATCTACTTGTTTGGCAATACTTTTACATAATTTGTGTAAGTACCTACAGCTAGTATATGTGTTGCTTTTACACCAGTAGACACATATATTACGTAGTAATCGTTGAAATATTACTTTATATTTCATTGATACCGTAAGATCTCGGGAGTGTTGTATCGATTTTAATAATAACAGCAGCATAGAGTACGTCGCGTGCGGGCGTGCGTATGCGCAGGGTGACCGCTGCACGTGCCGCCAGGTGAGAACCGTAACATCTGCCAGACGGGCCACAAAAACACGATACGGACAACATATTTCGATATACAAAAAATATTAATGCACAAGAATTATTATGACTTCATTAGTAGGTACCATAAAATTAATGTAATGAAGTAATGACCTGCCCCGAACCGATAAAAATTTTGGCCAAATTAAACGATATAATATAATGAGAACAGATAAAATACTTCACTTTCTGCACATATCAATGTAAATATTTCTTTCATTCATGCCAATTAAATGAATTAAACTTGCGTGTTTTCGATCCAATCGTTCTATGGTTTATATTATTTTTTGCCAAAATAAACTCTTTCGACTAGGAATGTTCGAAACTTCGTACTGGTAAAAAAACTACAAAAGCTACAGTAAGTATGGCAATAGGAAATCGGTCTTTTTTCGTCGCGGGTCATCAAGTATTCACTTCTCTTCAAAGTTTCGAACTATAATTATACTAAGCGACTCCTTTACAACTTATTGGTGGCAGCTGATTGCCACAGGAGTGGATGCTGATTTTAGTATAATTTTTCATGTGCCTTTTGAATACCTACATCTTTGCCTACAAATGCAAACGCAATGCAAGTTAGCATTTAAACTTTCAATTTAATCCGTATAATGTGTTTTAAAGATGAAGGGTTCATGTAATCATTATCATTATCAATTAATAAAGATACTCCTTTGTAATTATGCACGAAAGAACCCAGTACAAACCAAAAAGAATAAGTCACATCACAGAGTACTTTATATATACTGGTATAGAGTCAACAGTTATAACATATATACTAACGCACTCTATCGGTATACGACACGATACAACGGCAAAAACCGTCCAGGGCGTCTAGTATTATTTCGATTTTTATATTAGACTTTTGGAAATTGCGGGAGTTAATAATTTAACTCCTGCAATTCCCTCCCCAAAAGCCTTTCCAAAAAATGTTTATTTGTTAGTAAATAAAACAACAATTTAGCGGTAGCGTGATTTATTATGTTTCCTTTTATTAAAATATTCAAAGGCATAAATTTTCATAACATCATTTGTAATAACATCTCATCTGGTGCCGTTAGGATGACTTACTTTAAGTTTTACCGCATCTGGGCACACAACAACCTCTTTCAGAAGAAGCAATAATCCAAGTCATCAGAGAACAAATCGTTAGGCAAATCGGTGTTCAAGGTACATGCGTAAGTCCAACGTGATCACAGAACACTAGTAAACGTGATAAGCGAAGTCTTCGGAGTCCAGGAATCAAACAAAGTTATCGAAAAATAATCAAAACACAATCAAAGTACATTCATTCACGAGTGTAACTCGTATCGATCGGAATGTCTTTTGGTTTGACATCTTTGAAATAAGTTTTGGTAAATCGAAAATTCATCAAAAATCCAGTAATTAAAGTTAAAAAGAGCTTTATAATTTGAAAAAGGTGAGGAAAAGAATTTACACACTTTAAAATATATTTCTTAGCTGATATGGCTTGCAAAAACATAAAACATTAAAATATTTCTTAAACAAGTAATAAAACAACTGCGTATAACGAAACCTATTATTTTCTTTAATTTGGTGTTCAATTTGAGAACAGTGACATCTACTGTAATACGTACCTACTAATAGAACGCAAAAAATCTCTAAGAAAAAATAATTGTACCGACTGTTATGACACTGAGTCACATATAATTAAATAAGTTAACAAAGCTTTCATAAAAGATCTAGTATTAAAATAAAAAGCTACTTCAATTAAAGCAAAATAAGTGCTTTTATTCCTTAAAATTTAAAACAATACATGATATTATCTTTAGTCATAACTTTGCCGTGCACTTACGAGTACACCAATATGCGAATAACTTTGAAACTGCAATGCCTGTTAACAAACTTTTAATAAACTCGAAGAACAAAATACGTAAGTTATAATTACTATTATTTATAAAAAACTAGGACATTTCACACGACTTTATTTAAACAAACTTCGGCTCTGTCAGCTACTACAAATATAGCTATTTTCTTCGGGATTCCTTTGGATTCCTTTTGTCCATACCCGGTTTATAAAATGCAAAAATATCAAATTTAATAAAAATCTGTTAACACTCCAAATCACAAAGAAGGACCAACAAATATTGTCCAAACAATCTCTCTTCCATCTTTATAAATGTAAAACGATTCTTGAGTCATTAACATCTAATACAGGAACACAGTGAATCTTAAAGGAAACCTCATAGACCAAACTTTACTAAACTCTTAAGAGACTCTGCATTAAAGAACTAGGTTGGTTCACAGTAGTCGCCGCGAGCCCCACTCTACCTTATAAAGCCGTATTTCACTGTGCGATATTAAGAGATATACAGGCTGGGCGTGACCCCTTGCAAGGGCGTCAATTATAACACTACACCAAAAATTGCACGTGAATCCTAATTTAATTTCAATGTGAACGCAAAAAGAGTATTTTTTTATTGCAGGAGTTCAGCAGAGATGCAGACAACCCGCTTGATGGAAAGCAGTTAGCATCCACTATGGACATTTGCAACACCAAAGGTGCTACAATATGTTGCTGCTCTCTTAAGAGAACTGGAATCTAGTCACTAATACTGGAACACAACTCAAAGTGGTTATGGCAACGGTTTTATCGCCTCTCACGACAGGCCGCAGGAAATTGTACTTTCTCCTTTCCTGCACAGCAAAAATGTGACATGGCACCTATATTCTCAACGACAAAACTCGGACAAGAGCGTCTCAGTCTTCGCATTGTGAAGGATATAAAGTCCTCCACAGTTTTGGTTTTTTGGCACGTAAGTCTGCTGCCCCGAGAGAGAGCGGTGAATTTGAGAAAAAAAGTGTTATTAAATAGTCAAGTAGTAAAAGTCGTAGCATTTTTTTACACCCTACATCATTCATCTCAATGAATCTTTATATAAATTAGAGGGTAATTTTGATATTACTCTTAATAGTCAAAAGGCAAAGTTTGCTGGAAATTTCTTTAAAACCAATTAATATAAAATGGTAAAGTATTTTTTATCGCGACCTGGTGTCCCACGGCTTGTTCTATTTGTTCGCGAACTCCTTCGTTTTGGGGGCAACGACAAAAATTCAATTTACATCTCTTTGCGTCGCAGTTACTTAATTCTTTCAGTGAAAATAAATCTCCCGTAATTGATTCTGCTTTAGTTCAATTTGTCTTCGTTAAAACTCAATTTCCGTAGTCTATTTGTGAATAATAAATTGTGTACTTCAGCAATGTGCCAGACTGGTTGTTTTGTATATGCTCCAAGCTGAAAAACAATTTCACCCGTCCCGAAACAAGTCAATCTAAATTACCGTATAACAACGGCGACATACTGACATGGCACTTTTGCACTTCAGTCCCACACACCTTTCGGCACATTCAAACGGGGTGTCTCTTGAATTAATGTATTCTCCACTCTGATTCACATTACACTAACCTTTTATCTAATTTCTGTTGACATTCTGAACAACTCACTAGAAGGGTTTACTCGAGTTAATAACGAATCACTGGCCGACCTTTGTTTTACTCTGAAGGTGTACGTTTCTTAATATATATGCATGGATCTATTGTTGGACCATATTATGATGTTGTTTATCTTCTGAGATCACTGTAATAAGCAAACATGCTGTGGCATAAAGTGTGTTTAAAAAATGGTTGACTTCATGAAAAGTAAGGTAAGTGACTAGCCTGCTCATAGGCATTTGCTATATCCAGTTAATAATCTCTTAATTAACTAAATACATTTCTGACCTTTAATTAATTTGATAGAAAATAGAATTCAGTGAGTTAGAATAATATTCATCCTGGTTTTCTGGCACTTACTTAGTCTAGTAACTTAGGGCTGGATTAAAAAGCAGCCGTCAGAGTCGCAATGCCCATGAGGGCATAATCGTAGATCTCTATGTAGCCTGTGAGACCTCTTTGCTACTAAATGTTGAAAAAGCAAGACAAGTACTTCATAGAAATCTATGCCGGCGTTAACTTTGAGAAATGTTGTTACGAAATGTAACCTTATTAGTTTTAAACAGGTTATGCTATTAATAATCTAATTATAAACTAGAAATTATCTAGCATCGGTTAGTAAAAAAGATAAGGCATGTAGCAATGTAGTCGTCAATGTAACGATTTCACATATTGGCTCGGGGTTGGCACGTCTCGGGCGACCCTCGCCTTATCACGCGGGACATCGCGGCTCGAGGGTAAACATCTAATCTACCGCACAAACAAGCTGTCTCAATTGCTTCTAAGGTTATCGAATACCAAATTAAATTGGTTACATGATACTATGAACCGACTTGATCCCTACTCCATCGGAACAAAAAACCTTTCGCAATGGCTGCGTTCGGTTTAAATCGAAAGCCTCTCTCAATTACATGGACCATACGGGAATATTTCAACTATACACAAATGTCTTTAAGATAGCTTCTAAACTAAGACCTGATAAGTACATTGCTAAACGATTTAGATACTACAGACCTATTTATTACATGGGAATTTGTAAGCTGTAAAAGGTAATTAAAGGAAACTTGATCTAGCAATGTTTTTAAATAATCAGGGCGAGATAAGCGAGCTATCCCTGAGCCTTTCCATTTTTGTACTACACTTTACTGAGAAACTACGAAAGTTTCAGATTTGGGCTTTGACTTAGGTATTTCTATTTATTTATAAATGCGTTATCTATCATAAAAATATTATTTTATACACATTAATAAAAGAAGGTATAACAATTATTATTAATTGAAATTTTATTGTATTCTTAATTTTATCTGTCGAAAGTTATAAAACCAATAAGACATGTTTAATGTCAAGTGGACTGTTACTTCTAACGCCATCTGTTCGAAAAGTAAAAAACTAATATTGATATATAATAACAAAATGTTGTTTAGTAATAAATACGCAGGCTTTTTTTGGCTAAGCACAAATAAATAATCAGTAATTAATTAATTATTACTAGGTATAAAACTTCGCCAGCCTTCCTAAAGCACAGTTTCTTTACTAGTTTATAAATAAACGGAATATATGGTAAATATACTAATGTTGGTACACTGATATTAATTACATTATTGGTTGACTACAAAATAAAAAATAAGATATCTTAATATTTTGAACATATTGAAGGTGCCAATCACTAGGTGCCAACAATGGTGTTGAAACTTTTTAGATTTGTTTTTTCATAATTTAAATTTGTATGTTGTATAATGCACTTATATCATTTCTTTGTTTCTTTATGTTATTTGTGAACATTTTCTGTAAGAACAAATCAAATCTAATGTTTTACAGAAGCGAATTTTATTTATTTATGTTTTCGCTAATAAATATATAATCCGTAACATCTGGCGACCGTGACAGGACGGTAGTAGTGAGTATAGTATAGTTTTCTCTATAACCAAACTGTATAAGTCCCTAATTAGGGATACAATTTTGGGACTATACTGTTGATGAAGTTGAGTATAATCAACGCTTTTCATTCTTAGGGTATCGTGGTTATCTTGACAAAAACAGTACTCTTATGTTTTTTCATGATAGTCGTGTCCGTCTGTCTCTGTAAGTCAAAGTCATCTTCCACAAAAGCTAACCTTCATTATGAGTGGACTGCCATGAATTTGACTGACGTTTTTCCTATCTACCTTCTATAATATTGTTACACACCGACAAAGAAACGCGCACCTGGTTCATTACTCTTCCCGCATTTGGAATTATTTTGTTTACTTCGTGTTTAAAAATTGCAATTAGACAATAGCTGATTGTTATTGTTTTCGACTTTCCTGGCCGTTTGCAGGAAAAATTAACCAGGTGTGCATATTACGTTTTCTTGTAAAAACTCAGTACCTACACGCAGTCGATTGTGGTATTATACAGTTTACAATAAAACACTGCCCGAACAGAGGGGTGGGGCAGTCAAGCGAGGATTACGATACGAGCCAGACGTAGATTCGATGTGCGATATAGTGACGGATTATGAGCGTGTTATTGAATCGTGCAGTTTGTACTTGTAGTATCTAGCTATATCTGTACTTATATTACACGTGTTTGTCTAGTTCTTATAAATTCTATAGAACTTCCAACGGCATTTTAATTCGAGTCCTTCGTAATTCGTAACATTACAATAATATTATTCTATATAGTTGTAGGAGAGTCGAGTTTGAACAGCACTTAGGATACGTTTTATCCTGATAAATGATGTTGTATGCGTAGGATATGCAAATATAGTCAAAAATTGCACACAGTAG
This sequence comes from Dendrolimus punctatus, assembly GCA_012273795.1. Taxonomy (NCBI): domain Eukaryota; kingdom Metazoa; phylum Arthropoda; class Insecta; order Lepidoptera; family Lasiocampidae; genus Dendrolimus; species Dendrolimus punctatus. The sequence continues at coordinate 9,007,219 of CM022538.1, forward strand.
CAATTCACACGTCGTTATAGTTACACGGACTACGTTTCTTGGCACTACTAGCATGATAATAAATTAGAATACCTTCTGAGTTTCTTAACTTAATACGTCTAAATGTAAATTTTGTACAATACATGGAATAAATAACAGACTTCACTTTATATTCTCAGAAAATAATTATTTCGACAACTTGCACCTATTTCCATCAAATATAAACAGAATCGCTTGAAAATACTTGCTTCAATCCCTTTATTATGAAAGAGTAAATGTTATCATTACCCTATTCAAACTGTAACTGAGTAAATGACCAAGTTTCTGTTTGTTCAAGTTTGCGCAGTAAAGTGATGAGATAGACAACTAGATATAGATACTATTGCAATAAATAATCAGAGAGGCCAAAACATCGCATACTTTTAAGAACGCACTCAGAAAACACTACTTTTCGTTAAATAATTATGCCTAATTCTTATATAGACTATTTAATATTTATGTATATGTATGTTTAAGTATGATCATTTAATTCATAAATTATTTCGTTCAAATTTATTTATTTAAGATATTTAATGATCTGCACCACCTACATCGCCAGATTATATTAAATTATTCTTTAATTTAGTTTGCCTGGAAGAGGTTGCTTTCAGCGATATGGCCGCCTTTTGTTTCTACCATGACAATATTGTAATTGTGTATTTTGTGTACATTGTATTAGTGTTATCTATCTATCTATCTAAATAATTTAAGGTCACAAAAGAAAAGCTGAGCATTATTTTTTTTTATTTTTTTTTTATTGCAGGAGATCAGCAGACAGGCAGACGGCCCACTTGATGGAGAGCGGTTACCATCGCCTATGGACATTTGCAACACCAAAGGTGCTACGAATGCGCTGCTGCTCTCTTTAGGGAGCCTGGAACCTGGTCACTAATGCCGGAACACAACACAAGGTTGTTATGGCGACATACTCTAGACCAGGGGTGGTAGCCATCCAGTCGGGCAAATGCCCTACCACCTGGCTGTGGGTTGTTTTGTCGCCTCTTACGACAGGCCGCCGGGCCGCAGGAAATTGTATTCTTTCTCCGTTCCTGCACGGATAAACATTTATTACTTTTATATATTATTATATTATTTAACATTTATTACTTATTATTATTTTTTCATAATGACCGAAAATGTAATATTGTATGGGTTATTTATAAAAAAAATTCTACTCTATACCACGTGCTATCCTAAAATAGATGTAGACGTATTAAGAGACTCAGAAGTATAGTTTATTAATATATTAAAACTAGCTGTCCCGGCAAACGTTGTTCTACCCTGAAAATATAAAATCTGGAACCCGATTGCAGAGCCACCTTTCGGGTCCAATTGTATATGTAAAACATTCTCGAATCCACCTGAAAACTCACATTTTTTTATCGAAATTGGTCCAGCAGTTCAGGGGTTCAGTCACATACACACGAAAAGAAGAATTATAAATATAGATATAAAGACTGGCCAACATTTCGTTCTCTCAAGATACAAAAATAAAAGTAAATTTTAATATTAGTCATTCAGTTACGGAACGCCAAAACACATTTAAATATTCAAGTATGACTTATATGTTATACAAACCGATTTTGATTGCAGTATGTATATATAGTATTATAGTACATATTATCTATGGTATGTGCCTCTTTAATTGTTATTAGGATTATTTTGGCGGAAACTGAAAGGAGACGTTGTGCTGTGCAGTTTTATTTTCTAAAAATGTGTAAAATTACTCTAAAATGAACAATAGTTGTAGGATATTGATAGTTTTTGAATAGTAGTTATGGGTTTTGTGAGAAATGAGAACTGTATAGTCAAATGTAGCCTTTTGAGTTGTCACAAGAACTCCCTAGAATGGCACTAGCTGATTAGGTACCTACAGTTCAGCTGTGCTACACATAGGCTTAAGAAAATGAAGAAATTATATTGTAAACGAAGATCTGGCTTAAAGGCCTAGCTGCCAAGCCATAAACCTAAATAAAAATATATAATTGTTATTAAGTAGAACATTTTCGGGGAAGTAGAATTTAAAAAATGAGAAATTTTGGTTGAAGGATGTCTATTTAATCCGTTTTGATATGTGGATATTTTCGATTAAGTTCGATTAAGTAGTTTTGTAGCGTTCCGTAGTCAAACGACAATAATGATGGACGTTTATCATAAATACAAATTTTGCGATAAACGTATTTTCATGTTATTAAACCTATATTTATTGCATTGGAACTTATCACTAGCCATACCAATTACGTTCATCACATGCATAGTAATAGTTGTATACAATTTCTTTAAACATATCTTATACTAATATATAAAGCCGAAGTCTTTGTGTTTGCTTGAACGCGCTAATCTCAGGAAGTACTGGTCTGATTTGAAAAACTCTCACTGTTAGTTACCCCACATATCGAGGAAGGCTATAGGCTGTATAATTGAGGCCGCCAGCAGTACAGCGGCCTAACCCTCAATTTATTATATTCGGAGATAAATACTGGAAATTATGTAAAACTAAGGAAATGCAAAAGAAGTCTTTGGAACGCCATCTATTATCAAGTGGCAAAACCAGAGATAGGCCATTCTTGCATTATATTTTAGCACGTTTTACATAATTTCCAGTATTTATCTCCGAATATTATAAATTGAGGGTTAGGCCGCTTTAGCGCTGATGGCCTCAATTATCATCACGCTAAGCCCTATAGGAGCGGAGCGCCAATGAAGAATGTTTCAAAATCGAGTGGTTTTTTTTAAACTATTCCATGCGGACGAAGTTGCGGGCAGAAGCTAATCACAATATAAAACAGTTTACAAAAGTACACATGCAGATTCTAAAGTCTTTTATTTAATAAAGTAGAAAATCACGAGGTCCGAGATGCACTCGGCTGCTTTTACTTACGGCGCGATTGTCGTTCTTCTATTCTTCCTTCATTATAATTTTATATTTCTTCATCTTCCATCATATTATTTATGATATTTACGCCACGTGAGAAGATATACTATTTTAGCCAGTTAGGCTGATCATATTTTTCTCATACGTATCCGTAAATTCATCATTTTTCTCATTTAGTTTATATGAAGAAAAATTATTGCTTTATATGCGTAACCATGGCGGGCGGAGCGGTATATTACTCCGTGGAAAATCCATGTTACAGAAAAGCTACCATTTAACTTTCAGTAGTAAGTCGTCATATTTATCACAGATGTTATATACATATAAGCTCACCGTAATATTCATCTATCTTTATATTATATGAGAGTTGGTTTATATTTAAAGTATTTTATTTAACTTCTATACAAATTTATTTACACTCAATTTATTCAAATTTATCGACACTAATATTATCTATATATATACAGCTTAATTTACAAAAGATAAAAACTACAAATAGTAAATAGGTCCAAATCACCAGCAATTGGGATGTTCCCAAAACGCTGGCCGCATTGCCACGTTGTATGGCAACGCTTATGCGTTGGCCTGAATACAGGCCAGCGTTTTGGTTTCGTGAGACATCTATCAACCGTTTTGATAGATCTCGATAAAGGGCTTCTGAACCCCATGGCCCCAGAGTTTCGACACCAAAAGCCACAAATATGTATCGACTACCAACGGATGCATGTTTGCAGCGTTTTAGGTCCTCTTGTCGGGCGACAGCTGCACCAGCTACCAATGTCGTATCGGGAAGATCGGACGCTACCAAAGTGTCATCGCACGTTGCGTCCCAAATTAATAGTCGTTCCATCTCCATGGCACCAAAGCCACCATTTAGTCTATTTAGATTTTCATCTGCAATCTCCGATATATAGTCGATAAATTGTCTTCCCTGAGAATTAATATCACACTGAGGTAAAACGAAACTCGGCAGTTTAGATAGTTAATATAAAAAAGTAAAAGTATTAATACAAAAATAACTGTCCGATTGTTAACCTTTCACGGCTAAAGTCTGTACTACAGATTTCATGAAATGTGGCAATGACAAGCTCTATCATAAAAATAAATGCAGAACGGATGAAGTAGCAAAAATATGATGCCAAAACTTTTAATTTATAGTAATTTATACATAGTTCCGAGGGGAAAGTTTTAAATTAGTGTTAACAGCACAAGGTTTTAATAAGTAACGAGTTTACTTGTTGCGAATGGTAATTAGTTCTATCTCGCGTCACGCGTGGACTTAACGTGTCTAGTTTGAAAAGTCAGATCGCGTCTTCGTTTTAATGAGTTTTCACCTAATGCCTTCCTCGCTGTCAAAATTTATGTCATGAATAATAATAGATATGCTAAAAGAGCAACGTTTAAATCCTGAACAGACACGTCCGCGGATAATCCGTTGGAGAAACATCTTAATAAACACTGCTTTAATGAGTGTCAGGGTCTCCAGATTCCGTTTCGCAAAATTCCCCGTTGCAGAGGAAAAATTCCTCATAGTAGCACTTTGGCAACATTTCCCCAAATATCGTAATCTACCTACAATTTTCATTAATCGCCTACCGACATTTGCAACACTAAAGGTGCTAATAATGTGCTTACAACGTCGAAAAGGGGACTAATACTGTATAACAACTCAAGGTTGTGTTTCAACTAGCTTTTAAATTCAGTGTTAGACATTTCAAAGTATGTAATCGACTTTAAAATATACAAACATATACAAATTGTAAACCTTTATAATGAAGAAAATTTAACTTACACCATATTCTATCTACAATCCCTTAACACTATAAGTAGGTGTAATATCAACATCATTATCACAGTTATGTTGATTCATTATTAGATACATCCTCTGACTTAAATTTGTAAAACATTTTAATGCTTGGCTCGTATTTCTTGTATCCCATTCCCAGTGATAACTATTTAGTCCGTAAAAATTCACTCAATATTTTTGATTGATCAAAATAACATCCTGAAAGCTCCAATAACATCTTTAAAGTCAATTATTGTGCTTATCTGCAAGCAAAGATCACAACAACTATGACAAAATGCCGAGAGAACCTACTACAATAAATTGTAATTATTTGAAATTAAGACGGCCCCCCTAACGTTTGGAAAACCAAAGGCGTTACAAATGTGCTGCTGCTCTTTTAAGGGTATAACTATTATATTATAATATTTAAATATCCTCAAACAAAATATTTGTCCCGAAAGTTGCGAAACAGATCTCAATCTGGAGACCCTGATGAGTTGGCGACGAGGAAAGCTCCGGGCGATGACTGACACGCCCGACATGCGCGTTATTGGTGCCTGTTTCACCACATTGTTACCGAGTTGAAGATATTTCCAACCCCGAACAATAATCCCGTGTCGTCGTAGCTTTTGGTGTCACGTGAGCCAGTTGTCGTGACGTAAATTTAATTGGATTTCTTTGAGAATTACCGTAATACGTTTTGTAATCATAATGAGCAGATGCAGTTAGAATAAGTATACCATTTCAAATTTAACTATGAAAACAATTTATAGTGAGAATGTCGCCGAGAAACTGTATCTTCAAATAGTATAAAACAAAGTCGCTTTCCGCGTCTGTCTGTTTGTTTGACTATAGAAAGAAAGAAAAACTTTATTTGAAGAAATAGCAACGTAATTAATTACATATTATTATAGTCAGAGCATATTTTAAGAATTTGTAACTGCATTTTCAGCAAACAAGGTTTGCACTCAGCATATTGCTCTGCCGGAATTATATCCGACACAACACTGATTTTCAGTGCAAATCTTCCAAATGGCGTAAGACCAAAACGACCCAATTTTGTTAATTTAACAATAAATAATAGTTATTATTACTAATAAAACTAATTGCATATATCCGCTAACTCCTCCTAAACCACGCAACGGATTTTTAAGCGATTTTCACCATCAATTAGATAATATTTCAAGGAAGGTTTATATATATACTAGCTTTACCCGTGGCTTCGCTCACGATATATTCAATCCTTATTACATACATACATACATAACTTCACGCCAGGTCCCTTGCGGGGTAGGCACGAACAACAGAGCGCCACACAGGCCCATTCTTACACACCTCACTTGCTTCTTTGACATTCATAGCTCTTGTCATGCACGCTCGTCTGTTCTTAACATCACCTTTTGCTAATACATGATCAATTTGATCATGGAAGGTGTGTCGTGGCCTTCCGCGACTTCTGCATCCATCCACTTTGCATCAATCCTTATTAGTTTTTATTTAAGTCAAATAGAGCTACCATCTGGGGTTTAATCAGAAAAATCTAGTTTAAAATATGACCTCCTGGATTGATTCAAATATACTAAGAACATTTTGCATACGATTTATAGATAGAAAATAAGGCTGTCCCGGTTGTTTCAACAACCACGAATAGGCGATTAATACGCAATTGCTAAAAAAAGAGCTGCCTCGTGGCTCTGCAGGCATCGGGGTAGCTCTAACACCATCCTTAAAGCCCTGGCTCTCAGGTTTGACGTGCAAGCTCTCAATTTTGCGCTAGCAAGTTTAAAGCTCGCACAACAATTGTAACAAAACTTAGGCTAAGTTTTGCTACTAGTTTTAAGAATTTTATGTAATTTTACTAACCAACATATGAATTGTATAACAAATTCAAAATAAATTCCATGCATGCCATATGTAATTTAGGAGGTGGGCACTGAAAATCAGCGCTGTGTCGGACTATGTATTGGCACAGCAGAATGCTGACTGCCAACCTCATTTCCAAATTATTTTTGCGGCATACAATTTCTGTATACACTTTATTATATTACTATAGCTGTCGGACGTGTCTGCCGTAAAAATAGGGTTATCGTAAAGGTAAATTAGATTGTATGTATTTTGTATTGTATAAAAAAAAAAAAAAATTTGTCTAAAAAATAAATAAATTAGGTGATACTAACATTTAGATGAAAATAGATGTTTATTTCAACTACAATATGCAAAATTTATGAAATCGGTCAACGTTTCGGAGAGTATGCAAAAACTGTGACAGAATTTATATTAGATTTGTCTTGTGTGTGTCGCTATTAGAAATAAAACTTTTCTTTCTTTCTTTACTTCATTCCACATTTGAGCCATCATTACTATCCTAGTAAACGAATCTTTATGAAAATAATCTTTACTGAAAGGATTTTCAGATTTTATCGCCTTATTTTTTCAGAATTTTCCAAATGGTAGGAGCTTTTCGTTAAAAAGGGGCGGTACTTTTATCAACACGCATATCTCACAAATCATTATCACGGTTTTTTATGCTTTTATGATAAGATTAATTTTATTATGTTATAAATAAGTTAAATTACATCACTGTAACTCTTATTAAGCAGCATTTATTTCATAGAACACTATTTATTATTATATATTATATGAAAAAATAAATAAATAATTTTCGTGACAATATAATATTTTTTACCCATAAAGTAGCTTCTTACAATGTTTGATGATGTTAACTCACCAAAACATAGCACAACAATAATACGTTTCACTAATATAAGCACTAAATAATGCTAATTATTGGATAATAATGATTATGCATAAATAACATAATTTGTTATCGTAAACTGTTCTTGTATGTATTAGTGTGGGAATGGATGACTGAATAATCAACGTTCGATTCCAAGCATCAAGAGTATCAAGAAATTTCCATTTCGTCACATATACAATTCCATATTGCTAATATAGTTTAACATGAATTATTGAAGTGAAACTTCTTTATCGGCGTAGGAAAAAAAATTCCGTCACATTTTCGGTTACGCGTCACGTCACATTTTTCGGTTACACGTCACATTATAACGAGTTGTTGATAGATGGATTATGAGACGAGCATTGTAATATTTCTTTACTTTATTGTGTTTTAATTAATTTTATTTATTTATTAACTTTATTTAACCAATTTCTGTAAAGTTGCATATAGTAGTTTTTTTTTCGAAAAATAAGGTCATAAAAAGTTCACTTCTTACTTGTGTACACTATGTGTATACGTACACATGTTTTTTCTAATAAAACCACTTTTATACTAGTTACTTATTGTTAAACTGACATATAACCCTTAACTCGCCATTGCTGGCGAGATCAAGTTAAAAATATATTTAAATGACGTTTATGTTTGGAACGGTATGAAAAATGTGCTTGAATATTAATTCGTGATTGTAAAAACATGTACTCATATAAATTTAATTAAAATATATAATGTTGTTCAATTCAAAATCCGGAGTTTCCTTAAAAGACCACGACATCCTTGGTACCTACTAGCTTTTTCTCCACATATTTTATGATATTTTTAATATTCATTGACGATGTCACATATAATTGGGTATTGTGTAGTTTACTACAGCTAATTATTTATTCAAAATATTCCATAGACAATATGTACATCGATAAATGATCTTATTTATATATCTATTAAAACTATGTATAATATGTAGGTAGAATAAAGTTAAAAAGTAATCAGATCATAAAACTTGATATGGACTAAGAAATAAATGAAAAATTAGAAAAGCAAATCTTATTCTAAGAAAAGCGAGTACTTACATTAGATTAAACTTGGTTAATTTCTTCAACGGCCGAATTGGGAAGATTTTCAAATACCGGACCCTTCCGGACCTTCCCAAGTAATCCCTGGGAGTGTTTTAGCGACATAAATTGCCAGCGCCTATTTACACCACGCCGCAGCAAATTAACATATCCCTCGGTATTCTTTGTGGACAGCCCGTATACCTGGAAAGTTCTTTACTCTACAAAAATATATCGTTGATTTTCATGCGTTAGGTTTCAGATTACAGTTGCCCTTTTTAAAGTTTATTAAATATCGTAAGTATCGTCGTCGATCAAACGTTGTTCACTGCTGGAAGTCGGCTTGTCCATGTTTGAGCATGGGTTCTCATCCACGAACTCGTCTTTACTCGGGAAAGCAAGGGATGTTTGACACCCATACGCAGGTTCCTAAGGGGCGCAAGCAGATTGATTTCGAGTGAAGAGAAGTGAGAAGCTAGAAGCGAATGGTGAGTGGCAAGTGGCGAGTGGCGAGATGCAAGATTCTAGGTGCGAGTGGCGAGATGTGAGACGCAAGATGTGAGACGCGAGATGTGAGGTGTGAAATACGAGAAGTGTGATGCGAGATGGGAGAAGGAGTAGGGAGTGGCGAGATGGGAGAAGCAAGTGGCGTGTGGCGAGAAGCGAGTGGCGAGTGGTGAGTGGAAAGTGGCGAGTGGCGAATGGCGAGATTGGTTACGAGATGTGAGAAGCGAGATACGAGTGGCGTTTGGCGAATGGCAAGAGGCAAGAGTCGAGTGGCGAGTGGTGAGACGCGAGAGGCGACAGTCAAGTGGCAAGATACGAGACGCAAGACGCGAGACGTGAGCAGCGAGTAGCGAGTGGTGAGTCGCGAGATGCGAGACGTGAGGTGCGAGACGCGAGACGCAAGATGCAAAAATGGTTATTCATGTGCATGATCATTTTCTTCCATACTACCGATTATACATCGTAGCTTCTTTATAGTATTGTAGCGACCGAGGGTAGAATTGTCCAGCAGCGTAAATCAGTTTTAGAACTTTTAGAAAAAAACTAGAACATTCTGGAAGGAAAAGACAAGGACGGATATATTTAGAAAGGGATAGACGATGAATGAAAGACAGAGATAGATAGATGTAGAAAGTGATAGATGTATAAACGAAAGTTCTCGAACAGATGGTTCGGGGAGGAAGAGACAGAGATAGATAGATGGGTTCTAGAAAATTCTTCCGGGTATATAAACAGCATAAGGCGCGCCTACCCGGCAGTTTTAGAGTTGACTTCAGTGAAGCGGCAAGTGCGATAGTTAGTAGAGCGCGATAGTTAGAAGTTTAATAGAAGAGCGATAGTTAGAAGTTTAATAGAAGACACTGACGAGTATAGTGGTGATTTTAGTTACAAGTTGAGTGTGCAGTTAAGTGAAGGAGGAGTGTATCGTGGTTCGAGAGACGAACCGAAAGCGAGCTACACGCGGTAATATTGGAGGTGGTCTACGCAATATCGGCGACGGTATTGTGAGGGTGACAACTTATCGTCGGGACTGTGCAATGTTGGTCGTGCCTCTATAGCAACCCTGCAGATAGATATTACTTGCGGCTGTGTAAATCAATAAAAGCTGTTAGTCAAAAACTGGTGTTTTCTTCCAATCCATAATTGCGTACCCCCACGCGCTCGGAACAGTATCTATAGCATATGGGATGTTATTTTATTTTTAATTTTTTTCGACATAACCGTCCAAATATAGAAAGCGCGAAGATGTGCTTTACCCCCATTAAACGTTCCGGGGGGGGGGCGTTACTGTGAATTGCGCTATGTCCCGTATATAAATCTCTATTTACAATTCCGCGCCCGCCGAGTGGAAAGGCTTAAGCCAAGACATTTTTCTTCATTCGCAAGTGTGTGCTAACAAACTGGCTGTCGCGTCGTCGACGCGGTTGGGGACGTTTACCCTTCTCAATCTTGCGAAATTCGGTTACACTCATAATGTTAGGACGACGTCTCGTTGCCAACACAAAATAACCATAGATTGCTACCGTAAATTATCATTACAAATATAATCAATTCATTTAAAATATTATATTATGTTCCTAGCCTCTTGTGGTTTGCAGAAAAATTGGCACATTTTTTTCTACTGACAAACTTTAGCTATTTATATTAGTTACACTTCCAAATTTTATCAAATTAATATTTTATAATACAAAACGTAAGTTATTTATATAGGTAGTTTTATAGTATTTGTATGTAGTATTATAGTATAGTATTTTCGGTTGCAATTAAGGCTTTTCATGCCGCTTCGTCTGTCGATAATTAAACATAAGAACCTAGATATTAATATTTATTTTAATATAGTATAGTATGGAAAAGAATATAAATATATAATATAATTCTTCCATAGGTTTGGATTTCATATATTGAAATGCACTTTTATGATGGAGCATGCTTACCTAGAAGATACCTTCATGCGTAAATTAACGCAACCAGAATTAACATACCCAGTATATCATATCAGTATTTCGTGTTCATATCTCTGACATCATGAAGAAGAATAAAAAAACTAATACAGAGTTCCAAATTTTTGAGGAATTAAAGATTTTTTTATATACGTAAGTACTTACATATTTTCCACGTAACTCGGGTAACATTCAAAAATACCTGAAACTATCCTGTTTTCGGGGATGGAAATTAATCGGTCCATCCAGTTCTTGAAAATAGAATCGAATCAATAGTGGCCACGCTAACAATAGACGTATAGATATGTCTTTATTGTACATCAATCCAGCCAGAATACAATAAAATCTAAGTACTTATTTTATTCATGAAAATCTTCTAGCGTCTCGTTTTAGTCTCGTAACTATAAAAATATTTTCTTAACTTATAGATAGTACTTGCAGGTAGTTTATGGCTGTATACAAAATGATTTCATAATAATCATGTTATATAGCTTCTCTTACGTAAATTTCGAATCTGTATCCACGGCAACTATTCGATTTTAAAAGTGTACAATTATATTCCAGAGGCCCAAATTATGCACGTGCTGTAAATTCATACAATCAATTCTTTTATTATGTAAATAAGTTTGCATTTAACCAATATATTAAACGATGATGCGGTCGACTGTAGAGCACGCTTTGAGAGATTTGAGCACGCAGATTGTAGCTACTTTTCGGGAAACACGGTCTCTGGTAGTGCAATCCTCAGATCTGTCGTACTCAAAAGAAACGTAGAGACGAAAGTTTCGTTCGCTCTAGTGTTGTTGGCACCTTTTGTCCCAAGTTAATAGAATAGTGTAGTAGTAGTAGTAAGATTCATTCACAAGGCTGTAAATCAAGAAGAAACAATCATCCAATATAAATCTCTTACGCATTTATATTAACACGGATTAATGTAATAATTCTAACAAGTAAAACCAAATTGGTTACCTAAAAGTTATGTTTTAATTTAAAACTATCAAAATATACCTAACTACAACTTTTCAAAACCTATCACTCTTAACTACGTCGGCTTGTTATGAATAAATTAAAATGTTTAAATTTGTTGATGGCGCTTTTGATACCGGCTCAAATAAATTTAAAACGATTATTCTGAGTCCACAAAAGAATTGTTAGCTTCACGTAAAACAGAAAAGAGCTTTAAAGTAATAGAATGTAACAACCTCGCTAAACTAATCGCCTTAACTTAAGAACTGTGAAATTGGACTTTCAGTCTTATTGTTAATACTATTGTACATTATTTCACTTTTATGCGCTTTACAGATAAAATTAATCCACTGGGCTCGTTGATGCGATTACATTATTCTGAATACTCGTTGAGATAGCCAATTATATGTATATTAAACGTATTTTCGTTTATAGACAACAGTCCTTCTCATTACAATGGCATTCTATAGGCCTATTGAACCCGTCTATTATTGATGACCCTTTGACGTTGAGCAAAATATTCCCAATGGGCTTTATATGTGGAGTGCGCACTCAAGACCAAAACCTACTTCTAATATATTCGTACGTATACATTCTCCGCTGGGGTCACTCATAAATTTCAATGTACTAGTCAGGCTTGCGTACTTTAAGTGAAATATCTACCCCATTTAGAGATGCAAATAGCCAAAGTGGTTGATGAATGCTCAATTGCGATACTCTCAGGTGACTACAACAAGTTTTATTTAATTAAATGTTTATTGGCTAAGTAGTTTTCCAGCGAAATAAAAAATGTCGCGGTCAAAACCTTAACAAATTACCAAGTCGCCTTGGAAAAGCGTGGCGGGTATACTGTCCGTTCCCCTATAATGGGAGGCCCGAGTCCAGCAGTGGGTCATCTATGGGGTGTTATTATATGATTATATTCATTTTATGTACGAACCGAGCGAATCAGGAAACGCTCATAGAAAACAGGCGCTCGTTAAGCTTTCGGTACCGTGTATACCGAGCATACCGATTCGGCACCTTTCTGCTCGAACAAATCTGTTAACGGCTTTATATTTTTTTACACAAATCAAACCAAAATCTAAAGTTATGTTATAAAGAATTTCGAATTACGATTGATTTGGTCTATTAAAATAAGTTTTATAATAAAGTAATAGAAAACTGTGTACTGTCAGATAGTCATCTAGGCTTTAGGAGCCTTTTAGATTTCCCTTTTTACTTGGATAATTGCAATTTGAAGTACTGTTCACATTATACTTAGTAACTTCATAAACAAGTAATATTCGAAAAACTCCGAATACTACTTCCAAACCGCTATAACAAAGGAAATCTGTCGAATAAAAAACCCTTTATACCAGATTTCTTGAACGTTGTGAAACATAGGGCCTAATAAATATTCCCCGCAGTCGGATCGCTTCCTTTCGAGACGGGGTCTAGCTAAGATGAGGAAAACCGCTCAGATTTGTACCATAAACCCTCCTGTCACCGGAAAACATCGTACACGCCCGACATCTTTGGTAGATACACCGTGATACATGGTGAAATAAAAATTAGAATACATTTTCATGTTTGTTTAAAAATCACACTAATATTACCTATTACTATTGTCCAAAATGTGCCGATTAGTCTCCTTCAAATTAGACCGGCACTAGAATAATAATTACTTATAGATTTATATAATACTAGCTGACCGGCAAACTTCGTATCGGTTAACCAATTAACTATAAATTAAGATGTAGGCTATCCTATTTTTCAAGTTGGATCAAACTGCACACGGTGTTCGAATTTGGTTAAAATCGGTTAAGTAGTTTAGGAGTCCATCGCGGACAAATAAACGTGACACGTAATTTATATATATGTAGATAAGATTTAATGCAATACTATGTGTACCTACTAGAGTTTTTCTCGCAGTTACACCGCGAGACAAACGTAGAATCTTGAAATTTTAAATTATTTTATTATGTATATTGTCGGCCTCAGAGCAGAATCTTCTTATTAAATATTATGTCGTTATTTTTTCGTCAGTTGTGATTATATATACATGTAATATGTTACAATTTCTGTCTATATAAATGAAGTATTTGAGAACAAATACCTCGTTAATATTACCATCTAAAGTCTCTGTAGACTAATAAGTATTTTAAATATAATCTAAATTAATTAAATCAAATATTATGGCCTCTATAAAGGCCAAGATACTTTGTTACATGTTACAATATTGACGAAAAACGCCGAGGATGTAAACTTCAGTACAAAATTACATATAAATTATCTAACTGTTGGTAAAAATCGCTTAAAAATCCGTTACGTGGTTTAGGAGAAGTTAACAGATATATAGACAGACAGATGCGGAAAGTGACTTTGTTTCATATTATGTAAAGATACTCGTAATATAAAAAAATATATGCTTTGTATCACATAGTATAGATCATCATTTCTGCCATGCTTATATCCAATTCTCACAACCCTAGCGACAGCTACAACAGGATTTTCTTTTCCACGGCTGAACCTAAATTACTCTTTAATAATCATGTAAGATTCAAGCTCAGTTTTTTACTCATCTATATTCCGATTCATAAAGCCACTTTCCTGGAACAATATAAGGAACGGGCCGGACTTAATTGGGTCACGAACCAGACGGTGTCGAACATGGGATGCCATTAATAGAACCACTTCTTCTTTTACATTATTACGACTCGAACCTAAAAGTTGGTCCAAAATAATTACTTGCCATTCTATTCCAAACGATAATGTTAATTTTATTTTTATGTTAATAAAGTCACGAACTAGACATCAACAAGTGCTTTGAAGAAAATCAGGACTTATTGTTGCTGAACCTCTTGGAAACAAAGACTTCAAGAAAATAATAAGTAGAAGGTCTGTAGCTTGTATAAATCATCTGTTGATTACTAAAAGCATAATAAAAATAATTTACAAAAATAAATATTTTCAGGGTTTCATAGCCAACTCCAAACAGAACGATCATATGTATTTGCCATATCCGACTGACCGTCTGTTCGTGATGTCACAATGGTTTTTCTTGCATAATAATAATAAATGGATGAAATTTAACAAGAAGGTTAATGGTTATAAAGCGATAGAAAGATATGTAATGAAACTACGGAAAAAGTAAGAGTGTATTTAGAGTAGCTCCTATACATTAAGGGCTTTACTTATAATAATCTGGTTAAGAAAGGGTTAGTCATCTCTTAAATAAGAGACTCTTAAGCCCTTAATCAATGGCTGTTTCAAATAAAACTTGCCATCTTGCCTCTTAGCAGTCACTTAAACTACCTCTCGATGTTAGTTATTTTTGAGAATTATTTATGAGTTACTTTACCACCACCTCTTATCCTTAAGAGCAGTTTATGCGTAAGATTTTCTTTCATCAATTGCTGAGCAGTTTCTTAAAATGTAACAAACGATTATAAGTAAGGCCATTTGGATTGAAATGTTTTTTTAGTGCTATAGCGGACGAGGCGAAAATGAACTTAAAACAGTTTTCGATAGCAAACGTATATTAGAATTTTTCAATATTTTTACAGACAATGTCACAATTCAGAAAAAGAAACAACAAACAAAAAGTATAATTTTTAAGGAGTTTCTCCGTCGCCAACACTCCCCACCCCAGTGCTGGAGCAGCACTCACTCCTCAAGTCAATCCGAGCCACACGCGCTGCTGGTCGCCGAAATATTCCGTTCTGTGTTTTAACATCAACGACTCTTGTGCGGCCATCTTTCCCAGGTAGTGTTGTCACAACAAGACCCTTTGGCCAAACATTTCTGGGGGTGCTAGGGTCTACTATCAATACCAAATCTCCAACTTGTAATGGCCTCTGTTCCTGATGCCACTTTGTTCTTGGGCGCATTTCCGGCAATACTTCTCGCAACCAACGTTTCCAAAACATATCTGCTAGTGTTTGCGATATTCGCCACTGTTTTCGAAGGTAGGAGTCAGAGTTATCGAAAACACCAAGCGTTGGCATGTTGGAAGAATAGCCCAACATAAAGTGGTTAGGAGTCAGTGTCTCTTCGCAGTTGGGTTCTACTGTAACATGAGTTAATGGGCGACTATTTACCATTTGCTCCACTTCAGTCATCAAGGTGTGAAGAGTTTCATCTCTAGGCGCTTGTTCTCTTAAAATAACATAGAGTGCTGACTTTATTGATCTGATTAATCGCTCCCAAGCCCCACCCCAGTGTGGGCTAGCTGGAGGAATAAAAGTCCATGATGTCGCCATACTATAATTAATTATTCCCGCTTTAAGCTTCTCTGTGTCCAGTTCCGTGACGCACCTTCTTAGCTCTGTGTCGGCTCCTTTCAAATTCGTGCCATTGTCAGAATACAGATATCGAGGCCATCCTCTTCTCGCAGCCATCCGACGAACAGCCATTATTAGAGCGTCAGTAGTGAGCTTGTTTACTATCTCTATATGAACAGCTCTCACTGTCAAGCATGTAAAAATAACTCCATACCTCTTTTCGCGATGGCGTCCGACAGTTACATCCAATGGCCCAAACAGGTCAACACCAGTATAAGTAAAGGGCCGATGATGGTGAGCAATTCTTGCTCTTGGTAAATCTCCCATCCGAGGCGGTTGTGGCTGTGCCTTTCTAATGCGACAAAATAAGCATTTGGCGCTAATGCTCTTAACAGTCGGTCGTAGTCGTAATATCCAGTAGCGCTGTTTTAAATTATTTACAACCAACTCTTGGTTGCCATGACAGGCTTTCACGTGATAATATTGTACAATTAGGTGCGCGATATGACAGCGACCATCCAGTATCACTGGCTGCTTGACATCTATGTGCACACCCGAAGCGGCGTTGATACGGCCACCTACTCGTAGAACTCCCTGGACATCCAGGATCGGCGTCAAGGTAAGTAACTTACTCTTTTTGGACAATAATTTATTCTGTTTCAGGTTGCTCAGATCATCAGGAAAATGTTTCATTTGAGAATATTTAATCAACAAGATTTCAGCACGTTCCATCATCTCTCCAGCCAAATCGCAGGGGGTTTTTCTACATTTAGCAATAAAAGTTATCATCACGCACGTCGTTCTTACTAGCCGAAGCCAAGAAGAAAATCTTTCAGGTTCAGGCACCGCAGGTAGGCATTCAGGTTCTACGGCACATATATTTACATATTCCAATATATCCGACGCTAAGTTTTTCTGTATAATGCAATCTTCAGGCCATGAAACTTCTTCTTGATATAGAAATGAAGGTCCATATAACCATTCATTTTGCAAAATTTGCATATCACATGATTCCCGTGTAGCGATGTCTGCAACATTTAATTTGGTTGGAATGTACCTCCAGTCGTTAATCTTGGTTAACTCGTCAATTTCACCAAGACGATGTGCGACGTAAGCCTTGTAGTTCCTCATGTCATTGCGTATCCAGTGTAATACTGTAACAGAGTCGCACCAAAAATATGTATTCGTCGGTATCATTCTATGTTCATTACATATACTGTTAGCAAGTCTGCTAGCTAATAACGCAGCTTGTAGTTCTAGCCGTGGCACAGAAACGTACTTGACTGGCGCCACTCGACTTTTACTGGAAATTAAAGAAACTTGAACTTCGTTGTTTGAATTATACCACCTCCAGTATGCTGCAGCGCACATAGCCCTCGTTGAAGCGTCACAAAATATATGCAACTGCAGATTTCTATACGAAAAGTTTTCCAAACATTCGTTCTGTACGGGTTTATTTTTCGTTACGCTATCAGTCTGTATAGAGCCTTTAGTTGCTAATGCGTAATATCGAGGTACACGTAATGTACTTACTTTTCTTAACAGGTCTAACCATCCTTTCCATCTTGTAAATATATCATCTGTCACTTCCAAGTCCCAGGTTATCCCAGAGCGCCATGTGTCTTGTAACATGATTTTGCCCTTTATGGTAATGGGCGAAAGGAACCCATAAATGTCGAATATGGACATAATCACACGTAGCATTTCCCTTTTTGTAGGCTTTTTTTCTCCTACCATCAAAGGTGCAGGGATCTTTTTAAAAGAAACGTCAAATCCTAGAGTATCTTCTGAGGGGAACCAAATCAAACCCAAGGTGCGTTCTCCAGTGCAAAATTGTTGACCATTCTTAAAGGTGACAGCTGTAGGTTTAAGACTTTCATCAGGTAAATGACATAAAACAGATTTGCAATTGGAGGTAAAGTTTCTTATCTCAAACCCACCTTGTTCGTGCACGTACGTAACGTCTTTTACGAGTGAAGTGGCAATTTCTTCGTTATCAAAACTATCTATGTAATCGTCCATGTAATGCTGTTTGCATATGGCATTGACTGCATCCGGAAACATCGATGCAAACCTAGTAGCATTTTTATTCTTTACAAATTGAGCTATAAACGGCGAACAGTTCGCTCCGAATATTAGCGATCTCATAGTAAAAACTTTTACTGGTTTATCTGCAGTTTCCTTCCATAAAAATCGAAATGCATCCCTGTCTTCCTTGTGTATTTTAACTCTCAAAAACATGTCTTTAATGTCACCTGTGACGGCTACTTTTCTTTCTCTGAATCTTAGCATTATGCCATATAAAGAAATAAGTAGGTCGGGACCTTGTAATAAAAAGTCATTCAAACTCATTCCTTTACATTTTGCCGCCGCATCAAATACTAAGCGCAATTTTTGTTTATTAGGGTTGTCTACACCAAAATGTGGGAGGTACCAGACATGTTTAGGATTGGTTATGCATTCGATTTCTGAAGCGTAATCATTCTGCAGAAGATGATCGACTCTTTCTTTATACCGGGTGGCAAAACCTACATTATTTTTCATGTTCTTTTCGATGCACCTCAGCCTTATCAGTGCATTGTCATAAGAATCTGGCATCTTAATATTGGTGTTCTTCCATGGCAATCCTACAAACCATCTTCCATCTATCAGCTTAGCAGTGCTCTCTAGTTGTTCAATGGCTTGTCTTTCTTCTCTGTTCTGTCTGGGCTTAGAAGAAATACCCAATGCATCAATGGCGAAGGACTGTCGCATCTCTTCCTGCATCTCTTGTAGAATGCGATCTGATTCATGGCTGGATGGATGACTTTCTTCTGACAATATGAGAGCAGATTGTAACGCAAACTTTCCCTTTTTAAACGGCATCCGAGTACTACCATGAACACACCATCCCAACAGTGTACGAGTTAAATAGGGTTCAGATGGTTTACATTTTATTATTTCCAAAGGCATTAGCAAATTGTAGTTATCTTGTCCTAATAAAATTTCGTGCTTACAATTTCCATCCAAAAGTATATTGGTCAACTCAGGCTTCATTATCCCACAAGAATTCAATTTGAGTATGCTGTAATCTTGTACCGGTAAATTCAAATCCTTTACGCTGTATGCGCGTATTTCAAACATCCTTCCTTCATCATTAGAAATACTAAAATTAACATTTTCACTTTCGCACGTGATATCTCCATTATTCCACGCTCCGCAAACTCGCATCGAATGTTTGTGTCCTCGCAACCCTAGCTTATTTGCTAGGTTATCACTTATCAAAGTGACAGTTGATCCGTCATCAAGTAAAGCCCTAGTACGCTCTATGCCGCTAGGTCCATGAATGTAAACGGAGACTGTTTTTAACAAAACCTTATTATCGTTTGCGGTCACATGTGCGATAATTCCCGTTTGCGTTTCACCTTCGGTCACGTCACTGATGTTCACTCTGTTTCGTAGCGAGTTTTTATTTTCAGTATAATGGAGCAAACGATGATGTGATCTGCCACAATCTTCTACCTCACAAACAGGCTCAGAGCAATCACTTTGCTTATGTTTAGAAACTAAACATTTAAAACAAATACCGTGTCGTTTAGCATAAGCCCAACGATCTTTGCAAAGAGATTTTTTAAATTTCTTACAGTCTGTTAACAAATGTTTCGACATATGACAGTAACGGCACATTAGTCCCCCGTCTTCTTGATTGTGCTTTGAATAAAACAATACTGCTTGGCCACGATGTCTTAAGTTTTCACCATAAACAAGACTTGATAGGTTAACAGCAGTCTTTGTTATCTTTTCTGCTTCTTCAGCAAGAAATTCAGACAAAATTACAAGCTTTGGTTTCATCATTTTATTGAAAAGAGGATAACTGTAGTCAGTCCATTTGGAAATCAGTACAGCAGGCAATTTGGAAAGAATCAATGACAAGATATTCATACCATTCAAATAGTCTTCACACCCAATAGTAGTTACTGCAGCTACGTAATTTCTAACCTTTATGGAAAATGGAATTATATCCTTTTGATATTCCTGTGAAATCGGTCGTAGTTTATAAATATCTTGTAAAATCCTGTTAATAATAATATCGGGATTACCAAACTGAAGTTCTAAAGTTGACATAATTGTTTCAACAGAGGTAGCGCTGATTAGTAGGGCAGTCACGGTATCTTTTGCTGCCCCGTGAAGACTCTTCCTCAAACGCCAAAGATTTTCATCCTCACTGAAGTTGCAGATACGTGTCGATTCTTCAAAAGCCTTTTTAAAATGAAGCCAATCAAGAGGATCACCTGAAAATAAAGGTAATTCTTTAGCTGTACATAGTCGAGTGAGCATCCGGTTGTTCACTCCGCTACTATTGGCAGCGGAAGTAGCAGCAGCTAGATCCTTGAGTGCACTCGCCAACGCGTGCACGGTTCCGTCCATGCCGTCTTGAGCAGCTGACACGTGCGGTGCAGCAGATGCTTGAGGGCCCATAGTTCCCTTGGGTTGCAGGTCAGTCTGCATCTTTTGATTCTGGGCGTTGTCTTCCAACCAATTTTCCACCATACAGTGTTCTGGTTCACGTTCGATAGCAGCGTCAGAATGCAGTGAACAGTTGTCTACCTCGTCCAATTCTTTAAGGTTTGCTGCAAGTTTTAAATCAATGAGTTCCATTTGAATACGAGCTTTTGCTTCTGCAGCTTCCACCTGCAGCCTTTTTCTTCTTGCAGCAATCGAAGATGAAGTCGACCTTACTGATTTGTTACCTTTGGACTTCACAGTATGTGCCGATGAATGCCCATTAGTTCCAGGAGAACGTGGCCTTAAGTTCCCGGATTCGTCATTTGTTTCAACGGCTGTCGTCCTTGGTACTTCTTCAGTTGTGACTTCGGTTGTCGCCTCAATCATCTTCTTGTGCGCGCTCCTTGTGAGCACCATACTTTTCGGCGATAACTGGTTCATGAGGGATCCGGCCGAAGACCAAAAATATAGCGGACGAGGCGAAAATGAACTTAAAACAGTTTTCGATAGCAAACGTATATTAGAATTTTTCAATATTTTTACAGACAATGTCACAATTCAGAAAAAGAAACAACAACATTGACATTAATTAATTCACTTATTCGTATGGGGTAACGTCAGTCATCTATTGGAACACATACTGTTCCTATATCGGTTGAAATGCTATTGCAATAAATG
The DNA here is from genome assembly GCA_012273795.1 of Dendrolimus punctatus. NCBI lineage: Eukaryota > Metazoa > Arthropoda > Insecta > Lepidoptera > Lasiocampidae > Dendrolimus > Dendrolimus punctatus. The sequence continues at coordinate 9,028,525 of CM022538.1, forward strand.
AATAGTAAGAAATAGGTACCGGCCATTAATGGCTTTTTTAACGAAATCAATAAATTGCGAAATGCAGTCTCCCTTAAAAGAGCAGCAGCGCATTTGTAGCACCTTTGGTGTTGCAAATGTCCATAGGCGACGGTAATCGCTTGCCATCAAGTGGATTCTCTGCCTGTCTGCTGAACTCCTGCAATAAAAAAACTATTGACCCATAAGCAGTGAAAATAGTGTCTCTGCTTTTAACTTTTTGAACTACGAAGTGGATATTTTTGATAAAAAAAAAAGGTGCTCGAGCATAAAAATACTTTTTACAAATATTATTTTAAACAATACCCGTTCAGTAGTTTTAGAGATATATAGTGTTTTCGTGAAATAATGCGAAAATAACTTTAACATCAGATATGAATCGCAATACGAGTATTATGATACAAAATAAATCAGTACAAAAAGTTAAATAAGATGTCTAAAGCTCTGGTCCAAACATCGTAACCGAAAGTTGTGTTCTTGTAATTATTTGTGTTGTGGATTATGGCAACGAAGGTAAATGTTTCTGCACGTGGCATGTGGCTCCAGTCAACGCAAGCTTTGCTGGAATGGAAAAGAAATTTGAAACATTAATACCATATAATAAGAATATAAAGAAAGATCTAAGTAGGTACTTTAATGTGGTACTTTGGTGGTAAGTTCTACTTTGTTGATCAGTTTCTCGAGATATAACAACATATATTAGACTTAGGGCCGCTTGCATAACGATAGCCTTTAAATAAAAGTCGTCGTCGTCGTCGTCAGCCATTCACAGTCCACTGCTGGACGTAGGCCTCCCCAAGACGGCGCCACTCATACCTAAAGTAGTTAATCATATTAAACTGCCTAAATACGTTTTACACAAAATGTATTGACGGTACTAATTCTAAATATGTTTGAATATTTAGCGGCATATTTTGCATTGTGCAAGACGCTAATCGTATTTAAAGGTGTTAAATACTTTTAGTGTTTCTTAAATAAATTTAAGGAACGTTAATACGCAACGAATTGAAAGCAGTATTTACAATGAGTTAAATAATTTCTTCACTGAAGAAGGTTTATATGTATGTTTAAAAAACCTAATTAACTAAAACTATAGATAAAGCACCTATGTGCTATGGGGAAGTTTCTAAAAAGCTTGCAGCATTACCACGTTGGATAGCTATCCTTATTATTTCGCCAAAATAAACGCCAGTGTTTTGGTCACTTGAGGCGTTTACAAGGCCTTTGCCAACGCGCGACGTCCTATAAAGTTTCAGAGCGTCTGGGCAAACCCCAGGGTTTCGACCCCAAAAATAAATTTTAAATCAAAGTAAACAAATTAGAGACTACATATTTATAATAATACAATATAAGTTGAAAATGGTGTTTCTCTTTTTTCTTTTAAAAAAGAAGAGAAAAAGCAAGTATTTTATTTAGGGTACAATTTAAATGCTCACCAAAAATATTTTTTGTCCCTTAGACTAAGCACCAAATAAAATATATTACTTCATATAAATTTAATCCACTCTATACCGAAGTGCCTAAAAACAATGTTTTACGTTCCAAAATAAATATACACTCATCAGAATAATTGTACGTTTTGTATTTAAATTCTTTTTGCTTATCAAAATGGATAAATGACCACCAAATATTGTTTTACTAAAACACTAACATTCAAACCGAAAATTACAATTCTAAATAGTTTAAGTGTAATCAAATTATCCAACTTGAATCCAAGAGTGGAAAAAATACATATTAAATTAATTATCGAAGTTTGAAATTCACGACAATGATCTGGTAATTTTGTCGCCGAGACGTTTTTTTACGTTTTTCGACGGGATTTATTTAGATAGGAGAATGTATGTGTCCGAAAATTTAAATATGTGGAGTTTTAAACAGTCGGTTAGGTTAGGTTATGTGTAGACCACCGTATGGGACGCCGTCTCCTCCTTCTGCGAGCACGTCATGTTTGCGAAGGAGGAGGCGGAACGGGAGCGTGAGCGCACTTCCTTGCTCCGCTCCCGACAAAGGAGGACGCGCCGACGCCGGAGGTCTGACCTAGACCTTCGGCCACCGTAAGCGGGCGGCGCGGGTGGGGCCTCTAGGGGTATAGAGGTTCTCACTCACCCGCACATGCCGTCGAGATGAGAGCGCGAGTGTTCCGCGCGCGCTCATCTCTCTTCCCGTGGGGCGCGTTACAGACCGCCCCACGCCCGGAGAGACCGAGACGTCACCGGGGGAATAGCTCCCCCGGCATTGGAAGAGGCCCAGTGAGCGGGGCCCACGCCTGCCAGGGAATGCGGAGCCGGGTAGCCTATTCCCGTAGCCCTGGCATAAGGCGCAGGACGGAACACCCAGGGGTTTTAGTGGGTATCCCTAAGTTGGGAGTGGCAATAGCGTGGCACCGGTTCTGACCGGGCACGCTAGTGCCACCCCCGATCTGGCGAATCCCACACTGTCTCACCGGGTCGCGAGCATCCCCCAGGCTTCTGTGCCTGTCGCGGCTTAGTCCTCAATCGGATTTCCCCTGGCCAAAAAAAACAAAAAAAAAAAAAAAAAAAGGTTATGTGTAGACCAAAGCGCACGAGCCGAGCGAGCGTGCCGCGACCGCGGCCGGCGAGTACCAGAACCGACTTTAACCATTCACTATTTATCTTATGTATAAGTGAAATTATTTGGTATTAAAAATAATTGTACGTTGGACCATTTGCTATTTTGCCTCAGCAAAAATTACTAAATTGGAAGTGGAGAAACAAAATATTGGTAATATCGACTTAGCGATAATGTAAAATATTTGGTCTAAAATTAGCTTTAAAGGCGTTTATGTATTTTTATGGCATAGCATTAAAAGGAAAATAGCTTCATTTCTACAATACTTCTGGAAACACAATTTGGTGAGCATTTATCCATTCTGGTAGGTATTTCGAATTTATTGGTAGTAAAATACGTGCATTTCTGGTAGGCGTTTAAACACATGCCTTTTATTTAATATATATTTCCCAAGTTAGGTTTTTTCTGGGCGATTGTTCTTCCTGTATGTTAAGTAACTTACATTTTATAATGAACTAGCGGTCCCGGCAGACGACGTCCTGCCTTGAAAAAAAATTTAGAAACCGGGTGCAATGCCACCTACCGAGCCCAATTGTGAATATTAACCATCCTCGAATCCACTTAAAAACACACAAAAAAAAAACATTCAAATCGGTCTAGCCGTTTAAGAGGGGTACACTGTCAACACACGTACAGAAAAATTATATACATATATAAAGATAATTCGTTTATTACCAGCGATGAAAACTTATTCACCGAGAAAGTGAGAACATTATCAAGAAATTATGATTATTTAATAAAAATTTAAAACAGATACTTAGAGAAAATTAAGTATTCCATTCGCAACTTGAGTAACCAATTGGCTCTTCGTAACAACTACTAAAATGGACGAAGTGGAAACAGTAATTGCAACTCAATTTCACTTTAAAAGACATTAAAACTTGCTGTCACGAGTGAAAAATAATCTCACTGGTAAAATTATAGCTTACAAGATGAACGAAGACAGATAAGAGCGGCCGTGGATTACAGCAGGCCTAGGGTTGTACCGTTTTCAAACGAAACAGACTTGTCCCATATTCCTATTACCTATCTGCCCACGTATATAATGCAATACAATTTTGCAGATAGATTAGCCTCGAGATGTTTTTGCTTTTGTAGTAATATTTATATATTTACAGGATTTCTAAATTTGAAATTTAATTTTCTTGAAAGTTAGTATTAAAAATATTTAATATTTTTTTGATTGCATCAGTTCAGCAGACAGGCAGACGGCTCATTAGATGGAAAGTGGTCTACATCGCCTGTGAACATTTGCAGCACCAAGGGTGCCACAAATGCGCTGCTGCGCTCTTAAGGGATATTTGAACCTGGTCACTAATGCCGGAAGACAACTCAGGCCGCCCAGCCGCAGGAAATTGTATTCTTTCTCCGTTCCTGCACGGATAAAATAATTATTAGTTACCACGAATGTCGCTATTCAAATAAAGTAAGGATGATGGTTGTACGGTGCAACCGTACAGACTGCACAATCAGCATTTACGCGAGCAAGCGTTATATTCGACAATCAAATTAAACAGTTCACATAAAGGTATCGCGACTCGCGTACGTGTAACTCATAATATCATATCATATCATTCCATATCTAGTATTAAGTTAATATCAATAAATCATAGTTCCAAGTTAATCTATCTAGTTATTTAATATCCCCGGATGTAACAAACCGTACATCTTTATGGTCCTTCGAGCTTTACGTTAAGCAGGACCTACTTCGCGAGTGTTTAATACGTAATAGGAGTACCAGCGCGGTAGGAACTGCCACGTAAGTGAGCTAGCAGCATCGGTGAGTCCACATTGTCAATCTTATCTAAGAAATCTTATCTTTACTATCACGAGAAAATGGAAGATCTCGTTTTAACACAAAATCAAATCATGGGAGCCATGGAACAGCTCCTGGTCAATTTCAAAAAAGACGGTGTCGAACGCAAGACTCCGGCTCATATAAAAAAGCGAATAAGCACATTGGAAACGTATTGGCATGAGTTTCAGTGCAATCACATAAAAATTTGTGAATTTGAAAATAAATCGCATGATTATTTTATAAATAGGTATTATGAAAGAACGTCAAAATTTTACTCAGAAACACGTACCTATATGATAAATTATTTGCCATCGGAATCTCAGGAGAAAGAATTCATCAGACCTGAAACGCCAGGATATTTAACACAACCATCATCAAGCGAGCAGAGACATGCGCAGGGGGTAGACAGCACGCCTCAACCATCCGCGCGTTCCGAAACATCCTTTCAGGTTCCGAAGACTCAAAGTCAAAGTTCGCCTAGTAGACTGGAAGAATTATTAAGAAAGCAAAGTAGTAATTTTAAAGCCTTCCAAAGAACTATCAAGAGCATAGATCTGGAAATCATTTCCCAAAAATGGGAATTCGAAGACGCAATGACCTCAGTGCAGACACGATGGTCCGTTATTGATGCTCTGCATTGGGAAATTGACAGCGAGCTTTTCGAAGAGAATGAAGAATATGAAGAAGCATACAACTCGTATGAGCAAAGGTACCTTCAAATCAAAAAAGAAATAAATAGCAAGATGTGGTCAGAATGTCATCGCGAAAAGTCTACTCCACATATCGACATCCCGACGTTCAGCGGCAGTTATCATCTGTGGGTATCCTTTAAGGATTTATTTTTAGAAACTATTCACAGAAACAGATGCCTATCGAACGCACAGAAGATGCAGTTCCTGAAAAGCAAACTTAAGGGCGAAGCTGAGAAATTGGTGCAACATCTAAATATAAGCTCGGATAATTATACCGCTTGTTGGGAGTTACTAGATCATCGCTACAGTAACCCTAAGCTAATATTCAACTCTCACATGTCTATTATCATGAATCTTCCGATTATACCGCAACAATCAGCATCAGCAATCAAAAGGCTCCATGACACAACAAATGAATGCTTAAATGCTATAAAAAACTTAGGAGTTGCTATTGATACCTGGGACCCGATGATAGTTTATATCTTATCACAAAAATTAGACCAAGAGAGTCACAATGACTATATCGAGTCATTAAAAAATCCAAGGGAGTTGCCATCCTTACAGGAATTTTTAACATTTTTAGAGGCGAAATTTACCGCCTTAGAATCATCTAAATGTAAGCAAGATCAATCAAAACCCATCCAGCAACAACAGCAAATATCTTCATCGAGCGCATTCAAAAAATCATACAAATTTAAATCATTTATTAGCAGTCAAAATCCATTATTTAAATCGCAAAACAATAACAAAAATACCTCGGCAACAGTGCATAATTGCCCAGTTTGCAATAAAAATCATGTCGTACCGAATTGCGACACTTTCGCAGGGTATCGACCTGAGGTACAAAGGCAAACTATTGCAAAGTTATCTTTATGTAAAAACTGCCTTTATAATCATAACGGTAGAGATTGTTTTTCGAACAAAGATTGTCATAAGTGTCATGCAAAACATCATACTGTTGTTCATGAAGCATTTACTTCACCGATGACATCGCAAAATTTCGCAATATCGGATAACTTTTATAAACAATCGAAAGGTAGCACACACGTGTCACTAGAGGACACGCAGGAAATTCTCTTGGCCACATCCCTGGTGACAGTTCAAGCCGCAGATGGCACTAAGATTATCATGCGTGCTCTCATCGACCAAGGATCGCAGACATCGCTTATAACAGAAAACGCAGCTCAAACACTAGGTATCCCACGCCAGCATTGTAAAGGAGTAATCTTAGGTTTAGGAGCGCAGGGAAATACTTGCAAAGGCATGATGAATGTCAAAATATCTTCTATCTATAGCGATTATTCGCTAAATACCGGAGTTTTTATAATAAAACACGCGGTTAACAATTTACCCAATAAATCATTTTCTAAGCCAAACTGGTCTTTTATACAAAATATACAATTAGCAGATCCAGAATTTTATCGTCGTAGATCTATAGACCTGCTATTAGGTGCAGACGTCTACTCATCTATTATCATGGGAGGAATTATCAAAGAAAACCACTCATTACCGGTAGCCCAGCAAACACGACTGGGATGGATCTTATGTGGCAACGTGAAATCATACCAATGTAATGTAGTCATGCTTGATGTAGAAAACTTGCATAAGTTTTGGTCTATCGAAGATATCAACGAAAACATAGATATTTCGGATGAGGATTATCAATGTACTCAGCTTTATAAATCAACGACTACTCGTCAGCCAGACGGGAAGTACATTGTTCGCCTTCCTCTACACCCAGATGCAGAGGAAAAGCTAGGGTTATCTAAACCAAAAGCATGTGCCCAATTTTATCAGCTAGAAAAAAGGTTACAAAAGGACTACATATTATCAAATAAATACAAAGAATTTATAAATGAATATATCGATATGGGTCACATGCACTTAACAACAACAAGTAACATGAAACCTGCCTACTATTTGCCGCACCACGGTGTACATCGCGCTGATTCGAATACTACGTCACTGCGAGTAGTATTTAATGCATCGGAAAAAACAGATACGGGTTTAAGTCTTAACGATGTTATGTATCGGGGTTCAAATTTGCAACAGGATATTTTATCATTAGTATTAAAATGGAGGAAATACAAATATGCCTTTACTGCAGACATCGAAAAGATGTTTAGGCAGATTTTCGTACACGAAGAAGATCAGCGTTATCAACAAATCGTTTGGCGCGAAAATCCCAATCATCACCTCAAAGAATATACTTTAGCGACTGTAACATATGGTACTAAAGCCGCACCATATTTAGCAATGATGACACTTAAACAGTTAGCTATAGACGAACGCAGTCGTTATCCAGTAGCAGCGAAGGTTTTAGAGGAGCAATTTTACATGGATGACGTACTTAGTGGCGCGTTTGACCTCACATCGGCAAAGCAATTGCAAGAGGATCTTATAGAACTCCTCAAATCAGGAGGATTTAACCTTCGTAAATGGTCAGCGAATGAGATATCATTATTAGAGAATGTTGATAAAGCAGAAAGCATACCTAATACGTATGACTTTAAGTATCAATCGTCTACAAAAGCACTTGGTCTTACGTGGAATGCCCAACAGGATAAGTTTAAGTTCATGTGTAAGTTAACTACGCAGCCAGATGCGAAACCAACGAAGCGAGTACTATTAGGCGAAATATCCAAAATTTTCGATCCACTTGGATGGTTAGCACCGGCAGTAGTACAACTTAAACTATTGTTCCAAAGCGTGTGGTCGATAGATCTCAAATGGGATGACGTCATACCAGAGGATATGTACACAAGATGGATCCGACTGAGAGCAGATATCGAAAAGATAAAGGATATAGAAGTTCCAAGATGGATAGGAAGCGAGCAGGATGATAGTATCGAATTACATGGGTTTTGCGATGCATCCCTAGCGGCATACGCATGCGTTGTCTATGCGCGAATAGTTCGTCAAAACCAAGTAAAAATCACACTCTTAGCGGCAAAAACTAAACTAGTACCGATCAGCAAAACTTCCACATCAAAAAAGAGTGACATATCATTGCCAAGGCTTGAATTAAGTGGCGCACTCTTGCTTTCAAAACTAATGACAAAAATCAAGCAGAGCTTAAGCGACTACAATCTACAAATAATAGCATGGTGCGATTCTACTGCAGTCCTTGGGTGGTTACAAGGTGATCCGAGTCGATGGAAACCCTTTGTAGCCAATCGCGTGAAAGAAATCACTGCAATCATACAACCAGAGTGCTGGTTTTATATCAAATCTAGCGAAAACCCGGCTGATTGTGCCAGTCGTGGTATGTTTGTTGAAAATTTAATAAAACATGACCTGTGGTGGAAAGGTCCTTCTTGGCTACCTTTATACGATCATCAAGCATATCAAAAGCAGTCAATATTTAAAACGGATTTAGAGTCTAAGAAAATACTATCAAATGTCATTATAAAAAACAATAATATTCAATTAAACTTCATCAGCGATTTTATAAATAAGTATAGTAATTTCACGCGGGCGTCACGCGTACTTACATGGATAATGCGAGCATTTTCTCGTAACCGCCAGAAAAAATCATTTTTGTCAATTGATGAACTGCGCAGGAGTCAGTTGAAAATCATTAGTTCTGTGCAGAGTTTAGAGTTCGAAAAGGAGTTGAATGATCTTCGAACACAGGGTAAGGTGGATCAAAAAAGCAAGCTGTTATGTCTTAATCCGTTTATAGACAGCGAAGGTCTACTGCGAGTTGGTGGTAGACTGAAAAATAGCAATATATCTTACAACATGAAACATCCTTATATCATACCTCATAACGGCCATCTAACTAATTTATTGATTGACTTTGCACACAAATCGACTTTTCACGGAGGAGCGAGATTAACTCACTCTTACCTTCGTAATCAGTACTGGATAGTGGGCGGGAATAGAGCAGTTAAAAATCGATTGCGTCGTTGTGTACTATGCAGGCGACACAATCCAATCAAGCATACACAACTCATGGGAAACCTACCGGAGGCTAGGAGCAATCCCACGAGGCCTTTTTATCATTGCGGAGTAGACTATACAGGCTACGTAGATATCAAATCTAGCAAAGGCCGCGGCATCAAATCTACCAAAGGGTATGTGGCTGTATTTACCTGTATGGTTACAAAGGCGGTACATTTGGAGTTAGTATCCGACCTTACATCTTCAGCATTTTTAGCAGCATTACGTCGATTATCGGCGAGAAGAGGAAGCCCACGTCATCTATACAGTGACAACGGCACTAATTTTGTAGGAGCAAGCAAAATATTAGAGAAAGAATTTATTAACCATCAGTCAATACTATCAGAAGACTTCTACGCGGAACTTCATCAAATGAAAATCGAATGGCATTTCAATGCGCCTTCTTGGCCCAGTGCTGGAGGGCTATGGGAAGCAGCTGTTAAAAGTTTAAAATATCACCTACGTAGAGTCTTAGGTGATCAAAAGTTAACATATGAAGAGTTTACAACTCTGCTTTCTCAGCTTGAAGCTTGTCTCAATTCGAGACCCTTAACTACATTAACCGAAGATCCACAAGATTTGGATTATCTTACTCCTTCACATTTCTTAGCGAGCGGTCCAGTATTGACAATCTTAGAGACTGAAAGAGATGAAAGGACTAGGTGGCAACTTACACAAAAAATATTCAACGACATCTGGAAACGATGGCGCGCTGAATATTTAACGCAATTATCTGCCAGAAGTAAATGGCGAACTTCACAAACTAATATAGAGTTAAATGATGTCGTAATAATACATGACGCCAATCTACCACCAGGAAAATGGTCATTGGGACGTGTTATCGAATTACATCCGGGAACGGATGACCACGTCCGGGTAGTCAGTGTAAAAACCAAAAACGGGATAATCAAGAGACCCATCATAAAATTATCAAAGCTTCCAACAAACAATCCAGAATCAAATAAAGAAATCACCACATCATACACAAGCACACGCAAACATCAAAACTCAAACAGTGTTTTACGAATCAATCCTGTATACCTTATTACTTTATTATTATTTTTCCTTACTTCAGCTGTAATCGCAAGTAGCGAATACAATATCACAAAACTAAGCAATAATAGACATATATTTTTCGACAACGTGGGAGATATGCGCTTAATTCAAGACCAATGGAAATTAATTGCATACTACGATATGCAACCCTATTGGCAAGGATCAAAGGTCCTTACGAGCTATATTACTCATCTGGATAAAATGTGCACTAATTCAGAAAACAACAACCATTGTAGCATTGTTTTACTCCAACTACGTCACGGGTACAAGGAATTAGAGTTCTATGACCGAATGTTACGTAATCAGAAATTCGATACTCCGAGGCGCATGCGACGAGGCCTTGTAAACGGAGTCGGCTATATCGCGAATACATTGTTCGGTGTTTTAGACGAGCGTTTCGCTGAACAGTATGAGCGCGATATTAATTTAGTCAAAGCTAATCAAAATCATTTATTACATCTTTGGAAGAACCAAACATCAGTTATAGAAGCAGAAAATAATTTATTACAAAGAATAGGAAATACGATAGAGAAGCAACACAAAATCTTTAATCAACACCTCAATGATCTAGATCAAATCACCAATAGTTTGAAGAAAGAGATAATTAAAGTAGAAGCTACAAACGACTTCATATTAACAAGCATAATAGCTAACAACATTCTTCTGAATCTAAAAAATATCCAAGACGCATTATTAGATACCATCACAAACCTCAAGCACTTCAATATTCATCTTCTTACTCCTTCTCAACTACAAAATGAACTTAGCATAATAGGAGGACAGCTCCCAAAGGATCTGGCACTTCCATTAGATAATCTGCAAACAGATCTACAAAATATCTATAAAATATTAAAGGTTAAAGTTAGAATGACGCAGCAATATTTTATTTTTCAAATACAAATTCCTATAATAAATAGAGAGAATTATGATATCTACAAAACATTTCCACTTCCACATCAAGTAGACAAACACATGGTGAACATCATTCCGGTATCAAGTTATATAGCGATGAACTTAAAAAAGGATACATTTATACCTATGTCTACTAGCGACTTTGATAAGTGTATATCGTATAACTTAAATACTTATCTTTGCGAACTGCAAACGCCCGTCTACCGTAGACACTCAGATGATAATCTGTGTGTTACAAGTAAACAAAGCCACGTGTGTAAGATTACACTAAGTGAATGTGAGACGACGTGGATAACAATTAAAACCAATGTTTTTATAATCAGCTGTTGCGGACAATGTCCCCTTAGATTTATATGTGGTGATCAAGTTACCGGCGAACAGGTGACTGGCCTCAACGTCATCACTTTGTGGAATGAATGTGTCATCAAAAGCGATTTATCCACCATCACATCTCACAAAGACTTCATAAACAAAATTAATATTGAGCCGGAGATACTAGCTCCGAAAATCGCACCTGTCAACCATTTTATCAACATATCGATACCTAACATCAGACCAGAGCTAGACTATAGTTCTATCAATCACTCACTATTGAATCTCGGAAAGCGAATAGAAGATATGAAAGCGGCATCGGATCAGGTTGACGTGTCTTACCACGATGTGCACCACTACGTCGCCATTTACTGCCTGGCGGTGGCAGGACTGGCAGCAGCAGTGGGCCTAGGCTGCGCCTACCGGCGGCGGTTTTCCGCCGCGCCGGTCGCGCACCAGCCCGCCATCAGCAGCAGTGTACAGTGCGTAAATGATAGTGTAAATGTGAAAACAGACACAAGTGTAGAGTGCGTGAGTGATAGCGAAAATGTAGGGCCATCAGACAATCAGTGTGCTAAGTGTCGTTCTACTGAATCTATCAACACGTCACCTATTCTAATGAAGCGTAGATTTAAGATCGAAGTATAATTATCGGGGTCTTTTTTGTACTTAGTTTTAAGGACTATTGTTTTTTCATCTTGTGATTAGGTTAGCTCATATCATACATCTTCCATATCTCATCTTGCTGTGCGGGAACATGTACGGTGCAACCGTACAGACTGCACAATCAGCATTTACGCGAGCAAGCGTTATATTCGACAATCAAATTAAACAGTTCACGTAAAAGCACCGCGACTCGCGTACGTGTAACTCATTATATCATATCATATCATTCCATATCTAGTATTAAGTTAATATCAATAAATCATAGTTCCAAGTTAATCTATCTAGTTATTTAATTTCCCCGGATGTAACAAACCGTACAATGGTTTTACAACGAATAAAGTTTCTCGACAATTTAATCGCGACAAAAAATGTACACGCCTGTTTTCCAGGTGCGAGGCATCTAGGAGTGCGAGGCCGTAGACGGTGACCTACGTCGCCCTCGCTTTACGCCGCCTCTGTTTCTGGCATTAGTGGTCAGGTTTCAGTGCCCCCTCCTAAGTAAAGTAGCAAGTTCGCAGCATCTCTTTTGTTGCAAGTGTAACCATTTTTGATCAGGTGGTCCATCAGTCTGTCTGTTGTAATCTCGCCACAGAAAAAAATGATATCTCGGATGTTTCAATGTAGTAAAATTTTAGCGTTAGCAGCTATGTAAGCTGTAAAGCTTTCATAGCTGCTGATGTTGATATTTGACGACTCAACCAAACTGATTCAATTGCTTGAAAGGAATAGCACTGAAAGGACTCGACGGTGTGTAATGATATTAAATGATGATGTTGTACAAAATTATGTAGAAAATACAATGTAAAGTATTTAATTTATTCTTCACTAAATTTCTAGTATAATTCTTTAAAAAAATTACAGAACGACAATTAATGTAAATTGAGTTGATGTTAGCTCTGTAAGTGTAAAATTGTTAGTTACTGCATTAATCTACTGAATACTCCATGTTCCAAATATTGGTGGTTGTCAGCCTATTCTAATCCATTATTAGACGAAGGCCTGCCTAAATTTGTACTACATATCCCCTGCATTTTTGTTATAAATACTACTAATGTCCTTGTTCAGATTATTTCAGATTAGAATGTCAATTCGTAGTCTCCACTACAGGACTCGTCTGCTTTAGGACTAGTTCTTCTTTCAGTAGCGACGTTAAATGGAGGCAACTCAAGCATTTCGCACATCTTTGCTAGCGTAAACTTCGTATGCGTATCCGGTGGAAATAATAACTTTTCCGGGACAATAAATATCCTATGTTCATCAAAGTGGCGAGTTAAATGGAACAATTTAGTAAATTAGTCCATTCCCATCGCCGGCCGAGAAGAAACAAATAAACATGTATATAAAGTCACTATCACATAATATCGGTTAGTTCGACGAGTACCTACGTTTTCATAGTATTTTTGTTAGCAGTACCAGCTCGTTGTAATAAGCAATTATGATAATACGCGCGTTAACTTTCCTTAAGGAATATTCGGACCCATATTATTAAGATGAGATGAACACTGAGCCAATACGACCTATCCCCAACTTTAGATGCTCGATACAATCGTCTTAACGTTACACAATATTACATTTGTCCTAAAAATTAGCTTCAATTCTTGCACAAAAGTCGCTAATTAGTTTAATACGTAATTACCAATAAAATACCTGTATTACCTACGGCAATCGAATTAATTAATTTCGTTACATCACCTGTTTCAGAAAATAGTAGTAAAAAAATAAATTTGAAATAAATACATGAAACTAATTATATTAATGATATTATTAGATATAAAAGTCCAGAACTATCGAGGAACTGCACCACAAAGTAATTGCTGTAGTACCTATTGATTTTAGTTAGATCAAAGTAGGTAAAAAAGGAACAAGAGAACCCACGTTTCTTTTAACTGGTGACCATAAGGTTGATAACAAATGTAGGTTCGGAGCGAAGTGTAATGAAAACAAGTGCTTTATTTAAATGGCTTCCCCTTATTTGAGTTAGGGCGATCTCGCACCTGAGCGCCGGGGCTTAAGGAAAGGATGCTAAATAAATATTTTCTAAATGGAAAGGATAAAGGGCACGCTTCAGCGATAAGTTTCTCGAGGTAACGTGAACAAGCAAGCCAGTTTGCCGAGGTTCCGACAACGTTTCTAATTAAGCGATTTGTTGCTACGAATACTTTGGTCGCGATTGTAACCGCGCCAAGTATTTTTTACTTAAAAAATATTATTATGTTATAGATAATAAACTTTAAGCCATTTCCTTCGGTTATATCTTTCGTTTTCCTATATAACATGCTCTCCATTTTTTTAGTTTCAATTCAAACTTGTATAAATTACCTAGTAACATTGTCATGTGAATATTACACACATATCTTATTCAAATTTATAGAGCTGCCAGTTTTTTAGGTACATGTCCTAGGGCAGCGGTTTGATCTGATTTTAATTTATACTTATAAAATGTAGATATTTGTTAGATTTTCATTTATTTGTTTGTAATAGTTCTAATTAAGTTCGTATATATACTTTATTTTAAGTATAAAATTTACTATAAGGTTTTATTTATTTGTAGAATTAAGTTACTACCCATAACTTTAAAATATAGATATAGGATATATTTACCTATAGAAATAATAATTCTGAAATAAGATTTCTTTCCATCTCGCAAGCAACGGTAATCTGGATGCCCATCCAGTTGGATTGACTCGAAGTGAACTGTTCAAATTCACTCAAAGATCATAACTTTCCGAGTCGTTTTTGTGCGTTTTAATTAAGTCACGAACCTGAGGCTTGGGTTTTGGCCCGTTTTCTTACGCACAGGTAATCACGATGGGAAGGCATTAATTCACATCTCTAGCCTGCTTCAACTCGATTGTTAACAACCTCACTTGAGCACGTACCAAACGAAGGCACAAAACCTGCTGATATAGCTCTGCAGTCGTACTTCACCAGTTGTCTTATAATATTATATCATTAAATTCAAAACCGGTCAATAAGGAGTCTGGGTCTAATTAAAAATAATAATTATAATGTGTATACAAATGAGACAGCTTCGCTTTCATACATTCTTGGGCCCAGATTACAAAAAGATGAGTGATTTTAACATTTCCTTTTATTATGTTGATATGTTTTTATAATTGTAGTCGGTTTACTTATTTTGAACTAATTAATATGTGACAAGTATTTTCAGATTATTAATTGTAGAAATTCATTCACATAAATCGTTCTTTTTTATTGTATGAGTTCAGGAGACAGGCAGATGGCCCACCTCATGGAAAATGGTTGGCTTTGCCTATGGACATATGTTAACTTATTTAATTTTATTTGTGACCTTATTTTTTAAATTTCTAGTGTTCAGATGGAAGTTGATGTGTTCCATTTTGTAATGTAAAATAAAACGCTTTTTTAAGCAATGTCTCAACTCAATATATTTTTTGAACCAAATGTCTACCTTTCCTTTATAAGTTTTTATGACTTAATTCTACTGGACGAACTGAAAAGGTTTTCTGAAGAACTTGCATACACATAAGTTAAAAATAAAGTCTATATTTTACTTTATGTATATCGCTTCGCAACGTGCTATCACTGGTTTGAAAAGAAAAAGCGACATTAAATTGGTATCTGTAATACAAGAAAAATATACTACATTCAAGACTTGCTTAAGCTGTTGATAAGCTTGTGTGCAAGTAGCTCAGCGTACTGGCTCGAGCATCTTCGCTTTTGAAAATTCGCTTAATTAAGGAACCATGGTGCGTACTTGCTTGCACATCCATCAACCGCTCATAATTAAAAAAACGGTGAGAAGTGTTTGTTACATTACCACTTTGTTAAAGTTTCCTTTGTGACATATATGGTTTTGAAGAATACTCTAGCATCACTTCTAACACCAAACAAGGTCGTCAAATACGATGTACCGTGATTACGATTCCATAGTTCGGACCGCTGTTGGCGACACTACACCATTCCCTATAACCGTCGGAGTGCACCAGGGATCTGTCCTCAGTCCGTTTCTGTTCAGCATGATATTAGACGAAGTGTCCAACAACACCAGAGATCGCGTCAGGAACTCTCGCATCGGCGGCAGCCTTCACGTCCGTGACATAGCAGACAAACTGCAGGAGAGTCGCTTACGCTGTACGGCCACGTTTTACGGAAACCGGCTAGTTACGTGGGGAACAAACGTCTAACCATGCCGGTCCGGTCGAAGGGGTAGGCCCAAGAAATGCTGGCTTGGCGTTGTGAGGGATGACATGCGTACCAACGGTCTCAACACAAGGGATGCCGACGATCGCGCGAAGTGGAGAAGAAAAATTAGGAAAACGGACCCTGGGCGTCGAAGTGATCGCTCCGAACGCAACCGGATTTAACGCTCGGATGATGATGATGAAGGTCGTCACATATGAAACTGAAGCTATAATATCATGACAACAAATGATGTTAAATCTAGGCAAGAACCATATTCCGAGTAACCAAAATAAACCCATAAACCACTGCTTGCTTTGACATGTCTAATTATTTGAAAATGGTCGGTATATCTGCCATACTTATCCAAGGCGGATTAGAGGGTTTTAAATACGCATTGATCCCATGAATCCTTTTTTTAACCCGACGGTATATCCAAGACGGGACCATTTTCAAGGATTCAAAGGCTACTCGAACGTAGCTGAAGGAATCGATTATCATTACATTTGTATATAATTATGTACTATCTATAATGAAAAATAAAACGGAATACTTTTTCTCCAAGAAAATGTAATTCGTCTCGGTATACGTATACGTAGTATACGAGACATATTTACATTAACACAGCCGCATAGAAATTCAAACAATAATATAAAACCAATCAAATATTTGTAACTATTATTATGAAAAAATATACTCTATTCTTCTATCCATGCCATTATCAAACAAAATCAGTATTACACTAAGCAAGCATTTAATTAGAAGTATATTGCAATTGACGGTAAGATAACTATTTCAAAGACAGGGCAAATCAATAGAACATCAAACAAACCAGCCAATTTGAATCAATTGCCTAATCTAGGCTTTACGAATTACTTGCTCCTAATGGCACAATGATTTGTAATTGATGTTATTATGAATTTCTCTCGGTGGCTGTGTACGAAATGGTATAGAATTAGGTCGAGTAATCTTGTTTGTTTGTTTTGTAACTGTTTTACTTGATTAATGAGTCTTCATTTTGGTTCATATATTACAAAGCAGCTTTTTCCTTAAATAAGCTCTATAAGCCCTTTAAAATGGAAGATGTGTGGAAGGAGGTTAACAAAACACATGTTAATTAGAGCTTATTAAAGAATAAACACGATATATTGGTAAGTATATTAAATAAAAGTAGACAAATTAACTTAACTCTAAATAGCCCTTAATTCAGCAAAAGCTGATGGAACAATAACCGCTGATCCTTGATGGGCTGAAGTACATTTACCTCAAGCATATTTTGGAAAACAGCGCGTTAGTGTCGGTAGACCGTAGCCTATTTACCATGACAAAATTGTAGCCAATTAGCATTCGATTTCAATAAGACATGTATTTTTGAAGATATTAATGAAACTAGATGAAATGAAATGTAAATCTTGGTTTATACAATTGGAAATCAATTTATTTGCCTACCTCTGCAAAAAACATGCATCATAATATCGAGGGGTGAATGGATATTTGTTACAAGCGACGTTTTCTAAGAGACATAACATAATATTGTTACGAGCTACAGGACTCGAATTAAAATGCCGTTGGAACTACTATAGAGTTTATTAGAACTGTACAAACCCGTATAAAACAGGTACAAATAAAACTGGATGCAACCAGTTCACATTGCACGATTAAATGCAATTCAACACGCGCAAAGTCCATCACTATATCGCTAATCGAAAGTACTACAAGTGTACTAGTTAAGTATAAAACAATGCCGGAACGGAGGCGTGAGACAGTCAAGCGACAATTACGATACGATCAAGACGTGTACATTCGATAAGCTATAGCGATATAGTCACGGACTTTGCGCGTGTTATTGAATCGTGCAGTTTGTACTGGTTGTGTCCAGTTATATTTGTACCTGTGATATACGTGTTTGTATAGTTCTAATAAATTCTATAGTAATTCCAACGGCAATTCAATTCTAGTCCTGTGACTCATAACAATATAATAAAAATATGTCGCATCTGGTTATCAGATGGGTGAAGGTCGAGCGTCGCTTAAACCATTAAAAAAAATTAAGAATTTTGTTTTCAATTGAAATCTATTCTTCTATTTTAATTATGCTACATAGATTTTTTTATTTAATTTTTGAATAGAAACTTCGTCCGACAGTGTCTACATCAACCTCATAGGAGATAACAAAATTACTAGTACATAGTTTATGAACTTTTGGGTCAGTTCAAACTTTAGACTCCTCTCTTCTGACATATTTTCAAAATGTCGCTTGAAACAAATGGCATTTTAACCATTATACATACAAAATAATTTCGTAACAAGTGCATGGCAGTCCATTTATGATAAGCTGTTATGTATAGATGACGAATGTAATCTAAAATGACTAATAGGCAACAAATAAATATTTTCTACAACATCTTTAAGTAGGTGCCAAGTAAAACAACAACATATATTTGGTAATACATACAATACATAACAAAATATACATAGTAATTTTTATGTTTTACCTCGCACCAAATTCAAGATGTACAAAATATTTATGGTTCTTCCTCATTTAGCTACAAAACTCAAAAATAATTTATTCATAAATTAATAAGCTAAATTTAATACCTACAATATTCAGTGGTTAAATACATATTACTATGTATTATGCAAATTGACTCTGTATGCGTCAAAGCATCGCCGGTGAAGTCGCTGTAAGTTAGCCGAGCAGAAAATTGCAAACGACCACATCATGCATCAGAGCTTATGAAAGATTCCATTCGCATATGATTTTCGTTACAAACTTTAAAATACTAAGTTATTGAAAACAGAATTCTGCATTCATCTTTTAGTAGTAAGGAAGTCATCCTACCTATCTGACTGGCTATCGCACCTGCTGGTCGTTCCATTGGCGGGTGGTTCCATCAAACTAGCATGAGCAAATTATTAGAATTCAAAGTAACGAATATGAACATTTTTAGATAATTAGTTTCTAAGTAATTGCCAAAAGCGTGATTTTGTTGCTCCAGTGGATTGCCGAAGATTGCTATTACTTACTGCTAGCCTCATATCAAATATTTGGTGTGAGATGGAAATACTTTATCACAGTGCACATCATTGCTCGGGTACAAACAGGCAAATCGTGTGGGATTCCCATCAACTGCCGAAAACACATTAAAGCCAAGACGGTGTTCCTTCTGTCACCTTAAGGCAGACTCGTGGGTCAAACGTAGCTAGCATCACAATCCTGGCAGACACAGACAGACTTATTCAATATACCCGGGGGAGAAAAAATCTCATATAAAGCCTCCTCTAACATAAAAAATGTAAGGCGCGGGCGGATACAGGTATGATACACATAGTCCTAATAAATCTGGCTAATGCTTTAAGACTAGCATGCCCTGCACCTATTCACATTTGCTAGCAATAAGCATGCTAGTAAAAGCCGTGGAAGCGCAATGGCTAACGCACGCGTCCCAAGCTCAAAGGGCGCGGTTCGATCCTGGCCGGAACGCCTGCGCCACTTAATCAGTTTTCTAATCTAATGTGCATATTGTAACAATTACTACTTGCTAACAACGGTACAGGAAAACATCGTGATGCAACCTGCACATGGCGGTAACCGATGTGTCAAACCTGCCAAGCCACCTTGGACAAGCGCGGCGGGTATACTGTCCGTTCCCCCTATAATTGGAGATCCGACATGAGCAGTGGGACATTTATGGACTCACTTTTTATATTATAAGCACGCTAGTTTTAAGCATATCCCTAAATAATAGTCCTCATGCTCATAAACAAACAGTTCAGACGAGCTCGAAGCACACCCCCTTCCACCCACGCCTCAGGTAGCACGGTCGAAAATCGAACGACTGTTGATTTTTCAACATGCTCAAAATAAGTATGATTATAATCTAGTAAATAGTATTGCTGTGGCGCTGTAGCCTACAGATAAAATGCTGGTTCAATTTGAAATGGACTGTATGAGAGGGATATGACTTAGAGAATAGATCCTTACACTAGAGAAGTAGAAGCTCCACCAACCTTGAGATCGGCCCTCTCCTGGCTCGGTTCAGGTTACACACAGGAACAGCACACGGCACTAAGCTCCACCTTAGAGCTAACACTTTTAACACAAAGTCTAGGTACATGTAGTAAGTTTTGGCACGGCCAGTAATCACAATAAGTATAATGTTATTAAATAAAATTATGAGCGCACGGCGCGTTGTAGTCTCGTGAAAACGTCGACGGAAGTGTAAAAAAATGGCTGCTCCTACCCTGCTCTGTATTGGCCATCGCCTAACACAGAAAGAGGGTAGACAGCAAAATTGACGGAGCGATGTTCTACCTACTTCATACTAGCAAGGACCAAACAATTGCTTTAACATATCTTCCGCTAAGTAGCAATTGCTTAATAATGACATGCTGTCGTGTTACTAATGAGCATGTGTATCAGTGCCTTAACATTGGCATCTTCTTAGCAGCTTTGGTGCAAATGCCAACTGATGTTTTTAAGGCCTGCTGGATTGTAGGTTATAAGTATAATATGTATTATTAGACCTTTAAACTAGAGTCATTTACTCTAGCCTAAATATCAGCCAATAAACGTCCCAATGCCGGGCATGGTCCTTCTTCTTGATGCCATATTTAGGGGAACAGATGATAACCCTATTATGCATAATATGCACAATAAGTAAAAATAACTACCTAAACTCTGGTGATATTATTGATTATTGAATCATGAATAAAAGATTTAGCATTATTCTACGATAATAAAGACAT
This sequence comes from Dendrolimus punctatus, assembly GCA_012273795.1. Taxonomy (NCBI): domain Eukaryota; kingdom Metazoa; phylum Arthropoda; class Insecta; order Lepidoptera; family Lasiocampidae; genus Dendrolimus; species Dendrolimus punctatus. The sequence continues at coordinate 9,049,423 of CM022538.1, forward strand.
AACTGTCTTATTTGTTTATGTTGTTATACAAACAAGCAGTTCAAAACAAAGTTCTAGCAAAGATAATATTATACCTACATCCCATAAGTTTCTAAGCTAAAAGGTATATCACTAACAACAACAAATTGGTAGATATTATAGTCCCATGTATACTTACTTAATATTATGGTAAAAATATTCAAAATATGGAACCTGTTACGTTTATATAACGTTGTGACCGACAGGATTTACTTTTTTTATCTTTATAGCAAACAGGCAGACGACTCACCTAGTGGAACCCGTCGCCTATGGACGTTTGCAACACCAGGATGTGTCGCCAACGCGTTAACGACCTCTAAGAAGTTTTATAACGCCCTTAAAGAACCGCATGTCATAGCGCAAAGGGAAAACCGCGGCGGGAAGTTCCCTCCAGATCATTGTTGTACGGAATAAATGTTGTAGAGAACCGTTGCGTAGTTGAGCGTGGGAGCTCAAGGAAATGGGGGTGAATATCCCGTCGCTTATTTAACTTGTTATTGCAATATACAGCTAAAATACAGAGACAGGCCTATATCTGTATTACTAGTACAATTAAGAACGTGCTAATAATAGTAACATAACAGAGAAACATAGTACCTATCAAAAGTAATTTATAGAATACTTAACGATCCTGTAAAATGTTCTATTTGTCATTGACCATGTTATTCCATAATAAGCTCGATATAACGCCTAACGGCATCATAAGGACATAACATTATCAACTTGAATAAAATAACAAGGGTACAATAAGGGTCCGTTTTAGTCCAAATGGCTAAGACACCTGAAAAATTAATTTCGTTATAACAAATAACTATCGAATAACGATAATTTAAACTCAATTAGAAACGTCCAAAGCAGAGATCCCCTAATCATTTGAAAAGAGGAGGTACATGACATTTAAACTTAATTTATTGCGTTGGCACCGCTTCGACTTCGAGGAACGGCAGAATTATTCTACCTTTAAAATTGGTGCCTATTGATTGAATTATAATATAATATAAATATTATGACTAATTGCTTATTCGTGCAAATACACGGAGAAACTAACTACAAATATATCTGTTTCATTGATTTGAAAGATTGTATTTAAGTACTAGCTGCGCTCCGCGGTCTCTCCCGCGTGATGATTGAAAATCGTCATAATTCCAAAATAAAATAATTTTTCTAAAATAAAAATAAGTTATTCCTTATTACATCAGCTACCTGCCGATAAAAGTCCCGTCAAAATCGGTCCAGCCTTTACAGAGATTAGCCGGAACAAACAGACAGACAGACAAAAATTAAAAAAATGTTATTTTGGTGTATGTACCGTATATAATTATATTCATATGCATGTAGTAAAAAGCGATTATTTCAATATTACAAACAGACACTCCAATTTAATTAGATGTATAGATTGTTGGCACCCTAAAACACATTACAGCTGATATGTATATGTAGAAGACGTCATAAGTCGTTTGTTATTGCGGGAGTTCAGCAGGCAGGCCGACAGCCCACTTGATGGAAAGAGGTTAACATCGCCTATGGACATTTGCAACACCAAGGGTGCTACAAATGCGCTGCTACTCTCTTAAGGGGGGAGACTGGAACCTGGTCACTAATGCCGGAATACAACTCAAGGCTGTTATGGCGGCTACTCTAGACCAGGGGTGGTAGCCATCCAGTCGGGCAAATACCCTAGCTCCTGGCCTGGGGTTTCGTTTGTCGCCTCTTACCACAGACCGCCCGGCCGCAGAAAGTTGTATTCTTTCTTCTTTCCTGCACGAATCATAAGTTACAGTAGTAGTACCATATAATAAAGCCATAATTTAATGGATTGTATGAAACTGTGTAAATAATTGTACGTACATCAATTTATAACTTTGACAGATTGAAAATAAGTAGGTAGGTGTATTTTTATGAAAACCTTGTTCCCGCAAACATTCGCAGTTTAAAGGTGGCGAGTAAGCGAAAATTATTAATAAAAAAAATGAATAATAAACATTTTCTAATTTTTCCAACGGGGTTCTATTCTAAAGCCTTTCAAGAATTGCTCCAAGAAAGGAAAAAAATCTTAAATTTATAGTTTAACAATTATCACACTTGCGATGTTCATGTTCAAGCAAAAATTTTTTATTAATTAACTATTGAATAACTAAATGAAAAATTGTTATAAAAAAAATTTCAAGCAGATTATTGTTCATTCATCTATTCAGTTAGCGCCTGAATTTTTTAATTTTTTATTTTCATATTTAATATGTTTATCAATGATCATTTACATTTTTTTTTTCTATTTGTTTCTTATGTTATAGTAACACGAGTCGGCGTGCTCTTGCATAGGCCTCCCGTTTTCCATTGATTTCTTCCCTCTGGGCAGATTATAAATATCGTCTCCATTTGTTTTGGAGCCCTGTCCTTTTTTGGAATATTCTTCTTGCTCCATTTTTTATTTGCAATAGATATTTATGTCTTTTTTTGAATTATTTGCAAAACTATACACCCCCCCCTTTTTTTTAGTATTTCATATTAGTATGAATAATATTATTCATAAGGCCGATGTGGTGTGACTGCGTAAGCAGATACGTTGTATTTTATTTAAATTAAATATGATTTACAGTTTTTTCAATCTTTTTTTTTAAAAATCTTTATTACTTTTGAGATATTGCATTGTTAATAACTTTTACAATTTTTCATTTTTTTTAATTTTACATTTTTGCAACGGAACTTCATTTTTTTAAATCATCTAGATGCCATTCCAATCGAATGACACCTCATTTATAATTTTCGGAGACTGCTGAAAAAAATTGGTCCAAAGGCACTTGTTAACTAGTCTATAAACGTTAAAATGAAGTATAAAATTGTTTATTGAAATTGTTTAGATGTGGAAAGTGAAATAAAGCGTTGAAATCGTGCATTGTATTTTTCTGAAGCTGGGCGTCCTACAGTATTTTATAATTAAAAACTTAAATAAATACAATTAGACATTAAAAATAAACTAAATTATGAATGATTTTAGATTATATATCACAAATCTAGCACTCTCAGAGCGACCTATACCGATAAATCTGGCTGCTGGCTATGCGAAGTATCAACTAGCGCTCTGGTTGAACTTGCCTTCAATAGCAATTTTCAGATTTTCATTTCATTACAACCATAAAAAAGAATACCTATTTAAAAAATCAAGCAAAAAAGTTGACTTCAGAAGTATCGAAAAAGGTAGATATTTTCTACATTTTAAAGTCGATGCAAAATACCAAGCTTTGTTTTTAAGGTGTACACGATTGGTATATCATAATTATTATGCATCCAGTATCACTATTTATTAGTAGTGGTGGATACTATCAATTTTTTTGTTAACACAGGGGAAATGTCGTTTCTTGCGACCCATACTCGGGCCATTGATACGGGGGAAGGCCAAATGCAACGTCTAGTGCCGCCGGCATCGAGTGCTTGTGGGACGCTCGTACCTGACGGTCCCAGTTTTTCTTCCATTGAAAGAAGAGGACCGACGAAGTACTCACTAAACCTACCTGTATCCCGAAGAGAGAATACACTTAGTAAGAATGATACAGGGTCTAGAACAGTATTATTGCCAGATCGGTACAAGCCCAGGGAAGCAGGGCTGTACCACTACAGGTCATAAGCGACTTATAACAACTCATATCAAACTAAGAAATTGTGTGTACTCTTGATATTAAAATAGCCTAAGGAAGTCGCAGTGTCAGAGCAAAACACTACACATAATAACATATAATGCTCTTGTTTATGTAGAACTAACTAACTCCATTGGCTCAGCAACCCAAAATGTGTCTTGGCCTCCGAAACGAGAACACGCCACCTGTTCCTGTCCTGTGCGATTTCTTGCCAGTTAAGGGCTTGAAGCTTACACAGGTCAGCCTCAACTCTGTCCCTCCACCGGTACTTGGGGCGACCGACTGGACGTCGCCCATCCGATCGTCCCAAATAGACCCTCGTCACGCTTCGATTCTCTTCTCTCCGTTCCTTCCTAAATATACTATTTGAATGTAGATACTTAATAAGAACATTATTTAGTACCATGTCTAAGTTAACGTCAAATATCTAATATAGCATTTCATGCAAAGCAGGAGGGTCAAAATAGGCGTAGCAAATTTTCCAGTATGTGGCAGTCTAGACAAAAGGATAGACGCGGCTATCGAGACTAAAAGTGTAGCGCAATTAAAATGTATTCTAACAGCTTGAAACACGGTTTAAATTCGTTTGCATTTATCTTTGTGGTAGTGGGTATTGTGTCGTTAGTAATAAGCTGACTATTGGAGTAGTGAGGCGAGAGCACTTGATCGGACAGTGGCTTTCGCCTAGGCCACTCGACCTAATGAAATGTAGCATCTACATTGCCAATCCTCTAGTGAAACAGTTATCAAGAATTTTTCAAACCATTCTCTATTCAATATAGATAACTAGCTATCTCTTAATTTTATTTTACGCGGTCATGTCCATGTTTTATTCTATGCAATTGGGTAGATATCACATTTTCCAATAATTTTGAAACAATATTCAATATTCACTTAAAAACTTCCAGAATAGTAGTTCTTATATATCTCTTAATGTATAATTATAAAAATACTTTTAATTCTATTTGTATGTCATTTATTTTCACTATAATAATATGGTTGATATGCCTTCTAAAGTAAAATATTTTTCTTTGGTGATTTTTTTTCAAAGTTTAACCTACTTTACAAACGTGCGCGACTTCTTAATAATGTGTGAATAAAATGGTAGGATAGCGAACAATAAATTAAAATTGTCATCATTGGTTTTATGTATAAATTAATAGTGGGGTATAGTTTGTATTATAAACTTTTTAAAGATAGCCTAGCTTAGGCTAAGGCGGAAACAAAGCGATGCAGTGCTCCCCCGCCTTAGACTTCGTTGTTACTCTTTTTTATAACCATCCAAAATTCACTTTATACCTCAAATCTATACATACAATAAAACTGTAGAGGTCGAATTTCGGTACAAAGAAAAAAACGCTAAAAACCGAGTCAGGGGAATGTAAGAAGCGAAATAAAAGTAATTTAGATTGTTTTCAATTTTTTTGTTTCTCTGTTTGTACCGGCTAATCTCTGAAACGACTGGATCGATTTACATGAAATTTTGTATGGTAGTAGCCTATGTCCCTGCTCAAAATATAGGACATTTTTGATCCCGAAAAATTCAAGAGTTCCCATGTGATAGTTAAAAAGCTTTAATTACTTAAACAGCATATAATAAACTGAAAGTAATTTCTCTGCAACGTAACATAATAGACACGGAGATTTTGACAGGGTGTGGTGTCGGTGAGTGAGGTTTATCTTCTACACATATAATAAAATTGTAGAGGTAAAATTTCTGTACAATGAAAAAAATGGCTAAAAGCCGAATCAGAGGAATGTAAGAAGTGAAATGGAACTAATTTGGATTTTTTCAATTTTTTGTTTCTGTTTGTCTATCTGTTTGTACCGGCTAATCTCCGAAACGACTGGACCGATTTACATGAAATTTTGTATGGTGTTAGCTTATACCCCTGGTTAACATATAGGATACTTTTGATCTTGAAAATCAGAGTTCCCGTGGGATAGTTAAAAAAGCTTTAATTACTTAAACAGCTTATAGCAGACTGAAAGTAATTTCTCTGCAACATAACATAATAGACACGGAAATTTTAACAGGGTTTGGCGTCGGTAAGAGAGTTTTATCTTATATATATTAATATAGCTGACAAGTTTGTTTCTTTTTAGTTTGCTTGAACGCGCTAATCTCAGGACTACTGGTCTAATTTGAAAAAAAAATCAGTGTTAGATAGCTCATTTATAGAGGAAGGTTATAGGCTATATATCATCACGCTAAGACCAATAGGAGTGGAGCACCAATGAAGAATGTTTCAAAATCGCGGAAATTTTTTAACTTACTTCATTTTTTATATTATTCCACGCGAAACAGTCGCGGGCAGAAGCTAGTATAAATGTGCTCTATATGCAAATAATACACAAGTCTTGCTTCGTTTGTGGTTATCGCTTGACTGCCTCATCTCTCAATTGGGGCATTGCTTTATACTGCACAAATGCAATGTCTGCCCGACCGCGTGGACCGATTTCCTAGAAACACACCTAGCTAATGACTACCATAAAAGATTACAATTCACAATGGGTTGTTTTTCTAAACACAATTTTTAAACACATAGTAAACAAAAGAAGTCCACCTGCCGAAAAGGTAATAAAATGTGTTTCTACAGGGCTGCAAGTGTGAATTTGTCTTTGTCGGCACCTAGGTCGTAAAAATATAGACTTTATATGCACCCTAAATTAATCATTGTAAAATTTACCTTTTCTTACTTTATAAATCACTATCCGATTTTGAGTATGATAGTATTGCTTTCTTACTTTGGAGGTACAACTTTATTATAGAACGAACAAAATAAATAAAGGTTGGATAGAAATAAAAACATCAAATACTTTCGTTGTTTTAATGCATCTTATAAAGACTCAACTATATTACACTTCAGATGATTATACAATTTAATGGGTTCGATAACATGATAATAAATACAAAATAATAATATGTCATAACATACTAGCAACTTGACAAGTTTAGTTTTAAATATATTTCATTGTGATTCGACTAGAAAATACATAGTCACAATACTTACAGGTCATGTATCTAGAAATAAATTATTTATTATTCATTAAGTTGCACAAAACAAAAGTAGTGATACCAAAAAAGACGAAAATGCAAATACGACTACCAACTTTCAAAAAAATAATTGTCTTTAATAAGTTAATTTCAGCCAACGTTTGATTTTAAAAACAAATTACAATTTAGCTCGAACTTTAAACAGTAAACTTCAATAAAAAATTTACTATAATCAATGAAAACTATCACTTTCAGGCGCTATAGTATATTGTGACCGTTAATAATGTTAGCAAGTTTTCGGCATATTATAAACATCAGAATACAGTTCGTTCACACTTATCTGAGTATAAATATCAAAATACCATGTTTCATTTTCAAAAGGCACCGATTGCCATCACAACCAAAAACATCAAAAATCTGTTTCATAAGTGTATTGTAGTTTAAATGATTAAAAATTAAATGTGAACAAACTGTATACACCGTTCTAAATACATCATCCTCGGTATACAAGTGTCATTGTACTATTCATAATGAATTTGTTTTACATTAGAGTGGAGATCCTAATTATCAATAAACATTCTTATTATGCAGTTAAAATATGGGAAAAGAACTTATATCTTCAGATTTAAAGGGTTGTCATTTATTACATTTATTTTGAATACCAGCAATCACTGATGCCATTGAAAATGGCGTATCTATGCGTGTTGGTGATATGCGTTTACAGCGACGTAACTGTCCAAAAAGTCGATTTAGTAGAACATTTGTATCTATACAAACTTGTATATACGTAATGTATATGTACGTAAAGAGCACGTTTAGTGTCTATATCGCGTTGCATTTTTTGTTTCCGTCTTCTTACAGAAAAATCCACTATTAATAGCATTGTAATACTATTCTTAGTCTATGAGACTTCTAGGAGGCTTTGATCAAATGTGGAGTTGGATAACGATTCCATATCCATACATACACATAACCACAGTCCGTCCGGTTAGTATGGATTTAGGTGTCGACGATTTGCGAGTCTGTATCGATACAAATGTGCCATTCAATTTGGAAATTCGACTCAATATCTTTATTTTACTGCTATTGAAATACTTCAGTTATTTTTGTGTTATAAAATTTTAAAATTCTGTACATCTTGCACAAAGCTACATATTTTATATTCTAATGATGATTAGGTGATTCGGTATAAACGTTACTGATGTTCAAATTTATTCCTACTACAAAAAACTAGGTTCTTATTATGACGACGACGGTACAATAATTATTTTAAACATCTCAGCAGTATCAAAACTATAGCAGTATAATACGTAGATACGTCTATTTAGGTATAATATTAAAAACGAAGTAACTATCAACTCGCTGTCTAGCGGCCGCACTCGCAGAGTTTGGAAAGCTATTAAATTTAGGGCTGCTTGAATAAGGTTGCTTAAATTTATTTAAAAAACACAAAACGTATTTAACACCCTTAAATACAATTTGCGTCTAGCACAACGCAAAATTTGCCGGTAAATATGATTAAAGAACTGTCAACACCTTTTTTGCAAAACGTATTTAATAATTTAAATATGATTAACTAATTTTATTTAAAGGCTATCGTTATCCAAGCGGCCCTTAGAAGCAATTAAAATTATTTTATGAGATATAGAATCAGTGATGATTTTTTTGATTTTATTAAAAAGACTGAAAAATATTCAATTGGCTATATTATTATGACACATTTTACAATACATCTTAAAGTACTTAACATGAAAACAAAATACCTTGCTATCGTTTTACTTTGAAAATATCCTGTTAAAAATGACTTTAATTATTATTTGAACAATAATACAATCAGCTATATTTGACGATATTGGATGTCAATCAACATAATACAACTCAATGTTGTCAACGTCCCTATTTCTAGTATTCGAGTGCGGCAATGACCGATATAAAAGAACTGCGGCGAATGATATCATACAATCTACACAATATTTGTAAAATCTCACTTCGATATGTAAGAATAAAGGATCAAGACACAGACTATGATATATAGTTTTAAATTACATTAAATTATTTATTATTCGCAGTAGAAATTCTAAGAGATTACAGGTTACTTTAATATGGCAAGTACAAATTGTCTTTATAAAACACTAGTAGGTTAATTAATTAATTAACATGTTACGAGATCTGCATGTATGAGCAGTAGTTATACTTAAAATATAAACGATTAAATGAGGTAACAATTTTATAGTCTTTACATCAAAAGCTTTAATTTATAATTTTGATGAAGTAAAATTATATAAATTGCAATATGCAAGGGAGAGGTGGGATGACAAGTTGAACTTTTTATATATTCCATTCACACATTTATAATTTATAAATAGGGTTCTGCAAGATTTATCTCTAGGTAATGTCAAGTATTCATGAATATTTAAATTTTAAATTAAAGCACAAGCTAAAGTTATTGTGGTGGCGAAAAAAGGTAACTTAACGTATTTCTCGTAAGCAATCGATAGTTTTTAGTCTGTGCATTAGACGACGCAAATCGTCTTTATTATAATGCCTGTAACAATGAAACTTTTCAGCTATGATATTTATTTCGTGTGGACTTTAATATCAAAAAATAATTAATTATACGTAGCTCTTGTAAAGGGTAGTCGTGAAGAAGACAATTTTTATGCAAGTTAATCGCGGTCAGCGTCGCCGTGAACATAAGCAATAATTCAAAAATGTTTCGGAATGGGGATTGTTCACAAAAAATTACCCTCTGGTTTTATATTTTTATTACGAAAAATAGGGTATTATAAGATACTAATTTAAATATTTTTGTATTTTAAGCGTTCGTTTTATTTAATTCGATTTTAAAATTATTTCTCCGATGACGTCATAAGGGACAAGTTTACATTCATTTCTTAGCCTAGAAAACAAAAATAATAAAAGTAGGTAAGTTTTATCTATATATAATCATAGTAATCTGTGCTACTATTTAAATGTCACTGTCATTACTCATTACGTGTCGTGATCTTTTTAGTGTTTTTTGTCGCTAGGCTTATAATTTTTCGTGTTCAACCATTATTATTTTCTATAGTTATCGTTAAATTTTTAAAGTGGTTTTTAGGGAAACTCCATGGTACAGAACCTAAATCAAATAATATACAGCTAGAATTTTTTAAAATTATTTTTTACACCTACAGCAGGCAAACATGCAGACGGATTTAGTAAGGTCAAACGCATTTCTTACAAAATACAAGATGAACGTTTTTTGGAATTTTAAGTAGACAGAAATGATTAGGGACACTATTCCTCGAAATGGTTTTTCAAATAGCTAGATTGAAAAAAGTGAACAATCCCAATTGCGCTAGCGTACTTAAGGCCACCTATATTTGCTAAGTTCACTCTGCTTATAAGAGATCAAAGATGGAGGAGACGGAGTGAAATGTGCCAAGTCGTTTACGCTCTAACTTATTGTAGCTAGAGCGTAATTTAATGCCTTTTGATAGGCGCCTTTTATGACATGGTATTTTTCCTCTTTATTTCTACCCTTCTAGCTAGCTTCGTCCTAGCTTCACAGGCGTGCAACTGTTTGGAACAAAATGAACAATTGGATAGTTATAGTATGAAATATAGCACTGCCTCATCACTATTATAAACTTTATGATTAAACTAGGATAAGCCCGCGACTTTATCCATGCTAAATTTGAAATTCCCGCGGGATTTCCAAGACGTATCATTAAAAAAAAATATAAGCTATCGTTTTAGTCTGAAAAAACTGTCTCGGAATAAGTTGATTTTTATGAACGCGAACTGAAAACTACTCCAGATAAAATTACTGCGGGATTCCCGGGATTATCACATTTTTTATTACATAAAATATTTTCGGTAAGCGAAAAAATCATTTTGTGATTCAAATTCTTTTTTAATCTGGCCACCTTATCTCATTCTCAGAAAAATTGCCCGCGGGTTTTCGCCGATAAAAAGTAGCGCAGATTCTAAGTCTATGGATTTTGCTGTAGATTAACGAAACCGCATCGAAAACGGCCCAGTAGTTTTTACGTGAATCCCGAACAAGCAGACAAGAAATCTAAAAAACATGCATTGTGTTCTCAATCGTTTATATATTGTATTCCAGTTTGTTTTTTAAATAGCTTCAAAGTACAAACAAGGCATGTTTATATTTTTTAATAATATAGATATAAAGGACATATTAATAAAAACAGTTAAATTTAGGCCGTCGTATTTTTAACACTGGCATATAAATTATCAGTCAGTTTCCACGAGTATAATATGAATTAAGCTTTTATAAGCGAAATAAAAGTAGTTGTATATAATCTTGGCAGCTTCTAAAATAAAGTACAATATGATGGCAAGATTTTGGGCAAAATTATCGAAAGAAATATTAAAAGTGACAATGGCCCCGTGAAATTGAAAACTTTGTAAAATCTTCTAATTTCTTGGTGGAGCCACAAATAAAATGCCTCTTGCTTTTAAAAACTTTTCCTCTCATCAACTGAGGCGACCAAGGTGAAACATATCGATAATAAAAAATTCAAACAATTATTCCGAGTTATTAATATAATAATAATTCCAATTAAAATATTTATAAATTACCACCTCTCCATATATAACATTATACGTTAAGTAATTTTTTATTATACAAAACGAAAGCTTGTTTAAATATCTTAAGCTTAATTAATAATTATTATTCTCTATAGCTACAGTGCATGCCCTAATCGAAGGCGCGGTTCATCTGACCGAACGCATGCACTTTAGTCAGTTTTCTGATCTAATGTGCATATTGTTACAATTACCAGTCTAAAAACGGTGAAGAAAATCGTATGCAACTGCACATCGAGATAATGTTGATGTGTCAAACTGCAAGCGCTTGACAGCGTGCGGTATATGTCGTTCCCTATAATGAGCCGACCAGCAGTGGAATTATGGCTGAAATTATATATATATATATATATATAGCTACAGTAGTATTCACATGATGAAACAGCACATACATTACATTTAAAATTGCATTGTCATTGCATTACATTAAATAAGACTGTCAGATAGCCAATGCAATGATTTATGAGTAAAGTTAGCTGAAAAAAAAATCTTCGCCACACATTAATTTCTTATTATTCACAAAGTAACATTATTGGGACTCCTTATAAAATTAAATATAAATATCACAATTCAACTAATATATTCATTATGACTTTTCTAAAAATAAAAATCACTTTTTGGCTATCTGTACTTCGATTCTTCATATGACTTTAAATATTATGCTTAACACTTAAACTGATTATGGAATGTTTTACAATAAACATAAACAAATAATACAGTAATATGTGCATTTATTTAACCACGATACACGGAAAATTCTAACCAATCAGATCTTTGTTTTTAATACGCCTTTTTCTGTTTTTACTGCGTATACCAAACTACGACAAAATAATGCTTTGTGACTTTTAATAGACATAGTATAACGACACAGCTGATGTACCTTACAGCGGGTACACATTGGGCGCTTTGAAACGCGCGATTTTCTAAGCGCGTTTTGAGATCCAAAAGCTCTTATTGAAGTGTACACATGCAAACGAGCGCTTCTGATCAAGCGCGCGTCGGACGCGCGCTCTCAGAATTTCGTTGGACCGCGCGTTGCGCGGGCGGTCTGCTGCGCGCTTGTAGATACATACGCCGCCATTTTGCTATACATTTGATCGCGCTCTTTCGTGTAGGGTGCACGTGTATTATGGAGACCGAACACTTTTTTTTGTAATATTGGGTGCACCCAATATTCTCTTTGCTTCTGCCGTCGTATTTTATAGCGACGGTATAGAAGCCACACACAAGCGATCACTTCGACGTCCATTTCCGAACTGAGCTAGCAGTATGAACACCTTGGTAACGCTCGTAACGCTTTCACAGAACTCAGTTTTTATTTCTCATCCGTGGTTAATCGAAGTTAAATGAACACAAATATCACTAACCATTATCATCATATAACATGTCTATAAATTTTATTTACTAGTAATATAACTAGAATTAGTTATTGTTATTATTGCTTTATGTTTGTCTAGTACTTGATAGACAGATTACTGAGAGTGGTTATTGAAAGAAATTAACTTAAACGTTTAAATAACAATAATAACACTATAACAAAGACTAAGTAATTCTTTGGATATATGATATCAATAAAATTAAAAAAACACTCCTACATTAAAACTTTTTTTGGTGTTGTACATGCTACCACATTATATGCACTGATACGACATCCCATACCAACTCCCTCTTCCTAGATTATAATGTCTAATTCAACACTTATACATACATATTCAGCATACACAATCGCAATAAGAATTGAATTCTATTTAATAATAATTGATATACAATTCATATTTCCTAAACTTTCAGATCATTTATATCCATATGGGATCGTTATCAGCAGTAATATATAGGCAACACAGTATTTTCTTAAGTTTTCGCGACTAGTAAACATAGTTCAAAATACGTCTTTTCGATTAATTTACGTAGTGTCGATAGTTTAATAGTCTGTGCGTTACATGACTCACAGAACATCACTATTACGGCGCCCACAACAATAATGTACGACAAATATGTCATTTGTTTCATGTGGGCTTTACTGACAAGAAATATGTAACTTGATAGACGTGCAAACGTCAAAAGTAAAATAAACGCTTGGAAACAGCTATACAAAAATATTTTTATCATATTTACTTTAAAGAGTTGTATTTGTAGACTGCTAGTATTAATGAATGCAACTTAATTGTTACTATAGTTCGTAAAGTATATCATGACTCTTTTGACAGTTGTAACTTAGTATATTATATTTAAATAGGTTTATAGCTTGGCAGCTAGGCCTTTAAGCCAGTTATTAGTTTACAATATAGGTCTTCATTTTCTTAAGCCTATTGTGAAGCACAGCTGAACTCTAGGTAATCAGCTAGTGCCATTCAATGGAGTTCTTGTGACAACTCAAAAAGCCATATTTAACTATACAGTTCACATTTCTCAAAAAACACATAATTACTACTCAAAACTATCAATATCGTACAACTATTGTACATTGTAGAGTAATTTTACAAGTTTTTAGAAAATAAAACTGCACAGCACAAGATCTCCTTTCAGTTCCCGCCAAAAACTCTATAACTTAGTAGATTACATTATCAGCGCGTTCCATTAGTAGCTTACAACGCCCAAGATGCTCCGTTAGCCGTTCCAAGGCGCCACAAGTCGTGGCGGAAACGTCACTTTCATTTTCGGTCACACAACGCTCATAACGACCCATGTCAAGAGGTGGGTCGACTAGCCGTTCCACTTGTGTTTACGATTGTAAAGCAAGCAAGGGGGACGGGAAAATCGCGGTCGTGAACGTGGTCGTTGTGAGTCTCTAATGGAACGTAGCCAATATGATAGATTCTAATTATGTAAAGCTGCAAACTAGCGATGAATAATCGGGATTGTCTTTAAATTTCGAATTGATTTTAGATGATAAAGATTTTATTATTGAAGTGAAACTTCTTTATAGGCGTTGGAAAAAATTACCATCACATTTTCCTGTTACGCGTCACATTTTCCGTTACGCGCCATCTTTTTCTTGCCCTACTACGGTCGGTTCGACCGTGGTAGGTAGGGGTTTTAGTTATTTAAAGAAGTTTCACTTCTTACGTGTGTACACTAGCACACGAACACGTTTTTTTTATTGATTTAATCAATAATTTAATATCCAGACTTCATTGTTAAATTAAATTTAATTAATTAATCCATTATTAAATTGAATTAAATATCCAGAATTTAAAAGAAACAATTGTGTTTGCTATATCGATTCCTTATGATCTGTGATCTATATGGAGGGACATAATTGTTCGTACCGTTCTGTCAATAAAGTCCAAGATTGTCTACGCACGACTACCTCTTTTTTAAATTGCTAAACATGAGAGTTGGCTTTAATGACATCTATCATACGTGTTATGCTATATTTTTCGAACTATATTATATAATCTATCCCACAAACGTTGGTTTTCAAAAAAGCGAACGGTGTAGTATAATACATTCAGGTTCTTTATGATTATTGTTGGTTTATGCCACAAACCTATACATTTAAATAGCTTCAGTATAGGATAACGGCAATTGCCTTGAGTATGTGAAAAATAAAGTGGATACCATTGGAGATCAGATTAAAAACGTATTTATGAGATTCGTACGAAAGATACACGAACGACCATCTCGTTTTAAGAAATATCTGGCTTTTGATATAACATGACGAGAAGAATAGTGAAATTTACTTCAGTTTTATATAGTTTACTAGAGTTTACATTTTTATGTATTTGCCCACGGAAGATTCACTTCATTTTATATCGCTAATTATACCATACCCCGTCTATCTGTGAACAAAATAAATTACAAAACTTGACCAAAAAGGTCAAAATAGTCTAAATGACCAAAAGACCACAGTGACCGACATGGCCAAAATGATAGACATTGCCAAAATGACCAAAAAGGCCAAAATGACCAAAAAGGCCAAAATGGCCAAATAGGCCAAAATGACCAAAAAGGCCAAAATGACCAAATAGGCCTAAATGACCAAATAGACCAAAATAACCAAAAAGACAAAACGACCAAAAAGGCCAAAATCACCAAATAGGCCAAAATGACCAAAAAGACCAAATAGGCCAAAATAGTCAAAATGACCAAAAAGACCAAATAGGCCAAAATAGTCAAAATACCGAAAAGGCCAAAATGACCGACATGGCCAAAATTACCAAAAAGGCCAAAATGAAAATTATCCCTTGTCCACACTCAGTATTTAATTTACATACGTACGGAATTTCAGCCAAATCGGCCCATTAGTTCTTCCGTAGAAGCATAATAAACAGAAAGACAAATATATTTTTATCCCGGAAACTATCCCATTTTTTGGGATAAAAGGTATCCTATGTTCATTCTCGGTATCGAAAACATATATATATACTGAGTTTCAGCCAAATCGGTCCAGTAGTTTTTACGTGAAAACGGGACAGACAGACAGACAGACAGAGTTACTTTCGCATTGATAATATTAATAGGGACGATTGCAGTGACTGCATTATGATTAAAAACCATAATGTTTTTATGTATTCTTTTTAATCTTAAATTTAGTTTGTATACACTTTAATTTATACAACTTCAGGTTGTAATTAACGGAAACACTAGTTTTTAAATGGGCGTATAAAACTTTGCAAATTGTTTTGTATTAAATATCTTTATATTTCATCATAAAGTATTTCCAGAGTCTTTTATAAATGATTAAGTTTATTGTGGGATATTAAAGATTTTTACAACAATACGTTTTAATATCGATTAATCTCTAATATATAAAAAACGGCTTGACCGATTTTGATGAAATTTTTTGTGCTTATCCGGTATCTATGAGAATCGGCCAATATCTATTTTTCATCCCCCTAAATGTTAGGGGTAGTGCACCCCTAAATTTTTTTATTTATTTTTTAGACAAAATTTTTAATTTCTATTTTTTTATGATACAGCATTAAAAGATACATACAACCCTAAATTTTCAACCCTCTACGATCAACCCCTATTTTTTACCGGGCAGGACGACGTCTGCCGGGACAGCTAGTATCATATATAAATATACACCGAGTCTGTAACTCAAATTGTCAATGGAATTTGATTGAAATCGGTAACTTTAAACCTTTTTGGTAGTCTGTAAACCATCTCGACTTAATATTGAATCAATCTCGATTCTATCGAGACCGAATTAATATGAATTTTAGAGACTACTGCCATTCGACTATCGCCAGTCAAATGGATCATGACTGCACTGGCATGGTGTTTGGAAAATTACAGACTTGGTTTCCTACTCATTTTCACATCACACTCTTCTTCCTAACATGCTATATCAAAAGCCAATTACAGCCGCCAACTATAATTCTATACAATCTATAGGCCATATTATTTGGCTTACCATTCATAGATGCTAATGCATAATTGTACCTACTTATTCAAAATAGAACCAACCCACATACTAACTGTTTTGAGAAAAAGATGTTATTATTAAAATTTTGCAAAAAAAATTGGATATTGTATACTCTAATGTACAATATTCTAAATAAAATTATTTTTCCAAAATATAAACACATTATTAGTATGCAAATTTTAATAAAAACGGCTTTTTCTCAAATCTGTCAGTATGTGGGTTGGTTCCATTTTATATAAGTAGGTCCAATACCATAACACATAGGTGTGTGTACACAACCTACGGTAGCTGCGAAGGGGTCACATAAGCCCCATTTGTGTGTTGAATAATTCTCTTCAGCACGAAGGGTCAAGTTAAGCCAGCACGTGGCGAGGGGCGATGCCGGGGGGCGAAGCGGGTTAAAGCGGCGGCGGGGCGCCTTCGGAGGGCAGCGCGTGCACGCGGGCACTGAGCAGATTGTGCAGAATGAATACCGCCGGCTTGGGGCTGCCCTCCATATCCAACTCCTGGTGGATACATCAATTGAAAATACTTTCATGAGTAAAAATATTTTTTTTAAATGTCACAATTTTGATAGAACACACAGATCAAACCAAAATTAATCTATACTGTATTATAAAGACGTAAAGTTTGTGACGTTGTATTCTCTGGATCTACTAAACCGATTTTGAAAATTCTTTCATCAGTGGAAAGCTACATTATTCCTAATTGACATAGTTGATTGTGATTAATAATAAGCATTTTTTAATTCTTTCTGATGCCCAGTGAAGTGGGCACAATTCGGCTAATGTTGTTATCATTTACTATTTGTATTGTATGCTATTTGTCTTCCACTAAATAAAAATCTAAACTACCGCAATCATACATACATACATAACTTCACGCCAGATCCCTTGCGGACACAATCAGAGCCGGAAATCTCATTCCTCGATAATAAAGTATGCAGGTTTTAAATTAATTTTAAATGAACTAAGGATAACTTAGCAAAAGTTTGATTTTCTACAGAATACTGAGCCTGTCTTCTATTGGTAGGGGACCCAGAAGGCAGGTTACATTTCCTTGTCTATTGCCATACTGGTCTGTTGTTCGGGGGAGCCGAAAGAATCAATGAAAAGTTTTGATCAATTTCTATGTAGTTAAGTTTTCTTTCATTCTATAAGCTACTTTATATTGTCTTAGCTTTATTATAAACTAGCTGACCAATGTCCACTTTGCTGGGCATAATTAAAAAATTAAACATGCACCCACGCACCACATGTAAGCATATAAATTCATAAACACTGAAAGCTCTCGCAGTGTCTCGTACGAAAATGTGCGCAATTCTAACGTGGAACATTGTTGCTGTAAAAGATTCGACAGGCTTTCCCGTACCCACTTCGCTGCGCAAAAAAAAATACTTTTTGATTTATTAATCACAATCAAATATAGCCTGTTAATCGGGAATAATGGAGCTTTCTACTTTTTTTTATTGCAGGAGTTCAACAGACAGGCAGACGGCCCATTAGATGGAAAGCGATTACCATCTCCTATGGACATTTGCAACACCTAAGATGTTACAAATGCGCTGCTGCTCTCTTGAGGGAGACTGGAACCTAGTCACAAATGCCGGAACACAGATCAAGGTTGTTATGGCGACATACTTTAGAGCAGGGGTGGTAATCAGTCAGACGGGCAAATGGCCTATCACCTGACTATGGGTTGTTTTGTCGCCTTTTATCACACGCCGCCCGGCCGCAGGAAAATGTACTAGTGAAAGAATTTAAAAAATCAGTACTAGCGGAGATCACCCCGAACATCCAAACTCACATACAGAAATAATGGTAATTTAAGTGTGTGTGGGGTGGGCTACAGGTGGGACTTAACTCACCACGGTGTCGTCGTCGGCGAAGTGCAGCCAGAGCGCCGCGCGGTCGTCGTCGGCGGAGGCGCGCAGCGCGTGCAGCGGGCGCCGGTAGAGCGCGCGCGCGCCGCCGCGGCCCAGCGAGCCCGCCGCCTCCCACACGCACACGCCGCCCGCGCCCAGCGCCAGACGCGCGCACGCGCCGCGGAACCGACACCCTGTGCCATTGGCATGTCAACAGTAACACAACGACGAGCGACCGAAACAGGAGACTGAGACGGGTGACTGCGACAAGTGTCTCGGTCTCTTTCTGCATGTATTGTGGGTCGAGGCCGAGCCCGCAACTAAAGCTAAATTCATTAAGTATCAGAAAGTCTGTCGATAGAGTCAGTTGTGTTGTAATGAGTCATTAATTTACAACGCAGCATCCCTAGGGCACATGTCGGCCACATACGCTGATATGCACGTGGCACGCGGCGTCGGCCAAGTCAGTATATATCTTCCCCACGTGAAAAACCTTGTGAAGTAGTTTTGTTACTTACATGAAAACTTAGTTTATTGTATCCATACCATGCCATTATTTGACAGTGCAAACGAAATTTGTTGCATACTTCTGCTTACGTCAGAGCTATCTTCCGCACGCAGAAGGAACACGGAATGTTCTACCAGAGTCAATGTGTCCCGAAAAGTACAATCCGGGTGTCTACAAGTTTTATGTATTTTCTAGGTAAACGTGCCCCGCCCCATCCTCGACAGCATCATCTTCTTATATATAAAACTAGCCGTTCCCGCCCGCTTCGCCCGGCGAATGACAAACAAATTGAGAAAACATGGAAAAATATATAGCCTATAACCATCTACGATTAATTCCGCGTCGAATGGTTGTAGTTTCATACTGATCGGTCCAGTAGTTTACGAGTTTACCTCGGACAAAGAAAACAAACTTTGCTTATATATATATATATATATGTAGATTCTCGAGTCACAGTGTTAGTTACCATATTCCTCCGAAACGGCTTGACTGATTTTCATGAAATTTTATGTGCATATTGGGTAGGTCTGAGAATCGACTACTATCTATTTTTCATCCCCCTAAATGTAAAGGGTAGTCCAGTCCACCCCTAAGTATATTTTTGTTTAATTGTTTTATTTTTTTATGATACAGCATTAAAAAATACATACAACCCTAAATTTTCAACCCTCTACGATCAACCCTTATTTTTTAATAGCGGTATAAGTACTTTAATAATTTTCTACTCTGTTAATTCTAGGTTAGATTAACATTTGGTCCCGGTAGATGACGCCGTAATCGGGTTCTAGATTTATATTTTTTATAGGCAGGACAACGTCTGCCCGGTACAGCTAGTCATTTAATATTAGGCGTGATCATGGTCAAACGCATTACACAAAAGTGTCAAACATAGAAAAACAGCACAGGTAGTCGATTAATCGCAATTACTCACGGAACGTGAACTCCGGCTGCGCCCGCACCGCGTGGTGCGCGCCGTCGACGAGCGCGCCCGCGACGGCGGCGAGGTCGTGCGGCGTGTCCGCGCGCAGCGCGCGCACCACCAGCCCGGCGGGCGTGCCCGCGCGCACGCCGAGCGCGGCCGCCGCGCCGCCCTCCGCGCCGCCCACCCCACCCGCGCCGCCCGCGCGCCGCCACCACGCCAGCCGCGTCGCCGCCAGCCCGAAGCTCTCCGCGGGCGCGCACCACGCCTCCGCTGACCACGGCGCCGCCTCGTATAGTCTACGCGTATGCATCATTCAAATTAATCATAATAAAGTCTATAAGACAGAATAAGTTATTTATTTAGTTTTATGGCTTGGCAGCTAGGCCTTTAGGCCAAATCTTAGTTTACAATACAGTGTCTTCATTTTCTTAAGCCTATGTGTAGAACTAAGTTCTAGTGACAACTCAAAAGGCCACATTTGACTATACAGTTCACATTTCTTACAAAAAACACATAAATTACTACTCAAAAACTATCAATATCCTACAACTATTGTTCACTTTAGAGTAATTTTACACATTTTTAGAAATAAAACTGCACAGCACGACATCTTTCAGTTCCCGCCAAAAACTCCCTGGATAGAATAAGAAATGAGAATCCATAAGAGAACCAAGGTAACCGAAATAGCCCGCAAAATTAGCAAGTTGAAGTGGATGATGGAGCAGGCGAATCCTGAAGTGGAGACCACGTCTCGGTAAATGTAATATCGGAAGACTGCACTGAAACCTGCACAAGGTTGCCGATAAGCGCTGATTTGGGGAGGCCAACGTCCAGCAGTAGACTAGGATTGGCTGACGACAAAGCCCTTAACTAGTAATCGTCATCACCATCATCACATTTTTTTCTCAAATAAGACTGTGGTTTAAAATAATATGAGTGGTGAGGGTCTATGTTGATCATCCCGTAGTGTGAGGTGACTCACCCTTGGCGGAGCCCGTGGGCTCCATCGCTGCGGGAGCTAGGCTCGACCTTTTGGAGAGGGGAGTATAAAATAAGACGATGCGTTATATACCTTCCACATATTTGTTACTTAATTAACGTTAAACTTGGACCATATATAAAAATATTAACTGTTACCTGATATTATTTAAAACCTGAACATTCTTGTGACGCATCTCCAAAAATTTCTGACCTAATCTTACCTGAGCTCGCGATCGGTTATGGCGACAAATGTTGGCTGCCAACCATCAGCTTCATCTGAACTATCAGACCCTCCAGATGCACTCATCTGAAAATTTACATAAAGCTACTCACAACTACCTCTGAATACAATACTGGACAGTTTATTATTATCTCAAATCAATGACAGATACACAGGTGAGATAGGTTAGGTACTTCCATTTTGTGCATATTCTTACTGTCATCACAATGCACTATCAACCTTATGTCTATTAGAGTTCTAATTATGTCATCAAATAACAACAATAAACACAGGTCACGAAATCAAAGGTTACCAATAAAGTTATATGTCTTACTCTTAAAGCTGGATCACATTACGTTGGACTGACTCTTTTAATGTTAGCAGGCTGTCGGGTCTTGCTGTTCACATCAAAGGTTCGTCCTAACATGAATCAGGGCGTAATCTACCATGCCATATGAGATCACTTACTATAATGCTGATATTACGTGGTAATTTGTGTCTTTCAATTTGGATGAATAAACCAAAGAAATCCATTTATAAACATAACCTTGAAATGATTCAATGTCATATCATTTCATTGTAGTGAATTGAACAATAAACAGTTTAAAAATCTTATTTTAGTTTTTGTGCAAAAAGCTTATCTAGTACTTTTCACGCATAGCTGGGAGGAAAATTCTAACATTATGAGAAGTCAAAAAGACGAGAAGAAAAAAACTCACTGGATCCTGAGGCGGGCGCCGCGCGAGCCATCCGGCATACCGCACATCGCCAAGCAGGGAGCGCAAGCGCGGCCTTGCCCGGGCCAACGCCGCGCGCGCTGCGCGACGTGCGGCTGCGTGCAACGCGCGGTGCCAGCCCGCAGCCGCAACTGCCGACCCGGCTCGCAGCGCCAGCGCGTGCACGCCGTCAGGGGAGTACACTTCGATTGTACGATCCTCTGGTATAACATATCAAGATATACTAATCTGGACTTATATAAATTAATAATAACAGGATTTATGTCTCAGACTTTGGCGCCTGAGCTCATTGAAACACAGGAGTCTCCTATGTATGATTCCTGGTATGGTACACTTGGAAACAAATTTTAAATTATTTACTAAGAGTTGTCTAAATTACCTTGAGTAATGTTATAGACATTATATTTGTCTGCTAATTATAATTAATCATTACATAAAAGAGGAAAAATCGGCCAAGTGTCAATGAAAAGTTCAGTTGAGATGAGATTGTCTACTGTTTTGTCATTTGGCCAGCTCTCATTTTATTCATCTTTGCAAGGTTTTTAAGAAATACAAATGTGACATACATAGATGGATGGTTGGCTTCATACTCGGCCAATCTTTCAGGTTTGTTGCAAATATATTATAATAAGATAACGAACAAACCACTATATATACCCAAGTTAAGCAAGTTACATTTTGGTTTATGAGTAATATTCGATAGAACACTCTGGGGCCAACCTTAGATATCATTATCATACCACTAAGTGAACCCGAAACATCTGAGCTGCAATGAGGTAGGGTAGCAAAGGTTTAGCGCACTCAAACACAAAGGCTGCCACCAACACCACACGCTAGTCTTTATCTTTGACTATCTAGTCATAGACCTACATTCAAATTTCTACTCTTAAACTTATTTCAAAATTTATTCCTGCTGGCAAATGATGCCACCTTCAATATTATTTATACTTTTTACCCGGATCATGATGTCGTAAGTTCTTAGCGACGCAAGCCATCAATAAGGGTATATAGCGAGTGTCGACACGGCGGCGACGAGGGGAAGGAGGTGAAGGAGGTGTCTCTGCCATATAACCACGTTGCAATTCCCAACCGACCTCACTAATGATTGACGCCTTACGAAAATATGGTGTAACTTCTCGTAAATATTTCACTGCAAAAAAAAATTTACATGTGACAAAATAAGTATTTTAATTATATATTTACCAAAGAACTAAAATTGTTTTCTCAACCACTCAGTGACTAATAGACAGTTCCTATATCTTACTAACCACTAATTTACCTACTACTTAGAAATTGACAAACTCCATACAAATAATATTAAATTTCTACCAATGGTAGGACAAGTGAATGAATTGTAAGATATAGGCACCACCCATAAAGGATGTAAAGTTAGCTCCATTACAAAATTTATAACATTTTAAAAATGTTTCAAGGGAAGAGTTTAATCATTCAAATGACTCATAAAATTTATGTTTATTAACCTAAAATTAATGTGTGAAAAATAATAATAAATTTAGATTTTAATTGAAAACCAGCTTCTTTATGTTAGTTTAAACTGACACATGTTAATTGAATAACACATCAAGGGCCACTTGCATAAGACCTTTAAATAAAATTAGTTAATCATATTAAACTACCTATATATGTTTTACACAAAACATATTGACAGTTCTTTAAACATATTTAGTGGCAAATTGAGTGTCGTGCAAGACACGAATTGTATTTATGGGTGTTAAATATGTTTTGCGTTTGTTAAATAAATTTAGGCAATGTTGCTTAAAACATTTAGCCTTTCATCTCTCAACTTGTAGTTTTAACACATAGTATATTATATATTAATTCCAATTTGTGTTCCAAATGTCTACAGGTCATGGTTACCACTTTCCATCAGGTTTCCTATCTGCTATACTTATGCAAAAAAAACATTTCATTATTATTTGAAGAGTGAATATGATCTTTGGAACAATTACATAAAACATTCCAATGGCCTTTAGTAAACTTGTGTTGTCGATTGAGTCATGAATTAAGGTTAATTCATAGGTCAACCACAATTGCACAAAATTAGTAACAATTAAAGTAGGCTAAAAGAATAGTTAAGGGCATTCAATGGTTATCAGCCCTAACTAAATGGCACTGTAAAATAGATACATCAAACTCATCTTCCACACTATACAAAATACTAAACATACTAACCCAAGGACAATTGTTGTGTAAAAATATTGAATCAGTGTAGTTTGATTAGTTAATATAAATAGACTAACACAGTACTTCTTACCTTCGAGCTGGACCATCTTTCCCGCCCTTTTTAGTGCTTTCACAGCTTCTTCATGTGTGGCATCTTTCAAATCCTCTCCATTTACAGATAATATTGCATCTCCTACATATAATTGCTCAGTTAGATCTGCTGCCATCCCCTTAAATATCTTCGATATGAGTATAGGCATGTTGTTCTCTATCCCACCCTTTATTGATATGCCCAAACCATTGTTATCTGATTTCACAACTTGTACTATTCGTTTCTGATTAGCAATAGCTTCAGGAACTTCTGTAAAGTCACTATTTGGTGTTTCAACATTATTGTTATTAAGTGTACCATTTAGAGTGGTGGTCGCATCGTACCCATCATCAAGGCAAACACTGAAATAATCCTCTTCCAAAGAACAGTGCACTCGATACCAAACACCACGCACCAGGGTTTCCAACAGCCCAGAGCGCGCGCATGTTGCGCTGGGGCTGTCGCTGCCTCCACTTGATGCTCCGTTTTCTACCATATTTCAAACACTGCGTTTCACAACAAACTGATTACGTCGAATTCCAACTTAAAATAATCGTAGAATATAACTTAAAACATTTAGCTCACAATCTTTTAATCATTACATTCTACAAAATGTTTCGTTAGGTAAACCTAGGTATAATAGTTCATAATTTTATTAAGACATTTAAAAATTTATATAATAAATTTAAGCACAAAAATATTTCTCACTCCATAATCAATACATATTTTGACAGTACTCATTCCTCCCTTTTTGAATTATTGTCATTGTCAAAGTCAAAACTTGAGACTAATCCAAGTCTTACACTAGTATCTTTGTTCTTCGTTATTTGAATAATAGGCAAAGATCCTGGACTATACAGCCTTTTTAAATCTAAGTTCTAATCACGTATTGTCAAAGTCATAAAAGAATGTCAATCATAAATTAAAAATGATGATATTTAAATAGTGTCGCACAACTCGAACTTTGTGACTCTGACGAATCGATTCTAAAATTGTACTATAATCAAGTAACATAATCGTAATCTTACTAGTCTAATACTATATTTTTAGTACTCCGCTTTCACTACCTACAACCTTAAGAAGTTAAGCAATCAAAAACTATATGACCAGAATCATAAGAAAAAAGTATTTTAATGATTCTTAGAAAAGCTTCACAATTTTACACATGCTGAATTATATGCACATATTTGATACACAATTGATAATTACTACATTTAATAGTGACTTTCGTTTGTACTAGAGTTCATTATATCACGTCAAAAGCTGTTTAATTAAATTTGTTATAAGTATCAATGAACTTGACACACAAACACACCTTCCATGATCAAATTTATCGTGTACTAGCAGAAGGTGTAGAGCCTTAAAAACAGACGAGCGTGCACGACAAGAGCTATGAATGTCAAAGAAGCAAGTGAGATGTGTAAGAATAAGCCTAAATGGCGCTCTGTTGTTCGTGCCTACCCCGCAAGGGACCTGGCGTGAAGTTATGTATGTATGTAATAAACTTGTGATTAAATCTAGTTTTCTGTGGAATTGGTGACTGGTAATGTCATTACAGTAAAAATAATTCTGTTAAAAAAAATCTTTTGATCTCGGTCCCCACTGACTTATTTTTCCCCCTATAACTCTTAATTGCTTATCTGTTCAATTAACTTATAGTTCAAAAGTATAAAGGTACTGGACAAGCTGCTGTTATTTTATTTTTATCTGTTTTTTGGCGCTGAAAGTCAAGGTACAAGTGCGACCGTCCCAGTGAACTAAAACTAGCTTATAATTTATCAGTTAGGAAGTTATAGGTTATCAGTTAGGTAGTTATAATACGTAGTATCCATATTAGTTTGTGCAAGTATAGTCAGAAATGCTAGTATTGTAGTAGGTACTTACAGAGACTATGATAAGGGGCGCTTCAAAAGAAATATAATATATGCTCGCTATTTATATGCAGCAGCTAGTCCAAATTCCAGAAGTAATTGGCAGTAAAATAGACAAGTGACCTATGTCCAGGACACTCGATTACACATGTAGATTCTAATCGAGATACTTCGTACTCGATTAGATTGCTCACATCATTACTTCTGAAACATTTTTGACTTTTGTCAAAATGAAATTATGGCTTTTGTTGATTAAAGAAAGTTAAAATATATTAATGAATTTAATAGGTACCTACTTAAATCAAAACTTGCAGTAAATGTGTATAAGAATATACAATGGACGTCTGTAGAGTGTGTTTGTCTACTGATAGTACTATGATTCCATTAGATGAATCATTCATAGAAATGTATAACACTTTAACAAGTTTAAATGTAAGATTATCCAATATAAATATAAAACTTACAACCTTTTCAACATTTCCTAATAACCAATGACTTTGTTTCTTATAATATGTCTTTAGTTAATTAAAAAAGGATAAAACTGACAAAGGTAAATAATATTTTCAGGTCAAAATGTGTGATGAATTGCCACAGTATACATGTGAGAAGTGTGTACAAGATGTCAAAACTTTTATGGAATTCAGAGAAAAGTCTATTTCATCTGAAACAGCTTTAAGAAGGATTTTTACTGTAAGTTTATACCAATTTTGCCAAAAAAGTAAACATACAACAATCAATATTGTTTAAAAAGTGATTATTTTAATATATATTATATTTAGTTACAAACTCCTTCTCATAACTTATAGTAAATGGTCTTCATATCTATACTGCAGCCATACAGTTCAGTAATTGTTTATTTTGGTGAGCAGTCAAGTGTCATCTATCTATTATAACATTGTTATGGAAGTACATGCACATAAAATTCAAACCAGGCCATCTAAAAGAAAGTGGTTTTTTAAGAGTAATTTTGAAAATATTTTTTGATTATATTTAATATTCGTAAAATTGCTTTAATATTCATGCAAGTTTGTGAACTAATTAAATTGTTTAGCAATATTTATAATTAAACTAGACAATTCATTATAATTTCACTGATACAAACAAATCTTCTTCTTATCTTATATATAAAAATGAATGTTTGTCTGTATGTCCTTTATAAAATTGTAAACTATACATTTGATAGTGTGATGATCTTTAGCAAAGTTGTTGTGCATGAGCCATAGAAGGCATCTGAGTTGGTTCACAATTGGACCCGATAGGTGGTGCTGTTTCGGCATATCAATTGAAGCTTTTCAGGGCAGGACAATGTCTGCCAGGATATCTAGTATTAATATATATCACAGGAATAATACCTTATTTTTCAGGATAAAATGGGCTTCCATGGTAACCCCTTATATTTTTAAATAGGCACACATCATAGAAATTTATTTATTTAGATTCTCTCATGTAAACCCTGCATTCTTATTCAGTGTAAAGTTCCTATTACAGGTAATTTCTAGTCCGTAAAGTAAAAATCTGAAAGAAATTAATTTGTCATACATAGAGTTATATACATAATACATAGAGTTTCATGCAAATCGTTTTATTCCTAAGGTGGTGAAGATGTATCAAAACAATCTGGCTTCTATAGTATAATAATACAGAAGGGTTGAAATTGGATGAATTTAAATAAATTGAGAATCTGCCATTTCAACATGCCTTTCATGTCCATGACCAAACTAAAATCAGAGACATAAACTGTAAGAGAGTAGCTTAAAACCTGGAATGTAGGCAACACAACCATTCATATTGTGAATATTTTAGCTACCCTCATTGTGAAATGGCAAAATTAAGAATTTTACCACTGTTTATGTTTCCTGTGAAATAACGAAGAATTCAGCTGAAAAGTTTTATTTTTTTATAAATAACATTTTGTATTATTTACCTCATTTTATGGAAAAAATTTAAATTTAATTGATATCTTATAAACTTCAATCAGTCATACATTAAAAGTTCTAATAAGTTTACATTCAATTTTATAATTAGTTATAGTATTAATACTGAATTTCTGTTTTTGAAAGAAAGGAAGAAAAAGTATTTATTTAGAACTACATACAAGAGAGAACTACTAAATAACAAAAATATTAATAAAAATGTTGTTGAAAACTTACAAAACAATAGATGGTGCTGTACAATAATTGAGGTACAAACAATTCAACAGTAATAGATGGATGGGCTTAGGCCTGTTAGGAACATCTTCCTATGAGATTCCTATGAAAGAGAAGAACATTCCATCTTGCTCCTCTACCTAGTTAGGAAACCCCTAAATAAAACCATGTATATGAGCTTTAAAATTGGCTCAGTACAGTAGATAACAGATTGTCTTGAAATTCTTGAATATATATTAGGTTTTCTGACTATTGGAGTGTAAAAATTAGAATCTATTAGGTCAGAATGTGAGTGAGATCCTAGAAATAATTATTACCTTTAATGAAATGAGTTTGTTCTTGTTGTTATATTTCTGAGTAACTTCTAATCAATATAATGACAACTATATGCCTGAATAGCCGTTTATTATAATACAGTGAGTTCAATAATGTTTCAGGGATTCAAACCCGAGGGCAATATTTCAAACGAAGAGAACAAATGTACTGAATTAGCTGATAATAATTCAATGATACTTAAAAAAGAAATAAAAAATGAAATATTTGATGATGAACTACTTGATGACGCCTTTGATGATACTTTAATAGATTGCAAAGAAGATATTCTTTTAGGATTAGATACATTGCAAGGTTTGTATGTTTGTAATAATAATAATTCCATTAGCAGATAGGCTTGATGAAATATCTGATTTATATTTTCTTTAGCATTCCGAGGCATATTGAATTATTATAATAACAAACTAGTTTTTGATAGAATAATAACATTTTTAATCAAAATTTTAGTCTCCTTTGCCTCAAAATAAAAAGGACCCTGTATAGTTTTAGTCCTGTATTGGTTTTTCTCAGTTTGTCTCTAATTATAATGTCAGAAGTATAGATAGATGTTTGGCTCCTTAAGAATTTCAAACATGCAATTTTTTTTAATTAAGTGGCCACAATATGAAATTTACAAGTTAAACACTACACTATCATTGGATCTAGAATGGAAATGATATGGAAAGCTTTTATTGTATGAACCAACTATATTTTTCTGAATACTTTTCTTTATTATAGATGTTAAACCAGAAAGAAGACCTAAGAGGATAAGAATAAAGCGTAAGAAGAAATTAAAAATTAATAACAATTCTAATTTGCTATGGAATGTGCAGGCAGATATAAAACAAGAAGAATCTGAAAAGTTGTTCTGTGGTATTTAATTAACATATTACTTACATAAATATTTATAATATGTAAATACTATCTATGAGATTAAGCATAAATAGTAGACTTGCAAATATTGTTCTTGTGTCTGTTTGTTTTGGTGAGCAATAAAATGTTATCTATGTCTCTTGCTAACTGTTCATTAATCTCATCACACATGCAAATTCTTTAAAGAGTTTTACTGGAATTGTACAAAAATACTTGATTATGGTTATGGGGAATAAAGTAAGAAGGAATCATTTTATCTATAGTCCATCTATGTTTTTATCATAGATGGATCTTTCCTATTATTGTCTCTTTGTCTTACTAAGTCTTCACTGTTTGCTACAACACCATTAATTCTTCGTAAAGTAATTCTGTAAAAAGCTTATAAAAAAAGAGCTTAAGATATAAATTGAATATGAAATTTAAAGAAAAACAACTTAACAGCAATGATATGTTGCGAATAAGTGTACGGTGGAACTTATTTTGAATTTAAATTTATAAAACTGAACTGAGCATGCTTAAAACTGAAATTATCAGATATTTGGATAGTGCATTTAAATATGTATGGGACATAGCAAAACCTTCTTGGTGAATACATTATTCCTCTTTTAATAAAAGTATAGTCATATTTTTGGAAAATCAAGTACCAGCTAACATTTTATTCAGCATTTAAATATTCTATCCCTACCTAATTATTACATGATATATTTAATATTAATTTTATGACCAAAACAATTATATCAAGTGGCTGCACTTAAAATCAATCAGAGTAAATTAAAATATTTATAAGAACTAAAAAGTGTGATTAATAAATATTACCAGCATAATTATATGGATATTTTACTAATCCAGGGTTATGTAAAGCAGCATTCGAAGATGTACTTGAATTAAATGAACATTTAGAAAAGCATATAAAAGATACACAATGTGCCATATGCAATGAAGTTACCTTTACATGGGCAGAGTTACTCAGCCATAGACTTAACCATGTACCAGTCAAACAGAAACGCTGTCATTTGTGCTACAAAAGATTTACTACATGTAATTATTTACAATTCCACTATATGAAAGAGCATTTCGGAGAGGTATGTAATTACTATAATAATAGTTTTTTTTTATCCTAATAATTAAATACAATGATCCAGCTACTGACTGCAAATTGCGCCAGTGTAGGCACTGAGAACTGATTTGTGTCGTTGACATGAAGCTAGCACTGGCTCCATTCGAATTTCAAGTCAATGTAAATCAGCCTAAATGAAGATTTATGCTTATTTATTTACTCTTAATGCATTTTTATTTTTCATTAATTTAATCTGAAAAAAATATAAAATCGCCAAATTGTGTTCCAAACGACATAAACATACAACGTTCCATAGAGGATATTAATGTCCATTGTTTTGTGTTTTGTTTATAAAACCCTAAAAACATAATTTTATCTAAGGTAGTTGAAAATTTTAAATCACTTTTCGTTGAAAATCTTCTTTCTTTTTTAACCTCTATTTAAATATTATTTTTACCGACATACACAAACAAACGTATCCGTCAGTCCACGTACGTCGGGCGAAAAAGATTTGAGCCTCGACCGACACCTAGAAAGGTGGTAAGTAATGGGACTCCAGGCCCCGCTGCCGATAAGCTGCGAGATTTTGTATTTTTTATTGAATATTTCTTTTGTATAATGTTATAGAAGAATAATGTTTATTATTTTTTTTATAAAAAATATTGAAAATAAATGAATATTGAGAAACAATAATGATGAAGTAAATGTTACAGAACTCTTCATTAACATGCAGCTTTTGTTTTTCGTCGTATGATTCTCCAAGAAAACTTCGAAAGCATATATGGGCAATGCATTCTAATAAAAAATACATTTGTGATTACTGCTCTAAATGGTAAGAATGTGTTTTTAGATCCCCTCTTTAATATACCTTAAACTCTAATTAAGGTACATTATATTTGCGATTTTAGTCATTATTATTGTTTTACAACTGACAGGGTATGATAGCCAAACTACACTTGCGCGCGGCACGTGCGATACGTACGTTAGTTATGTTTTATGTAATTTCCATGCTATTTTTATATTTATAGTGAATTTTAGTGCTTAAAAAGATCTGAGCTCTCGAAAACTATTCGTTTAGTTGTTAGAACAATATAGAATATATGGATGAAAACTGGATGTCGGAAAAACAAGAGTTAGAGTTCCATCTTTGAATTGTGCCTAATGATTCCCGGTTTGCAGCTCATACTAAGGTGCCCGAGTTTTACTCATGTCAATTTTTCGAAACAAACAGATGAGTAGATGAAATACAGTAACTAAAGTAAACTTCGTCAGCGTCGCCGCCGTTTTCGACGCGACCCATCCCGCCTCTCTCATCTCATCGCATCTTTCTGCCCGCTTCTAGCAAAAAAAATATTTTCTTTAATAATATAAAGTTGTTTTTGTATACTTTACAGTTTTTCTGTCAGAGCAAATTTGAGGTCACATATTATATCGCATATGAAGCGAAAGAATTATGTCTGTGATCTGTGCGGAGTGTCTTTCAACTATTTAAGCGGTCTCAAGGTTAGTTATTTACATTCCAATGTTTATTGTAAAAAGCTCTACTAGAGCATAGAAATAATGTATCGTTTTGAATAAGTGAGTCAGCTCAATTCGGTACTTGATAGTATGAAAAATATAGGCTGATTTTAATATATATCATAGATCTAAATATGACAAAAATAAATGTTTTAACTAAAATATTAAATATTAATTGATACTTTTGAGAAATAAAATTGTTATATAGCAGCCATTAGCCACGTGACAATGAACGCCGATCAGAGCGCGTGACGTCATAGTGTGCAAAACACAAGAAGTTATCAATGGCTTCTCAGATGATACTTCAATGAAACAGATGTTTGTCTTGCACACTGTAACGTCATGCGAGACGCCATGACAGCTTGACGCGTTTTTGTGACGAAATGTCAAAATATTTATAAAATTGCTAAATTAAATATGTTAATGTTGTTTCTCAAAAATTGTCAACTAACGAATTGCGTGGCGTAGCGTAGTATTTGTTACTCATGTTTACCTTGCCCCCACTTGTAGGTATAGATCATTGACTCTCAATGATTTTCATGACAAAATCCGCAAAAAAATTAAATAAAAATTTTTGTGACATCACTATACATTTATAAAAATATTTTATTAATAGTTTAATTATACGTTTAATTTCTATATAGGTTTTATTTTTTTACAAAGTTCTACCCTTTTAATATAAACGCGACCCTCACAGGAGTCGCGTTTGCTATCGCGAAACTAGATATACTATAAACACCATTAGCTTCTGCCCGCAACTTCGTCCGCGTGGAATAGTTACTTTGGGCTAATGCTAATTTTGTCACACATGATTTTTGCGAAAGTAACAAAAAACCCCGATTTTGAAACATTATCATTGGTGCTCCGCTCCTATTGGTCTTAGCGTCATGATATATAGCCTCCCTTGGTAAATGGGCTATATAACACTAAAATAATTTTTCAAATAAGACCTGTATATTATAGTTCCTGAGATTAGCGCGTTCAAGCAAACAAACAAAGTCTTCAGCTTTATATATTAGTATAAGATATGTCAGCGGAATATTTTGTAGTAGCATTGCCATGTTAAGTTTCTGAATAATTCCATTATCTATTTTAGTTAGGGAAACGTTGTCTATGGTATGTCTTAGTCATAAAGACAACTCAGGCTTTGATATATCAATCTGTTCTGCAGGATCACACAATTCGAAAACATGTGTCATCAAAAGTTTACTGCAGAAGTTGCAAAAGACCTTTCTCATCACAAGATGACCATGACAGACACAAATGTGCGAACATTAAAAATGTGTTATGTCCGACGTGTGGAAAATATTATACCACGTCACAGGTAATCAATTACCGTGTACATCATTTTTTTTAAACGACTCCAAACTTTACAGTTATACCTAATTATCAATGGCCAGGAAAAAAACACAAATAATAAACGTGTATGTATGAAGAAATTAATGAAGCAAAAGATGTAGGACAAACAGACATGGTCATAATTTAGGCATGTAGGATCAATCATTGACCGTGTAGTGCCATGCTGGAATCATGATCTTGATTACAGCTTAAGGACCGGCTCGATTGGTATTATACTACGCTCTCACAGAATATCAGCGTTAAACGGTTAACCTTGAGCTTTTAGTGTTCGTACATATGATCAGTTGGTCTCTATGACCCATTCCTACTACAGACGTGGAATAGGGAAATAATAAAGAGTGTGGGACAGGGGAATGAGATAGAGAATATATCAATCATATAATACAATGCTAAACATGCCGTGTTGAAGACGTTGAAGTTATTAAAAAAAAACAAGTGGAAAATATATAAACAATGAAGAACACAATACATTTTCATTTAGATTTCTTGCCTGTTTGTTCGGAATTCACGTAAAAACTACTGGGCCGATTTCTATGGTTTTCGCTGATCGACAGCTAATTCTTAGACTTATAATCTGCGCTACTTTTTGTCCTGGGAATCCCGAGAGAATTTTTGTGAATAATTTAAATGGCTAGATCAAAAATCGAATTCCAATGTGACTAGTGAAATGTGATAGCAAATTTTATGTTTAGAAGTCGGTTAAAAATGTATCATATTTTTTATTCCGGGAATCCTGCGAGTTTTTCCCGGGAGCGGTTGGTAGTTGTTCGGGTACATAAAATTAGCTTATCCCGACAAAGTTTTCACTAGAACGATAGCTTACTTACTTCGTGTCCCGGGAATCCCGCTAGAATTTCAAGTAAAGCGTAGACAAAGTCGCGGGCATATCCTAGCCCCATCGTATAAATATTATTCGTATTCCATACCTCCTATCTCATTGCCCTATCCCACATTCCTTATCCAATCCCTACTCTCCCATCCGAACAACGTATTGGTTCCGCCCATTGGCGTTACAAATGTCTATATGCTATGGTATTGATGGTAACCATCAGTGGCCGGTTCCTACATCCTATAGACCGTTTATTTGCCTTGGGACCAATTTTTCAACTATCAAATAAAAGTTATCAGTCGAAAAAATTATAACCATAGTTGTTTTATTCTTAACTGTTTTAATCATGCAACTGACATTTTTATTTTGATTGGTGGCCATCGACCATTATTATTTCTTAAAATTTAGCGTACTAAACATAATGGTAATCTCAAAATTTTACCGATGGTAAGGCATGTGAATATATAGTAAGATGCAGGAACCAGCTATAGGTGGGTCGCCTGCCTGTTTACCAGCCTCGCAATAAAAGAAAGAAATCAATGTCTTCCGAATTAACTCCGCCACAGTGTAAAAGTAATTTTTACAAACAAACATGAATCTGACATACATACATGATAAAATGCCTACGAAAGCTAACTTTTGTTCCAGATAAAGCGCCATTTAGTTACTCATACAAATATAACAACATATAAGTGCAACAGGTGTCCGGCTACTTATAAGTCGAGGTCTGGCTTGAAAGTCCATTTAGACAAACACGACGGCAACAAAACGCAACAGTGTCAGTTTTGTGCGGCAAAGTTTTACAGTGGGTCAACACTTATTAAACACCGAAGAATACATACAGGCAAGTATTTTTTTACCGCTAGTGTTTAATATTTAATGCTGAACAATGATTTTTGAGTCGTAGTAACCCCATCTCTTGTTTGAAACTTCAATACACATTCTTGATACACACATATTTCCTTCTCTTTTGTATACTGGTATGTATGTATATTGTATATCTATGTCGGTAACCCAATTATTAAGTCATAATTGGGTTACCGACATAGACCGACTACTGACTTCACGAAGATGTCGCCATGGTGTCGTCGGATTCGTTCTGCGGTGTTAAATAGAGATAATAAGATTATTGGTAAGTGCAGTGAGTTGTTGAAACAAACTAAATGGCAGCCGCCCTCAAAAGTGATTGTTATTATTTGAATGATTGATTGAGCTGATTTCAAGATATGTGTAAGATACTTCTGAAGCCAAGGCGGACATAGTGTTTTAGTCTAAGAGCCGGTGAAGATCGACCTTCACCGATCTGATAACCAGATGAGACGTATTTTACTGAATAAATTATTCTTCTTTTTTGATCGATTTTTTTCATCACTTTCATTCTATTGATAACCAAATGAATTTTATTTTGCGAATAGTTTTTAACACACAGAATATGCCTAGGTAGGCTTGCCTACTCATTTCTGTGTATGGCTACCTGACAAGCAGATGTGAACAGGTAAGTCTATATAGGTGACTCCATCGATCTGCTACTTATCGAAAGTTATACAAATTTTAGATTATTTTATTACAAAATCAGTCACATATACTTGCCTGCAAAAAATCGTATTTAAAGTACTATTGCCAAGCTAAAAACTTTTAGAGTTTTAGCCACTTGATAGGTGCGAGAGAGAAAGTAGAGCGTCCGAGGTCCGTGTGGTAGAACAGGACACAACATAACAGTTGCACGCTACTGACCGTTGATGTCGATGCGCATCCGTACATGAGAAAAAATAACATAGTAAAAAAAAAAAAAAAAAAATATTGATACAAGATATATTCCATATCTATCTTATCACAGTAATGTCAGTCATGCAGACGATGATTATCTTGATATATGCAGAGCACACGTACTGTGCAACGAAAAAAATAAAAAAAGAAAAAATATAAAAAATCTAAAAGTTGAATAGTATAAATACGATTTTTGCAGGCAAGTATATGTGACTGATTTTGTAATAAAATATCTAAAATTTGATATAACTTTCGATAAGTAGCAGATCAATGGAGTCACCTATATTGACTTACCTGTTCCATCTGCTTGTCAGGTAGCCATACACAGAAATGAGTAGGCAAGCCTACCTAGGCATATTCTGTGTGTTAAAAACTATCAGCAAAATAAAATTCATTTGGTTATCAATAGAATGAAAGTGATGAAAAAAAATCGATTAAAGTTAATTTTATTAAAAATAGCCTTGAACACTTTTGGATAGGCAAGTAATTATAGGCATATTTGATCATAAAATATATTTGATAAAAAATACGTCTCATCTGGTTATCAGATCGGTGAAGGTCGATCTTCCACGTCTCCTCTACTATTTGGACATAAGTTTGGGTGTGGCTATCTAATTTGTACTTATCCGTTGTTATGTGACAGACATTTACACATAACTGAAAGCAATAAAATTATCGGTATCGGGACATAGTCAGGTTAAAACTTGTAAAGAAGGGATGAAGAAGTAGAAATAGCCTTTTCTTTTTTTGTCATGTTTTAATAGTCTTATTCTATAGTAGAATTATTTTCTCCGTGCAGTTTGTCATAAATAATCGGAGCAGTGAAGCGTGTATTTCGCTCTCTCTTCCACTCACGGGCCTTATGGGCAGGCATAGTGATACGCATTATTGTTGTCGACAAGCGTTATAGATAGTGTATTTAGTTTTGTCATTTGTGGTTATGATATAATAAAAATAGATAAAACGTATATTAAAAAAAATAATGATTAAATATTATTAGTATCTATGTATTAAACTATAGTACAAGTTTAGAATGTAAAAACAATAAAAAAATAAAATATATCTAAGTTAAAAACAGCAAAAAAATAATGTTTGTATAAGAATAATATTTTGATAAGAATGATTTTATCGTTAATGGCGTGCGCCGCGCAACATGCTCACCGCCCGAGCCGGGCTGAGGCCGAGTTTGATTTATGACCCAAACTGCACGGAGAAAATAATTCTACTATAGTATAACTATATTTCCTAATACATGTCCGTTGAATGTTGTTGGTATTGCTAACAACCACCAGTAACACTCCGTCTAGTCTAGTGGGCGGACGACTTGCGTAAGGTCACCTATTGGGTTGGATGAGGAAAGCAGAGGATGGGGATATGTGACAAATTAGAACAGGGTTACTTCTATGATTGGTTGATAACGATAATATTATATTAAGTAAGCAAGGTTCTAATCAGATATGAGAAAGAAGGCAGGTGATCTTTGAAACAAAAAGATTTCGGGGGCCTAGAACCCAAACCCCACGTGTGCCATTTGACTTATTTTCTTTATGTTTTCGTAGGTGAAAAGCCGTACGTGTGTAAAGTATGTTCCAAGGCATTCACGGGAAACCACAATCTGAAGGTTCATATGAAGGTGCACGGCGAATACCTAGTCAATAGGAAAGATAAGACATCTGAGACAGATACTAATCACCATATATTTTTGAATGAAAATCTTTAAATATTTATTTTTTAAGAAATATTATTTGTTAGAAAAAGTTGGGCGTCTCATCAAATTGAAACTACTCACGAAAAATTAAGTAATCAATAGGTCGCAGAACGGTGGATCCTGGACCAATTGTTTGGTTATAATGAAAATCGAATTTGCTAACGTTGTTTGAACATTCGTGTAATTCAAAGATGAAATACAGACTACGCAGATAAACTAATTTGTATATTAGTTATATGTGTTTAAAATGTCACTTAAAGAACAGATATTTAGGGCCGCTTGAATAACGTTCCTCAAATTTATTTAAGAAACCCTAAACGCATTTAACACCCTTAAATACGATTAGTGTCTTTCACAACGCAAAATTTGTCGCTAAACATGTTTAAAGAACTGTCAATACAGTTTACGTAAAACGTGTTTAGGCAGTTTAATTAGATTAACTAATTTTATTTAAAGGCGATCGTTATCCAAGCGACCCTTATAGTTAAGAAAGTACAAGACTATATTATCATTGATTAGTATTGATCATTTTTTCCACCAAATTGTTATGATTTCCTAAATGTATATACTTACCACATAAAATTAATAAAAATCTGTTCATGTCTAATTTCGTGAAGAAGTAACGGGTTAACATTGATAAAACTTTAATTTTGTTTATGTTGCAAGTTGGGCATCAAACTATAGTTATTCATAATAATTTGTTTAAACGTGTTTTAAGGAAAAATATAGTCCAGGCCAATCCTGTACTGCAGATTTTACAGTACGCAACAATGGGTGCACAATTCAATTTTTTTATATTCATCTTAACTGTGTATATCATAGATAAGTATTATTTACTCATAATTACATATATCTTGATATGTATTTCTAAAAGATGTTAATTTTGTATATAGTGGATTAATAATAATGATTGTTGATTTAAAATTGTTATTTAAGAATGTTGTTGATAATAATAAAATATTTTTGCAAAACTTTAAAAATTATTTATTTAAGAAGTACAATATAACCTAATTATAAGTAAAAATAAATAATATTATCACATACAAAAGAGTCTTTGGCAAGTACAAAAAGTATGATAAGGTACAAAAATGTAGGATTCCTAAATTACATACACGACGGAGATAAACATGAAAAATGTCGAAAAAGTATTATTATAATGACCTTAAATTTATTACGATAAGGCTTATCATCTATTTACATACTAATTAGAGGCAAGCTTCTCATTAAACGAAATCGAGTATGCGATAAGCGTACGAATAACATGTAGAATTCGCGCGGGAGTTCATTGCAGTCGTCAAATTATATGCCTAGTAGAGACTAACGGTCTTATTCATATTAAATTAGCGTAAATTTGTAGGCTTCTTTAAAGTTCTTAAAAACCCTACAAACAAACTCCTCAATATGAATTAGACTGTAAGGGCCGCTTGCATAAGGCTGCTTAAATATATTAAAGAAACACAAAACGTATTTAACACCCTTAAATACAATTAGCGTCTTGCACAACGCAAAATTTGCCGCTAAAAATGTTTAAAGAACTGTCAATACGTTTCGTGTAAAACGTATTTAGGCAGTTTAATATGATTAACTAACCTTATTTAAAGGCGATCGTTATGCAAGCGGCCCTAAGAGTGTTAAAAATAACGACATCTGAGGTGTCAGTGCCAAATTAAACTACCTTATTTTAACAAAAAAATTGTTCGGCCACAACCTTGGGCTTAATAACGTAAATTAGTGTCATACTCGACTTGTAATATGTTACATACATAAATGTATTACAGTACAATTTTCGTCGTGTAGCGCTTCGCCGTTGCAGAGTGGCAAAGTCGTAATCAACTGTAAAACCACACATTTTAACAACATATTAAATAAATCGGCAGATAAACACACACTGTATATCCCCAAGCTAATAAAGTTTACAACAGACTAGTCTGGTGCCGATACACCCAGACTGTAGTAAATGTCGAAAAATCTGGAAAAAAATTTGAATTTACTATGCCAAGAGTCGTGCCTGGAGCCTTTGCGCTGCAGTGAGGTAAGCCGGAAGAAGCTTACCACCACACTCAACCACAGGCCGTCATAACAATATCGATATCAAAGTAGCATAACAAACGTTTTTATTGTTTGTTACAAAAGCACCTGCGTTGTATGTACTACTAGGCCAGGGGTCGGCAACCTGCGGCTTGCGAGCCACATGTGGCTCTTTGGGTGTAGAGCTGCGGCTCTTTAGTTATACATCACAGGCTTCCTACCAAATGGGCGTACAGACAAAAGTGCAGTTTTACACAATGCACAAAATTGTGAATAAAACCAAACTAGTTGATCGTATAAGGCTGAAATCCAGAATACCCTTCTTCTTAGGTACACTTGCATACTGGTATGACCTCCTAAATTGTAACATACATATTTTTTGTAAACAAAAAATTGCATTTTGCGTATACCCCTATATGTTATGAAGCTCTTGATATGTAAAAAAAGACATGGCTTTCATTGAGTTTGTTTGCCCAATTGTTTGTTATTGAAGCACAAGTTAGTCTTGTAAGTTAATAAGTTAATTGTTCTCATTTTTGTATTTAATAAAAGTAATTATCCAATAATGTCACATACATAATATCTTTTTGTTGTGAAAAAACACTACTTATATATGAATAAATAGATTTGTTTACACTTAATTTATGCAAGTAATATTTATTTTTGGCAAGAAAACAATTGTGGCTCTTTGAAACTTTGAAATTTCGTAAATTGTATTTTTGACTCTTCCGACTCAAAAGGTTGCCGACCCCTGCACTAGGCAATAATTTGTTTCGTCGTGATGACAATAAACTGGCGCGCAAACTATATTCAACAACCTTCGTTTTCATACGATAGGATATACTCACCAGATTACCTGAATTTTTGAACGAAGTTCCTTATCGCACTTTACTCGGCGGATGGCAGCTAGACGAAAAAAAGTATAATCGAAACGAAAAATGCTGACCACTGTAAATTATTATTCAATTTCGAAAGAAATAATAATCAATTTCGAATAAAATTAAATAAGATCTAAAATAAAATAATAGCTACCAGTGTTATATATGCTGTTTTGAAAATAGAAGGCCCACTACACCTTATTACTAAAATCTCTTCGATGGTCTTCGAAACTTCGTTCAAACCAGTAGGGTTATTAGCAAACGTCGGAAATGTTCACGTGTCCAAACGGGAATCTCCCGAACTTACCAATTCGCAAATACGACAGAACGTGAAATGCTATTAAAATCCTATCGGAAACGCATTCTCATACGTGTTCTTTCCACCTTTTGTCGGATTTCAAATGGATTCATTCGGGAGCTTCCCGTTCGGACACGGCAACTTGTCCGATGTTTCTAGATAACCCTACAACGTGTCTCATAGACCACATCATTACTTTTTTTCATTTCAAATAATACGTTACTGCTACAATTCGATCGCACAACGTACTATTTCACTTCTTGCTATAGTGCGAGTAACACTGCAACATATTTCGATGTTTCCATGTACAGTAGTGTGTCAATTAACAATTTTATGCATTTCTACTTTTTGATGGTTTTGGTCATCAAAAGATCTCATTTGATCAGCCTAGGTCACAAAATTTAGAAAATCGCGAATAGTTTCGAAGATAATTTGCTGTACTGGTGCACGTTGAGACTTAAGTTTTCCGTACGACGTATACCGAGATAACTACAGTATTCCTGTATACATCAGGCGAATATGGCGAGATAGCCAATAAGCACAAAACACACGAGAGTACAGCGCATGAAAATTTCTATAACCACGTGAAATCTCGTATTATTCGAAACGTCTTCTTTTAATAT
Source organism: Dendrolimus punctatus (assembly GCA_012273795.1). Classification (NCBI taxonomy): domain Eukaryota; kingdom Metazoa; phylum Arthropoda; class Insecta; order Lepidoptera; family Lasiocampidae; genus Dendrolimus; species Dendrolimus punctatus. The sequence continues at coordinate 9,090,816 of CM022538.1, forward strand.
AATTAACCGACTTTTGTCATAATAAAAAACTAGTTTCAAGTTAACTTTGAAACAAAACCTTAGCCACATACCGTGCATACTAGTGTAAGTTTACAGTTAGTTCAGTGAGTAAACTACAAGATATCAGAAACGTAATAAATTCGGTTTACTATTCTAATACTGGTTATGAAAACACAAATTGGAAATATCAAAGTTCTAGTGTTACAATAAAACCAAAAAAAAATAATTCTATGTGATATGCTCTCGTGTAAAATTAGAATTTTGCATTTGACTCACTGTTCGTAGGAGCCATCGATTTGTGCCTGACAAAAAGAGTCATAAGTCATTCTATGAAGTTCTTTCTGCATCGTGACTAAAATATAAATTACAAAAATGGCATTGTTAAATAGCAACTAAGTATTAAAGCAAGTAGGTATAATTATTTGAAAATCCTTTCTCAATTTGAAGGAAAACTTGTAAATAAATATTTTTTCAACACATTTGCTCAGAAAAACGAAGCCTGGATACATTGTTCAAAAATTACAAAATTATGTACCACACAATGGAACGTATGGTAAAATAGGTACTTAAGTGGGGGGGAAAATTAGTTTTCCACCAAGGAGCTTCACATTACGAAAGTAAATACGCTGATTAATCGAACCTCCTTGGAAGTGCCAATACGTTTGCCTCGCTTTAAAACTAGAGAAAATGTGAAGAAATATGTAATTTTAATTTTCACCACGCGTACGTGGAGCTATTTTGCAGATGCGCGCCATTCTCATATTAGAACGTCCTAAATTGTTGCGACTTTCCGACTGATATTTACATTTGTTTCATTGCCTATTATACTGTTTTCGCACAAATGTGTTGTATGACACACGTGTGGTTGTTGGTTTTTATAAACTCGTGACTATGGTAAGCCCTCGACTTAATCTCGGGCTTACATTCATACGCTCGTTTATAAGAAACAACTTCCTAGTATCATAAATATCTAGTATAATAACTTATATTTTTATTACTAGAAGTACTTAATACTTTTAAATCTTAAATCACCTGAATGATACTAACTTTCAGATTTTTCTTATGCTGACTGTACTTCAAAGTGTACTTAAAATAGTATAAGGAAATTGTAAGTTATTTAGTGAATGGTTCCATAATGCAGTCACGTATGTATAACTAAAATAACTAGAGATTAAGGGAAATTGTTTTGAATTTGATAAGATATTCGTAGGATAATACTTTTGACATTTGACATAATAACCTTTATTAACAGAATAACTTTTGTGGTCTATTCCATCTCGAGCACAGAAGATGCAAACGTATTTGCACTAAAAAAATACGGGTAATGGTACTGCAGAGGCTTCTAAACGTTTGATAATGATTTGGAATAGTATTGAAACAATTTTACAATCTTGTAAAACTTTTCCTATCAAGACTGACGTACTAATACTAGTGTCAAATAATTTAACAGGTTTATGAATTCTTAATATAAAAAATAACATAACAGTTATTAAAACTAAAAGTTAAATAGCCACATATAGCTTAGAATGGCCTATAATCATATCAGTAACAGCTTTAAAAAATTGTGCCAGCCATAATTGAGCTATATCGTGTAACAGTGTCAAGATTCATTCAAAACTGTATGGAGAAAATGTTGTATTTTCGGGCACTATGCTAAAACAGTGTGTTTAACTTATTTCTATACCTTACAAAAAGAAAATACTTCAAACAGTAGCGTCAAAATGGCAGTACAGGGAGCCTAAAAAGTTCGTTTTGCAGATTCGTTTGATTGACATTACATGTATCAAAACAAAGTGTAATTTTATGCTGTCTTTCAACTATCAATATACCCAGACGCGTGTCAATTGCACCAAGCGATTATTCAAAAGCGAACGCTTTAGGCCCTCTAAATAAATACTTGGATAATCAGTCTTATGAAGATAAATACACAAAGAGTACCAATGAAAATTACAAATAAATTGATTAATTTAAATCTTTAAAAAAATGTCATTAGAAAATGTTATAATTAGTACGTTTTATATTACATACATGATAATAGAAATTTAAATTGTTATCAAAGAATAAATAAACCAAACTTCTAATTAAAAACAAAATATACAATATTGATATATTCTATATAGTCTAAGTAACTATATTTTTCTAGATTTGAAACAAAAATAAAACAAGTAGTGTGTTGAAAACCATTAATTGCTAGTGATTTTTTTCTTCAAATTTAAGATTCAGTTCTTATATTTTACAATCCATTCATTTGCCTTACTCATGGTTAAAATTTGACACAAACTCCAAATTAGTAATGTGAACTTTCTACCATTAGTAAGGTAAATTAATGTATGATAAGATGCTCAGCTTTAATAACAACATTCAAAAATACCATGAAAAAGTGACAGGTGACATCTTTAAGGATACACGCGTTTGGGAATTCTTTTTAATTTTCACTGTTTTTCTGCTTTTCTAGCATGGAGGATAGAGGTAATGAGAACCATCTCAGTACCTATATTAAAAAGTGTCCACTGAAGGGCAGCACATTAAGATGGCGCCACAATAGCAAGTAGAAAGTATTTAAAAATAGTGCCACAAATAATTAGAGTAAGATACTAGATTAAAGAAGGAAAGAAAGACTCCCTCTTTGTCACCGCGCATGCGTTTTTCAACCGGGCACACTCCACTTCGTTTATAACTGCTATATTCATATCAACAAAAAATCTACTGCAGCTAACTAAAGAATCAATCATCAAATTTATAATATTTTACCTTCAAGTCGTGATTGTCCTGTGAATATCCATTACCTGTTAACTCTTGTCCATTCTAAATTTATACATACTTTATGTAATTTTTTATATACTAATAACATTTACTTATAACATAGTTAGTCTAATACAATCAATGTTTTTTGTTGTCCTCAGGTCATCAGAAAATGTCATCGACCATTCAAAGTTGTCATTATAAATTAATTTTACATCACCCTGCACCTGTCATTTTTACATAGTCACTAGCAAAATCATCGCACATTAAACATACATACATAAATGGCCTAACTTATAATCGTTTGTTAAATTTTAAGAAACTGATCAGCAACTGACTAACGAAAATCTTTCCCATAAACTCCTCTCAAGGATAACGGGTGGTGGTAAAGTAACTCATAAATAACTGTCAAAAATAACCAACATCGAGAGGTAGTTTAAGTGACTGCTAAGAGGCAAGTTATATTTGAAACAGCCATTGATTGGGGGCTTAAGAGTCTCTTATTTACCAGATGGCTAATCCTTTCTTAACGAGATTATTATAAGTAAGGCCCAAAGAGTTGGAGCCATCGCCGAACAAAAAATGATAGAATAGAACAAATATGCACTCACACACTCAAGTAACAGAAAACAGATGGTCACCTAATAGCAGATTAAGTTTTTAAATTAGTAAAACCAAATAACTTAGCTGATTTCACTCAGACAGTTAAACAAGAAACTGATAAAGCAACTTCAAACTTTCTTCTCGTTCTTTTAGCATTTTAGCTTGTTACAATAAAACATTCGTAATTACCTTGAGCTCAGTATTACCTATCTAATAAAGTACCCTATGAGCAAACTTCCCCTACTATATTTCATTTCCAAAATTCGTGTTAGGAATTCTAACAACAGTCTCTTTCGTACCCACTTTATCGGTATCTATAAGTGAGCCAGAGCTGTATTTCTTGGTTTTTGGCGCCAATGGCGGTACTTCGCTACATGTCGAACGATTATCCTCGACTACCTTCGAGCTAGAAGCTGTGCTGAACTTTTTTAAGCTACCTGTTGCTAGTGAACCGTTTGATGATGAACAGTGCGGGGGTAACAGCGGGACCCTCTCTTGTAAATCCCGGCTGGATCCTGTTGCTCTGTGTCCGCAGACACTGCCACTTGACTCTGAAGCCGCTGTTTCTGGACATCCACCATTCTGAATCCATTCTTGTATTCTAAATAAAAAATAAAAAAGTATTACAGAGAACCATTCAAGTTTTGTATGGTGATGATGTTACAGAGAGGAATGTTTAGGATCATGTATGTGGTGTTATGTATATTTAGTTATTTATAGAAAGCAAACTATAAGTAACTAAATATATGTATATAGTGTATACAATCTGTAAGCTGTCCAGATTAGCCAGGCTATGTATAGAAACTTTAGATAGTGCATAATTGCTGTTACAATCAGACAAGCAAAATCGCTAGCGATATTTAAAACTTTGATTAAAAAATACTATCTGTCTTTGGAATATGATATTTAAATTCACTTATAAATATTTATATATTTTGTAGATATGTATTTGTATGGTATTAGTAATATACATTAAGTATATATCTATGTAATATATAAAATTTATCCATATAAGTTCATGTTTGTATTGGTGTACAATAAAGAGTTATCTATCTATCTAATCCTTAAGTATCTACAGATAAATTATCTTCTAGACGTTTTTGCATTTGTAGTAGTGTACTGTCAGCACATAAATAAATAAACTAATATTTTTTGTATATTTTATAGGTAAGTACTTAATATATAAAACTAATAATACTAAAACAATAAATATAAATATTAAACATAATTTTTATTCCTAAATTTCAAGTAAATTTAATAAGCATAAGCTCGAATTAACCTGTACTAATGAACTGCTGTTCCTACATACCTATTGACTATTTCTTCAAAATTGGGCCTCCTATGTGATGTATGTTTCCAGCAGTCTCGCATTAGTGAATACATGAGCACTGGACAGCCCGTTGGCGCTGCCAGTAGCTCGCCTCCACGTACCATTGATATTACTTCCTGATTACTATACCTGTAAGTCATATAATAATAATTATTATTATTGTGAGGAGATTCCTGTGTCTGGAGCCTTAATCACCGGTAGTCTGGACCCTAGGCCCCACTGCCGGCGATAATCAGTTTTTTATATTTTTTTTATAAATATATATATATATATATATATATATATATATATATATTTTATAAGATATTTATAAAAAAAATGTAAAAGATTTGGATATTAAATATATATGTGAATAATAATTTAATACTATAAGCTCCAAGTATGTAATCACAACAAAACCACCAAAAGGAGTCTAAAACTGTAAATTTAAAAAAACTGAGAGAGTTTTCCACACAGTTTCATCTGCCTAAACTTCAGATCACTAAGAAAGTATCCCATTGTTAGGATAAAATTATCCTATCTTCCTCCCTGTTACAGGACTTGCATACAAATTATACTAAATTACATGAAATTTGGTTTGTTCTTAAGGTCATGCAGAAGAAATAAACACAAATCCAAATAAAACCATTCCCAATACAATCACCAACATTCACTTTTATATATGAATAATAGGGCTTCTACAGAACCCCGATTACATTGCCATTTATTTTATTATTATTATAACTTCACGCCGGGTCCCTTGCAGGGTAGACACGACCACCAGAGCGCCATACATGCTTATTCTTAGACACCTCACTTGCTTCTTTGATATTCATAGCTCTTGTCATGTACGTTCGTCTGTTCTTAAGGCTCCTGATCACCTTCTGCTAGTACACTATCAATTTGATCATGGAAAGTGTGTCATGGCCTTCCGCGACTTCTGCATCCATCCACTTTTGCATTGTATATCTGTTTAGTCATTCTTTCATCATACATTCTTTCCACATGCCCAAACCACCGGAGCATTCCTTTCCTTACCTTCCACCCGACACTCTCATTCATTCATTTTGTATTTCTTTGAAAATTCTGGCACTTTGCAGGACAATACTATAGTAGACTCATCTCTGATTGTAAGCAATATGAGTGCAGCAGCTACAGCAAAAATAACTCTACTAACCCATAATATGGTTGCAATCCATAACTGTAGATTTCCCATAGAACAACACCATAAGACCAGATGTCACTCTCAGTAGTGAATTTTCCATACAGTATTGATTCAGGTGGCATCCACCTTACTGGCAACAGACTTTTGGATTGTACCTATACAAAAATAATAATAATAAATCAATAATTAAATTGAAATTAGTAGGTATATTTTTTCACCACAAATATAATTAATAGTTGCTTCTCAACTCTTATCTTTATAGGTCTCAATATTTACAGTAAATAATAGCTTTTTTGCTTAGTATACAAAAGTTTTGGCCAATGTAAAATAAGACAGATTACATAGACAATGGGTTTTTGTAAGTAAATTAACAAAAAGCAGACCAGTCTTTTTTGTGAAATGAAATATTATGAACAGTCAAGAATGAAGCACAATCAAGAATGAAGCATGATCACCACATAGCTAACTATTCACATGAGATATAAAGCTGCTTAAGTTACTTAATAATATTTATTATAATTGGCAGACAAACACATATACTGTATATCCCCAAATTAAGCAAGTTACGCTTGTATTATTGGTAATGTACAACTTACAACACACTACTCTGAGGTCGATCCCGACACCCAGACCATAGGAAAAACATTCATTTCCAAAGATTTACTATACTGGGAATCCAACCCAGAGGCTGGTACTTGTTCATGTAGCTTGGGCAGTTATAAAGTGCTATATACTATAAAGTATTCACATTTATACCATTTTGTTAGAACTAAGAATAAAATTGATAAAGCCAAAAGATTTGTTTCTACTTTTGCTATATAAATATGCAATAAGCTAGCATATAATATGTCGGTGCCATGCGATTGGTGGCTATAAGTAATGCTGCAATGAGTATGAAAAGTACTTACCCTATAATAATCTGAACTATAAATATCTCTAGAAAGCCCAAAATCGGATATTTTTACAACAAAATCATCTGACACCAAACAGTTTCGAGCAGCTAAATCTCTGTGCACATAATGATGAGAAGCAAGATACTGCATACCAGATGCAATATTATGTGCTATGTTCAATAGCCTCATTGGAGGCAGCCCTTTGCCTGATGGGGGGGCTCTTCCCATTAAAAATTCATGAAGGTCTCCCCTAGCCATGAATTCAAACAGCATGCATAAAGGTTCTTCTCTCAATGCGACTCCAACAATGCATACAATATTATCATGATTCAATTCAGAAATAAGATCAATTTCTCTTCGAAAATCTGCTTGAGTTTTAGCTGATGCATTTTCTTTTAATGCCTTTACAGCAACAAATTGTGTTTCACCATCTTTCTTTAATGCACCTTTGTAAACTTTCCCAAAAGCTCCTTCTCCCAGTTCCTCTAAGAATTTAATTTGAGACAAGGAATACTGGGGAATACGCAATACTCCACTGCCTCTGGTATTCCTTGTATTGTGTGGTTGGTTATTTATATTATGATTTGTCAAAAATTCACTCATTTCTATTGGTGAATTAAGTCTTGAGTTGCCATATATGTTTTTGTCTGCATTAGGTAAATTAATATCTCTTATTGTAGCTGCATTATTCTTAGCTCTATGTCTATAGCATAAGCAAGTAATAAAGCCTATTATAGCAGCAGTTACAAGTATAAATATAACAAGTATGTAGATCCATATTTTATGAGCACATTTTGGAATATTACATAGTTGTTTTTCAGTTTTACCTTCTTTATCCACTAAACACCAAGGTTGCTCTTTAATTCCTCCAGGATTTCTACAATAGTTGTGGCTGCCAGCCAGTTCTGGATAGTCTGATACTCTAACATACATCTGCTTAGACCACTCTATACAAGGTATTCCATTACTGGCAATGTTTACCCTTCCCAGATAGCTATTCCCATTTTCCCAGTAGCATTCATCATTTGAAACTATAACAGCACCAATATCAATCTTCAAACAGTCTGGATCATTTTCAGGTAAGCTTTGACAGTCCTCCAGAGTTAATTGTTGTCCAATATGTGGATGTCTTTTAGCAATAGCATACTCAGTTTGACACAATTCATTTTCTAAAATCTCACAGTCTTGTTTACATACTCGTTGAAGTACTGTAGAATTATACCGATAATTGAACAATTCATTTGTTATATTGTCTGGTTTTATATACATGTCAGGCAATTTCCCTTTAGGTAAATTTTCAAACACAATTTCAGGCATTTCATCATTCTGCTCACTTGTAGCTGCATCTTCTACCAGAAATGGAAAAGTTTTCTTTGCCTCTTTAAGAAAATTGTTATTAGTGTCAACAGGATTTCTGCATATTGGAAATGTGGAGTAACATAAACTAGGTAGGGCATACCCTTCACAGTGTGAACTGATTTCTTTTGAGAACCTAGTAACTTGAATAGCTCTTGTGAGTTTTTCTTCAAGAATTGCCTGGGTAGTATTATATGGAATATATACATATTGATTAAGCAGGTATGAAGAGCATTGCTTACCTGTATATTCCTGGCAAATAGGTGACAATTTTTGTGGGCCAGTTATATTGGAAAATTCTGGAGTAACATCAACACTCTGTGCTCTAATAGCATTTAATCTTAGATCTGGAGTAGTTTTCACACTTACTTCCAATTCATTACTGGAATCAGTATTCAAAAACAATGATGTGTAAGTAGGTATCTCATAGTTTCCTAGTTCAACATTCTCCTGAATTTTAACTCGAGAAGTCTGTTTTTTCTCATAATTTTGTTTAATTACACAAGTATAGTTACCATCATCTGTATAGTCAACATTTTTAATTTTTAGATTAGTGCCTATTGTACCATTTCTTTTATCAATTTTTGTGACGATTTTGAGTTTACCAGATTCATTTATGGTTATGTTGTCCTTAAGCCAATAAACTTTAACATTTTTTAATAACGCTTGTTGGATATGGTCTGGTGGGACTTCTTTAAGGGATGCTTCTACACCTTCCTTATTTTTTATGTATTTTTCAACCTTCGTAAAATTCATAATTGCCTCGCATTTGAGTCTTATCTCAGCACCAGGAGATTTGATAATAACAGCAGGTAAAATTTTGGAGAAATAAATATCAAGTTTGATGTTCCATAAATTTTGTTCTGAAGTAGAATTCCCTTTTAAGAATGATATGGTCTCAGTTTTATTGGTATTCAATGTTAATAATTCATGTAAATAGGAGCATAAAATAACCAGACCAAACAAATTTCTCATGACTAACACCGTTCATAAAAAAAACGCCGCTTTCAATATAATATTTAAATTGTTTTGTTGTGGAGCACAGAAGGACCTAAACACTTCTTTACGTATTTATACCTCACATGTAATTCACGTGTATGTAGTAGCAATTTATTAGTAACATTTCAATGAATTCATCAATTCAATACAATCAGAGAAATTGTTTCTCATTTTACGGCTATCTAAGTGTCAGTGTCAATTTTTGTTCATAGTTGCTGAAATTCTTTTTCTGTTTGATTTTGGCTAAGCAAGGTTTGTATATCCAGCCAGAGCCACATTATAAGCTGTTGTTCTTGCTCAAACAGCGATTAATGTACTCTGTGATCGTAGGCCAAAGACCGTAGACCTCAGTCTACGCAAAAGACACTAAGTTCACATGACCTAATCACATTAAAATTGTGTACAACACCGACAGGCACTCACAAGGTTTAAAAAAATAGGTGTTTGATTTGAGGCATGTTGAAATTTTAACAGAGCAAGATTGGTTACTAACTAAAAATGAATTAAAAATATTAAAAATGACAGGCTATTTTGGTGCGAACTTTTGCCTGACAGGAAATACCTACTCCGAGATACTTCACAGCCTCCTGTCCCTTATATTTTATATTATATTCCTCAGGAATCTAACGGTCTTATATATATTGACTTAGAGTAAGTTTGAAGGCTTCTTTGAGAACCATAAAGAAGCCTTAAAAATTACTCTAACTGAATATGAATAAAATCGAAGATGTTTATAGTCAGAAAGCTAGTCGTAGAAAATAAAGGACATAAATTTCAAGTTTGTTTTAATGAACTATTAAAAGTGTAACTTATAAAATAAAGTATCACATCGAATTTGTTTTTCTACGTCAAATCATTTTGTATCAAAAGTTCAGTAAAGTAAAATATTAATCTAAATCCATTTCTTCTTCTAATTCTTCTTTTAGTATAAGTCCACCTAAAATTGAAGAATCTGGTGGTAACCATTCACAGCTGGTATCTTCTGACGAACAAACCTGGTAATCATAAAAATTTCATTAGTAGCAAAACCTACCAAAATAAAAAAATTACATTTGTATGTAGGTTAGATTATGTATTATATAAATGACACCTTGTCAGCATCAAAGTGGTTTTTTTGTGATTTATTCGTAATATTATTGCTGAAATAAGTAGAATCCAAATTTATCGAAGTAAATAATGACAACTTATATCTCTCGAGTGGGTACTGAAGGTAGTAAAGCGAATACTATCCTCCATGTGCAAATATAGGTTTCCCAGTGATGATATACCAATGCGTTAAATCACCATATGCGCGATAGAGACGCACCCCGTGGCGAAAGAATCACGTTGATCGGCGTTATAATGACGAAGAAACCGATGAGGAACAAATTGTGAAAATCTCTCGACGAAAATTTTACCCACTTCGCTTCAAGAAGATGGTAAAACTGTAGTTAATCTGAAGAACTCATCGAGGAACACGTAGAAAACCTAGATTTTATACATAAATTAGATCGCAAATTTCTTCCGAAAACGACAAGTCGGGGTACCTTTTCACTCCAGAAACCATCTTTCCCTCTGTAGAGGGGACCAGAAATGCAACTCAAGGATTAAAGGAGCTAAGACCAGAAACCGTAAGCAGAGTGCTATCTCTAAGACAAGTTTATGAAAATATGGCAAGGAGCAAGTGCGAAAGCGAACTATATTTAGGTTGCTTCTTATATGACTGACAAGTTTGGTGCAAAATTTAGAATTTTGACTATTTTGAACTAATCGCTTACTTGACATCTACAATTAACAGCTTCCACGTAATGATAGACATCAGTGCCAGGCTGAAAACCAGGGTCGCAATGTTTCAGTCTAGCAGATGCGTGTTTCCTTTCACCATGAACGCAAACTGGATGATGCGATTTTTTGTATGGAAACTGCCAGTCTGAAATCTAGATAAACATTATGAAAATTAATTTTAAAAACGCCCGATTAAGACAGATAGATATAGATGTATAACTCTTTAATGTACACTTATAGGGAATTTACAAACTAGTTAACTAATTAACGAGACAAATAAGCATACACATTGTATTTCCCCAAGCTAAGTAAGTTACGCTAGTGTTATGGGTAACATGGACCACTCTGGGGCTAATCTCAGATACCCAGACCAAAGTAAATAACGGAAATCCATTTACGAAATTTATTATGTCAAGAATCCAACCCGGAGCCACTGCATTCCAGTAAGCTCGGCCGGCGAAAGCTTAGCCCGCTCAATCCCCGTCGTAACGTAATTATGAGTTTTTACACCCATCTTTGTGTTTCGTTGTTATATTTTTTCCTAGCACCATCTTAACTCTAATTGATTCAATTTTTGTTAATACAAGTTTGAGTTTTTTAATACATAGTTGTAGTATACCTCATATGACAAGCAATATCCCCAACAGGAAGCAATCTTCACATCATCCCAACAACGTCGGCCAGTTAAATCAGTTTGCATGGCCTTGTGTGTGTGCCTTTTAATACGACAACGGGAATTCATTGAATCACCAGCACACATGAGTGCGAGACAGCAAATTATCATACAAAGAGTTAAAATATTTGTTCTGTTTTTCATTCTGCTGTTTGACATATTTCTGGAAAAAAAAGTGTTTAGAATAATTCACATGACAAAATCTAAATTATGAACGGTTATTAAATTCTAGTTCCTATATCTTTATATTCATTCACTTACCTTACCTTTGGTTGAAATTTGATATAACTTATATTGTGCTTATGTCAAATTTCAACCGATAGTAAGGCAAATGTACGGTCGGTAAAATAAAGGAAACGGCTATTAAATAAACTAATCGAAATAAATAATAGTGGTAGTTTAAGTATTCGTCCTCGTCGTCAGCTAATCGCAGTCCACTGCGGGACGTAGGCCTCCCGAGTCGGCACCACTTAACCCGGTCCTCCGTTACCTTCATCCAGCGCCTGTCGACGACCTTACGCTGGTTGTCAGTCTATCGGGTAGGAGGGCATCCAGCACTACATTTAGCGAGACTCGATCTCAATTCCAAAACTTGTCTACTTCATCGGCCGTCAGACCTGCGACAGTCTTGACCGGTCCATTGCCGCTTCAAGTTATTAATTTATGAGCTACATCGGTTACTTGTATTCTTAGGGATATCCTCATATTTAAACTCTCCAAATATGAGAAACAACCAACATAACTCGCTCTATAACCCGTTAAGCGACTTGGTTTTTGTGGCTGAATTCTGTCGTAACACTAGATATTCACTGATATAAAAAAATCAAAATTTTCACTTTGTCTACTCCAATACTAAAAGTTGATAGAGTTTTGTAATTATGTAATAGTTGCAAATTACACAGGACTTAATTAAAAATATATAATAACTTTAGACGTTTGATACCTTTTCGGATGCTCCGATGTGTCTGACTAAATCCTTCTGAAAAGTGTCTATATAAAGGAAAAAACGACGTCAAGACATTTTCCTTGGCTCAGTACACATCACAGTGGTGCGTAAACCATTAGCTCCGGGATTACGCTATAAAAAGTGGATAAAAATAGAAAGTACAGCCATTTGGAATTTATTTGCATATATTTAATTTTATTTCGTTACATTCATTCTCTCAGACGTTTAAAAAAGTACAAATGAAATCTGTGTTATTAATAAAGTTACCAAATTTTAATTTAATTTAGTAATTGAGACTTACGTGCGAATTCTATTTGGTACATAATTAAAATTTTAAGTGTACTTGTTTGTATGATCTGAAAACAGTGCAAGTATGTTGCTATCTCTTCAACTAAAGCAATTTCTTCTTCTCTTTTCTTTTCAGCCCCAAACTCTTTCCTCGCGTAATCATTTTCGTTAGCTTTGGATTGTGTCATCCAGAATCTATCTGATTTTTCTGAAATAAAAAACTAATGAAGATTCTTTAAGACACCTGGTTGGAACGAAGTTCCCAACGATTATCGGAAAAGTATCAAAAAAACTGTATGTATAGAATAAAATACACAAACAAATAAATTGTATCAAAATTGTAGTAGATATTGAAAACTAGCCGAATATAACCCAAAAAACCCGATGAGAAGAGAGCCGTCGCATATTTCTGCGCACAGAGAGCCGTGTGCGACGATGATATAGTTTCTCCATATATTCAATATACTCTTTGATATAGTTCATACTCGGCTTTAACTATAGCAAGAAGAGTCGGAAAAAGTCTTATTACATTTTTTTCGGTCTCGCTCTCATAACTCAGAGCATGTAACGCGCAATAAGGAACTTCGTTCTAAAAATCATCCCTTTATATTTTAGTTACAGTATTTATTATCATTATAGTAATACGAGTATCCTTTATATGATCTATGAGTACATAGGAAGTATCATGTTGACTTCATCATTTGCAAGCCTGTGAAGAAATAAGAAACAAACATCCAACCAAACACTACTTTTCTATAAACTTATACTTTTTTATAAAACTAGTATGAAAGCCAAGAATCGAAAAGTAATTTAAAATTACAATAAAAACATACGAGTACAACTCGTATGTTCTCCTATTATATTGATGTTCTCTGTGCATACATCAAACCTTTTAAGACGGAGTAATAAAAAAAGACGTAAAAATGTTGAGAATCGAGAGAAACGTTTTGTTGTGTTTGAATTAACTAATTTTGGTTGTTTTACTATAATACATTTATTTGGTTATTTTGTGTCGCATCCCTATTAATATTATAAATGAGAAAGTAACTCTTCTGTCGGTCGGTCTGTCTGTCTATCTGTCCGTCCGTCCGTTTGTCCGTCTGTCTGTCTGCTGGTTTCTGTTTGCCTGTCTGTTCCGCTTACACGGAAAACTAATTGTCTGATTTGGCTGAAATTCGGTATTTAATTTTAATACCGAGGGTGGACAAAGGATACTTTTCATCCAGGATAATGGGATAGATTTTGGTATAGATTTATGTAAAGGTTATCCCAGAAAGTAAGATAGGTTTTGTTTTTTTGTGATTTGCCATCTTCGTCATTTTGACCATGTTAGTCATTTTGGTCACTTTAGTCATTTTGGTCATTTTGATCCTTTTTGTCTTTTTGTTATTTATTTAGTTTACACATAGATAAATAGATAGGGAGTATATATAAATAAAACTAGAACGGGTTGAAATAGGGGATGACTTTTTGCAAGCAAAACCAATCAGTAGGCTATAAAAATGCGACAGTAACTCCATGTGTATCATTATTAAGCTTTCACGGAAAAACTACTAGGGATAATGGATGGGTATTGCTGTAATTTTGTTTAAATCTATTTTTAATACCAAAAATGGAATAAATACTTTGAATATCGGAAGATGGGATAGTTTGCGATATAAAATGAAATTAACCTTCCGGGTGCAAATAGCAATACCATAAAATTTTAGTACAATACAACGCACCAGAGGTTGACCCGCGGCCCAAACGCGGTGTAAACTGTATTAATAATATAAAATAATAAAAATAATAATAAAATTATATATATCAATTCTATGGCGACGCTGCATTCATAAAGCTTCGAGACCCTATGCCCCAGCTCCATGCTTCTCGATACCAAAAGCCACAAATACCTAATTTATTATAAGCTGGCTAGTAAGGTACTGTTATACGGGGTCTTTAAAACAGTTTTTTAAAAAAGATTTTTATTTACACGATGAAAATACAAAATGAATTTAATTAGAACTTAGAACAAAAATATGAGAAACAGCGATCCGGCAATAATGCGCGGCGGAGGAATGGAGACTGGAGACTGACTGGGCGAAGGAACGGGAGGTGTATTAATAAACTATTGGATGCTGATACAGCAGAACGGAAAGCAAAGGTAAGCAGATCTGGAGGAAAGGGGCCTAGGTATAACAGCCCCCCGGTTGAGACCGAACTTCCACCTTAATGGTGAAGTTTGGTATTCTAAAAGCGGAGTCTAGGAGTAGGAGAGGTAAGTTCTATTTCAGGTTGGGACTCAGGATCTTCGGGAGGATCTGGATTTGTTGAAGGGGACAGGACGCCGCGGATCTTACAATATTTATGTAACTTATAACCTAATATTATAATTAAAGTTAAAATACAATATAAAACAAACGGTGAAATATAGTGATTATAATTAATTACATTTGGTTTTGTTATAATACTTTCTAATCTATGTTTAATTACATCTAAATCTTCTTTATTATCTAATAAGGGTTCAAAATTCATAGATTTAATATTAACTTCCGGGATAACATTTGGATAGGTTATAGTTTGGTTAATATTATATAGTTCCAATAGATTATAATCGATATTTACATGGGATGAATTATATTTTATATTTTGTTTTGATATTAATTCTATTCCTCTACAGTATGCATTACATCCGGGCGGTAATTTTACAATTCCGGTGCCATGTATATTAGCTTCAGATATTCTTTTATCTGGACAATCAATAGTGAGCTTGGAATTCCTAGAGATAACATAAATCCATTTATTTTCTTGTAACGGCTGCCATAGTTCAATATTTCCGGATATGGGTTTAACCACACATTGATTTGGAAGAGAGGATAAGGATTTTGATATTAGCTCGCTTTCGCAGATGGGATGAGTAGCAGTGGATAAAATAATCAAGTCGTTACAGATATAGTTTTGAGAATCTACTAGTTTACATTTTTCTAAATTTTCTAAATTACCATATTGAGTTTTATCTCTAGAAAATCCGATATATTTGGCACTTGGAATAATCATGGCAAATGAATTGTTATTAACAGAAATAGGAAATGGAAATATGTGATAAATGTTGAATTCTACAGGATAAACTAAAGGTATTCTTAAAGCGAATACAATTTTACCGCCGAGATAGTAGGAACTTAAGCTAGAAAACCTTAGTACATTATGAATATTACTTAAATCTATGGATATGGGAAATTCTTTAGAACTAGGTAGGAATCTAAGGATGCTAACAATGTCTTCGTATAGTTCTTTAGGTGAGTATATTGCAGGATACAGTATGTTGTTTTTACTAAACATTAGGCCATTTGAAATGTCTTCTAGTTTAAAGGATAAAGTAAGTATACTATTTTCTAATATATTTATTAATTCTAACATTTTAATTTTATAATCGACTGTATTTGATATATTATTTATTTTATTATTCAGAAAATTAATTGCATTGTTTAACGATTTTTCGTTTTGGGCTAGTTGATTTAATGATTTATTAAAGGTTTGAAGTGCAGAGGTAGTTACAATAAGACCTTCTTTTACACACTGCGCTAGATCCTTTTGATCGGTTTGTAATTCGCGGATAGCGCGATCATATTGTGTTGCGTCTTCTTCATTTAAGGTACCAAACAAATGCTTAGACGCGGTTCCGATGATGCTGAACCAAGCGGCACGTTTGTTTCTTCGCGGAAGAAGGTGAGAGATTGAGTCGTAGTCTCTTGTCATATCATGGAATCGGACTTCTAGTGGTTGTAATGTATTTATACATTCCGTTGGTTTGAATATTTCACTTTTATTGCAGAGCTCCCATGACAAAGAGAGGACATCTTGGATATTGAGTAGATGGGGGCGTATAAATGAGATATCGACGGGGATGACTATATCTATGTGACCATTAATTATTTTCAAGGACCCTCTCGGGTCAAAGTAGATTCCTGGACCATTCTCTACGCGTTGGATTTCGAAAGCGTCTTCTCCAAAGACGGTGGCATCCATAAGAATCGTTCTGGAATATTATTATTAATAGTTGTTATTTACATGATTATTAGACTAATGATATTTGTATACTAATTTTATTATTCATTTATATTCGCAGGTTTTACTTGGTCGAAATGGTGTTTAATATGCCGACGGTTTATTAAAAGGGTGAGTGTATTATTCCCGTGGACCTTTATTATTTTGTACGGTCCCTTCCAAACGGGGGACAAGGCTTTCCTAAGTCTGACGTGGTTCTTTATGTAAACATAGTCCCCTGCTTTATATTGGACTGGTCGTGAATGTCGGTCATAGTAAGTCTTTGATCTTTCTTTGGAGTCGTGAATATTCTGTAAAGCTTTTTCTCGGGATAGTTTTAGTCGGTGATGGAGCATTTTCAGGTATTCGGGGTAAGTGACGTCGGAGCGTAAGTCGAAGACAGAGTCAGGTATGTATGGCTTATGGCCGAAAACAAGTTCGTAAGGCGTGAACCTGGTTGTTGTGTGGACAGAGCTATTATATGTTAACATAGCGGTGTAAACATATTTATGCCAGTTGGACTGGCTATCGTTAACGTAAGATTTCAAGTATTCTTTGAGAGTGGAGTGACTTCTCTCAAGAGCTCCTTGGGTTTGCGGGTGATAAGGTGAAGACCAGATCTGTTTAATTTTTAGGAATTTGCACGTCTCTTTGAATAGTTCGGCAGTGAAGTTTGTACCTTGATCGGTAAGTATGGATTTAGGGATGCCAAATAGGGAGATGAAATGCACTAAGCATTCGCAGGATTCTTCTGCAGTTGCATTGGAAATTGGGTATGCGATGGAGAACTTTGTAAGATCGTCTTGCAGGGTGAGTATAAATCTTAGTTTGTGTAATCCGGCTTCAGGTAGGGGTCCAACGATATCAAGGCTTATTCTTTCAAAAGGGCGAGTGGAAGTAGTTGTTATTTGCATCGGGGATTTCTGGATTTTACGTAGGGCTTTGTTTGTTTGGCAGAATTTGCAATTTTTTACATAGCTCTCGATATCCGAGCGCATATTCTTCCAGTAGTAGCGTTCTCGGATCCTGTCGAACATTCTATTCGAGCCTAAGTGACCGGCTATTGGGATGTCATGGTTTTCTTTTAGAATTTTAGTGATTTCCGTGGGGACTGGATAGATAACGTTGTTATGATAAATGTTTATTGTGATGTTGGTATTATTGAAAAGATATGTTAACATGCTGTAGATTTTAACGAAAGAAAGTTGTTCAAATGGATTTTTGAAATCAGAAATTGAAATTTCATTTATATTACCTTGAAGTATAATCTCATCCCTCACGCATTTGAGCGTTTTAAATATATCTGGGTAAGTAGAGTTGTCGAAATAGTAGACTTTGGTCAAAAGAAGATAAAAGGTCCTTTCTTTTTGTTCTAATTTTATGAATTTGTAAAGTTCACGCTCATCGTCGAGAATTGATCGATCTTCCAAAGAGGAGATTATATCTTGGAGATAAGGATTTGAGTCATCGAAATCAATAGATATAGGAATTAGGATAGTCTTTGAAGGGCTTTTGAGGAGGCTTTCGTTGTGTTCTTTTATTTGTGTATTAAATGTTTCATTCTTATCCATAATAGATTTTATAAAGGTTGAATAGTCATCTGATATAGTAGAATTTGTTTCAGGAACTGAACTTTGTTCTTCATCAGGAGATTCTGATATAGGAGGTAGAATTGGAGGAGTCGGATCACGTCTTACTTCAGGAGAGTCTGGTAAATGAGGTAGAGTCAGAGGACTGAAGTCAATGTCTATACCGGGATCGAGACCCAAGTCGCCTAGGTCAATAAGGTCGTCCAAGACGTCAGTAGTGATTTCAGGGTCTAAATCAGGAACAGTGGTTCTGGATGTTGAAGGTTGAGGGTTTGCTTTATCTGGGATTACGGGATTAACAGGGAAGCGAGACAAAGCGTCGGCATTCCTGTTAATTTTTCCTTTCTTATATTCTATCTCATAATCAAATTCTTCTAACTTTAATCTCCATCTAACGAATTTCGATGAGGGATCTTTGTAGGAAAATAGCCACTTTAGTGGTTGATGGTCAGTGATAATCTTAAAACGTCGGCCGTATAGATATGGTCTAAAGGTTTTTGTGCCGAATATTATGGCTAAGCATTCTTTTTCCGTGACTGAATAATTCATTTCCGATTTGTTTAGAGTCCGGGATGCGTAAGCGATTGGGCGGTCTTTGCCTACGTCACCTTGGGATAAGATAGCGGAGATTGCGTAATCAGAAGCGTCGCAGGTGAGAACAAAAGGCTTTGTAAAATCAGGGTAAGCTAGTATAGGGGCTGTCGTAAGAGCATTCTTTAGAGTTTCAAAAGACAGTTGTTGTTCATTATTCCAAAGGAAGGGTATATTTTTCTTGAGTAGATTAGTAAGTGGTTTAGCAATAGTTGAGATATCAGGGATAAACCTTCTATAGTATGACACTAGTCCAAGGAAGGATTTTATATCTTTAGGACATTTGGGAGTAGGAAATTGTTGGACAGCTTTTATTTTATCAGGATTTGGTCTTACTCCTTCATCTGTGATTACATGTCCAAGGTAAGACACTTCTTTACAGAGAAATTCGCATTTGTCTGGTTGCAGTTTTAAATTAAATGTACGGAGTCTATCGAATACATTAGAGAGGCTTTTAGCGTGTTGTTCGAGATCAAAGGAGTATACCACAATGTCGTCTAAATAAACAAAACATTGAAGGCCTTGTAATCCAGAGAGAACAGAATTCATGAGTCTTTGGAAGGTTGCCGGGGCATTCTTTAATCCGAAAGGCATGCGAGTGAATTCGAAGTGACCTTGTGGAACTGAGAAAGCTGTTTTGGAGGCATCTTGTGATGACATTTTAATTTGGTGGAAACCGGAAGCGAGATCGAGAGTACTGAAGTATTTGGACTTTCCTAATTGGTCTAGTATTTCAGAAATATTAGGAATTGGATAAGAGTCTCCTATCGTGATGTCATTAAGCTTACGGTAGTCAATAACTACTCGCCATTTACGTTGGCCCGAAGCATCGATTTTTTTTGGAACTATCCAAATTGGAGAAGACCAGGGAGATGTAGATGGTTTAATGATGCCTTCGTCTAACATTTTCGTAATTTGAGATTGAACTTCTGTTTTGTGTATTTCAGGGAATCGATAGGATTTTGTATTGATAGGAGCAGTTGAGGATGTCGGAATTTCATGTTGGATAGCGTCAGTACAGGTCAATTTATCTTCAGGTAAGTGAAAAATATCTGAATAGGCGGAGCATAGGTCGTATAACGTATTTATTTCTTCACCGTTTAAGTGTGAGACACGTAATAGTTTTATAACTGCTTCGGTTCTGTCAAGGATGTTATTTTGCGTTTTTATATCAGTAATAGGAATATGATAGATTTTGCCAGCGGAATCTTCCTCTAAAGGGGTAAGTTTTAATTTTAGATCTGAATTTATACGTAGTGGAAGTTCAGATGTATTTACGACGGAAATGTTAATTCTAGAATTTGGTTTGACTTTTGCCATACAGTTCGCGATAAGGAGATGATTTATCTGATCTTGGTCTAGAACTAATCCTTCTTGAATTTCAGGGTTTAGTACCGAGGCTTCTATGACTGTTTCTGTTCTTGGGGGTATAATATAAATTGGTTCATTAAATTTCAGACTAATTTTTATGTCAGAGATAGTAAGTTTTCCTTCAAGGTAATCGATTTTGCAGTTGTAAGTAGTAAAGAAGTCGTTACCGACTATTCCATCATAGGGAAAATCTATATCAGGGACAAGATGGAACTGATGTTTCAGTGTATGGAAACTGGCATTTATTTGTCCTAATGACTTCATAGGATTGTTTGAGCCCCCTAAACCAGAAAAGGAAATAATTTCATTTTTTATTTCAGGTATAAGTTCGACGGAAGATATCTTTATAATACTTATGGAAGCACCGCTATCAATGAGGAGTTTAAGAGGTTTGGAAGAAAGAGACGTCTGGCATTCTACGAAAGGTAAGTATTTTTTTGAAGTATTATTTTGAATGTTGTATACTTTATATATGTTTTCTTTTGTTTCAGGTACCCGGTTTGGACAAGGAGTTGCAGATTTAGAATTATTTTTATTTGATTTAGTAGAAATAGTATTTTGTGTAACACACGATTTAGTATTGTTTTCATTTGATTTAGTAGATTTAGTATTGCTTTCATTTGATTTTTTATTTGATTTAGTAGAAATAGTATTTTGTGTAACACACGATTTAGTATTGTTTTCATTTGATTTAGTAGAAATAGTATTTTGTGTAACACACGATTTAGTACTGTTTTCATTTGATTTAGTAGATTTAGTATTGCTTTCATTTGATTTAGTAGAAATAGTATTGTTTTCATTTGATTTAGTAGAAATAGTATTGTTTTCATTTGATTTAGTAGAAATAGTATTTATTTTAGTACCGATTTTCCCATTTAATTTTCCCGCGCGGTACCCGACGGGAGGGTATTGTCGTTTAAATGATAATTATCAACTTCATCGGAACCTTGATTATAAATCGTATTGGTAGTATGGATAGGTTGATTAGCCCATGGACGAGGTTGAGTATTATTATTATTGTTGGGCCATGTTGGATTTCCATATCGTTTATTGTTGTATTCTCTTTTACGACAATTTTCGATTGTGTGTCCAGGGGCCTTGCAATATCTGCAAATTAATGCAGGGAAGATTGTTGGCCCTGTAGGGTAGGTGTTTCTGGGAGTTGGGAATCTATTGGAAGGTTGCAATGGACGTTGAACTACTGGACGCTGGAAAGGACGAACTTGATTTGGGTTGTATGCAGGTGTGGGACGCCTTGACATCACTTGCACTAATTTTTCTTCAGATATAGCAAAATTAATAGCATCATTTAAGGATTTCGGATTTTTACACCTTACTATTGTGGCTATCTGGGGATTTAGTCCCATTAGAAAATGATGGAGAGCTAAATCCTCCATTGCGGCTGTTCGACCCGGGATTTCCTTTACTTTGGTGTTAGATAGTGTTATTTCTGTAAGTAGCTGCGAGAGACAAGCCTCAACACGAAGGGAAAACCTATTAACATTTTCATTTGGGTTTTGTTTGATCTCCTGCAGTTCATTGAGGAGATGAGAATAATGTTTCTGTTCGCCGAACTGGGCTTTGAGAAATTCTCTAAGCTGTTCCCAGTTGGCGAACTCTTTGATCGAGCAAGCTACTTCTGCTTTCCCTTGCAGTTGGCTAATGATGTATTTGAATAAGATAGATTTTTGATTTTCCGAAGCTAGCTCGTATGCATTGTTGCAATTAATAATGAATGAATTTAAGGTTTCTCTATTGCCATCGTAGGATTTGATAAATTTGAAGATTAAGTTTAAGTCGAGTTCTGACATGACTGCTGTGGCGGACCTGGTAATGCGCGGAGAAGGTGGTGGAGATTTTTGTACCTCAGGAGTTTCTTCTATAGCAGGTAGGTTTATGGTTAATTTGTTATCGTCTATTTTCATATATTTGGGCATCACTTAATTAAATAATAAAAAGAATATCATGAGTGGTTAACGAATTGTCCAACAAATGTAGAGAGCCTTATTTTACAGATAAGATTATGCACTCACAGCAATATCGCGAAGACGGCGGATGTTTTGACTGCCTGCATTCCGATGCGTCTGGTATGTAGACGGGACACGACGGGATCAGCGATCTCGGGATGCGACGATGTTGATGCTCGAAGATTGAAGGTAAGTATGAAGGGAGACACTCGATGATAGACTGGCAACGGCTGGCTCTGATGACACGGCGATATTGGTAAGTTGTTCGTCTTCTCGAAATTTGCAGCAGATTATAGCAGGATAGAGTGAAAGTCTTTATTTCAGGAACTGGTAAGTATTTCCTTTACACTTTTCACATTTGTAGAATGTCACTGAGTGAGTTAACCGGGGATTTATTATCCCTTTACGCTGCCACCAATTGTTATACGGGGTCTTTAAAACAGTTTTTTAAAAAAGATTTTTATTTACACGATGAAAATACAAAATGAATTTAATTAGAACTTAGAACAAAAATATGAGAAACAGCGATCCGGCAATAATGCGCGGCGGAGGAATGGAGACTGGAGACTGACTGGGCGAAGGAACGGGAGGTGTATTAATAAACTATTGGATGCTGATACAGCAGAACGGAAAGCAAAGGTAAGCAGATCTGGAGGAAAGGGGCCTAGGTATAACAGTACGCTTTGAGAGAAGTGCCCGAGACTTGCGACATATATAAGTTTTATCTATGCTGCCAATGCCAACCGAAACACGAGACAAGTGACCGCGATTCACCGACACATTCCTTTTGCATGCGCTTTACGAAGTACGAAGAACTGACACTAAAGGCAGATTTATACAGGGTCAGTAGCTGTCGTCAGTGCTGGCGCCGAAAACTGCCTCATACGATTTACACGCAGTCAGTGTTTCGTCAGTAGTCGAGGATATTTCTTATGGTGTACACACGTTTGTAAAGTCAGTGCGGAAAAATGAATTCTCGAAAACAGTAAAAAATCAGAGTTAATAGTAATGCTGTTGCGCGCATTTCTTTATTTCTCTAGTTTTGTTATTTATTATCCCACAGGCATTCATTATCGCGGTATAGTTGAATAATCTTTAAGTTCTCTGTGTCGCTCATTTTTCGCGTCATTTTGTGATGTGGTGCAACGCAGCGTGGTCGCCGTACAATAAATCGGCAGCGACTGACTTCGGCATTTACACGGAGTCAGTTGCGCTGTCGTGGGTGGTAGGGGAAGCGGACTGACGCCGAAAAATATGAAGCGGGAATATTGAAGTCAGTACTGACGCGACAGTACTGTACTGACTTGAAATCAATTTACACGATGGCAGTGCCAGGTCAGCACTGACTCGGCAGTGCACTGACGTCAGTTACTGAGTCAATGTAAATCTGCCTTCACACACAGAGTACAGTAATTGTCTACCGCCCATCGTGGCTCTTCGTCTGTCTCACGCCTCTAATATTTTTATAAACAAATGTATACAAAATAGATCTTTTCAAAATAGATTTTTATCCGTGCAGGAACGGAGAAATAATACATTTTCCTGCAGCCGGGCGGCCTGTCGTAAGAGGCGACAAAACAACCCACAGCCAGGTGGTAGAGCATTTGCCCGACTGGATGGCGACCACGCCTGGTCAAGAGTATGTCGCTTTAACAACCTTGCGTTGTGTTCCGGCATTAGTGACCAGGTTCCAGTTCCCTTAAGAGAGCAGCAGCATATTTGTAGCACCTTTGGTGTTGTAAATGTCCATAGGCGATGGTAACCGCTTTCTATCAAGTGGGCCGTCTGCCTGGCTGCTGAAGCAATAAAAAAAAAGATACGTCGTGTGTTGCCGTTACGTGTCTTGTTCGCGTACCTCAGTCTAGCTGATGAGTGGCAGCTGCGTCAGCTGCCATAGCTGCATAATCGAGACCAAAGAGTACATTGAATAACTGGGAAGGTTACCAACCTACTTATTAATTATGAATGAATCAAATGTTTTGACATTGTCTGTTTAACGTAACCAAGAAAAGTTTGCTGAAATGAAATTTATAAATTTAACATCTCATTTACCATAAAAATATTAATTACGGACATATGCTTAAGCTGATAATCTTGTAATCCCTGCTGAAATGAATAACATTTAAAATTATGTTTCACTCCGAGAAATCGGATATAATCTGTACAAATCCAGGTCCATCTAATTTCGCGAAAGGTAATTATTATCTGTTGTATTTACAATTGTACATCACACAACTATGTAATTATATAAAATTATTTCGCTGTTTTTATTGTTTATTGGTTTATTTTGTTTGGGATCATATGAATTATACAAAACAGTTTCATAAATAAAAAGGAGGTAGTAAGTTCTAATAGCTGAAAGAAGCTTTCGCACTAGCTTTGCCATTCAAATACGGGCTCAAGTAAAATTCTGCTAGGAGCTTACATCCCTAAAGACCTGGCTAGAGTCTAGTCGTTGTGAGTAACAAGTAGTCTTTCTTGCGTATAAGCACGCTATTACTGTTAAGCAAGGCAACATTTTTTGAATAAACTTGTTGTTTGGACAAGCGTGTTACGTTTATCGAACGTAAACGATTGCGAGAGAAAACTTGAAGAGATCAAGATTTTTTATTAAACCTATGATGTATCTAGAGAAACTAAAGGCTAGGTTGTGTGGATACATAAAAGTTGTCAATTTTTCATTATAAAATTATTTTGCGTTATTTATAAAATTAACCGATAGTAAGGCAAATGAACGGGTGGTAAGATATAAGAATCGGGCCTTAATAAATAGGATTAAAATGATGGAAAATGAGGGTTGTTTGAATCATTCTAAGTTGAACATACTATTCAATCATTTAATCACAAACTGATATGGATACTACGTATTATTTAATTCAGTATGTACTCTGTGGTTTAATTCCGTTTAAACCAGACAAGGCAAGCATTCAGTGCTCACTGCTCAGTGCCATTCACTCATTCATTCATAACACGAAACCCGGACAGTACGCTTACGCAGAATGCGATAAAATTAATTTTAATGTGTAAATTGCACCAATAACGTTGTATAAAATGTCACGTAGACCTCATGTTAAATCAAAAATTAAGGTTTGTAATAAATCTATGTTTCACCTTCAAGACAAAAAAGCAGATGAAAATGAATTATCTATTGGTCTAATAAAGTCCGCGAAACGTACTGGACAGCTGAGTCTCTGCAATAGAGGGCTCGGCACGGGTAAGTAAACTTTAAAGTCTTCATAGAACATATTTTACAAATTAAAAGAATACTTTACTACTACATATAGAATTTTGTAGTTAGTAAGGTTCATTGTTTGTGTCTAATTTTCACCAATAAATTGTCCAAACGGGATGATACCTACCTATTCTGCCAACTTGCTTGAAGTGTTATTTTTCAATTAATTAAGAGCAATATATTTAAGCTTGGGGCCAATTTAGTCAGTAGTTCATTATTATACTAGAGTCTAGAACTAATTGCTGAGTAGATTTAGAATTTAATGACTCAATTAAGTTTAGTTATCTCCTTTCATGTCAACGATGCAGTGATGGAGAACATGTTAAGTTATTAATTAAACATTACTATTTTTGGTGTCTTTAGTTCCTGAAAATGTTTGGAAGATTGATGAATAATTTTAGATGACACCAAAGATGTGGACTTTACTAGATCAGATCAAAACAACTGGTGGAATGCAGAGCCATTGAAAACACTTGATTTAAGTTCCAATGTGATAAAAACCATATCAGTCAATGTCAAACTGCTGCAACAACTCGTCACACTCAAGGTGGGTAAGAATCCATTATAACTCACCTCTTGTATAATCAGTTACTTAACATATTACATCTGAATTAATAAGGCAGTCTTTTTTTATAACAATCAAATGTGAGCTAGATTACTATGTAAGTTGGCCAGTAATATATTATGAATTATATTTATGCAATTTAATTATAATAATAAGCTTTTAGAATTATCTCTTTTCTTTCACCTATCCCAATTTTTGGGGTGGACACAATATGTCTTTTCCTTCCACACTACTCTATTTTGATATGGGAGCTGTATACATCCAGTTGTTGTAGTAGACAATGGAGAACTGCATTCTGGTGACCCGAAGAAAACTATATCGCAAAACATTCTGAACAAATCACAAACCTTACCTCTCGCTGCTACACTGACATACTTCTTCTGCCACACAACAAATCATCATATCATCCTTCACACAATCCACCCACCACTTTTTTGACTTGGTCCCAACCATCTTGTGGTCCCAACATTCTTTTTGTCACATGACTTTTATCCTTCTTATTACTTGCCCATACCACCTAAATCTTCTTCCTCTCAATTTTTCTCAACTTTCAAACCCCTTATGTACTCATTTCTCAGCTTATCCATTCTTGTAACACCAGACATCCATCTCAACATTGTCACCCCAGCTGAGTGGAGATGTTTGTCATTT
Organism: Dendrolimus punctatus; assembly: GCA_012273795.1. NCBI lineage: Eukaryota > Metazoa > Arthropoda > Insecta > Lepidoptera > Lasiocampidae > Dendrolimus > Dendrolimus punctatus. The sequence goes on from CM022538.1 coordinate 9,117,543, forward strand.
ATCACTTTTGTGGCCCAACATTAGGGCCCATGTAGCATTATTGGTTGTATGACAGATTTAGATATAATAATAACCTTTTAGAATTATTGAAACATAACTTCTGTATAGAAATGAAATGACATCAGATAGGAGAAAAAACAACTGATGGGTTTTTAATAATAAGATTTAAATGAGGAAGTGGGTTTGAATCTCATCCTAGTCATCATTATTAAATTTTATGTAGAATAAATAAAACAATGCTATTTATACTATAACTCATTTTTTTGGATATTCACAGGAAAAGGTCTCTGCCCAGATTACACAACACAGACATATAAACCAGAAACAATTCTGTATTTTCATTGTATGAAGACTTTAGATTGACTATTGATCACTTAATTACTCTTTCTGAAATTTAGTTTGAGGTAGTAAATTAGCATAATCATTAAATAACTTCAAAATTTGCTATTTAATTTTTAGCTCCATGATAATGCATTGGCTGAGTTGCCACCAGAATTTGGGGAGTTGAAAAATCTTGCAAGTTTAAGCTTGGACCATAATAAACTAGTGGAGCTCCCCAGGGAATTCTATAAGTTAACAGAACTAAGATGGTTGGGCCTTTCTCATAATGATCTCAAATCAATTGAACCCGATTTTGGTGACTTGGTCATGTTAAATTTTTTGGTAAGTGTAGTGTAGTGTGTTCTAAATTATTAAATAAAGTTGTAATAGCTTAATAGTTAAGTCACACCTTGGTTAAGTGTTCCTTTCCCCTAATATGGAGAGCTTGAACACAACCTTACGACATTGAAATTTAATTAATCAAATTATTATTGTGTTGAAGTAAAACTAGAATTAGAAACATTCCACATTTAAACAGCATCAGAACTATGGTGAATGTATACTAATAATATCTAGTGAAGGAAGTGAAACTAGTCATAGAGGAAAGTCATTAAAGAACTCAGATTGTCATTCCCACCAGTGTCCTTAATGGTATAAGGACCTCCATAACTATCTTGATATTAATTTTTGATATGGTAGAGCCATGGTGGAATCATAACCTTGATTACAGTTTTTAGGGTTGGCTCGACTGCTTTGATATCACACTCGCAGAGTATGGGCATAAAACAATTAGCCTTAAATTAATTATGTCTGATGCAATGAGTGAGAGTTCCAAATGGCCCGCTTCCCCCTCCCTTCATTCCATCCTCCATATCCCATGTTCCTAATACACACACCCATCCCATTCCTCCAGATTGAGCTTTTCTATCGTCTTATTTGTCTATGGCAGTGGTAACTCTTTTCAATTAGTTGCCAACTTCACAATAAAGAAACTTATCATGTTATGAAAGGCTACTTAGTTTTAAACAATATTTTATGAGAGATTATGTATGTTTTTTATTTTTTAACATAATGCCTCAACTTCGAAAAAATACAGAACCTGGTTTTCAATCTATACAAATATTAGAAAGAGGAAAGATTTTTATTAAATTGATAACTTTTTTGTATGTTTGTTACAAATAAACTCAAAAACTACAGATCTGATTAAAAAAATTCTTCCACCATTAGAATGTTACACTATCCCTGAGTAACATAGGCTATACTTATTACTGGAAAAAATTAGGGACCCGTATTAAAACTTCAATAATGTAAACCACGACATAATTTTTTTTCCCCATAAACCACTCGCAGCCGGGACGGGCCGCAAATTGAAATCTATCTGTATATATTCTTGTTATTCAAATACTTAGTTTAGTAAAATTAGAAATTAAACAAAAAAATCTTGCCACATTTTTAAAATGTTATTTGAAACAAATAGCCTTTCATCGCTTGATTATGCAGATGCGTTTTTAGGACTTGTCATACAATAAATTGACAGTATTACCACCTGGAATGGGATATTTAGTGCGACTGGTGGAGTTAAATCTGTCACATAATCAACTACAAGAGCTACCACCTGACATAGTCAACCTGAGAGGTAATGCTTTTTGATTAAGTTACAGGAAGGTAGCTATATATATCGCCCATGAATTTGTTCACTCAATGCTAAACTGCATGTCAAGTATTTTTTTTACAAGCTTTTATTTAACTTGCAATTGATGTATATGTTCGGGTGGAATCATTTGCCAGGTGGTAGGGCATTTGCCCGATTGGATGGCTACCACCCCTGGTCTAGAGTATGCCGGGATGCGGCCGTTGAATTGTTTCTTTCGGTATAACGTCTTTCTGACGCCGAAAGCTGGAAAGCTGTGTCCAATATCGATAGATGCTAGACAGACGCCACTTTTAGGATCTATATATATATACATCCTAATATTTGTAAATATTATAAAATAATACTTATATGCTAATTGTAGACTTGAAGAAACTAAACATAAGCAATAACAATTTGAAGACGTTACCACCATTAGGCGAGTTGAGGAAAATGGAAATTTTAGATGCTAATCACAATGACATTGAGGAATTGCCAGACTTTTATGGATGTACAGCTTTAAAGGAGATATATTTGGCTAATAATTGTATTAAGGTATCATAAATTTATGCATATTGAAAGTTAAGAGAATGGGACATGGCTTTTTCGCGCAAATTTGTTTCCAATGTCTCATGATAAGAAAAACCTCTGTTTGGTTTTGAATACGTTTTATAGTATTATTATATATTATATATATTAGTGTTTCAAATTAAAATTCTTTAGTTATCGTATTGCGTTCAACAGGTGATTTTACCCTTTAAAAAGAATTCGTAAAATGTTAGAAACAAAGACATAGAACAAAAAATATTTTTTATTCAGTAGCTTGTATTTCCTCCCTGGGCTCTAATAACTGCTTCCATGCGGTTCCTCATGGAACAGATTCACACAACTTGTGTTGTGGGGTGTTATCCCACTATTTTTGTATAGCTGCTTTAACCTGGCCAAGCATCTCTGGAGCAGGAACTCTCTCTCTGACTCGGCTGAACTCATCGTATACGTGTTCTATGGGATTCATATCTGGGCTTCACTCAGATAATCATTAGCCAAACAAACCAGAAGTCCACTGCTGGACGTAGGCCTCCTCAAGTCGGCGCCACTCATCCATGATCTTTGACCTCCTCATCCAGTGCCTACTGGTGACCTTTCTAGGTCGACTATCTATCAGAGCTGGAGGGTGTCCGACACTTCGTATACCGAGATGTGGAATCCACTCAAGGACTCGTCTTTTTGTTTTTCCACTTGTCCGTTGCCATTCGTTTTTCCACTTGTCTGTTGCGATTCGTTTTTCCACTTGTCCTTTGAAGTTTCACTTCTAATATGTGTCCCAGCACACATTTTGATTTTTTTAATGATATCAATCCTTTCTTTAAATGCCACCTAAATACTTCTTGCAGTGCTTATTAAATGTTTTCGTTGCGAAGTGTAATACAGAGCATTGGCAAGATAATTGTTGTATTTAATTTGTTGTAGGAAATAACAGAAGAGTTTTGTGATCAAATGCAGCACTTGTATGTGTTGAACATTAGGGACAACCATCTCGAAGTGCTGCCCGAAAACATATCACTTTTACAGAAATTGAAGAGGCTAGATTTGACCAATAATAATTTGAATAAGTGAGTACTTTAAACTGCTGCCAATGTTTTTTTCTGATCTATTTTATGGTCTGCAGTATTGTAGAAACTTGTATTTTCCAAACATAAAAACGTATAAATGATCACATATAGCTGGTTCCTATATCTTACCATTAATTCTTTTCCTTTACCATTGGTTGAATGTTGATGTTATTTGTTTGGAGCTTATGTCAAATTTTAACCAATAAAAGATTGGTAAGATTATAAATCGGTCAAAATTAATCAAGCTAGAAGCGTTTGTAACGCTCATAACACCACGCCGTCATACAAACGGTGCAAAATAAGGCACTTTTAGAAATACATTAAGAAACCCTTAACAAAACTGGGAATGGGATTCAAATTCGCAGATGGATTGTTTTAAATCTACTACAATTACTATTAATTGCAATTTAATTATAAATTTGTTTAAAGCAACATAGTCTGTTATCAAGTTAAAATGCATTTTTTTCAGTAAGCAATATATCTTAGATAATGTTTTGATAACAAGCATCGTAAATATTGCATTATTTTAAGTACTTATCAAACAATATGCTGTGTGATTAGAGTTATGAAATGTGTAGAATAACATGTGTGTATATCTAGATAAACATTCTGGTATTTTACGTTTTTCTTCAGCACGTAAGAATTATAAAACTATAATCATTATGTCAGAAAAAATGTTTTTAATGGTATGCCTAGCCAAGATTCGAATCTGCTTCGTTAGAATCAGACGCGAATGCCTTGGCAATATATGTGCATAATTTATGTTATTGTTTTAATTCTCACTCTTACGATATTAAGTTTGAAACCCTGCATTTATCCGTGTAGGAACAGAGAAAGAATACAATTTCCTGCGGCCTGTTGTAAGAGGCGACAAAACGACCCTCAGCCAGGTGGTAGGGCATTTGCCCGACTGGATGGCTACCACCCCTGGTCTAAAGTTGTCGCCATAACACCTTGAGTGGTGTTCCGATATTATTGACCAGGTTCCAGTCTCCCTTAAGAGAGCAGCAGCGCATTTGTAGCACCTTTGGTGTAGCAATGTCCATAGGCGATGGTGACCAATTCCCATCAAGTGGGCCGTCTGGCCGTCTGTTGAACTCCTGCAATTAAAAAAAAATATGTCGCTTGGAAGAGATTACTTTAAGCCATGAGATTTCAAGGGTCACTTGTCTTTTAATTAGTATGAAGCAACCAAAGTAATTTATGTAACTATAATAAAAATAGCTCATCGGAATGTAATTGGTAGGTATACAAACATATTACATGATATTGCTGTGTGATGAGATGTGCTTTAATCGTTTTTACTGGAGTTTCTTCTATTACCGTATACAAAAGTACTCTGTGCTGAAGATTTTTTCGACGATTTTTTTCAATTGTCTTTTAAAAACATGACAAATGAATGACCTCTAATGAGGCTGAAGTTAACAGATAAGATTGGTTGATTGCCCCCGTTTCTTAAAGTTTCTGCGGCTTTCAATCAATCAAACCAATTCGGTTGAATTATGTAATTTAGCTTTTACTTGGTGAATAAATATTTCATGAATGTTAAAAATATTATAATTACTTCATGAATATTTGCGAACTAGGTTACCTAGAAATCTGGGACTGCTCTCCCAGCTACAAAGCATCAATATGGAAGGGAACAAATTGTCTTTTGTGCGACAAGACGTCATCCGGGGGGGCACCGACCGAATGATGAAATACCTACGCGATCGTATCACCGAAGAGTTGGTTTCCGATACGAAGCTACCCGAAGACAATTGGCCTGATAAGTAAGTGATAAAATTTTAGGGTTCCTACCTATTTTTGACAAAAACCTTATAAAATCGTCATGTCAGTCCTAGTATGTCATAGCCATTTTTCTTAAATACTAAATCTGTAATGATTTGTGGGATGATCGTTTTTTTTTCAGTGTATATGTATAGTGTGTGATATATTTGACGGTCTCTGTGGTTGAGCGGGCGAAGCCTTTGCCGGCCTACCTCACTGCAACACAGAGAGGCTCCGGGTTCGATTCCTGGTATAGTAAATTTCGGAAACGTATTTTCTCCGTTATTTACTATGGTCTGGGTGTCTGGGATCAGCCCCAGAATAGTTCGTTGTATATTACCCATAACAAGCGTAACTTGCTTAATTTGGGGATATCCAATATGTGCGTTTGTCTGCCGAATATTATATTAATATTTTGCAATGTTGACACTGACAGACATCGAGATTATTAATAGTTTTAATCATCAGAAACAAAGAGATAGGATAGAATCACTACGCTTATCATAAATGTTAAAACCAATAACAAGTTTAAACAAACAATCTTTTTAGACAAAGTAGAAAATGAAACAACTTTGACATAAATAATTTTCAACTTTATTGTTAAACAGTTTAACATATTTTTGTGGAATAATCAGTTCTGTGACTTAGTTTGAAAAGGAAACTTGTGCTCGCGCAACGTTAATGAATCAATTTGAAAACTAGCGAACCTATTCATACCGCGACTGTACATAGTACCTAATAGAAAAGGTATGGGAATGACATACGGTTACGCTAAGTATTATGTTATTCTTATACATTTTCTATATATATTATCTTTATTCATCCCTAATGCCATTTGTCTACATCACTGGTTCCCAAACTTATTTAGTATACTGCCCACTTTGAGAATAAATTATTTTTTAGCGCCCCCATTTTTTCAGCAACTTAAAAACCAAATTAAATTAATTGATTATTGTGAGCTATATTAGCGGAGATTAAACATTCATTCTAAACGAGACTTACTATATAGCCCGCAAGAATTAACTTGAGACCTAAGCGCAGTAGGAAGTACGCAACGGCGCTGAGGTCTCAAGTTAACTCTTACGGACTACACCTGCCAATGAGAATGATTATTGAAACGCAACTTTATAGTGCTCTATCTAGTACTCTTAATTAATATTAGTTGATGTTCACAAGTTATAGTCGAGAGTTCAGTCAGTGTCTAAGAGCTAGCTAGCTAGATAAAATTACAAATCGCCCCGCAAGCCTCTACACAACGCCCCCGTTTTTTTCTGGGTCTCTTACCGCCCCTTGGGCCTGCAGCGCCCACAAGGCGGTGTTATCGCCCACTTTGGGAAACAATGGTCTACATTTCTGGTATGGTATTACAGGTATACATTAAAGAAAAGTCAAGCCCTTATGTTACCAGGCAGGGACTTGGCCAACGTGCCTGAGGAAGTGTTCAAAGCAGCTATCGACGCAGAAGTGCATATCGTTGACCTATCCAAAAACAAGCTGGTGGCAGTACCAAGCGGGTGAGTGGTAAATAATCGGGGTTAAATAGTTCAATTATGCCGATATGTTTTAATTGAGCATTGGCAATATCAACGCGTGTATTAAAAAATATTGTTACGAGTTACGCAGGATTCGAATTAAATTCCGTTGGAACTAATATAGAATTTATTAGAACGATACAACGTACAACGCGTATAAAACACAATTATAACTAGACACTACTAGTACACAATCTCCGTCGTGCTCGTATCGTAATCCTCGCTCGCTTCGTTTTATACTAAACTGTATAATACAACAAAGGACCGCGTTGACTGAGGTTTTCGAGAAAACGTAATCTGCACACCTGGTTAATTATTCCTGCGAACGGCCAACAAAGTAGAAAACAATAGGCTATTGTCTAATTGCAAATTTTAAACACAAAGTAAACAAAAGAATTCCAAATGCGGGAAGGGTAATAAACCAGGTGCGCATTTCTTTGTCGGTATGTAACAATATAAACAATATAATTATAAGGACTTTTTAAATATTCATTGTACTATAATTCATTGGTAATACCCCTAAAACGTGCATAAGCGACGGCAAGTATGTTTCAACAAGTGGGCTGTCTGTTTCGAGAAATAAGTAGGGGACATAATATGTTACAATAAATTATAAAAAGTGTGAAGTCATATAAAAAGTGGGCATTAAAATACCATGTCATCTTAGTTTCAAAATATCACGATGAAAACAATTTTAATTACTGTTTAAACAATAATAAATACGTTAACTTACTCGTGTAAGATATGACGTCATAACTTGCTACGCTTGTGCAAAATCTAGGAGGCTATGGTGGTTTGTAAGATGATACACATTGTTGCAGTTGATTTGACAGTCATAGAGTAATACTCTATTGTAATGAGGCTTGAAGGGTTTTGTAATGAAATTTGATTTATTTACACATATTAATGGTTAAGAAGAAATTATAGTTGTAGAATATTGCTTATTTTGTGATAAAGCGCAACTGTTTAGTGAAATGTCGTATGTTGACCTGCCACAAGAACTCTGTCGTTAAGTCAGTGAAAAAACAAATTGTACAAGTTGAAGAACTGAAATTCAAAAGTGTTTTTGATGTGACTGGTCAAAAGACCTTAGAAGCAAGACACTAAATCATTATAAAAACTTTCAAGAAATCTTTCGATGTCACTTTGGTAAAACTTTGGTACTTAAACAATCTTACACTGAACTTTTGTTTTTAGTGTCTGCCGTCTAAAGGATACTCTATCTCAGCTTATCTTATCATCGAATAATTTAGTCGCCATCCCGCCTGACATAAGCGAATGTGTTCACTTACAGTATATTGACTTGGGAAAGAACTGTTTGTCAGATTTGCCACTCGGTCTAGGGCATTTGAAACATGTCAGGGAACTAGTCATATCTAATAATAAGTAAGTACTACATTATATTATGTGAAATTGTAGTTTTTAAGAAATGTCCTCTTTTAAGGACAACCTCTATGTTAGGAAGGCTTAAAACTGCCCGTATGGTCAGCAGGGGTATCAGTTTCGATTCCTAAGTAAATTTGTCAAAGAAACTTTATTTTATTTTACTATAGTCTATGTACAGTTTATACACTTATTCTTGCTTGTAGTGGTGGATGCTGGCAGTAGTTGAAGTGGAGTAAGTAGAGTGCTGGTGCTTTCTTATAGTACAGTGTATAAAATACACCTTGTTGCTTTCAGGGATTTAGTGGTTACTTAGTGGTAGTTGAAGTCGTATGTAAATAACAACTTGATAGCAACTCAATCACAAAGTATTTTTGAGCATTATTTATGCTAATATTATAATATATATATTAAAGTAGCCTAAAGTAAGCCGCAGTTTTCAGCAAAACGCTGTACATTGAACTGTACCGTCTAGGTGTCTGGAATCGGCCGAGAGTGGTCCATAGTAATAATATAATAATAATCGGCAGACAAACACATATATTATACATACCCAAATTAAGCAAATTACGCTTGTATTATGGGTAATATACAATGGACTACTCTGGGCCCGTCCCAGACACCCAGACCATAGTAAATAACTTTCCGAAATTAACTATACGGGAATCGAACCCGGAGCCTCTGCGTTGAAGTGAGGTAGGCCGATTAAGGCCTAGCCCGCTCAAACACAAAGGCCGTCAAATCTAATATATAAAATTCTCGTGTCACAGTTTTCGTTGCCATACTCCTCCGAAACGGCTTGACCGATTTTGATGAAATTTTTGTGCTTATCCGGTATCTATGAGAATCGGCCATCATCTATTTTTCATCCCCCTAAATGTTAGGGGTAGTCCACCCCTAAATTTTTTATTTATTTTTTAGACAAAATTTTAATTTCTATTTTTTATGATACAACATACAAAAATACATACAACCCTAGATTTCAACCCTCTACGACCAACCCTATTTTTACCGGCAGGACGACGTCTGCCGGGACAGCTAGTATAGTATAAAAATTATAGTAACCATAACACAAATATAACTTCTTTAGATATACAATGTATTTGTTTGCTGTTGCGTTTTAGTTATTTACTAATAGATGAAAGAAGATTAATAAAAGCACGATAAAAAAAAATCACTTTCGTATGTTTAAACGTGGTTCACCGTCGTTCTCAGGTTTACGAAAATTCCAAAATGTGTATATGATTTGGAGAATTTGGAAATCTTATTGGCTGCTGATAATCAAATTGTTGAAATAAACGTGTCCTCGGATGCATTGGCGAAATTGAAGAAATTAGCAGTGCTCGATTTAAGTAACAACAGTATATACACCGTACCGCCGGAACTTGGGAATTTCACACATTTAAGGTAAGCGATCTTTTAACAAAACAGCTAACCTTATTCTGTAGAATAGTTTAAATATTGCAGTTGAATATTACCATCAAGCCTGTATAGGGTATTAAGGATACCAGGCTTCCCGATATGTATCCACCTGAATCTAAATTGTAGATAGAGAAATTCACGTAGACAAAAGTGTCAATAGTCCAGAAAACAAAAAGGTTTTGCAAAACAAGCACATTATCATATATAAACTTTTGTTTTAGTATACTGTAGAGACAGTGCGAGGAAACCTTTTAGACATGACCATAGTGTCAGCTTAGCAGGTGATTCGCCGCACGATCTGTCTTATTTTTTAAAATTTGATGCATTTATTATGGCAGAAATAACATGATCGCCAGACCATCGTCATTTTAGCGCTTATCTCAAATTTGTATACCCTAGAGATAACATACAACAACCTCTAAAATCTTTTCACTACAAACAAAAATTGGGGGAAAATTTTAAGACCCGGCTTGATTTATGTAAATGGAGCTCATTAATAAAAATGACGATTCACGCATTTTTTGTGGTATGGCTTTTATAGAAATTGGTCCAACACATACCGTGTTCGACTTGATATATCGGCTAATAGCTGGCCGCCTCTTAATCCTCGCCACCAATCTACATATCAGTATCTACCATAAGTTAATGTCTGAGTGGCTCTATGTTCCCAATCAAGCATATTATTGTTACGAGTTGCAGGACTCGAATTAAAATGCCGTTAGAATTACTATAGAATTTATTAGAACTACACAAACACGTATAACACAGGTGCAAATATAACCGGACGCAATAAGTCCAAACGTAATGCACAATTCAATAACACGCGCAAAGTTCGTCACTAAATGTACACACGTCTTACCTCGCTTGTGTTATCGTTTGACTGCCTCCCCCTCCGTTCGGGCATTGCTTCATGTTAAACCATACAATGTGTCTTGACACAATACTCGACCGCATAACAATAATTTCTAAGGATCACACCTGGCTAATGACTAATCATAAACATTATAATACACAATGGCCTGTTTTTCTTAATTACAAATTTTAAACACAATATAAACTAAAGAAAGCAAAATGCGGAAACTTAATAAAGTGTGATTTTATGGTATGCAGGTGTGAATCCACTTTGGTCGTAACATTATTATTAAAGTTTATTATTACGAGCTACACAGGACTCGAATTAAAATGCCGTTGGAATTACTATAGCGTTTATTAGAACTGTACAAACACGTATAAAAGAGGTACAAATAAAACTGGATGCAACCAGTTCACAAACTGCACGATCCAATAACACGTGCAAAGTCCGTCACTATATCTCTTATCGAATGTACTACACACGTCTTGCTAGTATCGTATTCCTCGCTTGACTGCCCCACACCTCCGTTCGGGCATTGTTTTATAGTAAACTATACAATACACAATCAATTGGGATTGTTCATTTTTTTTCAATTTAGCTATTTGAAAAACCATTTCGGGGAATAGCGTCCCTAATCATTTCTGTCTAGTTAAAATTCCAAAAAACGTACGATCTTCTTGTATTTTGTAAGAAATGCGTTTGACCTTTATTTGATCTTACTAAATCCAATCAATTGGGCTGTCTGCCTGTTTGCCTGCTTCAGGTGTAAAAAACATTCTAGCTGTACATTATTTGATTAAAGTTCTGTAACATGGATTTTCCCTAAAGACCACTTTAAATTTTTTTACGATAACTATAGAAAATAATAATGGTTGAACACGATAAATTATAAGCCTAGCGACAAAAAACACTAAAATGATCAATCACGATACGTAATGAGAGTGTGAGACAGTGACATTTAAATAGTAGCACAGATTACTATGATTATATATAGATAAAACTTACTTTTATTGTTTTTGTTTTATAGGCAAAGAAACCAATGTAAACTTGTACCTTATGACGTCATCGGAGAAATAATTTTAAACTCGAATTATAAAAAACTAACGCTTAAAATACAACAATATTCAAATTAGTATCTTAAAATACCCTATTTTACGTAATAAAAATATAAAATTAGAGGGTAATTTTTTGTGAACAAACCCCATTGCGTGGGTTAGGTTCTGCCAAGAAAATGTAATTGGCACACCTGCGAACGGCCAACAAAGTCGAAAACAATAACAATAAGGATTTGCTCGACACTAATGACCGCCATAAAACAAGTAGACAAACAATAGCATGTTTGTCTTTACAAATTCTAAACACAAAGTAAACAAAAGAATTTCTAAATCCGATGGCAATAAACTGCGTTTTACGACAAGCAGCTGTGCGTTTATCTTCGACGGCATGTAACAATACCATTTTGACATTAACAAAACGATTTTATTTCTTACAGGACTCTTGAGATAATGGGAAACTGTTTCCGGCAGCCAAGGCATGCTATTCTTGCGAAAGGAACTGCTTCGGTGTTATCTTATTTAAGAGATCGCATACCCACCAATTAGCTGTAACTATTATAGTATAGGATCCCGCTATACAACGACCTTCACCGAGATGCTTATTTAATGAGACGTATTTTTTATGTTATTAAATATGCCAATAAATATATCCTATATGGGTTGCCTAACAAATTTCAGTCCAGAGTATTTTTAATTAATAATTAAAAAAAATTTTTTTTTAAACATTGCACCGGTGTGATTATTAAATAAATTTGATACCAATCGAAAGTTTGAAGCCCATAGAATATGCAAACGTTAGGTTGCCTATTTTTTTCCGGTCACAACCACGGGTTGCCAGGTGTAAACAGGTAAATCTATAGTAGCATTTTGCAACGGTCTGATTATTGAATCAATTTTAGATAAAATGAAAGATTATTTCATAAGGAACACGGTGGTATAGGGTTGCCTGCGAAAAATCAGTCCCGAATTACGGTTGTCGAATTTTAAATAATAAAATATCGCTGCAAGTGAATGTGTGTGAGAGAGAGGTCCCAGACCAACCATCCCATGCGGTAGAAAAGGACGCAGCGTAGCAGCTGTTTAAAGTCCGCCCATTTAAAGAAGGAGAGTGCGCATGCTATTTGTGCTTGGAAATGAAAAGAATAGCGATAGACTCGTATATGCTGTTCATTATTTTGGATTAGTTAATTATTAATATAGAGAAATAGTTATTTAATTTTTTATTTTTTAATCAATTAATTATTTATCTATGTTTATTGTTTATGTGACACTAAAGTATAAACACATCTTTAGTAAAAAAGACAGAGTAATACATATATATTACTAATCTGGCAAATTTTATCTTTATTATTAGGAGCCGAAATAAAAAACAACAATTAAAAGAATACTTCTGTTTATTGAAAAAAATTTAAAATACAAAAATTTTTAAAATTATTCAGATTCCGAGTCATCGGACATATAACTGTGATCTCCAACTTCTGAATCTTCTTCGTCATCACTCTCCGTTTCTGTTTTTTCGACAATGTCTTCTATTTTTAAAGGTGTATGATCCCCAATGAATCCTACTGGTTTTAAATATTCATCTAAGAACCAACCGCAGTTCTCAGGCTGAAGTTTCACGCATATTGGATCCGTTGCATTAAGCCACATGGAATTTACGAAAATAGTTCGTAAAATTTTCTGAGTTAATGATATCCAGCATGGTGGTATGGAGTTGGAGTCGAAGCCTTTTATTTTTTTTAAAAAGTGCTCGCTGTCTTCTTTTGCAGAGTAATTCTTCAAAAAAATGCGATGTCTCACATCATTCACACTGGTACAGTTCCTGATACCATACATACTAGACGTAAATTCTTGAACAGTCTTCATTTTTTCACCAATGAAAATATCAGCAGCATCTGTTAATGACGCAAAAACTGTTTGATATTTTTCATTTTTTGAAAATAGCTGAAAAGGTTTTACTTTCCCTTTGTTGTAAAATGCTGTCGTGTAATCGCAACCTGTAAATGCATGGAATGCTGGAAGACTTTGGCATAATTTAATTCCTAACTCCAACGCTAAATCGGTGCAATTAATACAATCAATAGTTTGATTATTACTCTTTTTTGTAGCTGAACTGGCAAGCCAAATTTCTGATCCGTTAAGTTTGTGCATATTTCCTAACAAAATAATCAAAACGTCAGTATCAGAGGCTTTAATTAAAACTCTTGAGCCTGGTTCCGCTTTAGAAGCATGAAAAATAATCCTTGTATCTGCCTCTTCGTGATGACATTCATAATTAGTTTCTTCAGTTTTTTTTACGGAATTTTCGTGAACTTGATAAGAGTAACAGTGATGGTCGACGGTTAAAAAAATTTTTTTGTTTCGGATTATCGTTACCAAATTGTCGTTTTGCCAATAATCAGCCAGAAACTGCACCAGAGCCTCTTTAAAGCGATAATTTTTAAGGCTTTGCAAAAAATTTTTTGGTCTAGTTTGCTGAGGTCCTGAAATTTTGTACGGAATATCGAATTCTTTTCTGCTTTCACGTTCGGAATCTTTGATTGACGGTGATAAGTAGCGATCAAAAATTAAATGTATTTCTGTCGCGTTTGTTGAACATATTTTTATGAGTATTGACTCGGCAATTTTATCAAAAGTTTGAGCTATAGCAGCTCCGATTATATGCAAGTAATAAAAACCATCTATTATTTCAACATTGATATGAGTTGGCTCAACCATTTTAGTTTTGGATTTCAAAACCTTTGCTAACGTTGATTTTGAAGTTTTTAACATCTCTCCAGTACATGCAAAAAGAGCAGGGGGCAATGGTGCTAGTGGAAAAGTCAGGCAAAATTCGAGATTAATTTTTTTGTTTAGACTTATTGCCAGAAGTCGCCCAAATACATCTCGTTCCATTTTCAACAATACTTTCTTGTTCTTGTCTTTGGTACTCAAGACTTTAGTCATACACTGAGAAGCAAAATTGCAGATTTTGTTTCGTGTTATTGGTTTATCGAATCTTCCGGGAGTTGAAGAGCATTCCGAGATAAAATTCAATTTTTGTTGAGAGCCTGCTGTTTTTACGTTCAGCAGAAAATCAGTAACTTCTTTCGACGCAGCTTTACCGGTTGAAATGTTGAATAATGTATCTTTGTCAATAGTGTCATCAAATGGATTCATCGTACATTTTATTGCTTCAATGATACTCTGAAGATTTTTCTTGTCTTTCTTAATTTTACTTCGTTGCAATGAGTGCGAAGTATCATCATTTTTCGTTAATCCAATTTTTTGCTTGATAGATGTTAATATCTTCGTCCTCATGCTATGACTGAGTGCCCATCTTTGACGTGCAGATATTGAATCCGCAGCAAGATTATCAGCCAATTGATTGCTAGCATCAGCATTGATGGTTTGCTCTAGCGTCAAGTCAACCGGTGATCGAGCGAAATTCGCTGCAGTTCGTCTAATTCCAAAGGCACCTCGACGAAATTCAGCCACCAAAGATGAATTATTAGTATACAAATTGATTAAATTGCTCAAATATAACAAGGACCATCTGGCATAATTGGGCTGGTTCAACGCAAAAAATATATCAGCCATGTTGAAAATCGAGTCCACGTACAGTTCAAAGTTACTGGTGCGGATACTTCTGGAAAACCGATGGTATAAATTAATTAACTCACAGTACTGGTAATAAAATTGAGCAGTTTTCCCTTTTTCTCCGATTAAAGTCTGATTGCAGAATTCTTTATAACCGTTAACGATTCGACTCAATACTTCTGGTAACTCGATTGTTTCGTTGGCGTCATAAGCAGTTTGATTTGATGCATTCTGTATTTGCGTTTGCAGCAGTTCATCCATCGCCTCAAGTGTAACATTAGTTGTCGATAAATACTGTTCAAAATGTAATATTTGTAATGCGGCAGCGGTTAGCGGATGTAAGCGCTTGCAACGATTGAAGTGCTTGCTGTCCAAAAAGCTATTCATGGAGCCGCCGGCTAATACTTCAGCTTGCACCAGTATTTCCACTAATCCACTGGAGTCAATATATTTTCCGATGGCTCTGAAAAATGCCATCTCTGTGTGAAACGCTCCCAAGTTAACAAAAATTTTATTGTATAGCGGTTTTTCTTGTTCTTGAATTTGCATAGCCATTTTTGCTATCGCTAAATCATATGTCACAATAATTTCTGGCTGCTGACATTTTTCAGCGATTTCTTTAGCCATGTTTAATGTTTCATTGACTACTGCATACGACGTTGGTGATGAATTTATGGGAGGCAAATATTCAACTCTTTGCTTCTCACTGTGGTCCAAAGATATCATACAGTTATAACCCAACCACATAGGAACAGAATCAATTCTTGATAACGACATTATCCATAATAAATCTTTATCTGTAGCTATTTCTGTAGCACCTTTGCATAACTCGGTCGTATTGGTAAACGAATCTACAGTAATCATCTGCATACTTGCCTTAGGTTTCGAATAATATGGTCGAATTTCTCGTGATATTTCATTGAAACGCCTTCTCTTGCGGGTAGGCCCTTCATTTTTGTTGTCATTCACTTGAGGCGCTGGTGAAGTAGCTTCACCATCATCAAAATTATCAGTTCCATTACTAGAGAATTGATAAATAATGCCAACTGTGTCGTGCATAGTGTCCTTTCCAGAAGTTGTGTCAACGAAGCGGTCGAAATTATCGAACGCTACGTGGGTGCTGTGTCCATTTGCTGCAGTGATGCCTTTTGGTATAACTTTGTTATCTTGGATCGATGTATACGTCATTTCGGTTTCCAATTCTTCTGCCAAATTATATCCAATTGTATGGCCATACCTATTAAGTATAGTAATTACTTGCCTAGAGTTGGTTAAAGACTTTACTGCCAATCCAAGAGATAAACTTTTTGCGGGCTTACATGTACCCCTAGTGACAGCATAAATAACGTCACTACATATTGACGTTATTTTAGCTTTCAGTTCGTTCGAATCTTCATCAGAATGATTAGGTCCTTCAATAAGGTTTCGCATAAAATCTATTAATTGCTTAGGAATGTCACATTCTCCACGAATGACATCATCAGCAGTTACGTTGCGAGAAAGCGGATGAACATCTATATTTTTAATGCAGCTTCTCAAATAATATGCTACATTTTCAAACTCATAATCATTTCTTGTCTCCAAAAATTTAAAATTGTTAGCCATTACAGAAACGTCCATGTCTGTTTTGTACACAATTTTTTTGTTACGTATTCCCATTGACGCTTCAATCGTAATAAGATTACCAAATTTCTTCATTAACTTTTTCTGCAAGGTTTCACATCGGTAATCTTGAATATCATCGAAATCAATTTCATGATTTCCAAACTCTAGCAATAAAGCTTGGTATCTTAAAAATAATTGAGCCAAGTACATAACTTGGTTGTTTTCAATTATTTCTGTCTCAATAAAATTTGATATGGATTGAAAGGCCAACTGATGTAACTGTCGATATTTACTATACGTGGAATCGGTAGATTCTTCCGTGGACCGCTTATTTTTCGATTGATACAGTGCGTAACAAGGCAGATGGTACGCGATAGTTTGATGTTGAAGTTTGGAGAGAATCTCCGAATCGCTTAAATTTTCGGCGATATTTTTGATCTGTAGTGGTACTTTGTCACCTTTAGGGAAAGTAAGATTAACCAGCTTCTTTCCATATCTTTTTTGGCTGTGGTCACAAAAAAGACAAATAATTGTGCTTGATGTCGTTGCTGTTGATGTCGTTGCTGTTGATGTCGATGCTGTTGATGTTGACTGCTCCTAAAAGAATTTAAATCATTCTTTGAGTAAAAATGGAAGAAAACAAATATAAATGAAAATACAAGTTCAATTAATAGATTTTTATGTCACTTTTTTAAAAAAGCTAAAAAAAAATAATATTTTATTACCTTGTCAAAGCCCCCAGAAGTTTGAGGCAGGTCTTCAACATTACTCGTTTGATCCTCAGCAACTGTAGCACAGGAATCGACACTAGGATTCAACTGTTGTGGTTCTTCTTGAGTAGTAGATACATCGGTATGCTCCTAAAAAAAAAACGATTTTTGCGATTAAATGAAAATGTTTGATTATAAATTTAAAATTTTTTTTGATAAGAATAGTTGATTGAAAACGTCCTCATTTAATTATTCCAAAAAAAAAGGAAATCAGAACATTTTCTTATTCAATTTTCAACTACCGTTTTTTAAGTAAATTACAAAAAAAAAATGTGTGTCGAAAATTAACAAAACCATAAGTGAGTTTTACTAGCAATTACTTCAACATGACAAAAATATAGAAAATGTATTAGCTTAGATAATTTTAAAGATTCAATTATTATGTACTTACTGTATATTCAGCGATAAATTTAAGAAATTCTTCGTTATATTTTTTATTTAAAACAGTCACTTTTTTGTAGCACGTGGTATGATAACCTACAAATTGGAGTGACGCACTGGGTAGCTCAATAAAACTGTATTTTAAATTTTTTTTCTTACGAAAAGCTAACTTTAATACACAGTTTTCAAAAGTTTCATCATCAAAATCAATTATTCCGTCATCCGAATCACACAAAAAACACTTTTTGGCCATTTTTTGCAACAATAAATAGCAGCACGTTTTTTCACTTGTATCTATAGCGACAATCTACTCCAAAATAATGAACAGCATATACGAGTCTATCGCTATCCTTTTCATTTCCAAGCACAAATAGCATGCGCACTCTTCTTCTTTAAATGGGCGGACTTTAAACAGCTGCTACGCTGCGTCCTTTTCTACCGCATGGGATGGTTGGTCTGGGACCTCTCTCTCTCACACACATTCACTCGCAGCGATATTTTATTATTTAAAATTCGACAACCGTAATTCGGGACTGATTTTTCGCAGGCAACCCTATACCACCGTGTTCCTTATGAAATAATCTTTCATTTTATCTAAAATTGATTCAATAATCAGACCGTTGCAAAATGCTATTATAGATTTACCTGTTTACACCTGGCAACCCGTGGTTGTGACCGGAAAAAAATAGGCAACCTAACGTTTGCATATTCTATAGGCTTCAAACTTTCGATTGGTATCAAATTTATTTAATAATCACACCGGTGCAATGTTTAAAAAAAAAAAATTTTTTAATTATTAATTAAAAATACTCTGGACTGAAATTTGTTAGGCAACCCATATAGGATATATTTATTGGCATATTTAATAACATAAAAAATACATCTCATTAAATAAGCATCTCGGTGAAGGTCGTTGTATAGCGGGATCTTAGACTATTACGTACGTTTTACAAACAACTAAACTGGCAGATACTATTTATTACCCTATTTTATTTACATCTAACTTTAAAAGAATATTTATTTTATCGATTGTTTAAAAACCGATATTTGAATATCGATTCAATTGCGTTTTACAATCGTTGAAGTTTTTTTGTATTTATAACTAAATCCTAAAGATGTTATGTAACGATTAAATTATTTTTTATTTTCTAAATGATAGTGTTGTCTTTTACGATTACTGATTAGCTTGAGAGTTCGCTTAAGTTTAAAGATATAATTAAATGATGTGTTGCGACTTTCCATTGGTCTTTTTTCATCATTTTTATTGAATGAATTCAGCAGACAGGCAGACGGCCCACCTGATGGTAAGTGGCTGTCATCGCCTATGAACATTTGCAACACCAAAGGCGCTGCTGTTATCGTACGGGAGACTGGAACCTGGCCACTAATGCTGGAACACAATTCAAGATTGTTATGGGGGCATACTTTAGACCAGGGTGGTAGCCATCCAGACGGGTAAATGCCCTACCACTTGGCTGTGGGTTGTTTTGTAGCCTCTTACGACAGGCCGCCCGGCCGCGGGGAATTTTAATCTTTCTCCGTTTACACACGGATAAATGTGCATTACATTATGTTATGGAAGACGCTTATAGCCGCGTTTTCACAATAAGAGTTGGCTCGGACCGAGTGCACTCTGACATCTACTCGGACGATACTCGTATTGTGTAAACACCGTTTACATAATACGAGTATCGTCCGAGTAGACATCCGAGTGCACTCGGTCTGAGCCAACTCTTATTTGGAAAACGCGGCTTAATCCTATTACTGTACCGCCAAGTTTATGAACCAAATATGTTTTAGGTACCTGATTGTTATTGCTTTTATGTTGTTGTTCTGTTAATTTATTTAGTAAGATATCTATGGATAAAATTATATACATTGTTTTTTAATTATTTTATTTCTAGCCCTAATAGTGAACAGGTTTTATGTAATCGTTTATGATTTATAAGATAATATTGTTGTGAATAATTATTAACAACAACAAATTCATGAGTTTCGTGTTTTATACTTTTTCTAAAACTAACACAAAACTAATTGTAATTTATTTTTTAGTAAGTAACCATCGCATTGAGAGTCGGTAAAGTTCAAGACCCTTAATGTTTTTATTAAGGGTCTTGAACTCAACGATAATAAAATTTTAAATATACTGTTTTGTTTATAGTTAACTATAATTTTCCCCCACAGCTGCGCCGCGGGTCAGACCCTGGTGCGTGCCTCTTGTTTAAAGAGCAAGCATAAATACAGGTTAAATTGTTAAAAAAATATGTTAGTGCTGGTTGCCCCCAGAATATTCACTCATTTTATATCGCAAACTATCCCTCTCTTGGGATGCAATGTTTGCCTATTTTCGTTATTAAAACTAGATACGTACCAAATTACACAATTACAAGTAATGTGGCAATGATTACGTCACACGTAAATGGGTCGACGAAGTGTGACAAGGGGTGGGTGGTGTCTTAAATTTAGTGACGTCACCTTGTAAAATCTAATATACTTATGCTTTAAACTACGCAATTTGAATTATTAACAAAAAAACTTCAAAATATTTCCAACTCTCCGTATGAGTCATCATCATAATATTCAACAATTTAATTCCTGTGATGGAGCCTCCTTCAATCCCCTCTATTTTCAGCCAGCTGTTTCATTTATACGACACGAAACTTATCATTTCCTTTATTTGTTCGATAAACGCCCTCCTAGATCTTCTCTCTTCTACCTTCCACTTTGCCTTGTTTTATCTCACAGAGAAGGCCGTCGTGTCATAGTAACTGTCCAAATATTCTTCCTTTTTTTACTATGGCCAATACTTCTTTATTGATCCTCTTCTCTTTCCAGCGTATTCATTCCCTAAGCCTCCAAATCCTCTATCTTTTCTCGATTTTTAAAACTAATTACGGAACAGCTGTCTTAATTTCATATTTTTTTATGTTAAATTACAAAATATGTGATGTCACACCAGGAAGGAGATACCTCACAAATGTGTCAAAAACGGGGGAGTGATCAAAAAAGCATGAAATTTGTATGTCGTAAGTTATAGATGGCCCAATTACGAATACATCTAATAATTTGGTGCCGAATATCCAAAACTTAAAAGTCTAGAAACCAAGTCATAAAATAAAAAAGAAATCTTATAATTTGCTGGCGGTTCAGATCGTAACGGAAAGAACCGTTCTTTCAATCTTGAATAACAATGTAAACATTGTTCGATACAACAACAATGTACAGTATATGCTAAAAATCTGCCTCGATTGAAATAATTATTTTATAAAGCAAAAGACGCACAGAACGATACGTCACGATAACTTTACTAACGCATATGTCACGTTATCTGATTAAACATAAACGCGTGGATTTCGTGCACAACATATCATAACTTATAATAGATAAGCAAAAACTTTGTATGAAGATCGTATTATTGTCGTAAGTTGGTCGTTTAAATCATTTTTATAAAATTGTACCATTCATTACTATCTATCTAACCATGTGCTGTTAAGGCATTTGCAACATCACATATTGAGACGTGCTCAGTATTGTAACTTGGTAATACAAATTTAGGTCTGAATTTTACACTGGCGTTAGAACATAATATACGAGTATTAGTTATGGTCAACTTGTAATCTCACGCTGCTTTGTGAGTGCGTCTCAAGCAATCGATTAAGCTTATTTTGGTTATTATTCAAGCGTTGTTTTATGCTAGGCTATACTCCTTAAATCCCTATTTATTTCAAATTACCTATACCAGGGATTTTTGTGGGGGCACGTGTAGAGGAAATTTCGAAATACCGAAAAATTGCCATAAAATATAAGAATGGAAAGAATTAAAAAAAATATGAAAAAAAACTATTTTGGTAACCTTTAGCAATAAAATGTTGATTTTACTTAATAAGTCAAAATTATCCAAATACGAAAACATAGACAACGAACAACCAAAAATTATAGACTTGCAACTTTCGAGAGTTAGCGTGCCCCCAAAAAAGAAGTGACAAAAAAGGCCTGCCTCTAATAGGATTCATTTCTCTGAATGAAAAATGAATATATATTGACTTTTAAAAATGTAATGTACATTTTTTACTTTAACTAAGTTCGTAATACTAATTTACAAAAAAATAGTATTCATATCATAATGAATAATTATAGATTTTTTTAAATCTCATTTTGGTAACTTTAGTGAATTAAAAAAAAGGGAATTATTTTACGATATGGTTCGTTTGCTGTCAGTCAAATATTACAATTTGTCTGAAGCTTCCAAGGCAGGGAGTTATAAGGTTACCTATTGTCTATTGTAGATACTTGCACTAGTTCGATCCATAAACCGTACCAACCTATACTAAAAAAAGAATATAGCCGCAATATATCAATTCTCTCTTCATAACTAACAGTCGCGGAATTTCAACCGTAGTCCATTATGAACCAAATCATTATTATAGTAAAAAACCAAATGCCAAATAAATATATAAAAAAATATTTTTCGAAGTTTGTTGCTTGATGAGCTATGATTATAATAAATTATATACTGAAAGCGTCGTAAACATGTTTGTTTGCATATTATATTATGGATGTTTTTATTCATTCTACTTTTTTGACTATGATCTAAAAAAAGTTGATTAGAACTGATTTTGCACCGATTAAATTCAAGATTAATGATTATAGTTAGTATGGAATCTGCTATATTATAAATGTTTTACTAAGATATCGAAACAAAATTAAGCAAAAATACTTTAATTTTAAAACTATTTTAATTGGATTTGTTTGCATTCGTTTTAATATGCAATAAACCGCACTCAGTATTATGTAGGTATTTTGTACTAAACAGTAGTAAAAAGATATAGACAAATTCACTTATTTTCAAAAGTTATTAATATAATCTTAATTTATTGCTATATAATATCAGCACGGCGCTCAAGGCATTCTGTTTTGGTAAAGAAAGGAGACGGGGACTTTTGGGGCAAAGAAATGTAATAAGATGAGATATTGAGGCTTAAAAAAGAGCTTTATATTATTTATTATAAAATGGAAAACATCAATCCCAAATTCGATCTGGGAGACGGGAAATCTTAAAAGTAAGGTCACAAATAAGTTATCGATTAATGTGAAAGAATTTCACTAATTAATAATATGACAATATTTACACCACGCGATTAGTTCATTCAAAATAACTAAACTCACTATCAACAGAGTAAAAAAGAAATCTTAAAATCACTCTTATCTTTTTACAATCTGGGCCCAACAATGTATGAAAACGTAATCGTCTCCTTTCGACCTTAAAATCGTGTATTTTTTAAAAAATAATGATTATTTTATTTGCTGCTAATGCGGTCTTGCGTCGTTTGTCTAATCCAGTTGAAACTTTAAATACTTAATTGTTTTTGGTATTTGTGTGAAGACAACTGCAATGCACCAATTCACAATAGGTGTCCCTTGAGTTGTAGGCATTGTAACGAATTCAATTAGCTAGTGTTTAATTAAATTAATTTTGAACTCCAGTAGTGTAAAAATATTCTTGTTTAACTAACCAAACTTGTATTTGTAATTGTAAATGGTTATCTAAAGATTAAAAAACGATACTTTATCAAAACGTTGAATGTAAGACCACAATACAAATTTACATGTAATTTAGTGTAAGAAAATGTATTGAAGTGAGAAAATATTGTAAAATTTAAACCAAAGTATTGTTTCGCGTACCTGAAAATTATATAAACTCGAGTGATGCCCATTATCTTGTATTTTCCTAAAAAGCTTTGCAGCTTCATGCTGAAATTGTGCACATTGTGAGCCGAATACATGTGATATCAAACGAGCACAATTATCACTATAAAAATTGTATATTATTATTTTGTGATCACTTGAAATATAGCTTTGAAAGCTTTCAGTGTTTTTCTATACCTTTTTTAATATTATTTATCATCTAATTTCGGACTATTCGCTAATGTAAAGTTAAACTTATAAATACTTATTGCAGCGAAACGTGCGATTTAATTGCTGGTTCACTTATTCATTTACTTGCCTTACCATAAATAGAAAGATATTGGTAATGAGTGGGTAGTAAGGTCTAGGAAACGGCCCTTAATGGTGTTTTCTTACATATATACATATATATATATATATATATATATATATATATATATATTAAATATATATAATATTATAAATAACCAACCCACGTACTGGCAGTTTTAAGAAAAAGCCGTTTTTATTAAAATTTTACAAACAAATAATGTGTCTGTATTTTGGAAAAATATTTAATACGTACGTACATTAGAATATACAATATTCTAAATATTTTTTTGCAAAATTTTAATAAAAAGGGCTTTTTCTCAAAACTGTCAGTATGTAGGTTGGTTCCATTTTGCATAAGTAGGTCCAGTATGTATTTCTGTTGATGATAAGGCAAACTGAACGCATAGTCAAATAAAGTGTAGGAACCAGTCGTAAAATTATGACTATTGATAGATCGAACAAATACACGCATAGCTTTTATCACTTTTTTAATGTATTCTATTACCGGAGAATATTTCGCTCCAAATCACAGACTACGTAGTCAATAAAAAATACGAAGAATACGAAGTAAGTCGTGAGAGGTTAGTAGCTGACGGATCCGCCAATTCCAGGACTCGTTCGAGTTTCCCTGACTTCATCAATACTATCCATACTAATTATTAAATATTATAAAGAGGTAAAGTTTGTGAGTTTGTGACGTTGTAGGGGGTAATCTCTGGATCTACTAAACCGATTTGGAAAATTCTTTCAGTGGAAAGCTACATTATTCCTGAGTGACCTAGGGTATATTTGATTGTGATTATAATTTTTTTTTCTGATGCCCAGCGAAGTGGGCTCGGGTCAGCTAGTATTTTTTAATTTGCTTGCTATCAAGGGTCTAATTCTGCTAACTTATTCAAAGTACGATTCCATTGCGACAGTGTAAAACATCGACGCTCTCTCTTTCTCGAGGTATCGTCGCGGCAGAATAATAATTAAAAAAAATGGTATTGATATTAGCTGAAATAAATATTGAAAAGCTACAAATATTTTAAACATTTGTTTCGCGAGTTTTTGCTTATCTCCCAGGCTTACTCCTATATAATGTTTAATCTCTTTTTACTGTCGTTTTTTCGTTTTATAGTCTCGAATCACGATTATAAAAAAGTTTCACTTGAAAAACTTTTGAGGATATAGTATAAACTTCCTGGAACATATTGCATCCGAATTTCATGTAATGATATCTTTAATTGCATAACTACTAAAGATTATGTGAATCTAAAATATTTTAAAATTCTAAACATGCCGTGTCTGTACATTGGAGCTATTAAAAAAATCAAGAAACAGTAAATAAACCATTATATGACAATGTTAAATAGTTGAATGTTGAATAAGTTGTTTACGATGACCAAGATTTGTCGTTGACTCAACGCTAACCACGGTAGCCATATGCAATTTTTTTAGATTTATTGTCGGTTTGCCTGTTTGTTCGGGATTCACGTAAAAACTACTTGGCTGATTTCGATACGGTATTCACTGATCGACAGCAAATTCTTAGACTTAAGATTCCGCGGGAATTTCCTGGGAATTATTTAAAATGGCCAGACTGAATCGTTTCGATTTTTTTACTAATACCAAATTTTATGTAATAAAATAAATATACTTTTTATCCCGGGGATTCCCAGGGATTTTCCTGGGAGCGGTATGAAGTTGTTCGGGTGCATAGAAAATAAGCTTATTCCGATACAATTTTCACTAAAGGGATAGATTACGTTGTTTTTTAAATCCTGAGATATTTTGTGTCCCGGGAATCTCGCGGGAATTTCAAGTCAAGTGTGGACGAAGTCGCGGGCATAATCTAGTTTGTAAATATGAACGTTAAATGAACACTCGTCATTAAATTGAGGAAGCATCTCAAAACTAGTTTGAACAAATATGTAAATTTCAATTTGCACTACTTATTAGAAACATAAGTAACATTACCTACTTACGTAATTCTTATGTGCCGTTGTATTTTTATTGACGAAGACAAGCGAGCATATGTTATAATATTTGTATCGCTGACTATTTTACCGCCTGAACAATTGAGTGTTTCAAGGACCTATTTGATTTTGGTGTATCCACGACATAAGTGCATAACTGCATCGCTTGTATTAAAATTATTTATTCTCGTCTTAATATTGCAAATTAAGAATGGTAGTCCACAGAGAAATTTGAAGTTGTCGGAGCACTTATTTCAGAGCCGTTTTGGCTAAAACTACCAACTTACTCATAACTAAGATATAAAAACCTTCAAACATGTCTGGTGGGGTATAGATACAGACGGTCTTGAAAAGTCATAACGAAATTATTTTGTTAATTATTTAAAAAATGTGTCTTGTGAACTACGAGGCGCAAAATTCTGAAAAATGCCTCTACAGAATTTTAAACTCTGCATAGGCCAATATATTCATTTAAACCATGTTACCGATTTCTTTGTATCGTAAGCATTTTGACGAAAATAAAGTGATTATTATTAACGATCTCATAGTACATTCAACAAAAATCAGACTTAAATGTTATGTAATTGTAGAAAATCAAATCACTTTTTTTAATCATTGTCATTATAGTGATTAGATGACACGCAAACTTTTTTCCAACTAGATAAATGGGGTCGTTCGACGGTAGGTACTTAATCGAAGACATGACGAATTTTGCGCAAATGAATCTTGATTCACGCAACTACATCGACTGTCAACATTTACATAACAATGGAATGATGAATTAATTAAATTAACATAACAGCATGCATTTGTGGGCCATATTATTGTTAACAGGTCAATACTGTACGACCAAGGTAATGAAAATATGAACGTTCTATAGATTTATAGAAATATTTACATGCTATTTCTATTGGTATATAAATTAACAGACTTTCCTCCACTCGTTAGGATAAAATAGAATTAAGTATACTGTGGGTTATAAAATTAATGAAAATAAAAAAAATATTCAGACATGATTCAAACTATGGTCTGCTGAAGAACATAAAAGCGGAAACAAGTTACAACTTTGGCAAGAAAGAAAGATACGCATTGTTGAGTATGAGAAAGATTTTCATCTTTTATAGAGGCAGTCAATGAGGTAGCATGGGCTTGGACAGACTCATTACCTATGTGTTAACTAATTGTAAAAGCAGTCTTTGTCTAGAAATCTTAAATATACTACCTAATATTATTTTATAACTAAGTATAAGTATTGTGGATTGAACAATTTCTATTTATGGTGTCTTATTTATTTGCGTTTACCCATCGAGCATTAGATATTTAAATTACTCAATTCTAGCCTTTCGTTGCGGATATTTTACCGTATATTTAACAGACTAATACACACTTGGCTGAGGATGTCCTGGAAACGGATGTCGTATTCTGCAATCTTCAAATAACCATTCTGTCCTGTATTTCGGCTGAGTGCTTAAATTGCAATTCCGTATAATATACAATTTATATGAACACTAATCTTATACATAAATGAACACCCGTATGTTTCGTGGTTACAAAACTAGACTTTAACTCACCGTCATTATCATAGTTACTTTTCACTATCGTTTGTCGTGGACTCGTCATTCTATTGTAAATTGTCGGTAAACCCATAATAATAAACTGCAAGGTCGCGGTAGAGTACCTATATACGAGGCTTGTGGGGGGGCGGCACATGACTGCTGCACTTCATAGTTTCAGTAGTCGATTCTATCATACGTTTGGACACCGCGGTCACTAGTCTGTCTATATAGACACGCGCATGTTACAATCGATCTCTGCAAAGTTACAATTTGTTTGTCAAAAATTACATGGCAGAATCCCAAATACTCATACATATTTGTATGTAAAATTGAGGTCTTTATAACCATTACAATTTGAATCATAAAGACGTTGGATATTTGTTCAGCCGGTGACAACATTCATGATGACCGTTCCTTACTGAATTACATATGTGGATCTTTATGTTGTAGGGAAAGATCTATTGTGAATTTAAGTCTAAGGATAAAACAGTGTATATGCTATGAATTAACAAGGGTAACCAAAGTGTGCTTATAAGAATGTAGTGTACTTTTGAATCTTTAAGTTGAATACTAAGTGCTGCCAACAGTTGATATTATGAAGACTTATGGAATCATCGTCGTGTTAACAGTTGTTTCATATTATCCAAGTAAGTGACTCTTGCTCTCATTTTTACTTAACATTATAATTATGGACATAATATTTAATTATAATACATAATAATTTCATTTTTTATTTGTATGGAACCATAGTATAACACTAGATACTTCAAAGTAAGGACAGGCCTTATAAACTACTCTTTAGGCTTGCCTCATTGTATGGCAGCGAAGCGTGGCCTGTACTTGATTGACACAAGTAAGAGCTATGCTGCTATGTTCTTCTGCCTGACTACATAATATACACGATTATGTAGTCAGCAGAAGAAACTCCGTCATCCGTTAGCAGGCTTCGTCTCTGTGACAGTAGACAAATTGCAACAGAGTCGCCTATGCTGGTACGACCACATTTTATTATTTAGCTAGTTATTAGAAGAGCATTTAAAAAAAATAGACTCCCTACGCCAAGTCGCTGTAGAAGAGATAGGCCCAACAAATGCTGGCTTAATGTGTTACTCTCACATAAGGTTTACAGAAGACCGCGCGGAGTGGAAAAGAAAAACTCACAAAGCAGAGTCCAGACTCCAAAGTAGTCGATCCGAATGCAAATAAGATTGAAAGCCCAATGATGACGCGTTTCTTAGACCCATCTCTTCTACCGGGATCTTTTGCAGATGGCATGGCATATTTGTTTGCCATATGGCTAACCGGTTTCCATAAAATGTGACCATATCACCATAGGCGACCCTATCAATTCGTCTGCTATATCAGGGATATGCGGAAGTTTCTAACGTGCTCCTTTCATATGACTCCACAGTTCCACACATCCACTGCCACATATTATTTCAGATTACTGTTATTGTCTCATATACAAAACACAGTATAATAAATTTGTTTATTTCTTTTAACAAAAGATTTAAAATATTAATTTGATTTATTTTTCACGCAGGTAAGTGTTCCGTTTAGTATAACTTTAGACGATCCTTCTGGACACAAGCCAGTACCTGAAAGGTTTGCTGCTTGTACCCCGATTGTCATCACTGCTAGTATCATCATTACCAGGTTTATAAAAAGATGCGGCCTCATTTTCTGCAAACAAAAGAGTTATTAAACTTTACATTTTAATATACTTCGGGTTTCTTTTTGACCATAATTCAAAATATTTTTTATTGCGAAACAGGCACATGGCCCATCTAAAGGAAAGCATTTACCGTTGCCTATAAACGTTTGCAACACCAGGGTTGAAGTCAACGCGTTGCCAGCTTTTAGTGTGGGATATAAAAGGTGATAAAGAGGGATTAGACCGGAAAAATATAATAGGGGGAAGGGGGAAGTGGAACAAACTCTCAATCATGTTACGAAACACGGTAAGCGCAAAGCTAACCGTTTCACGCCGATATTCTGTGAGAGCGTGGTATCACACTGATCGAGACGGCCCTAATTATGATTCGTGCATGACTCTACCATGCCAAAATATATTTATTGTTATGACACAAATTTCAGGGGTTTTTTTTGGAAGAAGAACTGGCAAGTGTTCAGTAAAAATGTACCTAATAAGTCGTGAAAAGTTCGCCACAGGACAATATTTTCTCGCATTTTGACCATTTTTAACCGTCAATTCCCATGCCTCTATCTGTGAGAAAAAAATAGATTTTTGCGTTAATTAGCTTATTTATGTACTTATTAAAAATCCCTTAGTTTTTTTTAAGATGGGGGTGTCACCTATAGGTTACATTGGGAGTTATTTGTACTACGTTGCACTTTATATGACGCTAGAAAGAAAATAATTTATTTTTCTTTTATAGTTTTATTACTAGTATTATAAAAAGAACATAGAATTATTTTTGTTGGGAATGTACGCTTTAGTTAATTATTGTGGAATTTCTATTTCTTTTTATGGAAACCTATATTTTACTTAAAAAACACATTTCTTCTGCGTTCACGGCACAGCCTGCGTTATGAGCAGTCAGTCCCCATATGATGAGCTAAACTGCTTCCAACACTTGATTCATTTCATCATTCAATAGGCACGCCACAATTCGTGTCTATAATTTTGGGTTTCCAGTATCTACTAATATTTGTAAATAGAATTTCATGACAGCCCCAGAAAACTCACAGTTGGTTCAGTTACTTCCACACTTTTTTTGATTAGTCAATTGGCAAGATGTATTCATCCCGAAGACAAAAAGTGGAAATCATAATTTTTCTTCTTGTAAACCTACCCTCATAGAATCAAAATTCTTAACACGTCAAAAAGCGAGATCGTTGCCTTTCAGAGTAGAGTAATATTATTCAAGAAGTACTTATTTTATTTCAAGTGGTTTTTTAACAAAGCATGGCGGTTGTGTTCTTTGGGTCGCGGGAAAACCTTCGTTTATCGGAATACAAATATGTTCAACCGTGAAGCTAAATAATATAATGTAATATTTTAAACATGAAATCATATAATTAATATTAGGCTGATTGGAATATTCTACGTCATCAATATTATTATTTTGGTGTTATAATAGTCTTTGATTAAATAAATAACGGCATTTCTATGTATTCACTATTTTAAATGTAGCTCTCTAAGCGAGTAAGATGCAATTATAACTTCAATGAATCATGTGAGCATGAATTAAAACTGGCTGTTTAAAATCTGTAAACCTAAGAAACATGCCATCACCTCCGGGCAATACCCTAGACTTATGACAACAAAAATATACACTTCCATTCCCCTATCTTGGTAAATATTTGCTTTGTTTATACGAAATATAGACTGTTATCCTGTTGTGATCTTATTTTGAACGATCCTAACTCTATCTAATTGATTCCTAAAGTTTTTGATTTCATTGGATTACTCAACTAACCATTCGCCTCTGCTGGGCGTAGGCCTCCCCAAGATTGTGTCACCTACCTCGGCTACCTTGGCTTTCCTAATCTTTCCCTAATAGGACCATGCGTAGATTGTTGGAACAACGTGCTTTAAGGCATCCTACATTACTGACCTAGTATTTTTTTATTATTAGAAACAGTGGGCAGGACGTAGTATTTACGTAATGGTTGCAGTGATTCTGCTCTCCATTCATTGCGTAAATACGTACCTAATATAATAAATAATATTATTTCGTCACCTTTTATATTTCCTTTTCGACACAATAATTTGTATTCAAAACTATATAAATTAAAAGAGAACCATCAGACAAATATTTTACTTGTTAGTTGTTATTAGCGTCTTCCTCTCGTTATATGAATATCAAAACTGGATTTGTTAAAAATATTTACTTACAAAAACAAAGATGCACAAACAAGTCAAGCTAAAAGTTGAACGGGCACTGGTTTTTACGCTGTCGATCAACATATTTATATACATGTTTTATTAAAGATACATGTTCAACGACAATCATTTTTTCTTTTATCGTTAAAATATCGTTGGGCTTACTTTACCAGGAAACATATTACATGGCTCCTTGTACTATAATGACTGGATCGGGGAATTAACACAATTTTGAATCTTTTTTAAATATTTTCTTTTCTTTTCACTGCATAGTTAACCATCAACGCGGTCCACAGACCACAGACAGATGTCTTTCATTTTAAATTATTCATTATACAAGCAATATCCTAATATATAGGTATACTCACAGGTATTGGGGACTCACTAGTCAAAGCACCCGCATCTCATTCAAATTAAAGTAGGTTTGAATCACGATGGAGAGCGTTACCTCTTCTCGGCAATTTTTTTTGCTTTGTAATCTTGAATACATTACAACGCAAATTAATTTTAAAAACCACGTACTGATGGTGACGAAAACTTCAGAATTGGTGTACACTTCCCGGTCAGTATTCAAACCCATTTCATCATATGCGGACGCGTCATCCAATAAGCCCCCACGATTTAATATTACTGTTTTATTTAGTAGGTGTACAGTGTCAGTGCAGAAGGGATCAATCTACGACGTTCACACGATGGTCCGGCGTGACGTCAGAGCGGGCACCACCCGTTTTCGTATATTCAGCAAGCGGCGAGGAAGATTCCTTAGTCGGTGCATGCCTGGCTCGGTGCCGAGAACTTGCGGATTGTGATTCAGTCATTGTTGCTTACGGAAAGGGCAACTGCCATGGAATCGCGGCTACTTCCGAAACCCACCTCAAAGTGGATCATGATGTTGCTTATTTCAAGAAAATATGCATGGAAGGTACGCTACTTTGAAATACACCTTTTTATGCATATATTATATATCGGGAGTTTTCTACAAAGGCAGGCATTAGTCTATTCATCCATTCTTGTTGTAGCCGCGTAAAAACTAATTTTTTTATGTAGACAAATATGTGACTGAACTGAATAGACCAGTATAAGCCGGTGTTCTTAGTATGAATATAATATGTGTTGGCTCAAACTTGTTTTTTTAAACAAGTTATGGTCTTGTCGTTTGCCGCGGCGCAAATTTTTCATATAAAGATGCTTTACATAAATAGCGCCCAAATGTTATTAGCTTAGCTTTTCTAAATTATGCAATTATTATAAATTCTACAATAATTTCATAATAATAAATAAATAATTGATAAAATTTATGTTTCAACTCTGGTTCAGCAAACTTCTTATTTAGCTTAATAGCTCTGTGAAACAGACTTTTCAATGTTGACAATCAAATAACTACATCATGTCATGTCATCAAAATTAGGCCCACCGCTTAGGAGGAGTATCTCGGCGCCACCTACTGGGTCTAATTGTTAATTTAAACCATTCCAGGACAAACTTGAACACATATAACAACAACAACAAAAACACCTAACTTCTGCATTCGCCTTTGATTGCAGCGCCTGGTTCAAAGCGCGCATCTGCATGGTTCAAATTTGAATCCAAATCATCGCAGTAGAAAATTATTTAAATACTGATATCGCTATTAAAAAATTGTGGTTAGTGGTAGAAGGGTGAAAATTTTGGGTTGTACTTTTTTATTGCCGAAAACGCCGATTCTCAAACCATCCGATATGCAAACAAAATTTCATAAAAATCGATTCAGCCGTTTTGGAAGAGTTAGGCAACCAACACCGCGACACGAGAATTTTATATATTACAATTTTAAGCTAATATTTTACTAAATAAATTATATTTAACACCGGCACCTAATAATCTCTGTCTGTTAGAGCGCATAGAGCGCATTCATATGTTCACGTGTTCTCAACACATTAACTGTTTTTATTTTTCAGTATACACAAAACAATGTCATTTTTATATGAATTCTTAATTAAAATTATCAGTGCCAGTGGACTGCATTGAACGCTGGTGGACCTTGGAAGTGACACCTGGATATCACCTCCACACAGACGGCCCAACGTCGAAAGCGGTTCTCAATGCAACTCTGGATGAGTGTTACGGTTCTTTAATTTCACATCATGGGGACAAATTGTATCGGTAAGTTTATTACGCTCGCTAAACAAAATATTTCTCTACGTCTTCAAATAAATCTATAAATGAACAAATAACATGCTTAGCACATAAAAATATCTAAAAGAATATCTCTATCAAAATTACAACTCAAGCAATGGAATACAAATTTATAATAAAATTAAGACAAAATAAAGCGGTACAATAAAAGAAAACATAGTTATATTGTATTCTACCCGTATCTATAGTCCCTCAAGAATATTCCATCAAAATTGGGTTCCGTAGAGGCGACACATCCCTTCTGTTTTCATTATTTGGTTACGGAACCACAAAAAGTATTCATCGAATTGCTCCATATATCAAAAACAAAGGCATGAAGCTCTACAGCTGTTTATTTTTTTATTTTCCAGACGCCACAGTTTAAGAGTAGAGGGGGAGCTTTTATGTTTCCATCTCTTGACCTACATAAAAAGTTTTAAGAATCACTACTATACAGATACATTGAAATTGAATGATTTTTAAAAGCCCCACGGTCTTATTCATATTGAGTTAGAGAAAGTTTGTAGGCTTCTTTAAGGTTCTCAAGACAGCTAGTCTTTATTTTTTCGCAATTTCACTACATAGCTTTGTAGACCTATTCAGAATACCTTTTCTGTAAAATTTCATCTATGTATGTACATTTGTACACCCAGTAGTAAATAAAATGACTGTGACATACTCAGACAGAAGGATGGATGCAGATCTATTGCACAAGAGTTTTTGTGAAACCCTAAAAAATATTTTTTACATTGCATTTTAAAGATTCAATACTTATTGTCTGTTCCAAAAAAGTATCTCCGCCACACAAAATTCCTGCACGACTCATTCTACAGTAAAAGCAATAATGTCTATATTATAGACAACATTTTTGTTGCGGCGGCGCTGCGCTGGTTTTATTGATATTAGTGGAGTGTGTCAAATTATAAGAAAACAAATATGGGACAGTTTCGAAGGGAAGTAAAAAATGAAGTCTACGCACATGCCAGGGTATAATACAGCGACTCCTCGTCTTCTCACTTCACTTCTGAATTTTAAATTAGTTATATAGTTCTATATTGTCTCGCGTATTTTATTTACATTTTGATATGGTATAGGTACGATTGTTTACAGTAGACAGTCAAATTGTTTCCTATCTAGTGTGGTCATGAACATAGTGGACTAACGTTTTCGCACATAAAATACGAATCGTAGGTTCATTACTTAAAAGTACATAGTGCTGACACCCAAATATAATGTTTGCAGGTTGTTGCTTACTGGCTAAGTTCAAATTAATTATTTAGAATATTGATTAATTTTTCATTTAAACCAACGCCATATGATCATACTAAGTATGAAAATACACTGTTACAAACAGTCTTAAATCCGTTTTATTGATTTCTCAGATCCGCTCAGTGGACTGGAGTTCAAGGCAGTTTTGATCCAGACGTGATTGTCACATCAAACTACTCTCTTGGAAATTGTATTCTCAATGCAGAAGACAAATTCACCGAGCCGGAGTCTTATAGGGTGGCAAATTATTACACCTTTTATCTCGAGAACCAGTGTAGGCATGATTGTAAGTATAACCGCTGAACAACATGACGCAAAACTACGGGTTTTTGGCGGACACATAAATAGGATGCAGACAGAAATACATCTCATTATTTAATTTTTAAATAATTATCCAATTTTTGAAGCGAATCTTCTATATTTTTAACACTTTTCAAATAATAACACCGGCATGCAAATACCTCATCTGTAGACTATGATCTTGAAACTGCTTTCTAAGACCAAAAATGATGTATTATGTATTTCTTTAAATATTAATTAGCTTAGTGGACTGTTAATAATTTAATCATAAAAACTGCATGTTCGAAATTTAAGACGATGTTAATGGAAAGAAAAAATAACCGACGTAACAGGTAAAAAAAAGAGGTCAGTAGGTATATTTGATGGGCAGTATTATGCCGCGCCAAATAAATAAAAACTATTTGTTGGTGATTCCAACAGTACATTAAAAAAGACCAGGCACTATTAGGTGGGTCTGGTCAAAAATACAGACCACTTGTTATGTTTGTGTGCCGGTATAATTATTGCACTCCTTTTACTTGTAACTACTAAATAATAAATCTACATAATAATGAATCGTGGATATGTGTGTATTTCAAATGTACTTGCATACTAGACATATTAGAGTTATATGATAATTTTATAAAAATTACAACCTTATTTGACAGATCTAAAGAAGATAGATAGATGTTCCTACGAAGAATATTTCAACCAAACACTACGACACGTCGAATACACTTTGAAAAATTATACCAAAGATGATGTAAGTTAGATAATGCACCTCTAATCGTTACATTTTTTAACAGTTTTCCTCCTAGAAATAATATAGAAGCGGTATGTGTGCATTAGCACGGAATGTTATGGATAATGTTATCTATCCTAGTTCAATGCATTGTTATTAGTATGTACTCACTTGGTTTAAAATCTTACCTAAACTTTAATTACGTTGAATGTTTTTGGTAGTCGCTTTACATCGACGTGTGAATCAGTTACACTTCGAACTAAATAATAGTTATTTTTTAATAGTTATTTGTTAAAAATAACACTAGGTAAAGATTATGACCCAACTATCATGAAATAGAAACTTAGTACCTACGTGTCTTTTATGTTTGCTTGTAGGCAATCTGATCAACGAGTTCACCTGATGGTAGTCGGTTACCGTCGCCCATTGACCGACCAATGTGTTGTCTACCGCGTTGAGACTATAAATTAAATATCCTCTTACGCCCATTTTGAAATCACCATATTGTATTAGCGTTCTGGAAATTCATGGGAGGGAGTTTACTACATAACTTGCTCACGTATGGCATAGAGGAGCGTGCGAGGTTCTTAGTGTGGCGAGTGATGGTGAAATAATCTATTTAAAGACTTTTAGAAAAAGGTAGAAAACTCTGAAACGAAAAGACAGAGATAAAGAAAAAGAAAGCGAGCTACGCGCGGTAAAATCGGAGGTGTTCTACGCAATATCGGCAACGGTATTGTGAGTGAGACATCTCATTGTCGGGACAGTGCATCGTTAGTCGTGCGTATAGGGCCAGCCCTGTGGCGAGGTTTTACATGCGGCTGTGTAAGTCAATAAATCTTTTAGTTAAAAACTGGTGATTTCTTCCAATCCTAATTGCGTACCCCCGCTTGCACGTAACAATAATATCTGAAGACATTGGTATTTCAAATAATAAATTATGGGTTCTTGAGGGATGAATGTACCTACATAAAATCTTGTTTCGTTTGCCCAATATTTAACATTATTTTCCAGTGTAAAACAGCCTGTGAAGAGGAGCAAAGGTTTATATGTCGCGGGTTCACATGGCTTAACGACAGACGGACGGGTCCAGTCCGTGGGCTGTGCGACCTGCACAGCGAAGACATGGTCACCACAGGCTCGTGGCTGCTGCGACGTACTGCTGGTGCCACTTACTATCGCAGGGTAATTTGTCTGAATTGTAAGTAATAATAATTTATTTTTTATTCAAACATAGTAATTAAATAATAGTAATGTCTCAATAATTTGAATCATGCAACCGCCTATGAGGTTCACGCACAACGAAGGGTCCCGTAGGCCAGACCAACATCCATTGTTTTTATCATTTTATTAGGTTTATACAGAACGACCGCAACAGTGACGCTTAAAAGAAAAATTTAGTTACTTTACAATTTTACATGAAATCTCTGCATCACCCTAATATAAGCTTTACTCTTTCTAGTTTTCGAATTATGACGTGTTAAACTCTATATCACTTTTGAACATCACTGTTCTGGCCACTCTGTATAAGATTTAGTCTAGAGAAAGATTTTATCGGGATCCTTCATTACGACCTTGGATACGTATCGGTTTTTATTAAGTTTGGTATATATAATTTAACTTATTCATAATAGTTATACGAGCTTTATAGGCTAGTAAAAGTAGTGTTTTTCATAATCTTATTTAGAATGGAATAAAGAGAGCGGATATGCAAATATGAGGATATACTTTTTGTGAATTTCTAGAACGTCTCAGCCTTTAAGATTTTGTATAAGCGTACCTACTTATAATGTCATTAGTAAAAGGAAACAAATAACGTATTAATTTGTATGAAAATTATTCCTGGCAAAATAATTTAATAAGTTACATTCTCTTTTCTTTCACCTTCTCCCAATTACTTGGGAACGGTAATATGTCTTTTCCTTCCATACTCCTCTATTCTGACATACAGCTTCTATCACACCATAAATCATCTTATCATCCTTCACGCAATCCAGCCATGTATTTTTTGGTCTACCTTTACATTTGTATCCAACAATCTTGCAATTTAACATACTGTTTTTCACATGACTTGTTACCTTCTTACTACATGCCCATACCGCCTTAGTCTTCTAAATTTTTCGGGCAGGGGGAACTTTCACAAATCCCCGATGTACTAATTTCTCACCTTATCCAGTCTTGTAACACCATAAGATATACCATCATACATTATAATGTTATTTTAACGCTTGTTCTTTTATATGTAAAAATATTGCAACTTACTGTAACATGTGCCTGCATCTCTATTATGAAAAATGATTTTTTTATATTTAATATAGAAGCCTTGAAACCCGAACGAGGCATTAGTTCCTTGACATACGCATCCCATATATACTCTTTCATGCTTAATGCTTTAGTGATTTTATCTATTACTAGCTTCTGCCCGCGTAGAATAATTTAAAAAAAAGTAAGTTAAAAAACCCCACCGATGTTGAAACATTCTTCATTGATGCTCCTATTGGTCTTAGCGTGATGATATATAGCCCGTAGCCTTCCTCGATAAATGGGTTATCTAACACTGAATTTTTCAAATTAGACCAATAGTTCCTGAGATTAGCGCGTTTAAGCAAACACACAAACTACAGCTTTATTTATTAGTATAGGATATAAGATTATGCCCTAGTTTTTATTTAGTTTTAGTATTTAATTTTAGGTTTCTTTTTATAATGTAATTAATTTTAACATACATAAATAGCAATATGAAGTATGCGTTAGTAATAAAGTTTTTACTCTTTTATTTCAGTAACAGTAGACTGCGAAGGGTCTGATCTGATAGTGACGTACAGACCTCGGGGTGTGTTTAGGGGGCGCATATACGTGCCTGGTAGAGGGAGAAGTGCAGCGCGCGGGGATCGGGGGGTCCGGTCAAACTGGTTTTGCCACTGCACGGGGACTGCGATGTCAATTTTGCATATGGCATCTCGAGTGGACCTAATGGAGTTATTAATCGGTACGCTTAATTGTTTATTTAATTTTATATTTGTAATGGTTTTCAATGATTTTTTATTTATTTAGTCAATGTTTGAATTAAACTCGTAACAGAGACCTTACTCTCAAACATCTTTCGTCGTTCATTTTTGTCCGATCAGCCCGAAAGAGTCACTGAGATTTAGATAGAAGAAAGAAAAAACAAAGATTTCTTTAAAACTATTAATATTTTTTTAATTGAAATAATTATATCTTTAATAGGTCGCCGTCCGATTTTCTAAACTTAAATTTGATTTATCTACATTTTCGTACAACGGGCGGCTAGGCGTGAGCAGTCAGGGAGAACAAAGCGATTATTTGAGAAGTCTATTTTACATCGCTAGTGATTTAGGTTCAAATTTCATATTATTGTATGTAGTATAAAGCAAATATATATTTATGCTCGGTTCCAGGACGATGGCATACGTGATGGTGATGATCCAAAACAACCCCATAATCCAGACTGCTGGCGACCGATGGGTGCGGGTGGGGTGCTCCCAAGGCGCACGCGCAGCGCACATCGACGCCACTGTCGCTGTGCGAGACTCGAGGTATGGTAACATAAGTTTAATCAGAGTTTCAAAATAGTCACTGTATATATTGGGAATTAAGATTTTTCGTGTGGCTTTATCAGTTTATACTGCGGGAATTTTTTGAAGCAAACATATATACTCATGAACTTATACTGAAGATACATATAGATATGTAATTAGATAATATTCTTCTATATTATTCGGTATCGGTATAGCTGCTGCATCGACAAATTAGAAAGCAGCCAGGCTGAGTTACATTGATCCAGCTACGGACTTGGGGAGCAGACTGATTTCAAAATATTCAATCGCGAATATAGTAGTCGGTCAGACTTAGTAGCGCTGTACTGATTTCAAGTCAATTTACATGTTGCTACTATATTCATACTGGCTTGCTTCAAATTCGAAGTCGGTAGCTGGATCAGTTTAAATCACCTTTTATAAGAAACTAGCTGACCCTGCGAACTTCGTACTGCCTATTTTTTGAATTCCTAAAAGACTTTGTTCCATGACACAAAAAGAAAATCACCAAAATCGGTCTAGGTGAGCAGGAGAATTCTTGAACCCGATTTCAGCGCCACCTACCGGTTCCAATTGTGGCTGTAAACCATCCCGGGACCCAACCAAACATACACACAAAATTTCATGAAAAGCGGATTTATAGTTTATGATCCTATAAAAGTCATACACACAAACATTCAATTTTATATATCAAGATGAAAACTTTTGAATTTGGAAGCAAACCGGTGAGCGGTGGTCGTGACTTGGAAGGCGGCTCCCCTGTAGCCGCGAGTGCGGTGTACGGGGCAACCACCGCTCCACTCACGATGTACGTGGTCCGGGCACACGGCGACGCGGCCACTTCCAGCGCAGTCCTGCTAGGAGAGCCGCTCGAATTGCGAATCGAGACCACCGGTAAGACCACTATACAGTACTCGGCACCTTTCCCAAACTAAAATTTCATTACATAACAGTTATTCGATTATTTAAATTTTAAAAAGTAAAGGACCTTTTTTCAGTTTCTTCCGAGATAGATGCTTACCACTTAGTAGCAGCATCGCGTCTCGGTGACAGCTCAGTTCTTCTACTTGACAGCAAGGGATGTCCAACGGGCCAGGTAAAGTTATGTTTTAATTAACATACAAAACATTTAAGTTTAAATTACTGGTTGGATACACAAATCGTGACAAGCCAAAACTGAATAAAGAAGGAGCACATTTTAACTTCCTTTAAGATTAACTAAATTTTGGGCTTATGACTTGGCAGTTAGGCCTTTAAGCCAGAGAAACTAAACATGGACTAACATCACACATAAAAAAATTATAATTATCTGTAAACTAGAAACAAGATACTAAAAAGTAAATACGTTGTATTAATGCTTCTTTTATTTTAAATTATTTTGTTTTAGTAAGTTCCATGCTACGTAGGTATTTTTAGAAGACCGCTTGGTTTCGCTTAATATTCGAATCGAAATGCTTATATAAAAATTCAATTTTTGATGACAAAATTATTAGAACTCCATTATCGCACACTTATCTATTGCTACTTCGAAGCTATTTTTTTCGATAAATCTAATTTGGTTTACTTGACTGTTTTGCAGGTAGATTTCCCTCCATTTAATCGGATATGGACAAGCGGAACCCAAAGGCTGACAGCGCGTTTCAAAGCGTTTCGTTTTCCAACTTCACACGTAGTCCGATTTACTATTATGGTTCGATTTTGCGACGGTAAATGCCCTCTGGTAAGAAATAATTTTCTTAACTAAACCCAAAAAAGTCCATATCATCGAAGAAGATAATAATAATTCTAGTACTTTCATGTGTTGCTTTGGTAGTTATTTGTACTTTGTTCGATAGATATTACTAGTTTCCATTCAAAGTAATTATTTAAAATGGCCCGATTAAAAAAAAACTATTTCCAATTGGATTTTTTCACTGACCGATATCAAATTTTACGTAAATATCTCGGGCAGCCCGCGGGAATTTTCCCGAGAGCGGTTAGAAGTGGTTCGATTCCATGAAAAAGAACGAAGATTAAATTCGTTTTCGAATGCTGTGTGGTATTTTGTGTCCCGGGAATACCGCGGGAATTCCTATAAACTTACAAAACGTCGCAGCCTCAGATTTTGTAGGAGCGTACCTACTTATGACGTCATAAATAGATTCCCGTAATAGGAGTCAAATAACGCAATAATTATTAGTATTTAAAAAATAAAAAAAAATCTATTTATGATGATATTTTAAAACTTAAATGATATGATGTTATTTTACCGCCTGTTCTTTTATAATGTAGAATGTTATAATTTATTTAATATGTGTTCTCATGCCTATAACTGTCATCTTTAACCCACACTAAAATATAATTTAAAATATTAAGTACGTTTATGCTTACAAAAAATATCGCCAATGTTCAAAAGCAGTGGTGACTCGGGTGTCCATCGGCCCGTTTGCTTCTTTGTTTTATGAACAATACATTAAACTTAACTCTTCACAAACAGTAATATCATGTAATTTCACAATTATTTTGTATCGGTACCTCCATTACCACATTAATCACAAAATTGTTAAATATTTGAAGCCTTTGTAGCAGCTGCATATGGAACAATGTGTCACGCCGTTAAAAGAGTAATAAATATACTGATAATAATCATTGTCGTTAAACTAACATTTGCAAACAAATAATGTAGCACAGCTGACTGAGTTCAAGGACGCAATCATGGATTATGGTAATTTTGAACGTGTTTTGTAATAGAGGAGTGAACAATTAAATCAACTGCTCTTATACCTTTAGGCAACTACTATACTGTTTACCATCTTACAAAATGTCGCGGCCTAACAGAGTTTGTACGAGCTTACATTATACGTATGACTGTCTTCATAAGTTAGTGCTAACAAATGAGGTCATATAGCGCACTTATTATATATTGTTTAAACAATTATTGGATCCTGCCACATTTGTACCATACAAAATACTTGAATTTAAATTATAATATTATAAATAAGAAAATTTACCCTAAACTCCTAGTTAAAAATAAACTAAATTATAAACAATTTACATTGTATTTAATAGTATGTAATTTTATATAAAAAAAAGTAATTTATTCGAATTATAAATAAATTAAACTAAAAATAAACTATATATACAAACTAAAATTAAACCATAAAATTAAACAATTATTTAAATTAAGTACATCTATCATGGTATTTTAGATAAGTAAGATAAGATATTCTTTTTATATCCATAAAAAATATTATTGTATGTAAATAAATCCCTATTCTCTGTAGAAATTATTTTAGTTAATTTTGATGTTTTTCTTCTTATATCAATGTTATAGGTTTATATATTTCTTTATAAGCAAAGCACAGAAAAATATTTATTTTTAAATTGTGCGTTGTAAAACATTTGTCTAAGCACGAAAATACCGTAAATTCAAACTACCTGACGTTTGTTATTGAAAATTAAATTAATAATTTTCAGTTTTATAGATAATCGTATCCTATTTATCAAGCACTCAATGTTCCAAAGCCTCTTAAAAATCGCTGGTAAGAAATAATTTAAATTATTACAGGTAAACTGTGATGATCAAAGGCGAGCGGCTAGACAAACCAACATATCCTCTGACTGGGACAACGACCTCACACCCCCTACGGTCAGTGGGGTGGTGGCACAATCGGGAGCTGGCAAATGCATGCCGACAACCACCAAGGACCAACCCATACCTTTAGAGATTGAGATGCTGGTCGATTCGAAGGATATACTATCTGCTGATACTTTAGTCAGGGCTGATCATCGAGCAAATATGCGTATGTGTAAGCTTACAAATCAGTACAGTACTATACTACTTTTTATTACAAC
The DNA here is from genome assembly GCA_012273795.1 of Dendrolimus punctatus. Classification (NCBI taxonomy): domain Eukaryota; kingdom Metazoa; phylum Arthropoda; class Insecta; order Lepidoptera; family Lasiocampidae; genus Dendrolimus; species Dendrolimus punctatus. Next base: position 9,160,656 of record CM022538.1, read on the forward strand.
ACCATCTATTCGTGCAGGAACGGATAAAGAATACAATTTCCTGCGGCCGGGAGTCCTTTCGTAAGAGGCGACAAAACAACCCACAGCCAGGTGGTAGGACATTTGCCCGACTGGATGGCTACTACCCCTGGTCTAAAGTATGTTGCCATAACAACCTTGAGTTGTGTTCCGGCATAAGTGGCTATAGTAGAATTATTTTGTCCGTGCAGTTTGGGTCATAAAATAAAGCGAGTATTTCGCTCTCCCTTCCACTTAAGGGCCTTATGGGCGTTAGTGATGCGCATTATTGCTGTCGATAAGCGTTATCGATAGTGTATTTAGTTTGGTCATTTTGTGGGTTAGTTATAAAAATGAAAAAAAAAATAGATACAACAACATATTTATTAAAACAAGAATAATAATGACTTATAATAAATTATTAATTAGGTATCTATGTTAAAAATAACTATAAGTACAAAAGTTTAGAATGTAATAAGTTATATTAGAAATAAATATAAATATTTATATCTATGTTTAAAATTAACAGCCAAAAAGATTATAATGATTTTTATAAGATTGATAATCTTTCTTTGATAAGAATGAGTTTTTATCGATAATGGCGTTGCGCCCGCGCAACACGCTCACCGCCTTAGCCGGGCTGAGGCCGAGCTTGATTTATGACACAAACTGCACGGTCAAAATAATTCTAGTATAGTTTCCAGTCTCCCTTAAGAGAGCAGCAGCGCATTTGTAGCACCTTTGGTGTTGCAAATGTCCATAGGCGATGGTAATCGCTTTACATCAAGTGGGCCGTCAGCCTGTCTGCTGAACTCAAGCAATAAAAAAAACAAATATAAAGTAAATAAATTCATGCTTTATTATCTTAAATACTGTAAGTTATAGCAGAATTTATATATGTACATATACAGATAAATAAAATTGAAGTATCTGTTTGTAATCTATAATATTATGAAATTCTAAGCATACCGTGTACCTACATTGAAGCTATTTAAAAAAACCAACTGGAATAGACTATATAAACAACGAAGAACACGATGCAATTTTATTCAGATTTCTTGTCTGTTTGTCCAGGATTGACGTAAAAACTACTGGGCTGATTACGATGCGTTTTTGGCTGATCAACAGTAAATTCTTAAACATAAAATTCGTGCTACTTTTTATCCTAGGAATCCCGGTAAATTTTTCTGAGGATGATTTTAAATGACCAAATAAAAAAAAGTCGATAGTCGATAAATAATTACATTGGCTATCGCTTAATATAATCTCGCTCAATGCGAATGAAAGCGATCCCGACTACTCCGCCGACCGCTCAAGGTCCGTGCCGAGTCATAATTATACAATTGCTTAGAAATGATTAAGTTGAAAATTAAATAGTGATGTATTGAATCATTTCGAATTTATCGTTTGGAGGGAGATTTATATTTTTAGATTTTTTTAGGCTGTTACCAACGCTGTAGATAGCTGAGATTATAACTTAACTATTCAATAAATTATTATTGATTTTTAGCTGAAGAAAATATGGGTGACAGTCCATTAGTTTGCGTCCACGAGCTGCTGTTAGTGGCGCTGGCACTGGCCTGGCTCGCGGTGCAGGTGATGCTTTTACTTGGCTGCTGTGTTCTTGTCAAAAGGTAAGTTATATAAATACTATAAACATAAATTTACTGTATAAAATACGATTAGAATATTAATAGGCTTACTCGGCCCAACTTTGATTAGTTACGAGTTTGCTTTTAGGGTCCACCCGTAAATTGCGTCACACGAACATTGTGTGACAAGTCTGACAAGGGGTGGGAAGGATCCTAAATTTCGTGATGTCACATTTAAAAATATTATACTAATATATAAAAGTCGTGGTAGCGTAATGGTTAGCGCACGCGCCCCTTTAGTCAGTTTTCTGATCTAATGTGCATATTGTTACAATTACCATTTACCACGTGCTAAAAACGGTGAAGGAAAACATCGAGATGCAACCTGCACATCGAGATAACCGATGTGTCAAACCTGCCAAGCCGCCTTGGACAAGCGTGGCGGATACACTGTCCGTTGCCCTATAATGGGAGGCCCGAGCCCACCAGTGGGACATTTATGGGCTGACATTATATTTATATATTTATACTAATATATAAAGCTCAAGATTTTGTTTGTTTGCTTAGTGTTTAAATTATTAAAAAATAATTTAAATGGAAATAAACCTAATTACGGAATTGCTGTTTTAATTTAATAATTTCTTAATGAAGAATTGCTAAATATGTGATGCCACACTAGGGAGGGAGGAGTCTCACGAATGTGACTAGCTGTGACACCGACGGGGACGGGTCAAAAAATTCTGAGTTCGTGTGACGTAATTTGTGGGTGGCCCCTTGTGTACCATACATAGTATTCATAGAACTGCATGGGTGGCCTATAAGCCAAGTAATTTTTAGTAATTACCTATACACTTTGTCATATTTTTTTACGTAAATTCCACAAATAACTTTATGCTATCAAAAGCCGTCTCCTTGATAGCTTAGTGGTTAACGCATTCGCGTTCCAAACATAAAGCACGCAATTCCTTGTTACCTATAGTTATTGCAATCCAAAAACTATAATAATATTCTTACTCACCGCAAACTTCGTATACATTTTCTCCTTAAAACTCGAGACTGGATCCTAACAACGTATCTGTACTATTTATGTTTTAACAAATAAACTCAAAAACTAGTGGACAGATTTCAAAAATTCTACGCTTCATTACCCCTGAGTTGCATAGGCTATATTTAAATTAAATAATCGGGTTGTATTTTTTTTCATGGGACGTCTGCTGGGACCGCTAATCTGTTATAATACCAAATGCTTTTCCTTCGTAGATATCGCAATTTAGCGGAGCTGAGTATGCAGAAAGACTACCATTCGTTTGATAACGTCGGCTTTGACACTGTGTCCACTCACAGGCGCGTGCACTGGCCGGACCAAAGCATAGATATATTGCATGCAACATAAAATTTGTTTGAATTTGATAGCATTTTTGACTAATCTTTAGAATTGTGTACAAAAGTTATATTGTCTTAAATTTAAGAGAAAGAATACGTTATATTAATTAAACACACCGTGTATTAATAAATAAGTATCATTAAAGAACCAAAGTTATTTAGGTATATTTATTTCAGTTTAAGGACGTATTAATGACTGTCACCTTAGATGCTTATAAAAAAAATATGTACTTAAAATAAAATAAAATAAAATGATAAATTTGTTTTACCGACTTTTATTTTTTAATTTCACTGTCGATTTTTTTTTAATTTTCCATTGCATTATTAAACTAAACGTAATCATAACTGTAAGATGAGTTTAATTATATACATCACTAATTTACCAACCATAGTATTGTTTCTATTCAGTCACCACTAAACTTCGATAATTAATATAATATAGAACGTTGCGCAGTAAAGACATTTTTATAAAATAAAGACGGTTTCCATTTGAAGTAATTAGTTTTTTAGAATATAATAATTGTAGGAGAACAAGTCGCGTAGGATCTCAACCAACCAAAACTTTATTATTATACAAAATATTAACATTAAGTTGAAGATTTAAAGCAGCCAGTGAACATTTTAAACACTTTAAATTACATAGAACAGCATTTCAATTAGACCACAAAATGCCCGTCAAAAAAATTAAAAATTATTTTTCATTGAGGACTATACAACGCAGTTTCAATTTTTCCGATACAATCTTTAAATTTGTACTGAAAGCTGATTGCAGCTTAATTGTATGTATGGTCCTCAGTTCGTGATTCAAATCCATTTTTTTAAACATTATTCATAAGCAATCTGGCGGTCGATGGTAACAGATAATCGATACTAATAAAAGGTACAGCTTTACACAACTAACAATTCCTCCCGATGTGCCTGCACAGTAGACTAATTTTTGTAACGTACACTGTCCACGAATCGTGTAAGCGGTCCCGATGTAGCTGCACAGTAGACTCATTTTTGTAGCGCGGGACAGTGTACGAATCGTGTAAGCGGGGCAGAGCTAAGAATCCTTAGAAACCAACACTCTGTCATTGCCGCTTGCGAATGAAACTCAATATAGATTATTCACATGTTGGAAACCAATATGCACTTTTCTGCGCAAACAAAACTGCGAATCGGCATTATAAGTTGTGTACACTAGGCCTTTTTTGTCACTTCTTTTTTGGGGGCACGCTTATTCTCAAAAGTTGTAAGTTTATATTTTTTTGTTGTCTATTTTGTATTTGGATAATTTTGAGTTATTAAAAAATGTTTTTTTAAAGGTTACGAAAAGATATTTATTTTACATTTTTTCAGTTTTTGTGGCAATTATGCCATATTTTCGAATTTCCTTCAAAGGCACTGCATGCTCCACGTGCTCACAAAAAAGCCCTGTGTAAAACTATATATCAGTTGGAACAGACGATCATCTCAAATATCAATTTGCTCACGGGTATTCTGGAATACGGGGTTTAGAATGACAAAGATAGAACATTATCATTGGGTGGCGTTGTTAGAGTGCGCGACGGGTGGTTGGGGCTGCGGTGGAGGTGCAGACGCCGGCTGCCTTGTGGCTCTCGGCGCGACCTGCTCACGCTCTGCCGGTTGGACGCCGCGTTGTAATGGTACCCGTCGAACTTATCAGAACTACCCGCACTCGGGAACGTTGCTGTGCCCATGTACATTATCTGAAATATTATTATCTATGTACCTACAATAAATAACACATAACCTTAACGAAATATAATCGTTTATTATAATAAATCAGTTGGGGGTTAAGTTTATACAATGATTTAAAAATGAGAAAAAAACAGGGACGCTTATTCGGAAGAGCAGATTCCGAAAATGTTAGAATTATGTCACGTGAAAACTACTCAAACGATTTTAATGCAAGTCGACACAGAGTAGAAATATTTTGCAACAGGACATAACACCGCGAAATCATATTATTACTGTATTTTATCCAAATAAATACTGTGTTACATAATTTTTATGTTTGTATCGGCGTCCCTCTATCATTGGTCCTTCGAGCCGAATTTTAACCAGCGGCGTATGAATTAGTTACCACCATATCAACCCAGAGGCATTAGATAGGCATCAAGCACGTGATCTAAAAAAATGTTCGTTACACTTTGATCTTAGCGAAAAAGTCTAGAGGCACACAAACACAACACACACAAAACAATTCTCGTGTATGGCTTAAATATTGGCAAAACTTGCAAATGCGTCAATTTGTATAACCTGCGGTTTGTATCCATCTGGACCGGCTTCGTACTCGACCAGCTGGGTCCTGCCGTCAGGAAGCAGGACGTGGTACGAACCCGACGCTTGATCTTCCTTCCTTTTCTCATTGTGTCCAAAATCTAAACTCACCGCATTATCTTGCACATCGTATGAGAAGTCGTAATTAGCTGGCAACTAAAAATGTAAACTTCATTGTTGAAAAATAGGTACTTTTAAACCGTTAACGAAAAGTTGAAGCGCAGGGTTACCAACAATCAAAGATATTAACACCTAAAACTAAAGTCAAAAATACTCAAAATCGCGATAACTACTAGAAACAATATTCCAACCAAAATTAAGATTAATTTACCCATTTCATAACATTATAATAAGGATGATACTACTTAGAATTTGGCGTCATGTTATCGTGAATGAGATATAACATATTATTTAATACAACAATATTGTACTTAAGTGCAAATCGACATTTTGATACAGAATGGGATGGAGTTATGGCTCGAGTTTCAACTTGGTTCCTATTTACTCGAAGACTATTCCATAACTTTAAAATGCAATTTATTCAATTAATTTTATCTCCTCATGTGTGAAATGGTATGGTACTAGAAAATAGACGCCGGTAATCCTAGAACCGCACTGAATATTGTCGCATGTCTCTATATTAATAACTCTTCTGTTCGTGTGTCACTCACTAAACTCTTCCTAAAGGGTTAAACTAATTTTGATGAATTTTTTGGTGTATGTTCAAGTGGGGGAGTCTCGGGACAGTTTAGATTCACGATGGACCTGGGTAGATGGCGTTGTAATCTGGTTCTATTTTTTAGAAGAGTACAACGTCGCTAAAAATAATAAAATACTAACAGTTGCTTCTGGTACGGGTTTCTTGATTCCACTGATTTTTGGGGGTAGATATTCCTGTGCCAATGTATTTGCGCATAGTGTCATCACTGACAATATACAAATCTGTAAACATAACGTATATTATCTCAACTATAATAAAATATATTAATTATACAATTATAGAGATACGTGGTGTAGCAATTACAAACGTGGCTTGTTCTTTCTTAACGACCTTGTAGATGAACTGATTATCGTGATATTTTATTCTGAAAAACGAAATAATTTTCATGAACGATTTAGCGGGTGCGGTACCTATAAAGACATGGGAGGTGAATTTTACGTAATGGGGAGGGGAAAGGTCGTAGGAATACTTAACCCTTCTGTAAACTCTATGTCTAGATATAATATTGGGTGGTTATAACAACTTCTAACCTAATAAAAAATGGGATTTGTGAAATTTTAGTGGCTATAAATAAGTCGCAACGTACATTCTTAAACTCAAATCGCACTTTTTTATTATCCAAATTAAGTTCACAAATATTAAGTTAACATTGTTTTTAATCTAGTCCAAAACAGTTTTAGTTTTTATAAATAAATCGTAAATATATCATTAAACACTTCACCATTAAATTTATATTAAAGTCACCTCCCACATCTACCCCGATTTAGCTTTTTTACAATTTGCACCTCTAAATTATTGTGTTAAAACTGAAAGCAATATTACGGGAATTATATTTAATACAACTTACACATAATATCCGCCACATTTTTTGAGATACAAATGCGCCAAACGAGATGAACAGGTGAGATTTGGAGCATCCTAATAGAGGCAACAGCTTTATAAACCCGTGATAGCTGCGGTTGTGGTTGTACCCGCCCCTTCGTTTTCATTACAAAGAAGCACGATCTTGAAACTTTCGTAACTTTGTAAGTGTAACGGGCAAACAAGCAACCCGCAATTAAAGTGCAGTTGCATTATTTTCCAAAAAGGAAATAGGTATAATATTGTGATCCAATACCTCTGAAGCCACATTTAAGTAGGTATGTGGAATTTGTGGGTAAAAATATCCAGATTATAGGGCTTCGTGTCGTTTCTTGGTCATAGAACTAAGGGTTCAGTTTATACTGTTAAATCAAAACACTAGGTTCTGTCTGAAAACTGCTCAGTTCACCTACTTATATTCGATCACAGAACGTAAATTTTTGGATCGACAAACCTATACATGAATTTAGATTTTACAGAATTAGATGAACTTTTGGCAAAAACACATATTATATAAGATTTAATATAGGTCAGCTTTTATGCATGTTACCCTATATCGCAAAGAAAGCCCATTTAATCCAGAAAAGAAGACCGATTCCTGTTTGACGTCTTTTGAATAAAAAATTACAATAATCTAGCTAGTAATGGGTGTTTACATACCAATAAGCTACGACTCACAGCGACCACGTCCACCACCGTGATGTTTCCCGTTCCACTTACTTGCCGGCGGTACAATCGTAAACCCAAGTGGAACAGCTATTCTACCCACCTCTCGACATGGGTCGTGACCGTTGTGTGATCGAAAATGATGACGTCATTAGTGACGTTTTCGCCACGACCACAACGACCGCGGTCGCCTTGTGGAACGGCAAACGGAGCCTTTGGACGTTGTGAGTTACTAATGGAACGCCAGTTACTAGTATGTGTGGGAGTGGACCGGGAAAAACCGCGGTCGTGAACGTGGTCGTTGTAAGTCTGATGGAACGTAGCCTGAAGGAACGCGCTGAAAGTCACAACTGTCAAGTCAAAAATTCAAAACCAGTCAAATCAAGGTTTTTTTGGCGGAAACTGAAGGGAGACGTTGTGCTGTGCAGTTTTATTTTCTAAAAATATGTTAAATTACTCTAAAATGAACAATAGTTGCAGGATGTTGATAGTTTTTGAGTAGGAATGTTTTTGTGAGAAATGTGAACTGTATAGTCAGATGTGGCTTTTCGAGTTTTCACAAGAACTCCATTGAATGGCGTCGGTTGTAGCCTGCAATACAACTGCGCTACTATACGAAGACCTATTAAACACATCAGAATTGTCTGTATGGACTAAGATTCCTTTGCCTGCCTTTGTGGCGAATAAATAAACAACAACACCAACAGTCAAATCAAACTGTCAATTTGACAAAACACCGGTTTTAAGTGTATGAGGGGGTTGAGTTGTGTTTTTCTAAATTTATTTTATTACATAAAATAAAAGTTTTGTTAAGTTAATAGTTGATTTTTCATCGTGTGTGTTTAAGTTGGATACACAGTTATATGTAAAATATTTTTTAACCTCAGAATGAATTCATTATTGAGGAGTCGAGTTCTTACCTTATCCCGAGGGCTGACGACATCAGCTGTAAGGCAATGTGCTGTTCCACCGAAGAGAAAAACAAAATCATTCATAGCTCCTATCACATGGAAGTCTATGGCAGTGACAGCATTGGTGGGAGGAGGGCTCACAGGATTTGTGTTGTACGTACGGAAAGAAAAACAAGAGGCAATAGACCGTGAACGAAAAAGACAGTTGGGTAAAGCAAAAATTGGAGGAAACTTTGAACTGGTGAATTCAGAGGTCAGTAAATGAGAATCATTGTTATACCCCTCGGCCCCTAGTAATGGCATTCAATGTTAACCCATATAAAGCAGAAAATGTCTCATATTTATCTTATCTATTAAGCATTAGCTCTACAAAATTAGTGTTGGTCAATAATCTATGTATTTTTGTGGGCTTTATTATTTTCAGGGTAAACTTGTGAAAAGCACAGACTTCCTAGGAAAATGGTTGTTAATATACTTTGGATTCACACACTGTCCTGATATATGTCCAGATGAATTAGAAAAGCTAGCTGAAGTTGTTAATATGCATGGTAATTGTTTTTTTGAGATATTTGTAATATTTAAAGTATATAGAAATAATTCTTATTCAGTTGATTTTTTGATATATTGGTTGAAACCATAACTGTTTATCCTATCCAAAAAATTGGGTTTAAAATTACATTTAGTGTTGCTTTATACAGTTACAGATACAATCCTGCCCTGAAAAAATATAAATCTACAGCACAATTCCAGTGCCACCTACCGGGTCTAATTATGTATCAAAACAAACATTCTCAAATCAACTTCAACACATAAAAATCATCAAAATCAGTGTAATGGTTTAGGACTTCAGTGACACACAAGAAATACATACATATATAAAGAATTTAAAATTAATTATTTTATTTACAGAGAGTAACCCATCATCACCGCCTCTTCAACCTCTTTTTATATCTGTGGATCCTCATAGGGACACACCTGAAATTGTTGGCAAGTAAGTAAAATGCACAATTATTTCACAAGTTGGCACAAAAATATTTTTAAGTATTACCAAGAACATATCAATGTAAGGGTTTATGATCAGCTTTAATATAGTAGTCGGAATATATCTAGTATGATTATTACAAAAGTAATGGTAGAAAAGTGTCAAAATAAACGAAAACATATTGAGGCTATTTGGTACACAACATTTTGTAGGAGACAATGTGCTGGGCTTTTTTTTATCCTAATGTCTTAATTTAAAGAAATATAAAGACCTATATAGGGGAACCGGTATAGTTATTGGCCACTTAAGCGACCCGAAAACTGAATGATTGAATAAAAAATAATTTATATAGTAAAACACGAATAAAAATTATGCTATATGCTACTTTATTAATGTATTTATTTATTCGTATTGTTTACATTAACTTTTATAATATATTATCTGTATAAAATTAACACAAAAATAAAAATTTAAAATTAACAGTAATTGGCCGTTTTATTGCAGTTATTGGCCACGAGGTCACACAGTTATTAGCCATACTAAAAAAATAATTTTTCAGTGATAAACTGGTTAAAAACATCTGCCGTCATCCACCCCGTATCACTGCGTCCGATACCCCATTCAGGCGGCACCGATGTCGCAATTTTTTCCGGCAGTCTTTTGTACGGAAATACCATCAGAGGAGGACATATCTTGCCATCAGCAAAAAATGTAAATAAGACCGTTACATTTTCCTTGGAGTTTCCTTGTTCCACGGCATAAACATTCTTATCTCCTTTAGCGGCAAGCACCCGACCAGTAGAAGGACAAAGCTTAAATCCTGTCTCATCAGCGTTAAAAACACGTTGTGGATCACGAATTGCCTCTAACAGGTTTTCACTGGTTAAGTAATTCCTGATTTCAAGAAACCATTTCTTTATGTCATTTTCAGAAATACAGGCACTGGCTTTAGTGACTCCCTCGCTGGTTCTTTGAGCTAAGTTGGGGTGACGTTTTAAAAAAGCTTTTAACCACCCCTGACCTGTCTATTATGGACAAAAGGAGTATCGCTTGGATTATCAGACAAAAACTTTTGTACCGTGTCGAGAACATCATCTGACTTTCTTGGAAAGCCTCTGCGAGCCATTCTAACTAACCAGTCTTCGATAGTGTCTTCTTCTTCCTCTGTTAAATATGGTGTTGGCCCAAATTGAGATCTAGAAGTAGGATCTTTTAGGTTGAGCTGTAAAGTTGCCCTAGGGATATTATATTTCTTTGCAACCGCTTGCAAAGACATTGTTTTATCATTTATTTTTTCTAGTGCCTCGTCAAGGGTGTCTTTTGTATACTGGGGTATCTTTGGCATTTTTCTGCATGAACCTGATAGAAAAGAAAGAAACGTTAGAGTGTGTCCTTGTTAAAAATAAATTAAAACATCTTACAGTAATTGGCCTACTTTATGTATTAGTTATTATTACGAATAACACAGTAATTGGCCTAGGCTAATAACTATCTAGGAAGTTCTAAAATACATGGTAATTAAATAGACCGCGTATTAATAGGTATTTTATTCGAAGCCATTGATTTAAAACGCAGTTTTATAAGAGTATGATAAATATAGTAATTGGCCTATGGGGCCCGTAACTATATTTTTTTGAAATAATCGTTACAGTTATTGGCCACAAGAAATTTTGTGGGTTATACGAAGATATCGTCATATTATGCCTTAAATTAGCTTATAATGCTTAGCAGCCGTATATTTGACAGGATTTCAAGGACTATACTATGTTAATTACTTTTCAAATATCTTAAGAAAAACATTTGCAGTCTTAATAATTTTTTATCAAACTTACCGGTTTTTGTCCCACCGTCAAGAAATCACAAATCACAAAAGAACTAAATCACCTAGCGGCATTTTGTTGCAACTTTTTGACAGGTTATAAAATTGTTGCCATTATATTTTTTTAAATCTGCTCTTTAATCAAAGAGTTACTAGTTTTAAAAAATCAAAGTTGAAATGGCCAGTAACTGTATAGGGGCCAGTAACTATAATGTTTCCCCTACCTATTAAAATCTGTAGATATTTTTCTTCTTCAAATTGCAACAAAAATGATTTTTTTTTGCCAGTGTAGTGGTAATAAAAGAGATTAGTGGAATAGATACAAACATCCAGCACTGTATAGATAATTAAGTTTGTCATATAAAACAGCTTAGCAAAGAACACTAGACTTTAGTTGATGAAGGTTCTCTTGGATCTGTGCTGTTATTAACTGACATGATCTCTCTCTTCCACTCGTGGTCCAGTCTATGTTTGTTACCAATCTAATTGTGACACAAGGGTCTCTTGTGAGTCAGTAATGAGATTCAGCGGTAGCACTCGAGAGAACTTAGAATAATTTATTAAAATGTCTATTCAAATATTTTGTTAACTGTCTTACTTTTAAAATGTTATGGTAAAAAAAATATTCTTTAAACAGACAAAATTGTACTTTTTTGGGCTTGTTAGAATAATGTATTTTACAAAAAGTCAATGACACTGTACCATATTGCCAGATAGTGTCTTAAATAACTTCACTGAACTATTTTTTATTACATATAATAAACGATTTTTTTTCCAGATATTGTAAAGAGTTCTCACCTCGGCTTCTGGGTTTGACAGGCACAAAAGAACAAGTTCAACAGGCCTGCAAATCTTATAGAGTATATTTCAGTGCAGGACCGCAGGATGTTGATAATGATTATATTGTAAGTGGTGTATATCTTATACTAATATATAAAGCTGAAAAGTTTGTTTTTGAAGTGATAACTTCTTATGGGAGGGTAAACCGCTTCGATACGTAACGCTTTACGGCGCCAGTCTGTCAGGCTTCCCTTTGTCTCATGCAAGTTATCACTTCTGTCGATCGTCCCGAGACACACACTTTTTTTTTGTTTGCTTAGCTTGAGTTATAATATAGTTTCAAGAATAGTCTGACAGTTTGGTTCCATTATATTAGCTTTCTGTCTCCAGAAATTCAATTGTGTGTTTAATTGAATTTATTATAGTGCAGTACAAATCTGGATATAATTTCACTACCATTTTCTTATAAGATTACGAGTTTCACTTATTAAAGACAAAACAGTCTATAATTAATATTGGTCTTTCTCACAATAATTATTCTAGAAAATTTGGTTCTTTATTGCCAAAAAATATATATATATATCCAGATGTATCAAATACTTTGTATTTGTTTCAGGTTGATCACACAATAATTATTTATCTGGTGGATCCAGATGGTGAATTTGTTGATTATTATGGACAAAATAGAAATGCTAAAGAGATCCATGAATCGATGCTTGTTAATATCCAGAAATATCAAGCTGCAAAGAAAAGTTCCTGGTTTTAATTTAAGTGCATTTGTTAACATAGTGTAATATTTAGATGTCGTAATTCCAAAGTATTTTTTGTTCAAATAAAACAAATTGTTTATTATATTTAATGTTTATTTATAGGCACAACTTTATAAGATTCACAGGTTTGCTACAGATTATATCATATAACCGATATCAACTTTATACAAGGATATGCCCGCGACTTCGCCCACACTCGACATGAAATTCCCGCGGGATTCCCGGGATAAAAAAATACATCTTACATAAAGTTTGCTATCGATCAGTGAAAAAATAGTTTTTTTTTTTAAATTTGGCCATTTGAAATATGTGCCCATAGAGTTCTCGCGGGTTTCCCAATATAAAAATTATAGTCTTTAATTCTAAGAATTTCTGTCGATCAACTAAAAGTGTATCGAAATCGGCCCCGTAGTTTTTACGTGAATCCCGATCTAACAGACGAAAAAAATAAAAAAAAATGCTTTGTATTCTCCATCGTTTGTATAGGGGTTTTTTAAATAGCTTTCGTGTACTGACGCGGCACTTTTATAATATAATAGACATATATAAAAATCAAGATAAAGTATAAAGGACCGAATAATATATCGGAAAACATGTTCTTGTAACATTATAGAATTTAACCACAATTATTATTAGGTCTTCTTGAATTACATCAATATTCATAAATCTATAACTATTTTAAGTAACAAGAAAAATCATAAGAACTTTTATATTTATAAATAGCTATTTATAAATTTGATATAAAGCCTATATTCAAGGCTTTATATTCAAATTTTGGCGAAAACATTTGTTGTAAATAACCAATAGTTGAATTATTTAATCATCCGTCCAATGGTTCAATGGATTTCGTCTCAGTGAAGGCGATAAGTGTGAGCATGATCACAGCAAATAGGCGTGGCAGCGAAACCGGAGGTCAAAAGGTAAGGTAGCACTTTCACAGACCATGTCATGGAAAATTACAGTTCCCTTCTTGCATGACCATCACCAAATATTTTTATTCAATATACATATTATTAAGGGAGGCAATAAAATAAATAATAAGTTATTATATGAATTAAATAATTTATTTAACTATAATAATACAGTGTTTGGCAAAAAATTTAATATAATTCTATTTTGCAGAATATACATGTAAATGTGTTATTAAACTCTGTGCAATACTAAAATATATACATCTAGGAAGGATACGAATTCACAATTCTTAGCGCGTATAGTGTGCACGACACGCCAAGCTGTGGAGAATAGGTGTCACCGCGCCGCAACCGCATTATCGCTATCAAACGAACGTCAGCGGCAGGAAAGACAATGGCTACGTTCCATCAAGGACTCACAACGACCACGTTCACGAGCGCGATTTTTTCCGTTCCACTTGCTGGCGTTACAATCGTAAACCCAACTGGAACGGCTATTCGATCCACCTCTTGACATGGGTCGTTGTGTGATTGATCAAAAATGATGACGACATTAGTGACAATTTCGCTACGACCACAACGACCGCGGTCGCTTTGTGGAACGGCTAACGGAGCGTTTTGGGCGTTGCGAGATACTAATGGAACGCCTTGCGTAATAAAAGTGTATGTATGAAAAGATTAATGAAAGTTGATAATGCGAAGTGTTTGACAGTGTCGTAGCAGGTAGAGGATTCATTGTCTCTGCCTACTCCAATGTGAAACAGGCATGAAAATATGTATGTTCCTGCCTTTTCTTTTCCGATCGCATGAGCGTTGTTCTAGAATCTAGAATATAGACCTTATGACCTCAAATACATCTTTCAATCCTCTCGAGCAATTAATTCAAAAGTTGGCCGTCATTTTGCTAGTTATTTTACTAATAGTCACTTGTCCGGCCGCACTGTGTATTTGGACCAAACTTTGGTCCAATTGGTACAATTTAACTATCGCTCCTTCAATGACGCCACTCGATGCTATACTCACTTCCCCTTCGTTAACCGAAACTAATTTCATATCATTTGTATAATTATTAATATCATTATCTATAATATGCACAGTGTTCGAATTCAAACTACTATCGTTTTGATTACTATCTACACTAGAATATTAGTTTCTATACTGTTGTCTTCTTGTATAAGTAACTCTTTATCAACATTTAAACTTAAAGGTATTTCATGGTTTGCACTAATATTATTATCATCACTGTTATGGCCTACTATATTATATTAGTTTCAACTTTATTATCACTATGAATCAAAAGCTCTTTATTAACATTTATACCGACTTGTTCATTGGAGATATTGTCTATGGTCTTCATACACATATTGTCTGTGACATGTCTCTTGGGATTTATGATAACCTTTCTTTCCATTTTTTTCTTCTTTTCTTCGTGTGTCTTCATATGTGATGTCAAATTTGTTTTTGTTGGAAATTTTCGCGAGCAAGAAGAGCATTCAAACGGCTTCTCCCCTGAAATATAAATAACCAATACGCAATATATAAAAAAAATAAATGTCCAATTTGTACAGAGTTATATGCAAATATGGTGATGTGAGAAGCTTATTTTTTGACAAACGTTATAACAAGATGTAATACTATCCCTAAGACTACTGCAACTGCTAAAGAAAAAAAGTGAACTATACCAGTGAACTGTTACTATCACAGATACTACAAATTGCTATTATAAAATTCAGTTAAATCAGGTTTTGGTATTGTCTTAAGTTTATTTCCATTTATATAGTCATACTAGCTTCTGCCCGCGACTTCATCCGCATGGAATAGTTAAAAAAAACCCGATTTTGAAACACTTTACTGTTGCTCCGCTCCTGTTAGTCTTAGCGTGATGATATATCGCCTATAGCCTTCCTCGATAAATGGGCTATCTAATACTGAAAGAATTTTTCAAATCAGACCAGTAGTCCCTGAGATTAGCGCGTTCCAACAAACAAGTAAACCCTTCAGCTTTATATATTAGTATAAGATTGCGCTAGTAGGTGAGAGTGAGTGATTATGAACCAGTGTGCGTCCGCAAGTGCTCCTTCAGCCGGGCGGGCTTGGCGAACGTCTTCGCGCACACGCTGCACTCGTGCGGGCGCTCCCCGCTGTGCTGCCTCATGTGCATGCGCAGGTTCTGACGGGCGAAACTGCACAGAACAAAGAAATAATGTGTAATTTTGGTTAAAAGTAATAATAGTTGCAACATATTACTAATTTTTATTTTACAACTATGTATTTGTGTTGAAAATGACAACAGTTTCATTGAATGGTATTTTGGAGGGTTTTCTGAATTTTCCTAAGATTGTTTTAAAACTTGATAGTGGTTAGATCACACAATTATCAATTAAGTAAGTAAGTAAGCTAGCTATGTGTAAGAAAAAGACTTTTTTTACCAAAATATGTGCATTAATCATCACATCCAAGGTAAAATTAAAAAGCATTAAGGGTGAGGACTTGTCCTTTTTAACTATGTGTACCTCTTTCCGCAAATGTTACATGCGAAGGGCCGCTCGCCCGTGTGCGTCCGCACGTGCATCTTCAGCGACGATCCCGAAGTGAACCGCCGTCCACAATCAGTGCAAGGGTATGGCCGTTCACCTTTAAATATACAAAAATAATAAATGAATTCTTCTTCAATGATGCTTAAAATCTAGATGCAATACAGATTGAACAAAGGGTGGCCTAATCGCTCAAAGCTGTCTTCCAGGCAAACCCTTAAACATAATCCCAAGTCCATGAAAATAAGAAATACAGATAAACTCGTTTCGAGACGTTTGCGATTGTAGTATTTGTATATTTACAGGACTTCTAAACTTGAAATTTAAATTTCTTTGAGAGTTAGAGCCGCTTGCATAACGTTCCTTAATTTTAAGAAACACTAAACGCATTTAACACCCTTAAATACAATTAGCGTCTTGCACAACGCTAAGTTTACCGGTAAATACGTTTACAGAAATGTCAAAGATAATCATCCAAAAATGGGTACTTAACTGCCTTAAACGCGTTTAAACATTGTCACTCGTGTGTCTTTAATTGCTTGATATAAAAGCGCTAAAGAAGTATGGGATGAACTAGAACGCCTATGTAATGGAAGCAGCGAAAACAAACTTATGATCTTTGTCTACAATTCTTTGATTATAAAAAGACCCTGAAAGTGAGATGGGAGCATATATCTTCTGCATTGAAGAAAATTGCAAGAAATGTTTTCATAAATTAATATTTAATATTCTTTATGAAATTGTAAGTTATTAAAAAGTCAATTACAGATTGTTACTCGTATTTTATTTGCTTCATTTATCTCAATTCTAAATACCCATAAAATCGAAAATAAAAACGCACAGCAAAAGATCATTCTTCAGGTTGCCGCCAAAAATTCCGAAGTAAACTTAACTAAACGAACAAAATTTCAAATGTCAATTTGAGATTGGGCAACTGAAATCCTATTTACGTAGGAAATGACTAACATTAAAGCTAAATTTCGTGTGTTTGTTCGATAAAATTTAACGCCACATGAAACAGAACACATCTGGCTGTTTTACCGATGGCATAAATACATTTTACTAAATGACATGGGAGAGTGCCTATAGCGTATAGAGAGTAAAATAAAATTAACTAATTTTATTTAAAGACGATCGTTATGCAAGCGGGCCTTAGTAACACAATAAAGTCTCGATGTTAATTTAGCTGTAGTGGTGATTTAGAAAAGAAATAATATAAAACATAAAAAAGTAAGTGACACCTAAATGCGTAAGTTGAGGACGCAGCACGCTGCAAGTGTACTCAGATCAGAGCCCTCTGATGTTTACTATCACACGCCTTTTGTCGATCCGGTTGAGAAATTCGACTAAGCCCTGAGTAAGGTGGCATTGTCTAAAATGACGAAATGTACGCAGTCCAAATGCTACTTGAATCGTATCAAAACGTTCTAAGTGATAAAATTCTAAAGTCAATATAATGGGAAACGTAAGTACCATTAAGAACATATGGTTACCTGTGTGTGTACGCATGTGAAGCGTCAGATTGGAGCCCTGTACGAAGGTCTTGCCACAACAGGAACAGATGTATGGCTTTTCTCCGGTGTGAAGACGCTGATGGGTGTTCCTAGTTGATTCGTGGCGAAACCTTCAAATGCGGAGGAAAGACCTAGACCTTAATGAACTCAAAGCTGTAAGGCATCGATGTGTCAATCTAAAGACTTGATTCAAATCTAACGTGAGAAAACTACGTTACGTTACATACTTGCAAATTCGCTTTGAAAAAGTAACTGACATAATTATACTTTATATTCTCCTGAAATGGAGAAGTTTGAGACCAAAACTGACAAACATGTAACATTGGTTACAATAACTTTTACAAGAATTTTCTAAAAGACAAAATAAAGGTTTTCAATTGTTAAAGGGTTTTTTACATATTTAATTTGAACCTTATGAATTTGCAAGTACTGAACAGATCAATGCTTTTATTACTAAATCAAAAGGTGCAATATTAATATTTGCTGTATAAAAGATCCATTACCCAAAATAAAGAAAGTGTTGTAAATATGATTTTTGTTTATTTATTTTTGTGAGCAATAAAGTGTTTCTCTTTTTCTTATAAGTTGTTTCCTTAACCTGGATCGCAGAATATAAGATTTCTTCCACTGAAATCGGTTCGGAGCATGATGAGGATGTTAAAATGTAGAAGTTTATATCGAGAAAAATAAACCATTACTGGAGACAGGTAATGGGAAACCGCCATATCACTTACCGTTTGTCACAATAACTACATTGGTAAGCTTTGTTGTCGGAGTGAACGAGAGTATGCGAGCGTAACAAGCGTCGGTTGGGGAAATCTTTCCCGCACACCGAACAGACGCACGGCCGCGCGCCGCTGTGCCGCCTCAGGTGGTTGGCCAGAGCGCTGCTCTCAGTGTACCTGGCCATAGATACAGTAGTTTTTTTTAATGACACTAATCTTGGGATTCATGCTCTAAAATCAGGGAAAAAAATAAAATGTGTAGTTAGACCAGAACTGCCTCTATACAAAAGTAATATATAATATTTATTTTATTTGGGGGGTTAACAGCTGTAGCCTTGAAACTAACGTTACAGAGATAGCTAAGGAATAGCTATTCATAAACGTTACCGAAAAAAATCTTTTTAAAAGAATTTTTATAATAATACTAGCGGCCCCAGCAGACGTTGTCCTGCTCTGAAAAAATAAAAATCTATGACCCGATCCCAGCGCCACCTACCGGTTCCAATTGTGGATTTAAACCATCCGGGGACCCACTCAAACACACAAAAACAAAATCGCTCCCCGTTGTTAAGAGGATTCTACAACCCGATCTCAGCGCCACCTACCGGTTCCAACGGTATAAAAACTATCCTATCTTTCAAGTTGGATCAAACTGCACACGGTGTGCAAATTTGATTAAAATCGGTTGAGTAGTTTAGGAGTCCATCGCGGACAAACATCGTGACACGAGATTTATATATATAAGATAACTTTGTGTTTGACCATAATTTCGAAGCTGTGCAAGGATGTCGAGATGAAAAAGCGAAAGACCGGAATACGTAATTTCTGGTGACGACATAGTAATTTGGCTGACAAGGTAATATACTGCACAACATAAGGTTGAAGGCAATGAATGTTTATTTGACCAGTGTTAAGGACTTATGCTGTTATATTCCCGGCACAAATCTTGAGCGGTCGGCGGATCATTAGGGATCGCTTTGCGCATTAGCGCAGAGATTATTAGATCAAGCCATGTAATGAGATTTATCGACATATCGATATTATTATGTTTTTGTCTCTTTATTTGAAAAGGCCAATACCTCATCCTCCGAAAATAGGTTCGAAATTTAACTGTTTGTAGGAAACTTGATTAAAAATAAAGCACATTTTTAAAATGTGTGTTGAAGATGACAATCAGCCAGACCGCTCACCTAATGGAAAGTGGTTACAGTCGCTTAGAGACGTTTGCAACATAAGGCGCAATGCCAACACGTTGCCAGCTTTTGGGACAGGATAAAAGGGATTCGATAGAGGGATCAGACAGGAAAAATGAGATAAAGGGGATGATATAGGGAAGATGGTACAGGGGGAGTGGTCCGTCGGATCTCTCATTTCGTATCTAATTATTTATAAGGTCTCTATAGATGCGCGTGCTAAGTATTAGCCGGCCAATCAGGCTGGAACGCAGAGACTCAGGGTTCGATTCCTGGCATTATAAATTTCGTAAAACGAACTTTCCATTACTTATTGTGGTCTGGGTGTCTGAGATCCGCCCCAGAATATTCCGTTGTATGTTACCTGACAATTATTTATTTATTTATTAATAAATAAATTCCACGTTAAGGTGTTTATAGACATTAAACCGATGGTTATAATAAAATAATCTCATAGTGGACTGCGAGTTTTATTGAATTGCAACCTTCTGCATACGTTTGGATTTGTTATGTTCGATTATATTTGTACCCGTGTTATACGTGTTTGTATAGTTCTATAAACTCTAAAAAAAATCTAACGGCATATTAATTCGAGTCCCGCTAAAAAGGACTTCAAACCAAAGAATTCTGTGTGCAAATATTAATGAAAGTAGATGAATAGGTATGGCGTTCTGTTTCTAACTAACCCTATGAGGACACGATGAACGAATAACAAATGTTATAGATAGGGAGTCTGTCTACCTTTTATCGCAAAGGTGGCAGGCATGTTTCTTCTCCAGGGTCTCGCCGGTGTGGACTCGCGCGTGGCGCCGCAGCGAGTACAACTCGGCGAAGGTCTTCGGACATCTCTCGCACGGGTACTTCTTCGAATGCATATGCCTTTTTATGTGACGACTCAATTCATTCTTACCTTTAGAATCAAGTTTTAAAGGTTATTTTTTCTCTTTTATAATTGACAGCGAGGAATTCGCATAACTCGATTTTTAGGTATGCCCACTTAAAACTTATTAGGGAGTGGGTAGATAAGGAACTACGTGACTATTATAAAATAGACGTTGATATTTTCAAAATTTAGAGAAGTTGTAAGTAATGTTTGCAGCTGCATATAGACACCAAATACATAAAAGTAATTCAAATGATTGATGCAATATAAACAAAAGAAAAAAACGATTATTATAACCGCTACTTAAGATCGTACAGATGTTTTTTCTATCGCTTTAAACATAATGCCCCACTTTGTTCAATTTATATTTTATCTAATTTGTAGAATCCAGTTTTTAATTGATGGGTGAAGAATAAAATGTATTAAATCAATTATCCGTAGCTAGGTTAGTTTTGATTGTCCTATACATATTATACCACGGACAGCTATGGCGATATCAGACATTCAGACCAGAATAAAATGATGAACTTTAAGATTGCCGGGGATTGGACCTGGAATAGTTGCGTTGCAGTGAACTGATCGCTCCGACCATTACACCATAAACACTGTCAAATATAAATACCATATCAAAAAATTAATCTTGGATGTTTTTGTAAAAAACCCACACTAACAGCAAATAAAAAAAAAGAATTTTATGAAAACCGTAGTTAGGTATAAGTCATAAGCATTGAAACAATCTTACCATTAAACTCTTTGTGACATTCTGAGCATTTCCAGACAGAGCCTTTAGTGTGAAGCAATAAGTGCAGTTTCAAATCATGTTCAGAGTTGAACAGGTCCTTGCAATGGTCACAAGAATGCAATTGGGACTCTGTATTGTGTTCGACTTTTCTATGTCCTTTAGTAAGCATAATTTCAAAAATTTCTGAAAAAACATTTTGTACTTACAATCAAAATGTTGACAAAAGTGGTATAAAACCTATGAAATAAATTATTATCTCAATAACTACTTACGGAATCTTGTTAAAAAAATATCATATATGACATATGTAAAAACTAGCCTTGCTACTTTGACGTAAGTTGGCATGGTTTTTTTCCACCTTTGATACTCCACCGTAAAAAGTTTCAGCTTAGCGAGTATCCATTCCTTTCTAAGTTTATGTTAAACTACCAATTCTAAAAAAAACATCTTTCCTAAAATCACATATGTTTGGGGTGACTGGGATCACACTCTATATGGAGCTTATGTCTAACTTCAACCGATGGCAGATCACATTTGCTTAAGTTAGTCAAAGCTACTACGACTTACAACCTGTTATAGATACCAATTAAGGACGAATATAGTTTATGCTACCAGATATAAAATGTAATTATTAATAATATTAAACAAACCTTTGGACATGAGGAACATTTGTAAATTTTCCGCTTTTTCTTTCTCTGTTTACATTTCTCAGACATTATTTGATTCAACAGTGTTTTGGAGTCTGCAATTATACATCATAGACAGATTTTTATTTACATATATACTGATATATTTTGCCTGTACTTAACCAGACCCAGTGTGCACTTATCCATGTAGCCTCCTTAAAATAGCTGCAGAAAGCTACATAATATTTATCTAAGGCTTAGTATTAAATGTACCGGTAGCTATAGAGCTTATCTTTTTCTATTGTTGTAAAAAACTTGTGTACTAGCAAAATTGTGTACCTATAAACATGCAGTATAAATATTTTTATGATTCCATAACCCCTTTGGCAAAAGTACTAACTAATGGAGTAGACATTTTAAGAACGATTAAAGTGATAGGTTCCCGAAAGGAAACTGTAAAACACACGCGGGAGCTCAAAAAAAATTGAAATGCTATCCAGCTTTAACAACTATGATTTGAAGGTTGCACTATCTATGGTATGCGGTCAACATTAACAAATTATTCTTCAATCAAGAAAGCAACTAATTTTAATTAAGTTTATGTTTTTACCTGTTACTGAAACTTCATAATCATTTCTGAAAAAAAATGAAAACAATTTAAGTCATATATCATCAGTGTTCGTGCAGGACCTTGTAAGTATTATACATATTTTGGTGAAGTGATATTTTACTACTACACAGTTGATAATTTTGACTATTTTTATTTATTTTGACTTTCATTAAAAAACCTTTTATCCAGCCAGTTTAAATTATAATTTTGATTTTTTTGATTGATGATTGATTTTACAAATGTTGTTTAATCATCTTGTCTTTGGCCAGTGACCCAGTGCGGGGTTCTCCGCTTTGTATTTTGTCTTGCATTCATTGGTTATATTTTTCTCAATAACACTTCATATGCTCTTTGTTTGGATTAAATGTTTTTATTAAAACATGTTTCTGTATTTTTAATTAATTAACAATCACGACCCTCAGTCACGACTACGTGGAGCACGATTAGAGAGAGAGTGGAACAGAGAGAGAGAGTCAATTTTTAATTTGTGACTATTAATAGATAATAGACGGACTTAAATTGGTATAGTTGACTATTATCGAAAAGAGACTGTTGGATTTTTTTATTGTAAAGGCTGTGTAGTCCATGGAAGGTTGGCAGCCTCTGGTTTAGAGTCTTTAATGATAAGGGATGATTCACATTAGACCTGTGCGGGTGTGAGTCACCCCTTCATACAAAGCCCAAGTGAAGTATGGACAAACTTCAAGCACACTTTATACACTAAATAATCACACTACGCTGGTGCCCACCACAGTGTAGCCTGAATCAATCCATCAACTGGCATTTACTGATGTACGTAAAATAATGTGTGTTTTATTTTATATCAATGGGTAATTGAAAAAAAATATTTTTGTATTAAGGATAAAAATTAGAATGACTTGGCTTACTTTTCTTTACTAGTATTATTTCTTATGATATGTAAAGCATCTGATTCATTAGTTTCTTTATTTTCAATATGATTTTCAGGACTTTGTGAATCTGAAACAAAAATTAATATCAAAGAATAATAAAATATTTCATACAACATACTCTATTGTCTGTAATTGTTTACTGAAGCAATAAATATTAGAAATAATAAAAGAAAATCTTTACTAGTTAATAGTGATGACACTACTTCAGATAATTTTGACTCATTCATTACAGATTTTCTACATTCTGCACCTTGGATTGCTCAATTAATGCTCTGAAAGGCAGAAATTTTGTTTAATTTGTAATTTAGTAAAAAAAATACATAGTATGAATCTATGATTAGTACATAAAAAAATATATCAATAATATAGTAGTTACATGAAATATCTTTATCTACCTTACTAGTTAAGTGCTAAATAAGTTATATTAAGTGATATTCCTGATAGAGACAGATCCCGGTAGAATGGGAAAGCCCAAGAAATGCTGGCTTGACATTGTGAAGCATCACATGCTCTCCAATGGACTTAAATTATGTTAAAAACTATGCAAAGTAAAGAAGAAAACTAAGGAAAGTAGATCCTAGGTGTAAAAGTGAACACTTCAATGCAAGGGGATGTAATTTTCAAATAATAAATTAAGTAATTTAATGCATTTTTTTCAGTGTTCAAGATCAATTGATTATCATAAATTTTGAAATAATTAATACTAATAACCAGGCCTTTTTGTCACTTCTTTTTTGAGGGCATCATCTCGAAAGTCGGAAGTGTAAATTTTTTCTTTGTAGCTCCAGTCAAAAAACCTTTAATAAAAATCCATTCTTCTTGTAAAGGTTACCAAAATTCAGTTTTTATGGCAATTTTTTGATATTTTCGAAATTTCCTTTAAGAACACTGCATGCTCCACAAAAAAGCCCTGCTAATATCTTAATAAATGAAAAAATAATACAAGCTAGTTTCCATAAGGTATAAATGTAAATTATGAAAGGAAGTTCAATTATTACAATAATCTAGTAAGGATGATGGTGGTACACTACACGTCTTGTATGAAAAGGATAAATATTTAAAAATTCATAAAGGATACCTTAACAACCTAAAAAATATAGAAAAAAGTTATTTACCCAGTAGTTTTAAAACAGGGCTCCTGTTTAATGATAAATTCTCCTCTCAAGACTGATTTCAATGTATAATCAGCCTTTTCACATTGGAGTTTAAATTCATAACATTGGATGATAAGATTTTGGCATGTAGAACATGTCTGGCTGGGAAGACCATCCTCATATTCCACCTAGAAGTATGATGTTGGCATTGGTATGAGAATTATAAAGTGAGAATTTGTGATTACATTGTTTATTCTTTAAAATGTTCTATGTTCTTTAAAACCGCTTATATGAGACAAATACAGAACAAGTCAAAATGTGCTTGAAAGACTTGTATGCTCAAACTTCAAGTATAGTCTTGTACAAACTTGTCCACTCTTATTGACTTGCCGAGTTTTCATCTTGTAAAAACTTGTGCACACTTATCAACTTGTTGAGTTTTTTCAAAGTACAACAATATTTCCAACTAAAATATCAGTCATTCTCATAACAATTTGGTACACATACTATAACTTATACAATATCTTGAAATTTTTAAGTAATAACTTGTGTTAATGAATAGAGTTTGATTTTCAAACTTGATCGACACCCACAATCAGGTTTCATTTATTGACATATACGTCCCTAGGTCAACACCTAAACTTTAGCTTAGTGGTCACTTAATTTTGAGTAGTGGGGGTGGGGAGTGGAGAGACAAAGGGGTAAGGAGTACTTCTCCCTTGTGTAACCCCTATGTGTAGGAGATGTGTAGTTCTTGAATTTTTATTTTTGTGTGTTCATTTGTTATATTGCAACAATTGTGACCAGTCTGTTCTGGTACTTCTACTACTGGTCACCATTCTAGTCACTGGTCTTAGCTTTCAACTAATGTCCACCAGTCAAGTGAGAGTGCCAGCATGCCATGGCAGTGGTCAGCAAGTGTCACATCCTTTTGTAAGCATTGTCGCAATATATAAGCAAAAAAAACTATTTTGATATTTAAAAAACCTAATTCAAAACTTGTTTACTAATCTCAACAGTTTAAGTGTTTATATATTAGGCATAAGTGTATTATTAAACACAATTCATATTTTGTTATCAAGAAACTGACATAACCTTTTTTATCTAACATATTTTTGTTTTTCCCATTATAAACTTGTTTGTTGACCCTAAAATCTCATTTTCTAACCCTAATAATAGGTGTAGTCGCTATATATAGGTAAGGCATATGTTACCCCTAGACTCAAATGAACCTTAATCTCTTGCCACTCTAGGTCAATGTGCAGCCCTGTGTGCAGAGCGGAGCAAATATCTCACAGACCTCCCTCGGGGACAAGGTTATACATTAATGAATTACTCTAGTGACATAAAAAGTACTACTAACAAGCCAAGCAAAATTGCAGTTGCTACAGTAGATGAGGTGTTAATCACCAAATTTTCTGTTCTGTGCACAGCTAATAAGTATATAGGAGCATATAAAACTAATTCAGATGCAAAAGTACCTGAATGGAAGTCAATGCAGTAAACATATCAGCCAGTATACCACTATGTTTGTTAGTAAACAATGGAAACATTTCCTTAGAATCAACTGCCAGACAAATTCGGCATAGGTTTTGTAAGTTACAGTCTTCAGAACTTAGATATTGATATGAGTGAAACGGAATTTCAATTTCAATGAAAACATCACTTGGCTTTTCGGTTTCAGTTGGAAAATTAAGCTCCGAGCGAGTACGATCGGATTCCATATTGTAATATAATGTACGTTCGTAAATAAACACTGAAAATATCACATTTTAATTTTCATCGCAATGACTGGAAACAAAACTGACAATAATAAATATATTTTTTGATTAAATTTAATCTTTTTTCCATTTCCCTGTTTGACAGAAAAGTTGAATACAGAATACACTTTAGACTAGAGATACGTAACTCCTGAGTGATTAACTCAAAAGATATATATCCGACGTGAAGAGTGATTAGATCTGTATATCACGTGCGTTCAAAATGTGTCTTTATATCTTTAACTCTTTAGTTTATTCCTGTTCCACGCGATGAGAAAGAAAGAAAGAATGATTAGCCCGCGCACTGCGCATGCGTAGTGAGTGAACGAGGAAACCGAATATAATAGCAAGCCGAAATAAATCGTAACACTATAGTTTTATGGTGTAATTTTGTAATATTTACTAAAAGTCAAAGGCCACCTAAATGGTGTGTATGTTATTTAAATGTCAGATATTTTGCTCTGCCACAGGTACGCGTGTCGGCTCTGCTAGTATATCACTCACAGATAATAACTCATCTTGTCTGCAATTGACACTGACACTATACACACTTCACTGTAAAGATAAGGAGTTAAAGATATAAAAGAGTGATATATATCTTTGTATCAAAAAGATATATATCACTCTTTTCTTCTTGGTGAGTGATATTTCCCTTGACTACTTTAGACAGACGTGACGTAATATTAATTTCACCAGAATGACGGGCAAAGGAATTGGTCCGTACATCCTTATTAATTTAGCGAGAGCTTGACTCAACCATCGCTCAAGTGCGTCAAACATAAAAGGGTGCCTAAACATACATCTTGAGTACTTCTCTACGTCTTTTAAATACAAGTCAACTCTATGGAGCTATATAACTACCTAAATTTCTTATTATAATACCAAAAGGAAGCTCAAAGAATCAAATTAGATTGTGTGACCCATATCGAGTGCGATATCAAATTAAAGGGCTCTATGTGTGCTGGGACACATATTAAAAGTGAAACTTCAACGGACAAGTGGAAAAACGAATCGCAACGGACAAGTGGAAAAACGAATCGCAACGGACTAGTGGAAAAATGAATAGCAACGGATAAGTGGCAAAATGAATCGCAGCGGACAAGTGGGAAAACGAATGGCAACGGATAAGTGGAAAAACGAATGCGGCGGTAGGAACTTTGAAGCTACTAAGAATTATAGTTTAAAATCTGTAAATATAGAAAATACCCTTTAGTGATTATTCAAATAGTTTTGAAATTTGATACTTATAGAATAAATAGAATTCTTTTGTTGCACAAGCACTGACAAAAACCATACACATTTTTAATGCGTGTTTCTATCCGGGTTACAAGCCTGCCTCTTATTGTCGCGACCAGGAAACGGATTCACAAGGTTCATAATATTAAAATATTAGAGCAATGTTAATGAATACCAAAAGGATTAGATAAAACAAGAATATTGGCAACCTAACTATTAGTGCATGTTTGAAGTCGTATTTTGCCCCCTTAGATAAAGTGTGACCCTACAGTTGATAATGCTTGTGGAGCGTTACAAGTGTCCGCCGGAGAGCGTGCGGATGGCTCTGATCACACATCCAAACCACTCTCCCAGGAGGCTGGACAGTCTCCCGAAGACATACAACGCTCGCTCCTCCCCGGCAATATGTTCATTGGCATAACATCTAGTGGAGACAACGTGAATTCCCATTACGACTATTTAATTTGAACGCCTCTGAGGTAAGATTTTTTTAATCTCAGCTTATCGAAGGTCAAATAAGCCAGTCGTCTTTTACATAGTTTATATAAAGAAACAATAACATTAATGAGAGATAGTCTTACCCGATATTAGATATATTACACCAAACACAGAGGAATGACGAATTATTAGCGCTGGCTAGTTCTTTGAATATTTTTTACTTCCAGTATTATACTCGTAGTCTAAAATGACCAATTATAACTCTTTAATACACCATACAATTTATTAGATAGGTATATATATGTATATTCAGAAACTAACTAGTAAAGTGCAAAATAGATTTTCATGTAAAAATATTTGTTACAGTTAGTGTCAATTGAAACACGCATCAAGAAAGAAAATGGCTTTAGATTTTATAGCGGGATGCATTGGTGGTGAGTAATTTTTTCAATTTATATAGTCCGCGACCAAATTAATAGACTAGAAAAGAATAGGCAGGGATCTAAATTTGGTGCGAACTACAGTAAACCACGAGAATTATTTCTAAACTATGAATATTAAATTTTGCATTTATTTTTAGGGTGTGCAGGAATCATAGCTGGGCATCCATTGGACACGTTGAAAGTCCATATGCAATCAGGACGAGGTAGTGCAACAGAATGTATGAAATCACTTTTTAAAGGTGGAACTTTAGCAAATGCATATCGGGGAGTGTGGGCTCCTTTAGGAGGTATAGCAGCAGTTAATGCAATTGTTTTTGGTGCCTATGGAAATACGAGAAGAGCTTTACCACAATCAGATTCACTTTATACGCACGCGACAGCTGGTGCTGTAGCAGGAACACTTCAGAGCTTCGCTTGTGCTCCGGTGGAACTGGTTAAAACACGACAACAACTCTCGAAAGCAGGAGAAATGCCTGCAGGTGCATGGGCTGGCGCTCGTCACATCGTACAGAAAGGCGGGTTCAAAGCCCTTTTCCGAGGACTGAGTATCACAATGGCCCGCGATTGTCCAGCTTTCACAATCTACTTCGCATCTTACGAAGCTATGGCCCGAGAAGACAGATCAGTTCTACGAGTTTTTACTGCTGGTGGTGTTGCAGGGACTTTGTCGTGGATATTGTTGTATCCTATTGACGTAGTCAAATCGCGAATACAAGGAGATGTTATCAACCGATATTCAAGTTCATGGGATTGTTTTAAAAAGTCCATACAAGCGGAGGGTTGGAGGTGCATGAGTCGCGGAATCGGGGCGGTGACGTTGCGCGCGTTCATTAGCAACGGTGCATGTTTCACTGCAGTGGTGTGGACGGAACGAGCTTGGCAGAGAAATGCGTCGGATCGAGCACTTGCGCAGGGCGCGGTTGTCATCAGTGAAGCCGACGCCTAAGCATACGATTTTACAACGATCAAAGAACTAGTCTGCAATTATTACTGGTTTGAAAATTCTTCATTCATTATACGAAATAGACAAATAATCCAATATTTTCTAAAAATAAACCAAAAGAAATTATCTTGAATGGTGTTTTGTTAAAGAAATAAAACGAGAAAGTGCTAAATAAGTATCGTATACTTGTCTGAAAATTTCTTACAATTTTCAAAAATACATTAAGCATCCACATTATGAAAATATCACAAATTATAAATATGCCAAAAGCTGTATAATAAATGTAAAATATGTTTAAAAATAAAGGACGGTTACATAATCAATTTACGTAATAATTAACGCCTTCACTATACTTTTTTCTAAAAATTTTCATCGTATTCTTGCTTATTTATTTATTGGTGAACTTTCGATGAGTCGAATCAGGCCTGAAATAAAAACATATTAAATTAAATATCTATATGCTTATTTACATAAATATAGAGATAACTCCTTATTCGCTACCACGCAAACATCATATACCTAGATATAAATGACGAGAGGCTTTATCGCTTACAGCAATCTCATCCAGGCTTGAGACGGTAACTAGTTCCAAATTTCAATTCAAAAATAAAATGGACAATGCGGTACCG
The DNA here is from genome assembly GCA_012273795.1 of Dendrolimus punctatus. Lineage (NCBI taxonomy): Eukaryota > Metazoa > Arthropoda > Insecta > Lepidoptera > Lasiocampidae > Dendrolimus > Dendrolimus punctatus. The sequence goes on from CM022538.1 coordinate 9,190,616, forward strand.
GTATATCGTCGCGACGATATAGCGGTACCGTCCAGTCGATTTTTCATTTATTATTTTTACATAGATAACAGTATCTTATTATGACAATTTGTCACAATAAGATCCTGTTATCTATTTCAATCGAACTCATCTCAACCAGAATGTAACTATATCATAGTATTTTTGGTGCTGGTTTATACGTCGTAATCATTTAAATACATCTATGCAGGATCGTCTCAACCATATTGGGCGTCGAGGTTTAAAATCAGTCAAAAAAATAAAATTAGTAAAACGATATAGTCATTATGTTTTCAGTCTTTGAGTTGAGACGATCTTAAGTAATTAAACTAGCCGATTAACTTAGCTATAGTAAATAGTAATAAGAGTAGGTATAAGGTTATGCTTTATTAGATCTCTGCGCCCGCGCCCGGGTGCCACGCACCCCTTGCACCTCCAGTTAGAAACGGCCCTACGCCTATGATTAATTTAGAGAAATAATAGAAAAATAACTATTAATGAGCGGTATGATTTTACCTGTTAGTCCTGCTCCATCGGATGTGGAGGCATTGGCGGCGGAGGAGGGGGTGGGGCCACGGGCGGGATTTCAGCCTGATTCTCCATTAGTCCCAACTGTTCCAGCATGTCATCGTTATCCTCCATCATGTGTACCTGTTCGCAAATACCAAAGATTATTTATCCCAGTGCGCATTGCGTAACCATAAGTCTCGCAGAGTAGCCGAAGGTCGACATTGAAATATTACCTAGGTCATCTGATGTTCACGTTGGATTGTCTTAGTGCTCATTTATTAACTCTTTTAATTGCCACTCATATCATTATTTCACGTTTAATGTTATATCTTTCCAATATATGTGTCTGCTGTACTTCAGCAAGTAAAAAAAATATTAATACGTACGTACACCTAACTGACTATATCAAATATCATGAGAATTGGTGAATTCGTATGGCCCTAAAGAAAGAAAATCAGAACATGCTGGCTCGTACCAAATAGACAAAAGAAATGTATGATCATATAATTGGTTAACTGTAGTGTGGTTGGACTTTGATCGTCTGTTCATATTAAAAAAAACAAAACAACTTTGTTTTTGTTAATAATATTTTACTTCTAATCTCAAGATCATGATCTTGTTACGTTTTCTTTTCTCGTGTAGGTATTTTTGTTAGTAAATACTATTAGATTAGTTTTTACTATTTTATATCATCCGAATTACTGAATAACAGTTAATAAAACGTTAGACCCAGTTCAATTATAAAATAATTAAACGTTAATATATTAATGGCACGCAGAATGGGGTGTAAGTACCTACTTATAGTACTTTGAACTTTTTCCATTATTGCTGCAGTTTCTTTTATATTAATCTATCTTTATACTATAATAAATCTGTAGATGGTTCGAGTTTGTACATAGCGTTTAAAAATGTGAAAAAAATCAAAGGGCCTAATACGGACCAGGATATTCGGGAAATGCAATTTTTAGATTTTTTGTCTGTCTGTTCACTTTCCACGTGATACTCTATCATGTGAAAAGTAGGTACTGAACGGATTTACTCGTAAATGAAACTCGATACAAAACTAGCTTATATCCCGGGTCGTAATTTAGAATAATTTTCATCCCGAATAATGACGTCGTTGCCGTGGGATAGACGTAAATAGCGAAAAAGATGGTGCTGCGATCGCATCTTTTTTGGAAACATTTTGGTAAACACCAAATTAAATGTTTATATACGTAACAAAGAGCAACTACCTAAGTTTTGCACTATGTTAACGTTTTTGTAAAACTTATTAAAGTATGAGCCCCGCGCAGAAGGTTTGCCGATCAACTGCCCCTCCCATGTCCACCGACCTCATCCCGCGCTCTCCGGGTCAGTACCGCTAAGCATGAGTTTTCGCTACTAATTCATTGTTGTTTTGAAAGTTTTACTTGTTTTTTTGTGTTGTTAGTTATTTGTTTCCTTTGTTTGATATTTTCTAATCAAAATAAGTAACCTTTTAAACCATGTTATATGCAAATATATTATTTTGAATATTACATAGCGCTTTTCTTATTTAATAAATAATATAATTTATGCCGTAATGAATATTAAGCAGTCACAGTTGACTCGACCTTAAATACTGTTCTAGAATAATTTTGGACTTAGCATTAACACAATTACAGAAGGTTTTAAAGAAGATTGACAAAATGATACCAATATTGGCATCCAAGTGTATGCTTTATTTAAATAGAAAATGTGATTGAAAGCATATCATAACATAGATCACAACAAGTGTATATTTATATACTGATTAGACCTTTAACCTGTGAGTTGCCCGTTTTCACTATGTAGATATAATAATTATACGATATTTATGTGAAAAACGAATTGCGAATTTATCTTATTTCCAACTTAGTCCGCCATATAGTTCGTACGGGAGTTTATATATACATATATATATTTCGTTATCTTCTATTTATAATTCGTTAGGTGAAAGGTTATTTTTTAAGAAACATTTTGAAAACATGTCGGAAGCACGGAACGTTTATGAGTTTCAAATGATACAAAACCAAACGCATAATAAACGAGTGAGGTATCTTTGGGACACCTTGTTGGAACGAAATTCCTTTCGCTGTATATAGATATATTTAATGGATTGAATAACAACAATGAAATAATGCAATTTTTTTAAAGTAATTTAATGAATATACCAGGCCACTCTGAAAGTATTGCGAAAAGAAATTTTTGTGTATGTATGTATTAGCAGTCTAATTTTTAGTTATAAATAATCATATTCTCAAAATAGTTTATAACTGGCCAGTGCCAGTTATAATCTATTTTGGAAATATGGTTATTTATAACTAAAAATAGATACGCTTCAATTTCAAAATTTTCCTCCACATTATTTGCGATCTAATTTAAATTATCATGTGATTTTTTACGATTTCAAGTGACGCCTGAATCCGGACGAATCGTACGATAGACTGAAAATGGCATTCATGGATGTAGGCCCTAAGGCTGGTTGCCCCAACGATATATCGTTGGTACAACGAATACAAGTGCGGCCGACTAACTTTAGGGGATGACGAAAGAAGCGGTCGCCCTTTGACAGCTGTTACGGAAAAAAATTGCTAGTAGTGAAAAAACTTCAACGGACAAGTTGAAAAACGAATCGCAACGGATAAGTGGAGAAATAAATCGCAACGGACAAGTGGAAAAACGAATCGCAACGGACAAGTGGAAAATCTTCAACTGACAAGTGACAAAATGAATCTCAACAAAATTTTAACTTGGAAGTGTTACGGGTAGATAGATTGTTAATGTGCTTGTCCAATTTGAAAACCAAACTTGTTTTTAGTTTGTTTCCTTAACAAACTCTATTTATTTATTAATATTTACTTACACAGACCACAAATAGAGGCAGTGATGCCCTGCTACGTAGATAGCAGAGGTATATATAGTTCTTTGCAAACTTTAGTTTACCTCCTATTAATAGCGGCGCGTTACAGCGCACTTTCCGATGCACAGAACGCGATTTTAGGTATTAAAGGGACGAGGTATATCCTCGCTCGCTTTCTCGTTTACAAGACTTCCCCGGCGCTCGGCTCACCAGGGCTGCCAATTTAGCGCTTTCGGAGCTAGATATAGCGCTTTTTAGGGCAATCCAGCTCCCAATTTTATTTAACAACTTGCAGCGCAAAATCTTGCGCTTTTTATAATATGCAAATATCGAATTAATTTTATAATAAATATTTATGAATATCTATACTAATATTATAAAGAGGAAATATTAGATTGTTTGTTTGCATTGAAGAGGCTCCGAAACTACTGAACCGATTGGAAAAATTCTTTCACTGTTGGCAAGCTACACTGTCTACGGGTGACATATAATATATAATAATATTATGTTTACAAAAAATTAGGGATCCTTACTAAAACTCTAGTAATGTAACCCAAGGTGTAAAAAAATACCTAAAATCGCGTGCACTGCGAAAATTATTGATGATATGATGAAATAATGTACTACGAATTTGCAGAACACATCATTATTTACAAAAAATGTTGCGACACCATAAGTCTAACTATTATAGTTATGCCACAATAAGTGTTCTTTTATTTAAAAAAATTAATTAAAATGCCGCCGCTAGAAAAGGCTCTTTATTTGTATCTTGGTATTTATCTTTATCAAAATAAATTACTTCATATTCAAGACTGCTTCAATACCTTTATATGACTCTTTGAATTATTCAATTCGGACATTCCATTTGAAAGATATCACGAATTTAAAAATGTAAGTATTTGACCACGTGACCGTGACGCTTTTTCATGAGCGAAAAATCGTAAGACCCCCTCTATATAGAAGTTTCACTTCAAAATGTAAGCTAAGATAATAGGCGAGTTACGTTTCAAGAGATTCAGCACGTACTGGCAGATTGGATCGGGAAGCCTTCGTCTTCGCCTTCGTGTCGTAAACACGCACATCATTACAAGTGATGAGTCCTGGATTTATCGATATGATCCAGGAACGAAGCGCCAGTTGACAGTTTGGGTTTTGGGTGTTTCAAAACGAATCAACGCCTTCCAAAGCGAAACGATCTAGAAGCGGGGGGAAGATTGTAAATGGCGAGCTTTTTCAATTTGACTGGCTTCTTGGCTTGGCGTCAGTTCAAAATATATATGAAAATAGGGATTCAATTTATTTTTAATGCATGATTTTTTCGTCGATATACTTTTGCTGGGTTGCTTCAATATATTTACGACGAACTAATAACGACTTAAAATAGTACTTAGTTTGTGATTAAGCATCGTTTATAGCAATTTCTAATTAAATTTTGCATTTAATATGAAATCTTAAATAGACACTTCAATTTTATTAATATAGATAAGTGCTCTGCGGGCAGGTCATACAATGATTTTATTATCTCATAAATATACAAGTAAGATTGCTGTTATATCACGTGATTTAATGGCATGTTAAAAGAGATAATATTAAAATGATAGCGATAATTTTTAGCAAGATCATTTTTATTAATGGGGTCTGTTGGGCCGTTGTTACACTATAAATTTTATTTAATCTTCATTAGTTTAATCCAAATTCATGGAAATGAAAATTCCTCATTTTCTGTATGGTTTTAATAAGAAAATTTATTTATTTTCTCTTTGTACAAACAAAGAGATTATTTTTTTATATTTATCGACTTTCGATATAAAAAAATGCTTTTATTTGCTTTTATTTGGTGTATGGTAGTAAAGAACAATAGCGAACATTGAGTTGAAATGATATACTAACTTCCAAAAGTTCGGAACACTATCTACTTACAGTCGGCTTCAGTATAGGACATTGTTGTGAACATTGAGTTATATGTACAAGTACTAGAGAAGCTGTGAAATAGGTACAAATTATATTATTCCTGTGATCCTTGAATAATTTCCTTCAAAACAAAAAAACAAAATGACCGCGCTCAAGAGTGTCCAAGTGACTTTTTATGCAACTTTGTGACTCCTATTTGCTTATATCAGGCGCAAATTGTCACATTATTGAAACGTAGACTTTTCTGCTTATAATACTTACCTTATTTTAAGCTGACATGGCATTTTTTAAATAGTTAATTTTCGCTCAAACACTTAATGTACCGACAACAGCCCGGCGCAGACCAAAAGAGTCATAGTCCATGGACCATAACGAGTGCTTAAATAAGCTAGTTACGGATGTCTTCTCTAGTACGTAGTACATTATACCTAAATGGTTGTAACTGCTCTTTCTCTCAAAATTATTACATAATTATAATAATACTTGTTAATAATTTGTCGAAACAATATCACCAAAATATGTAGTTACAAAGACCTACCCCGACGTCGACAATATGTGTATGTTTGCCATCAACAACACTATGCTGAGTAGAACGTGAAATATAATATAGTTCATAGTAGTAAGATAATTATATCGATGACAATCCACGCGGTACAAATAAGCAATCAATCACACAAATAGATTTTCCAGTCGAATAAAAGTAATGATACAAAAATAAGGGTTAGATAAGACTATATTTTTTCTTACACGAGTTCAGCAGACAGGCATTATGGATATTTGTAGCAACAAAGGAGCTACCAATGTGCTGCCGCTCTCTAAATAAAGACTGGAACCTGGCCACTAATCCCGGACAACTCAAGGTTGTTCTGGCGGCGTACTCCTAGACCAGACAGAGGTGTTAGCCATTCAGACGGGCTAACAGACCCTAACACCTGGCTGCCGGTTGTTTTTTCGCCTCTTACAATAGATCACCCGGCCCCAGGATATTGTATTATTCTTTCTTCGTTCCTGCTGGGATAAAACTGGTATGATTAATTACGAATAAATAAAGATTATTAAGTGAAAATCTTACACTGACGTCCGGCAACGCCGTCCGGTGCTGGCCATGGCGTGCAGTTTCTGAAAGTAAGATTTTCTGACGTTTCTCTTCCATGAGTCGTTCACGATGTTTGTGAATGTAATCATACACGTTCGGGAGGCCCATAATGACGCATGCGGAAAGTGCTGATCGGTAGATGTTCATGTCGGTCGCTTCGTACCTAATTGTAATTACGAATCAGATTTATAACAATAATAATTAATCTTGCCACTTTATAACTCGTAATTATGTACATATTGATTGAGTTATCATGTACCCTTTCTATGAACCACAGAATGTAGTTAAATTGGGAAAAAGAAGTAAAATATTGAAGTATATACTTCATATTCAACTATACACACCAAACTAGTAGCATGTAAAGGGACTAAAAAATTACTACCAATCATGATCCTGAACTCTATATCCGTCTCGTCGTCGTCAAAACAATTTTTTCAAAGACTTTTTCCTCTTTTGTAAGAATAATTAATTGAAAGGTAAGAATGGGTCTCCCTATATGCATGCTACTACACAAATCTATAGCGAAATTGCGGCAAAAAGGAGAAATGAATAAACAAAAACGGGTGCGAGGAACTCCACGCGTCAGAAGTTAAACTTTTTAAGTTAGAGATCAGGATATTTGTAATAAATAAATTATAATATGTATTGTATAACCCACCTGATGGAAAGTAGTTACCGTCATCTATAGATGTTTGCAACACCAGGCGTGTCGACGACGCGTTGCCGACCTCTAAGAAATTTTATAACGCCCTTAAAGAACCCCCGTGTCATAGCGCAAAAGAAAAACCACGGCGAAAAGTTGCGTCCGGATTATTGTTGTATGCGGAATAAATGTTCCAGAGAACCTGAACCTGAACCTTGCGTAAATGAGCGTGGGAGCTCAAAGAAATGGGTGTGAATATACCGTCGCTGGCGAACGGTGCGGTTGTATAAGTGAGGCGTTGGCACCAGATCAAACGGTTCCTCGGAACACTCCCTCCCCATTATACATGCAGGGACGCAAAGTCTCTTTGAAGGCCAAGCGATTCTAAGCCGCCTGTTAGTATGGGATCGTCGACGATACGAACGGCGTAACGCTGAATGGAGTCGAAGGCGTCAGGCTGGTAAACTTGTACTACGGCCCATAGATGATCAGTACTCCATATGCAGTCTGATTTGCGCTTTGTACAACGGAAGTTGTTGCCCCGGAGTGAAGTACTGCTTGGACCGGTATAACGCACCAAGTTTTTTAGAGGCAAGTTTAGCCTTACCTTCCAGATGACCCCGAGTCTTGTGAGAAAGACAGAGAGAGAAGTCTCTTGAGACTTGGCGAGTCTGTGCTATTTTTTATGTTATTATTGAATCAAGATTAATATTGCGCGAGCGTGGCTCCTGTGTGCACTTATACTAAGGCTAAAATTGTTGTTAAAATAATTGATATTCCTGATTCTTATCGTTAAAGAATATACTGCCATGTCCTGCTTATTTTTATCAATCTGATTTATCCAACTACTCACTACACTATATACACAATTCAAAAATAGATTTGACGTCTGTGACTACACTGAAACGTAGAGGTTCCGAATGCGATTCCTGACTGGTGAATTTCATAAATGAACATTCCGTTATTCACTATAATTTATGGCATCGAAATTCAGAGTTATTTTTTGTATATTATATACAACACAAATATATGTTACATAGCTTGAGGATTCAGGGCATACAATATGTGAGATTGGCTGCCGGTCATTATTACGCAGATACAGGTCTGCGTTGTCAGGTCTAGGCACTTCAGTTCCAAGGAACTTCCCTTAGCACTTCCAAGAGTATTGGGATGTGTAGTGCACAGTGCAGTTAAGAGGTCATCTTGAAGGCAAGGCAAAACTTGCCTACCAAGGACTTGGGAGTGTTGAACCGTTTGCCTTATGCTTTATGAAGCCCACATGAGGCAGCATGAGTGAGACATAGAGGAATGCTCACACATGCGGGCTGGAACACGCCCCGCTTACCAGCTTAATCAACTGAAGTGTATTCGACGTCAAGCCGTTTGCATTGTCCCATATTCCAGATGGCCTAAATACGCCTGCATCTAGATAGGCCATCAGGGAGACTTAACATCTCTCTGTGTATTATTCTACCGACTGTATAACGATGGGTATTCCAAAGAACTGTTCAGAAAGGTGCCTTGATTTTTTATCTACCACCGAACCGCCCACTGGGCTTCACCCACATGTTCTTGAGCAACTTCACTCCTGTGCGTAACGTTTCTCAAGAACGTTTTTCGTGCGCACCATGGGGATTTGGAATGAGCTCCAAGCTGAGTTTTTTTTTAAGGTGTCATAAAATTTCTTTGAGACCGGCGTGAAAGTGACATCTCCGGTGTCGCTAAGGTTCATAAGCGACGGTAATAGCTTTCCATTGGGTGGGCCTTGATTCCGTCTATAAAAAAATATTATTAAATATCCCACCACTCGTTGGTCCGTTCGTCGTAGCATTCCACGTGATAGATAGTCGTCACACCATTGAAGCCACCAATAGCAAATATCATGTCGTCAATTACTTCGATGGCAAAATTACTCCTTGGATTGTACATATCTGGCACTGGAGACCAGGTGTTGGTTTGCGGATCGTACACTTCGCCGCTACACATCCTAGATATACCATTGAAACCACCGATCACGTAAATCTGCAAAAGACTCATGGTACAAAAATAGGTCAAAAGAGTGGCAGTCCTCTAGATATGGGTGGTTTGTTCACTGTTTTCGTCATTTATCTACAGAGCGATAAAAAGAATACTATCGATATTTTTTTGAATTAAAAGAAAACCGACTTCAAACTATAAAGCAAACAACATCAAATAAATCAAAGCAACATCTTGAAGTCATTGCCAAGTAAAACATAAAAAATAAATAACCAAACTGACTAATGTTACACTACATGGGATACATATTTTACTTAAAAAGACATGGGGTGTATCGATTTATTTCACAATAGAAAATATTATCTAATGAAGAAGGGTGACTATTATATAACTAATATAAGCACAAAATTAGCCCCTAGCATCTCTTTCCTGGGCTCAAAACTTCCGACACTTGGAAGAGGAAGTGGCGAACGAGGATTTTATATATTCGTTTATTAATAAAATGTCAGTTTATTACCTTATTGTGATAGGCTATGCAAGAAACCCCGGATCGGCGTGATCTCATCGGAGCCAGATTAGTCCACTGGTTCGTATCCGGGTCATAAACCTCGCCACTATTCATACACTCTTGCCCATTGAAGCCTCCAGTGATATAAATTTTATCTGTACATAGATTGTGGAATTTTCAACGAATTAGCATAATTATAATAATGCGTAAATGAGTGTTATCACGGCACCTATTTTCCACGTGGTTAAGAGTTATTTTATTTACTTAAAAAAAAGAGATGCTCTGCATTATATGCTGCACCTATTTTTATTGGAAAACGTTTGCGTCTATTAAATTTAGAAACGTTGTTTGGAAGGAATCAACTGGATCCGCTAGAATAGAGAGCTCTAATGCACGCAAAATAATTCAGCCATAAATCTATGAATATCATACTATCTAATGCAGCAGCACTTGCATCCGATCTTTGGGCATTCATGGGTGCGACTAGAGACCACTGGTTCGTTCGATAGTTAAACCTTTCCGCAGTGTTTTGACGATGGTGGCCATCGTAACCTCCCATCGCATATATTGTCTCCCCCAGTACGGCCACAGATACATAACAACGTCTGGCGTTCATCGGAGCTACCTGAAACATGATTTAATCTTACTTATGTTTTTAATCTAGAAAGTAAGATTACAGCAGCTCCTACTGCTACTAGTTCCCAAACAGAATTTAAAAAATAATCCCATTGCCACATACGATTTAATTCCAGATTGAAGCAAACCAGATGTTGAAGGAATATAGTTCACCTTTAGCAAATGTTTTGTGAACTAAATATTTGATTTTACGCGTCTGTGGCCCCAAATTTAGAGTATTCATTTCTGATAGCCAATGATGGAATTACTGCGACCAATAGTAGTAATGTATTCAATTTCTTCTTTACCTCTCGCCAAATTTTGGTAACAGCATCGAAGCAACGGCAAGAATTGAAATAATCCATTCCATCAAAACCGCCTATAACATAAATGCAATATCCGAGAACAGCTGTTCCATGATAGGCTCTGGGTCCAGCCGGATCGACCTCTTCTACCTACATAACAAGTCAAAAATATTAAGAGACCATTAACATTCTAATCTAAAATATAATAAATATAAATAAGAGAACTAATTGTTGCTATATTTCAGCACACATAAATTATTATGTCAACAATATGAAAGACCTCTCTATACTTCTTTGTTTGTCAAATCCCTAAAAGTGTGAATTGTGGAATTAACTTCACTGGACTTCTCGGAGTACTTCAGTAGATTTCCTTTTCAAGCGATCTTGAACCTTATCTAATTAAAGTTTCGATAAAATGGGCAAAATATTCCCTCCATGTTTATGGGGATTGATAATGGTTTACCATCGAGTGCAACTTCGGATGCATTTTGACTTGCATTTTCTGTGGCAAAAAGTGCCCTATTTTCAATTCAGATACCACAAAAAGATCAACTTGTAGCCAATTTTGTGAAATTTATAATAAAATATGTTCACTTTCCCATTAGTAACAGAAACCATAACTATGATTTAAGAGAGAGTATAAAATATAATAACAAAATTGAGAAAAAGGGTTTTATTTACTTTTATCCATCGATCAGCTCTTGTATCGTAAGTCTCAATAAAGGCTGTTGGCGAACCACCGCTCCATCCCCCGATGGCAAATAGAACCTACAAAGGAATAATTCCAACTTAAAACAATTTAGGACAGGTTAACTACGACTTGATTTTATAAACTACATAAAACATAGATTCTGTTATAATTATCTTTGGTTCACAATTTAAATCATGGCACAACTAAATTAACCTCATGTGGAACTCTGGGTCTGGCTATTTCCGGCGTAGCGACTTCTCCGTCTCTCTGTGCAATCATCTCTAAATCATACAAAAACTTCAAAGTTTCAATTATAATAGGCCTTGAACCTTCATTGCCGGTAACATAAGGGTGATCTTTTACGTTTTCTAAGAAAAACTGGAACAAGATAATAATTATTATTATTAGTGATAATAATTATTAGTTATTGTATTGATTATTTATTTGTTATAAAATACAAAAGCACCGAAATATTATACTGCACTTTAAACTTTATAATAGTCTAGCCATAACTCAACAAAATTTAGAACACCTTATTTTTTTTAAATTAAGAACGCGTTTACTATAAATTAAAAACTTCTTTCGATATCCGAAACCCCATTAGAAAATCACGGAAAAATTATGAAAGTGATATTTAAAGTTCACCCCGCGACTATGCCGACAGATAGAGAGATTTACTTTCGCATTTATAATATGAATAGGGATATATGTATATATACGGCAGGAGGTATAGTCTCACCCACCATGCCCTCCCGATGTTAAACCATCGTATTTCCATTTATTCCAATCGCCTCAACATTTTCTAAGTGGAAAAAGATTTGCAGATTTGGATAGTATCCAACTAAAATGCCAACTTTATACATTTTGCTTAAAATCCAATTGATTTTTATCAATCCGGCATAGAAAATTTACATACGATGGCAAAAAGTTGTTGATAATTAGGTTGATCATATCATTGTTTAAAAATAAAAACACGTTATTTTAACATTAGGAAACGATGTTACTTTCCGACCCTCCCCAATACTTCCTATGTTTTATTGAAGCATTTTAATTAATTACCAAATATACCAAACGAAAAATCCAGGTGCAACTCGCACTTTAGTATGTTTTTTTGAGTATTTAAATTTAGTACCTCTTATTATATAGATATATTTACGTCAAAACTACTACTAACAGGAGACAGGTCCACTAACTTGTGTATCTAGAAGTCCCAGTCGTATGCTTCCCATCAACTTGACAGTATTTTGCCAACGTTGGTCAGGATCATGATTGACCCAACGCAATACTGCTTCCCAAACAACTTCTTCACTTTTAACATTCAGTTCATCTTCCAATACAATCGAATTCAATTCTTCCAGTGGCAAATGAAGAAATTCATCGCTCTGCGTTGCAACAGTTACAAAATATCTTAGCAAATAACGTCTAGAGTCTGTCTCGAGCTTGTAGCAAAATACACGTCTGAAACATTGTTGTTAATCTTGTTTAGTACTATCATCAAAATAATTATAAACTGTTTTTTGTAATAAAATACAAAATTTTACGATTTCTAGACTAGAGAGATTTCGAAATACTACATAAATATCCATCTATGTCTTTCTGCAAGCTGTTACCAATCAATTGGATTAGGCACGTTTTGGCCTTAAAAACTCATAATAACACCATAAATCTTAATGTCATCTTCATGTTATAAGCCCATATTGTTTTTAATTTCAGTTTTATATCCATCAACCTACTATTTACATTATTATTATATTTAAGCAAATTTCTCTATAAATTCTCCTACGTCAACATAATTTTGCTTACACAAAATTTGAGTTTCATTTCTAAGGCAAGTCAATGACCAACCACCGGTCACAGATTTTTTTCCAATTACATACTGATGTTAGAATAGCATATAACAGACAGACATATTAGGCGGGCCCTAAATCATTGTAAGGTCAACTATAAAGAGAAATAATAATTATCTATACCTTGCAAACATCATGATACCAAGACAATTTTTGGGGTTAAGAGATGTTCTTAAATGATCACAGCAAAGTTGTAGCACACCAAGGAAGGCGAGGTAATCGGCGGTCATTAGCAGCTCATGGACATTGTTCTCAGTGACATCGATACGACGGAGATACGCGTACTCAATCAGCAGCAGAAGGATCTCCGAGCGGACCCCCGATATTAAAACGTCGCTTTGTTCACGAGAGTGTAAGGTTGTAGTAAAAAGCGCCCTGTTGGTGATAACAATCACATTTAAGGCGAAAAAACGCAGAGTGTACTCTTGTATTCACGGACTATAATCATCGATTGATATTAATATCCTTTGTTGACCTAGATTCTTATTTAGTAAATTCTTATAATTTGCTGTGCACCAATACTTACTAAATTTCCAGCCTTAAGAATAACTATTCCCTGCAGCAAATGAAACTTGTGCAGCAAAGAGAAAAGTTCACATATACATCTTAGTTTAACTTACACCATATCGAAAGTACCTACATATTATACTTAGATACTCTAAATTTCAAAGCAACTAATTTACTATCTAACATCATGACAAAAAATATTATTTATTATATTTATATGAATTTTAATATAATTTATGATACGGTTCTCGAATAATTAGAAAATCTAGTAACTTTATGTGCGCAGAAGAAACTGTTTATTATCCATCATAATATGTCCGTCGTAGAGCAGAGAAAAACTTTAAAGACAAATTTTATTTATGCAATTGTACCTAAGAATAAGACTGTTATAATTAAGAACATATTGTGGGTAGTAAAATATGTACCTTAACATTAAACTCAGACATGCGTTATTACATCCATAGTACATTAATAAATTAATAAGTAGGTAAGGGGAACCCAAAGTTCGCGGGCAAAGAATCAACGAATCACTCAGAAAAAGGAACAGGTTTTAAGAAGATTTTTCATACAGGAAATATGGACTGCAGGCAGAGAGTATTGCGCGATGTACGGGGAATGCGGCTCCGTCGTCCGCGCGCACTATCGCGTCGCAGAGCAGCCTGCATTCGCGCAGCCGGTGCAGCGCCTGCATTGCCGCTACCGACATGCACCGGCCCGTCTCGCGACCCGCTGTCTGGTTACAACAATCTCAGTATAAATTTAGTACAAACTGGCGCCTTTCTAGACTAGCCGCACAAAGCTGTTCCTGTTTAGAAAAACTCTCCTGTGGCTAACTAAAAGTGGCTTGGGTCCACCTATAATAGTGAACAGCGTCACGTATCGTTTTATTCATGCTTCACTTCCCCGTTCATTCAACAATTACCAAACTAAGTGTGAAGTGAACATAAAGAATCAAGTTAATTATAACATGATTCATTAAGTTCACCGACAGTAACAATAAAATTTACGAAATTACTGCTGCAGCTAAACACCGCTTTGACATTAACAGTAGGAGTCTTAATGAGGCACATTAAATTAAAACGTCTAATACCCTCAATTGTGTCCTGGAATAGAAATATTGGGAATGACAATCCTAATACTTTAACGTGTCCACTTCGCTGGCTAGCTGTGTTTAGAATCGATTCATCTAAAGTGTATGTAGGATTACGCATCCCATCCTCTTTATCACATTCTAAAGTCTAGCAACGCGTTGGCTTCGCCATTGGTATTGCAAATGCTTAAAGGCGTCGGTAACCGCTTTCCATGAGCTGGGCCGTTTGTCCGTTTGCCAGCTTCGCAATAGAACAGGTAAGTAACTTCTGTGTTTTACTGCTTTAGATTTTGATATTTTATTGAAATATGAAATTGAAAAGAAACTTATTAAACAGTATTTTTTTCTGATTTGGACTAAAATATGTTTTAAGTATTAAGCGATTTAAGAATGTTTTTGGTGCCCTTTATAAAGATCATTTATTAATCTATAGAAGAAATATCGAATTTAAGTCAAATTCAGTGTTACTTTTTTTTTTTATTGCAGGAGATCAGCAGACAGGCCGACGGCCCACTTGATGGACAGCGGTTACCATCGCCTATGGACATTTGCAACACCAAAGGTGCTACGAATGCGCTGCTGCTCTCTTTAGGGAGCCTGGAACCTGGTCACTAATGCCGGAACACAACACAAGGTTGTTATGGCGACATACTCTAGACCAGGGGTGGTAGCCATCCAGTCGGGCAAATGCCCTACCACCTGGCTGTGGGTTGTTTTGTCGCCTCTTACGACAGGCCGCCGGGCCGCAGGAAATTGTATTCTTTCTCCGTTCCTGCACGGATAGAATTATTTAGTGGGGGATTTTCATTTATGTAGTTTCTCTTCCGTAGTTGTTGTTAGGTAACATTTTTGTGCTAGCCTAACTGATAGTCTTAATGTATAGACGGAGCCTACGTAAACAAAAACGTCAAATGAAGTTAAAACATTATTTTACAAAATTGTACAACGGCATCTGTGTACTCGTAACGCACCAGCGCAATCCGCGGTAAATGTATAGCTTTTCGGTATTCGAATTTTATGTAGCGGGGTGGTGAAATGGGGAGGGGGAGAGGCATACTTACCTTTACTTCAACCTTTAAGGTCCGGCGATCTTGAAATAAACTTTTTTTAATAAACATAACCTCACTTATTTTCACTGATTTTTTCGCTAATGTTGCACTTCTATTATAGGTCCGAAATCGAAAAATCCTTTCAAAGGTCCAAAAAAACCAGTAATCAACATAAAAACAGCCAAAATAACCCAAAAACCAGCTTAATTGGAGAAAAATGAAGAAAAAACACAATAGAGCACATTTGTATACAATACAAGAGTAACCATTCAAAATGGCGACCAATAAAGACGATATTTTTTTTTACGTAATCGCATTAATTTATATTTAACCAATATTTTAAAAAAAATCAGCAGTGTATTGAAATTGAAATAAAATCGATATCATTAATATATTGATTCATTATCATATAAAAAGCCAACTTGCTAGTCGTCCACTAAATTGATAAAACAAATGTTTCATATAAGACTTTCAAGGTGTCGTAACTCTCTGTATGTACAAAAAAAGGTAAATGGTTACCACTCGGTTCTGGCACTCGCCGGCCGCTGCCGCGGCACGCTCGCTTCGCTCGCTCGGCTCGTGCGCTTTGGTCTAAATATCACCTAACATAACCGACTGTTTGTGTATAAAATAAATAGTAAATGGTTACCAGTCGGTTACGGCACTCGCCGGCCGCTGCCGCGGCACACTGACTACGCTTCCTCGGCTCTTTAAATAGAACATGGTGTCTATATAAATTAAGTAACTTTATAAATGTATTTTATGGAAAACTAAACAAAAGTCTAAAAGAAAGCCAGTAGTCAACGTAAAAAGAATCAAAATTATTATAAAACGCAGCACAAGTCGTAGAAAAATAAAAAGTTAACCGAAGAAAACACATTCACTCAACTACTAGAGAAAAGGAATAAAATGGCGGCAATAAAGGTGGTAAAAAAACAATATTTTTTTCATAGAAATATTTACCGATTTCCGAAAATTATTAAATAATTCTAAATCGTGAGCTACATGATTTCGAATTTCTTAATTACAAATCGATAAGTATTAATGACATATCGATTAATTTATTTTTATCATCACACCTTGTTAGCCAAGCCATTAAAAACAAAAGTGACAGTAAAAACTGTCACTTTTTAATCAGTCGATTATTATACATGTCTATTACCTACTCTAGCATTTATTTGTATTTATGCGTCAATTAAATTTGAAAGTTTATTTCTACATTAAAAACAGTTTTAGTGTTATAAAAAGTTCTGGCGGTTATATGTTATTCATGAGTACATTCATAAACAATTCGTGAGTACATTCATAAACTCAAATCACGGTTTTTTATTATCAAAAGTGGCACAATTTTACAACATAAATAAGTGAGTTTATGATTATAAACCAAAAAAAAATTTAAACCCTCCGGACCTTAGGGGTTCTCGTAGGGGTGAGTATACCTCCCCCTATTCACTTCGCCCACCAACAACTTAACATTTGTGTACCGGATTGTTAAGTCGCAGCCAATCCGCACCTATTCCAAAATCTATAGCTCGCCCCTTTTAGACTCAGAGATTCCGTCTTTCTAATAATGGTCAAGTTACTAGCTAGCATTATATTTATGCATCTATCAATTTATACTTTTATCTCTTCCATTCAATGTGTACAAAAGTCATTGTATGTTAGCAATACAATGTTGTATTTGGGAGCTTCGAACTGCGTCTCAAAGCCTATAAACTTACAGTGTTCTTCGGGTCGTTTTCCATATCAAGGTGTTTAACGCGAAGTCATCGTTAAATTATTGTCACGCATCAAAAAAAAATCTCAAAGAGAATGCGGTCGTAACGCAACACAATTGGGATTTAGCTTTATAAATTTATAAAAAATAACAATAAAATAAACTCAAAATAGCAAAATCAAGTCATTTGATAAAACATTTTAGGTTAGCAAAAAAATGATATAAGAATGACAAACATGTCACACCTTTTTTTTCCAGTTGACATTACTGGATAGCAGTATTTTCATTTTCAGTGGTCGTATAGATGAAATCAAAAATTTTATTTATCCAATACTTCTTGAGTTTTTTTTTCGTAAAATCAGCCTGGCGACTGGTTGACGTTTCACTAACAATAAAAAAGGTTACGTAAAATTGGCCGTATTTTTAAGTACATTTATCACCATATGCTATTTATAAATTATCTAGATTCACGGCTAATAAAATTATACCTACCTTATTTTCTAGTTGTAAGCTCCGTAATATTAATTAAGTTACGAAAGAAGAGTATTAAAAAAAAATTGTATTGCTAATGAAAAATTAAAACATATTGAAAACAATTAATCATTTATTAACTCTAACGGTTAAAACAATTCAGTGAGAAATCAGTCGATTCTTATCATTCATAATTATGTTCGATGTTTATCACATTGCAAATCTTACCTACAATTTCTTTGGTAATTAACCATTTTTATTATAAACTTAAGTAAATAATAATGTACTTTCGATAATAGAGATGAACCGACGATACTTTTTATTTCCGAGAATTAGACAGTTTCCATGATGTACGGATCCAAATCTTATATGAGGAAAGTCGCATTAAAAATCTAGTTACAAAAATAATTGAAAGCAAACTTAGAAGTTATTAAAAATATAACATTATAATAATTTATAACATTAATACTACATACAGACTAACTATGTACAATATATTAATTTAGTGGTTTAGTTATTTCTCTAGCAGCTATTCCGTATGCCCTCAGCCTTGAGAGTAACGATTTGTAGACCACGGGTGAGAAAGGCAACACCACACCACGATCCTGGATTTCACCTAAAAGGATACGAGTATCATAAGTTCAAAAGATGATAATGATTTGTTTAATTATTTTAAACTAGGAAACAATCTAACGGGATTTTTTTTGAAGGAAGGGGAGTGCATTTACATATTGCTACCGGGAGTCGTGGTGAGGGCGACTCTTTACAACTGGGTTGTGAATTGCGTTTTCGCTATGATCACTCTAGTCTAAAAATTCTTCTTGTGCATTGCTCAAGCCGCAAACCAATAACAAACGCGGCTGGATTAAAACTGAAGGGATCAGGGTTTATCAACTCAATTGTAGCATATCACACTCGTGGATCTCCCGCTGAGCAGTCAGTAAACACTCCGCACTTATCGCGTGCTCACTGAGATAGATGGTACCTCCTGGTGCCTCACGAATGCTTGAATAAAGTTGCCCCCTACAAAGTCTATGGCGATCTTTGGTTGCTCAAGCCGGCTGCTTTCGACCACAGCCATTATAATAATAATATAGTAAAAATCGCGGTTGTGAGCATGATCGTTGTGAGCTTCCAATGGAACGCAACCTATATGTTACCAATCGTACCATCCATTTTACCACCTTACTAGTTAAAATTTGAAATAAACTTGAAACAAATACTGTCTATCAATGGCAACTTACCATCAAGAACCATCTTGGCTGCGATCGCAGTGGGCAACCCTACAGTCCTGGCCATGGCGGTGTGACTGCCTGGATCCCCCCTTACAGTCATGGTTACCTCCTTCCGCTCCCTCTTGCCGTCACTCCATGTCACACCTAACTCATGGCGGAGAACGACAAAGTCCGTTTCATCCTTTTCTAAAAATATTTTTTTTATTATAATTTGTAAAATATTAAAACTACATCTAATAATCTAGAAGTAAATATATAAAATTGGATTATAATCTAATAGAGATATCTATATAGAAGACCCATGCCAGATCATTGCCAGAGGGAAATGTGCCCAGAAAGCTGGGCAGCATTGCCACGCTGGATTGCTATTCTAATTCACTGTCAACCAAACCTTGTGGAATATCTACCCTTTTCTTTACTCATAGTCCTTCATTGTCATTATATTCAATATATTGATCGTTATGTCACGTTGTCAGCGTTTAATGTAATCTATAAAAAAGCTTTCTTTTCGTTCCGTATAAGGTATTGATAAATAACTGAACTTTTATTTATAGCGTACTGGAAATATACGTAAAACATAATTAACAGATATCTTATTACTTCTGTGATAATGTTATTAATGAAGGTCATATGCAATAAAAGTCGTAATCAAGATATTGTAATTACATTGCGAGAATACATAATTTAATTCATAGCACAAACAAAATCACAACGGAATCATGAGGAATGATTCAAGCGGGCTTATATAAACACACATCGAAAGATTCAGTGGAGACAACGAAAATATACTGTTCCTCTAAGAAAGGAAAAACTTTTTATAAATTTTAGCGATAGTAAATATAAACTTAGAAAACAACAACAAACAGGGCAAACTAAACAAAACTGTTTAAAAAAGAAACTACTCCAAAACGGGGCATCAGTCTCATCATTTATTGACGGTTAGTCGACCAGCGCTGATTTTCTACTGAATCCATCCAGTTACGACATACATTATTTGTCATTTGACTACGAAACTCTAAAAAACATTTCATCGAAAATACCTCATATTTCTAAAACCACCCAAAGAATCTTGTTACAGCTGATTTTCGTCCATTTGTTTTTTAACTCTTGCTACTTAAAAGCTTTTCTGTTATAACGATATAAGTTGGACCGAATAAAACTTTTATAGCCATATCGGAGTTTATGCTGAAACTCTAAGCGCAAAACTGATTCACAGACAGCTACTGGTTTCAGGCTAGTACACATCCGCGGGCAAACGCTTTGGGGAGGGCCTTAGCTAGACGACGGTGTAGGTCAAGGTCAAGATTGATTCTTGCAAATTTTCCCAATTTGACGAATTTATTATGCCAAAAGTAACACAACATCCAGGTTGTAATTATTTGACATAGACATTTTAGTGCTTGGCTCGAGTTTTTACATCCTAGAGACAACATTTTATATCTACACCAAAATATTGAGGAAAATATTCAATCTGGAGAGCCTGGCCCAAATGTTGCGAGCACCCCATGCTGTCCTCTTGAGGTGTTCTGGACCCCTCGTTGACAAAGGACTGACTGCTGAACTCCAACAATAATAAAATAAATATGTCACTCTCCCTCCCACTCCCAATAGGCGTCTCATTTAATAGAAAAAAATAGAGCTCAAGTGTCCATTTACGAGTAAGCATTCTTCTCAAGTAATGAAACGCGAAATAAAATCATCCCTCTTTTCCATAACAAGTAATGCGAATCTTACCTAGCCTAAGCCGTTCAGTGAGATAATGGCTCATGGTGTCCAATGGGTTCCTTTCTTCTCAAGTGGTTCATCAGCCAGGAATCCCAAAGACTCCAATGCGGCTGCACCACTCATGCCGACGCGCTCCGCGAGGCGCGTCTTCAAGTTCTCGTAGAAGATCGATGAGTCAACCAAGCCTAGCAGCTCGCATGCAAATTGACGCTGTACCAATCACGATTTTTTTATTAATATGCAGGGTTTCCATATTTTAATCCCTTCACTCAAATAAATCGTAATCTCTATTCCTGTAGGACACTAAATTTTTGCCATCGGAAGTAGGTACACGAGGCACCAAAAGAGGCCCATTCGTAGTCTAGATTTTTCTCTAGCAATAAAATTAACAATTTATTTATTAATAGCGATTTTGCTTAAATTTTTGCCATCATTACGACCAGAATCAATGTTTCGATTATGAGATACTACATATTTGTAGCAAAATAAAATTTAATATCAGTTTCTTTTAGAGTTACGACTAACTTGCTTATATTTTATTGTTTCGCGTAGACTCTTTCATGTTTAAAAAGATTTTGTTTAATCAGTCACGTAAAATCTTTTAATCATAAGGTAAGCCTGCCTGTAGCTGTATACAAATACTCACCCATGTCATGCTGGGTCCCTCGGGATGAAGAGAGGGATTTGAACTCGGGTCTACCAAGCCGAACATTTGTAGTGCTTTCATTGTTTCGGCAAATCCTGTTCGTAAAATATATGAATTCAAATAGATTTACAGATTATAATTTATTCTTTGAATCTAGAGTATGCTCTATCTACATCGCTAGATTTGTTGAAAATTCAGTAGATCCAGGAAAAGTGCTGCAATCATTTCTAAACTATTTAGATATAAAAGATCTGATGCTAAAGTATCACGTTGTCATCTTACTTTTAAAATGGCAAATGGCAAAAATAATTTTACTTATTGTTTGAGAAATTAATAATACGCTATTTAATCCGTTTAAGTTATTATAATGTTATAACTTTAATGCTCATATAAAATTTAACAGGCTGCGAAGTTTTGTAAGACGATTAAACTCAATTTTCTTTAGTTCAATTTCCTGGAAGAGATCTCTTGAAGCAATAAGACCACCGAAGATTTATTAAAAAAATTTCATTTGTTTTCGTTGTTTATAAGATTAATGAAATACTGACCTCTGTACCGGATTGTCCCCCTAAACATAGTGTGAGCGTCTTGGATTCCATACAGTGATGAGTAAATAGTGCTGTCTCTGTTCGGGAATCCTTCAAATGCGAATCCTGGTAAGAAGTCGAGCTCTCGGGCCACTGACATTAGCTCACCTCCGCTTAGTACCTCAACTATCTATAGACCAAAAAAATTTACAAGTAAATAATATGTAGAAGGAAAATTATTTAGTTGAAGTTTCTATTAACAATGACGTAAAATCTCTGAAACTACAGTGTTAGCTCAAAAACATCTGATTGCTTTATTCACTTTTATAGGGCAACGGACGGGATACTCGCCATATTCCATGGCAAGTTGGTAGGTTTCTTTTGATACACACGTATAATCCTGGGCATAGTTCTTGAACGGCAAGGTCTGGTGGCCCAACCTCCATTCTCCTGATATTTGGGAGTTACTGCCTAGTACTGAGTTTAAAATTATTACCTGCCCTTTGTTGAGATATTTGGCTGCAGATATTGTATTTAGAAGTACTCCTCGAGGGTTCCATGAAAACTTATATCTTAAAGCATTGTCGCTGAATTCGGGCGCCGGTAAACCTGTACAAAAATAATAAAAATCTAACTACTTATATCAAAACGTTCGTTCATGTTACGATTCGCATATAGATCAACTATAAAAACATTTTGATGAAATTACTATATTGTACAATAATGTTTATCAGTCCATGCACAACGAAGTGTTCTTTTTAAAGCATTTATTAGTCATAAAATCTTATAAATACATTTAATAAAATCCAATGGGAATGAAACTAAAACTAACTAAAAAAAATACGGTAGTTACATATTAACGCCACCGCAGCGGCTCGCGAGCTTTGGTTTAAAGTCTAACCTAAGCTAAACGCAACTTATGCTGCGGTAGCATTAGTACGTAAGTACCAAAAATACAATTAATAACTAAAAATAAAATAAGTTATTAATAGTACAGGCGATTATAGACTAACGAATTGCTGCCAGATCGAAACGTGCCCAGAAAAATAAAAACTTCGTTTAAAAGTAATTTTCAAAATATTATAGTAATTTTTATGATTTACTTTGCACCGACTTCAAGATGTTTTAGATAATATATATTAATAATATTAGCTTTAGAAATAAGTTATTTTATGCATTTTAGTTTTTGAAGTCAGTTTTTTATTTGTTACTTACGAATGGTGCCGCGCTTCTTGAAAAATATAGGTCCCAAGAAACGAGAACAAAAAAAATGTTCGTAAAATGAAAACTACTGGGCCAAACTATGTCAATTTTTTAAGGGACCACATGGCAGCTATTCCGCCTCGAACAAAAAAAGAATCACGTAAATCGAATCATAAATCTTAGAGTAATCGGTGTACATACATTAAAAAAAGCGACAAAAAAAATCCCGACGAATTGAGAACCTCCTCCTTTTTTCCAAGTCGGTTAAAAAGTGGTGCATAAATATAAAATAGTAAAAATATCTCAAAAACAACAACTCTTTTTGAGGGCAATTTTAAAACATTCCATATGCATGTCCGTAGTTTTGTAAAAAGCGTGTCTCCGTTCTAAATTTGTATGTAGTATTTGCTACCTACATAGGAGACACACTTGGAAGCGCAAATTTTCATCTTATTATACCCGACTTTTTATATAAGTTAACATTTAATATAAAGTCATTAAAAGGGATGTTTGCTGCACTATTCCACACGTATACGAAAGCTATCTTTTACATTTTTAAGCATTTTCACTAAACCATTGTCATACAGCACTTCATTCATAGAGAAATAGACAGCTATGACAAAAATAACAGTTTTTGTAGTACATTATATTCTGAGTTCAGGCATATTCACAAATCTAGTAATTCAATACAAACCTCCACAATAAGAGACGAAAGAATCGATTCTGCCTCCATGATTTTGAATATGGTGAATACACTCTAATGCTAGAAGATGATCAATTCCAGGGTCAAGACCTACTTCGTTTAACAAAGTTACACCAGCTTCCTTAGCCCTGAAACCAAGAATTTTGTTAAAGTTATCACCATAATACTGTAGTATATTTGTAAATTTGAGTTGATCATATAAACTGCGCTTAAAATATCACTTGGATTTAGAATATGACTGATATATTACAAGGATATATACAAGAATTTATAATGATAGTTTTTTTTAAATATTATAAAGATTAGAAACTAGACGGGTTTAATAAGAAATTTACTTGCTGTTTAAATGAAGTTTTAATTATACATCAATATTAAAGAAAGTCTAAAAACGTACTTGATTCATCTTAACATTAGAATCTCGTAAGTCAAAGGATTTCTACTAAAAGAGCAAAAAGAAAATTTTTGCTAAGGGTCGCGACTCACAAATTCAAAAACACTAGTCACTAGACTATATAACTAAGTTAGGTTTTCTTTTGTTATAACTATATACATATTACAAAAAAATTAACATGCCGTGTCTGTACATTGAAGCTATTTATAAAAAAAAGAACTGGAATATACTATATAGACGAGGGAGAACGCGATGCAATTTTTTAAAATTTCTTGTCTATTTGTCGTTTTATATGTTTGTCCGGGATTCATGTAATCACGTTTTCGCTGATAGACAGCTAATTCTTAGACATAAACTCTGCGCTACTTTTTATTCTGGGAAAACTGAGAATCTCTGGGAATGATTTAAAACGGCCAAATTAAAAGAATGAATTCCAATATAATTTTATTAGTGACTTTTACTGATACCTAATTTAATGTAATAAACGTGTGAAATTTTTATCCTGGGAATCCCGAGAACATTTTCCCGGGAGCGGTTTGAAGTTGTTCGGCTGGATAAATTTTAGCATATTCTGACACAGTTTACACTAAAACGATAAGTTAAATTATTTTTTTTAATTTTGCGATACTTTATGTTCCAGGAATCCCGCGAGAATTTCAAATCAAGCTTGGACTAAGTCACGGGCCTTATCTTAATTAATAAAGTCATTGATTGTATTTTGCTTTAATAAATAAATTTATCCTACTTTCTTTATCTCAATCATAAATTAACTCACGATTTATGCAATTCTTGTACTTCGGGCCTGACATATGAAGCTGTAACCATATGTGCGTTCGAGGCAAGGCAAGCCCTCGCCACTGCGCCGTGGAATTCGTAAGGCAACAGTGATATGGCTAATCTCGCACGACCGGTCAAACTTCGCAACGCTGACTCGTCCCTTGCATCTACGTATTCTGAACTCACTCCATAACGCTCTGCTAATGCATCCGCTTCTTCTTTCACTTGTGATGCTAGTAATAAACAGATGGATAATTTTATAATATTCTTCTAGGAAATCTACACCTACGAAACTCAAAACAACAACAGAGAAAAATGCCTTAAGGAGGTTCCTTTAAGCATTTTTCAAGCAAGTACAAAACGTCTAGTAAAGTAAATATGTAGGTAGTGAGATCGCTACCTACAGATTTACGTTATTAGACCTTTTGCACTACAATAATTTGATCGTCACTATTAATATTAGTTTGCAGCTCATTTAACTAAGAATCTTTCATTTTTCAACGAGTTTAATAAACATGATCATGCATTCATGGCTTATACTGAAAAAAAAACAATCAAAATTACAATTAAAATAATTACTAAAATAAATAATGCTCGAATATTATTAACTCCAAAAACGAAATTATGCAGCCACATGATTTATGAGTGCCTCATTTTCATTTAATCTATAAAATTCTACTACAAACTGGTAATATGTATGTGACACTAATATTCTACAGCTTTTTCAATCAGATAGGCGAGAATCTTTACTGTATAAAGGAACTTATTATTTCTCAATTACGTTTAGTCTAGACTTATTCTCTCTCTTTTCTTTTACCATAATCTCAATTACTTGGGATCGGCAAAATGTCTTTTCCTTCCACACTCTCTACTCTGACTTACATCTTCTGTCACAGCACATATCATCATATCAGCCTTCACACAATCCATCCATTTTTTTGGTCTACCTCTAAATTTGTACCCATCTACCTTGTAGTTTAACATTATTTTTGTCACGTAACTTTCATCCCTCCTCATGTATAACATGCCCATACCAACTTAATCTTCTTCCTCTCAATGTTTCAGTCACGAGTGCAACTTTCAAAGGGCTCCTTATGTATTCATTTCTCACCTTATCCATTCTTGTAACACCACACATCCATCTTACCAATACTAGACTTACCAATTGTGACGGCAATATTCTTGTCTTTAGCCAAATATTCAACTACTGGGGCGGCAACCAAACCGCTTCCAAGTATTACTACCGGTGTTTGTTGATCGTTACCCTCCACCTTATGCCGGGAACGACTGAAATATTTTAAAAATAAATAATAACATCATTGTTTATAATTTTTAAATATATATCAAAGCGATTACCGGACGACCAGCAAGATCCTTTAAATTATAATCATAATATGGAAACTCCTTTGAAATAGCAATAAAACGTGGCCAGCGCTTCAGCGACACAACCAAGAGCTCCACGTCACGGTAATTAATATCCTACGATCGAAGTGTGCAGTCACGTGAAATGGTCGCGTTATTGAGAACTCTCGCACCCGCGGCAGTTCACATATTCGTAACATGCAAAAAACTAAAGTTATGTGGGAAACAAACTATTAAACTTACATGTTTGCCATCCGAAGCTCATTAATGTATTCAAAGTGTGGGGTCAGCTTTCCATTGCTAGTGATGATAGCCTGAAATAAAAAAAAATACATTTGAACTCCCACAGTGATTTAGCGTAAATCAAAGGTCCACAATTTGAGGTGGTGGGATTATAAAGGGCCGAGTGTCACCTGGTGCCTATTTGTTTGAAGATTAGTCTAATACTTGCCCAGTCAAGAATACTTGACGACTTGACACTGTCCCGACACATAACTCGCGCAAAGATATTTTGTTTTAGATTGGCAGATTTTTATAAATTACCGCCAAATTGCTAGTTTACTTTCTTTTACATGTTTATATCAACTGGCTTTGCTATACTCGACATTGGCAAAGTCAATGAATAAAAGACATTGCAGCCATCATTAAAAAAAAGAAGATATTTTGTAAAAGGGAGAAGTTTAATTTTGTTTAAATAGAAGATAGTGTGAACAATAATAGAGGTGCCTAGGTCATTCATTATAATAAATTATAATATCAGTCCATAAAGTCCCATTGCTGGGCCCAGGCCACCCGTTATAGGGCGGAAGGGGAACGGACAATGTACCCGCCACGCTTGTTCAAGGCGGCTTGGCAGGTTTGAAATATCAGCTATCTCGATGTACACCACGATGTTTTCCTTCAGCGATGTTGCCGCATGGTAATTGTAACAATATGCATATTTGTTGTAAAACCTTATAAGTTATAATGGCATAGACAAAATATGATTATTGTATAGAATACAATTCAAACGTACTTCAATAAAAAAAACTCGAACCGTTAACACAATCTTTTACTTAAAAGATTTTCCAACAATATAAGATCAGAAAACTGAATAAGTAGTGCATAAGGGCCAGGATCGAACCCGCGCCCCTTGAGTTAGGGACGCGTGCGCTAGCCATTGCGCTACCACGACTTACAGGTACACAGGTATGACAGGTCATTTATTAGTATCACTTTTATTTAAAGAGTGAATGGTACTTCTTCTACACTTACTAAATGCTTCGAACATATTATTATCTACCATACGTGGCATTCGCTCCTTATTGCCGTGCATAACCAAGATGCCGAACAAACTTGGTATTTCCAGAGTGTTCTACAAATAGGGCATAAGCATAATAAGATGTATTGTAGATATACTTACTTAAAGTCTTGACAAGATAGACAATCAATGCATTGGTTGCTTCGGCACAACAGGAGGCCAGAAGCAACAATAATTTTTATTTATCATTTGGCTGACTGTCTACAAGGAACCATAAAAGAGATGAATATTTACCCCTTGAACAACTGGTGTGAAGTTATGTTCTTCCAAAGGCCTAGTGGCATCAGAGTTCATGATATCTTCCGCGTAAGGGAATAGCAGGTCACCGAAGAAATCTGTCGATTCTCGTGGCAGCTGGGTGGGCATGTTGTCAATTGAACAGACCAATACGCCTGGACCTTTGAAACTAAGAAAATGATAATTTAAAACAATTTTAACCAAAATAATTGTTAAGCAAAGCAAAAACACTAACTACTTCGTTTTTAGAAGCTAACTACTTTTATCTTAACATTGATAATATTTTTAAGTTTTTACTAAGACGTAACTAGTCTTTCAACTTTAATGGATGTGCTTATTTTCATACTAAAATAACGAATTTATCTTTTAAGTAACAAAACCAGTATATTTATTTGATGTAAGATGCATTTATTTGATATAAATTACACTTATTTCGACTATTCGCTTAAATTACCCATTAAGTGATTATTTTCCTAAAAACTTTTGATATTTTAGTCGTGCCTAGTATGAAAATCAGCACATGTTTGATTGAGTTTATTATGAATATTATTTATTAGATAAGATTCTCATTTGCTATATAGGAAGTTTTTAATATCCAGCGTATTATTGATTTAGTAACTTATCAACGACGCTGTGTGATAAGGCTACAAATAAACCAGTGTTGGTTCTATTATTATTTATCTAACAAATAATACACATATAACAAGTATTTAAGATTTGCGATAGCAGTGTCGTATTAGTATGTTGTTGCGTTAATTTTACAGTTTTAAAGCTCCATCTTTACTTAATAAATCTGTAAATCGTTCGAATATGTATTACGCGTTTAAAATGTGAAAAAAAATAGGGTGCCTAATTCGGACCAGCAGATTCCATAATACAATTTTTAGAATTTTTGTCTATCCGTCTGTTAGAGCATCACGTAAAAACCACTGAACGGATTTAAATGAAAGTCGAATAGTTTATCCTGATAAATGACTACGTTTTCGTAGGATAGATAAAAACAAGATTGTCAGGAAGACTTAGTTCTACTGCGGACGCCGTCAGAAGTAATTTAAATAAAACACGGCATTCATTATATACTTCAATGTGTATATTCACTTAATTAATGAAGTCACCTCTTAGTGTCCTTATTGCGGTCGGCGTCGTACAAGCAAAACGGTGTATCGATAGTTGTACACTCGTTCATGAATTCGATGGAACCACCAGGGTCAGCCGATATGTCACAGATGGCCAGCATTCTGTAATCAACGACTAATTGCATCTTAATAAAGTAAATTTGGGTTAACTTTACTCAATAATAAAAATATGAAGAAATAACAATAATTCTAAAGAACTATGAAATTGTGTTAAGAATCAATTATTTTACACATTGTGCATCATACCTGTGAGGTAAAGCAGGCGCACCAACGCTTTTCGGAAGCCACGGCGTGTGAGAAGGTAGTAGTAAATGTTTCGCATCTGGTATAGTTAGTAGTTTGGGACTATCCACGGCCCAATAGATGCAATTAACCAGCACCGATGTGTATGGTGCTATCTGTTTAAAAAAACGTCACTACATTACACAGGGTCGCTCAATAACCGACAAACAACGCTACATTCGTATGCGGACAGTTGACGGACGGCACTAGCGCCCACACTACGTAAATAGGCTAACTGACTCCACAACGAGCTAGACGTCCTCTGGGCCAAAAAGGTTTTTAGATGGATCAAACCAGCAAGCACATTAAAATGTTAGCAATGGCAGGGAAAAATAATAGTATTATTCTTCCATGGTAATGCACCCAAGTAAAACACATAATAGGATGTAAGTAATTAATACAATAGACATAATTGACTGAAAACTTAGAAAGAACTAACGTTTGCCCAAGAGACTATGAAAAGAAATAAAAAAGACAAATAAAAGCACAAAAGATACCGAAAGGTCTGACACTATCCGGATATAGTATAGTGTAACTATTTATTAATCTGTGGTATAGTATAGTATAGTGGGAAAGAGTGATGGAGCAAAACATAAACGATTAGCCCTGGAATAATTAAACTATCAATGCATTCTTACAACGCTTTTTTTTTTTTTTTTTTTTTATGTTTGCTAGTAGGCAAACTGGCAAACGACACCTGTGATAGGTGCTACCGTCGCCATGACATCTGCAACCAAGGAGCCGATGCGTTGCCTACCTCGTTGAGACTTTAGGTATCTGTTCACGCCCTTTTTGAAGAGCCCCATATTGTAGCGCTCTGGGAAAACCGCGGGAGGGAGCCCATTCCATAATCCGGACACATATGGCATGAAGGAACGTCCGCCACGTACCGTGGAGGACTTCCAAGTGTCCAGGAAGTGTGGATGAACTCCCAATCGCCGGCGAGCGGTGCGATGGTAGAATGGCGACGTAGGCACCAAATCAAACAGCTCATCAGAGCACTCCCCGTTGTACAGACGGTAGAACACGCTTAGAGCGCCAACGTCTCTTCTGTGGCTGAGAGACTCTAAGCCGTCTGTAATTTTGGGATCGTCGACAATCCGAACCGCTCGGCGCTGCAAGGAGTCAAGTGGGAGCAGCTGGTACTGGGGTGCACCAACCCAAAGATGGGAGCAGTACCCCATATGGGGACGGACTTGAGCTTTATATAGTAAAAGCCTATGTCCCGGTGTGAAGTACCGCTTAGCCCTATTGAGCACCCCTTAGGCAAACATAATTTGGGATAGCTAAGTATACAGACGTAAAACTTATAAAGGTAGTCGTAGGTAAGTAGGTACTTGTGACATTTCGAAATTTCATTACCTTATAACAAAGGGCGTTTCATTAGTAGCTCAAAGCCCAAAATGCTCTGTTAGCCGTTCCACAAGGCGACCGCCGTCTTTGTGGTCGTGGCGAAAATGTCACTAATGATGCCATCATTTTCGATCACACAACGACCCACGTCAAGAGGTGGGTCAAATAGCCGTTCCACTTGGGTTTACGATAGTAACGCAAGCAAATGCAATGGGAAAAATCGCGGTCGTGAACGTGGTTATTGCGAGTGTTTAGTGGAACACAGCCTAAATATAACATCTTTTGAATAACATAATAACCTCGATATTTTATTGAAGTATTATAGTAGACACGCATATACTAATTTCGCAGATTATGAAATGACCTGATTGATATGTTATTTAAACTTGCGAATTGTTATCTTTTTGCCTTCAAAATATCAACAAAGTTCTGGCTTAGAAACAAGAACGTCACATCTTTACACAAACACGCCTACATAGTTCCCGACTCTTTTGACCGATAAGTTATAAAATGTGCAATAAACATAGGTATAATAATATTATACTTGTAGTAAATGCGATATTTTCTATCACAATATAATTGTTTTGGCAAGATAACAGTTTTGACTGATAACAAGAGAATTCAATGAAATTTATTTTTAGGTCATCCTTTGCGAAAAATCCAACTTATAATTGTGAATGTTTATTAACAACTAGCATAGTACATTTAGACATGGATAGTTCTATAAAATACTAGAATAATAGACAGCATAGACAAAAATAAGATTTTCTATAATATAACATGTGAGGAAGATTTCGAATTAACTCCGACTATGTGTCGCTGGGCAAAGCTCCAGAGCGCATCATTATCCACAACCATTTTTTTTTATCGTGCTAGATTATTCCTTTTTGGCTACAAAACAATTGATTAATACTCATATTACTATCCACAAGAAATTGAAGACTTTAAAATAAACGTGCTTGCGGACAATGATTCGCTCGGAAGATTCACCCCGCTCTACGCACTGTCATTATAATTATCTGTTCTCTGATAGAGATGCAACGAATAGCAGTCCCGAATATTCGGTATTCGGCCACACTCTCAGCCGAAACGCAGATTATTCGGCGTAAGATATGTGCAATTCTCGCAGAACAGTATTGAAGCATAAGCCCTCGGCTTCGTCTCAGGGGCTTACATTCGTGTACTCGCTTGTAAAAACCAAATTACCCCGCACTAGTACCATAAAGAACTATCACATCTTAAAGTCGATGCAAAGTAAAACTTAAAAATTACTATATTTTACAAGATTGTTCTTGGTTATTAATATTTTACTTGGCTCCGACTCCAAGATATAAAAAATATTTACTTTTGCAGTTACTTTTGAAGTCGGTTTTGTTTTTATCAAAAAAATATTAATGACTTTTAGTTAAGAAAATAGTATATTATAGCTTGTAATTTTTGAGGGTTGCTCTCGATTTCCCTGAAATCTACTCATCGGATCCTGACAATAGGACCACTTTAGGAGTATACTCTTTCGAATCCAGACAAAGCTAAAATCAGTCAAAATTGTCAGAGAAATCACGTAACAAAAATTAACAAAATATACAATCGAATTGAAAATTTCCTCCTTTTTCAAGACGGTTAAAAGTAAGAGTGGACACCTACCTTCTGCGCGAAAGTAGAGATATATCTTTCAGGATGTTCCTCATATTCTTGATGATCATACCCACCACCGTTTTTCCTCTCGAGATGATGTCGGCGACGTACTTCACAACCGTATATTTTATTTGGGCCTGTAAAAAACATATATTAACAATTTTGCCTGCAAGAACGTGTGCTTTTCAAGCTTTGTACATAATTACATTACACGCCGACCTACTCCTACAAAATAACTTTTGCTAAATTGCAATTCTCAAAATGCAAAACTTGCTCTGGATGTTTACGACCGTACCTTTCAAGTGTACATTTCATAAGTACGACAAGATACTAAAAATCTAATATTTTAATACACAAACTCTTACTTCCGTGCTCTGCAACTTTCCTCAGCATCTCCGGTGGAACATATTCATGCGGCAAATCTTGGAAAATTTCTTGGCTTCCCTGGAAGAATTGTTTACGTTACTAATAATTGATAAAACTTTAAATGAAGTGATATAACAATGAACAAAAATATTACTGAAGTAGGGTATACAAAATTACTCGTTTTTTTTTTATTGCAGGAGTTCAGCAGACAGGCAGACGCCACTTGATGGACAGCGTTACATCGGTATGGACATTGCAACACAAAGGTGCTACGAATGCGCTGCTGCTCTTTAGGGAGCCTGGAACTGGTACTAATGCGGAACACAACACAAGTTGTATGGCGACATACTTAGACAGGGTGTAGCCATCCACTCGGCAATGCCCTACACCTGCTGTGGGTTTTGTCGCCTTACGACAGCCGCGGCCGCAGAAATGTATCTTTCTCCGTCCTGCACGGATACAAATTCTAAACACGGTTAATCGTGTGTCGAACTGTCAAACAATTAGACAAGAATTTCTATTTGCCCACTTGCTAGCGGTTAAAATAGTGAAGTCGAGTATACTCAATTTTTAAAAATATATTCCCGGGATAAAGAGTACTGCAGATTTTAAGTGTTATAGTTAGCTATCAATTACCGAAAACCACGTCGAAATCGGCCCGTTAATTTTTATGCGAATCCCAAAATCCAGAAAAATATAAAAAAAAAAATACTATAATAAAAATGTATTTCATTATATTATAAATAGATATTCATAGACCACCCCTGCCTTCTAAACTTAATGTTTTAATACTATTAGGGTCCGAGTAAAAAGTCTTGAGTAATACACAGACAAAAGGACGAACATTGCAAAGTTATTAGGATACTGCATTTGCACTTGTCTACGTAATCCATACCTCACAACATTCGCAGTAGGTAAGTAATGTTGATATCACTATACAATTTACCTAATCATTTTTAACAATTATCCGACTTTTAATAGCGTACTAATAAAACGAGATCTTGGCATACCGTCCGACACAACAAATTTTTGCTTTCATCATATTATAATATTGACATCACGTGAGTAATGTCTGTTACCAGCTATAAAGCTTAAAATAGATGTTGGTAAATCATCAATCGTATTTATATTTTATATATGATTATAATAACAAGCTTTCTAACCTGAGACACGTTCCCAGATCCAGTGAATATAAAAGTAAGTGGACCAAGTGACTTAGGCATCATTCCCAAAGCAATTTCATATCCTGTATCGCGTATTGCCTGACGAGCCATACTCGAGTTGCGGTAGTTATGTGCTGGACCGATGTGCTAAAAGTAAGTCACAATTGAGTGAAAGCAAAAGAAATATAGTCATAATTATCGGTCGAACATTCATTATAAAAAAATAAAAATCTCGTATCTTTCTTACCATGAAAGGTGTGTGATGCCCGAGAGCCAACAATCGTAGGCCAATTCCATGAAGAATATTGACCATTCCGGCTACTCCTGCATATTTACCAAATGCAACCACGCGGTTTCCACTCTCGTCCATCAACTTTTCATAATCAATTAATCGAATGTTCTGTAAAGGAAATTTTATCACAGAAAATCGTTGAAAGCATACGTAGAACCACTTTCACATACATTTCAAACTTCTTGTTAAGTATGTAAGGAAATACTGAACTGCTCCGAACGTGATAGAGCTCTTATGGGATTACATTTAGTTCTTAGGGGTGGCTCTATAGGGGGAAACCACGAGCTCACCAAATGCCAGCTTAAAATGGTTAACCTTGAGCTAACCTTGTTGTGTATGACGAGTAAGAGTTTAGAAACATTTAGAAATATTGATATGATATAAACATAATTACAAGAATCATATAAACAAGAGAATAGAATTTAAAAAGTCTAAATTTTAATAATAAAAAATAGATTCTTTTTTAAACTATGAAATTATACTTCCTTAAAAAAACACATATTAAAAAAAACTAACTTATAAATAAATTAAAATCATGAATATTGCGAACAATGAACGAGTCCCAAATCGCCGTCAGTTGAGAACGTTCCCAAAACGCAGGCGTATTTCCCCACTGTATGCCAACGCTAAGACGCTACCTCAAAATGTCACAGTTCAAAAAAGAATCTATCTTCATTATTGAAAATTATATTGTCATAGTGAGGTATAAAAGTCTACCTTGAATAGCGGACGCAAGGAAAGGGAATCCTATTTATTATAGATTGGCCGTTTAAATGTGACAACGCATAGCGACACCCCTGGTGTTGCAAGCGTCCATAGGTGACGGTAACCACTTTCCATCAGGTGGGCCGTTAGTAGGCAAATATGCCTGCTTCAGGAAATAAAAAAAATATAGAAATATATAGTGGAAAATTGGGTTTACTATGTAGCACATTAGAATAGAACATAAAAAAATTCAATCTGCGACTTACCTTCGCTAAAATAGCATCCAACATGGGCATGTTAGCATCCTGTGCTTTTATTGTATGTGAAAAAAAGCAGTATGTTTTATTCGGAATAAGAAGATCTATTGGTGTTTGTTTCACACCAAATATCACTGCAGCTTCGCTTATGTCTTCCTGGATTATTGCACCGGCGTTTATGTACGACTACAATAAAATATTCACTTACACATCAGCTAAGTTTCATGTGAATACTTAATATGCTTAGAATATTAATAAATTACATCATTTAAATTATGGGTATTGCTATCTATGTCATAGTTTTACGGCCTCTAGGACATAGTGGTTATGCATTGAAAAGTCGTCATGGCTGCAATTTCCGTTACAAATTACAAAAGTTTTCTGTTGAATTTTTTCATGATAAAATGCATTTCCTGACACTGCCGTTCGACGACCTGTAGTGAGGTATATGGGGCTCCGCAACTAGACTAGGTCCTAACTAAACTAGAACTAGGTATACACTTACTAAAATATCCACTATTGCCAACTGTTTCGGCAATAGATCTAACGTTTGTCTTTGTTCATGTTAAAATAAGTTTGTTTTTTCCCTTTCACAAACGTATAATCATTCCAATTTACTGACCTATGCAACTATAATAATCAGTTCTTAGTACGTCATCTAAGGTTATCAAATTGAACTCAACATTAGAAATATGTATTTACGATTCAACATTATATTAAATGTAGAAAGAAGGAAAGAAGTAGTTTCTTTTCTTTTAACCGACATTATTGTTTATGTCCAGGCACACTTTTCTACTGGCTATGACAGTCCTGGCCACGTATACAGGACTGTCTATGACAGTCTATGTCCAAGTTTACATTACTGCGTATGGACACATTACTGCCCATGTACACTTTACTGCCCATATACACATTACTGCCCATATATACATTATAGTCCAAGTTAGTCCATGCACAATAAAAGGTTCTTAAGGTGGCGAACGTCCACTGTTTCTATTATTGAGCTAGGGAAACACAAAAAAATATTTTATGTAAAATACGCCATATCTCGAAAGCTGCTCAAAAAATAATGTAAACGTTTATTTAACAACTTATTTACTAGAATTGTAATTTACATACTAGTCTAAATTCTGCCGTTTATATTTGAAACTCCTTCACAGGAATTGATCCTTACAAACTAGTCTCTTCCTACCAGTGTATAATACATTAATGATTTACTACTACTGTAATTGCTTTTTTCAAAAATCCAATGACGCTTTAGTTTTCTTCAGAATCGGCCTCCAGACTCATTTTAGTATTTTTCGCTATTTCGTCTAGTTTAGGATTTGGCCCTGAAGGTCCATTTTAAATATTCACCTGTATAGTGAAGACTATACAATGGATCCATTTTTGCCAAATTGCCTACAGAACCTTAAAAATTAATTTATAAAATACTATATATAGCGACTTCATTCGGAAGGGATAAAGTTATAGAAAATTTATCTCTTACCTGCATTGGATAAGCCCGCCTGTTTGAAGGCTGCACTATGACTTTGACTCCTTGCCTCACAAAACTTTTTACATTTGACGGCGAAAACGGCGCTCGTCTCTCCCATACTGACTGATCTTCGCGACGAATTGCAATAACTCGGCGAGCCTAATCCAAGAGTATTAATCATTAATTTACACTATAAAAGACGTGCGAAAGTAATTATTGTTGAGAATGAAGACAAAAAGAAATGGGTTATGAAAGTGATCAAGGCGCCTCGAAAGGTGTTCTTCGGAATGTTAAAAGAACACAGATATAATTGGCAACCGACTCGCCAGTCACAGGATTCTTTTTATTGCTGGAGCCTAGCAGATAGGCTGGAGGAAGACACACCTGGTGGAGAATGTTTGCCATCGGCTATGGACATTTGCAACACCAAAGGTGTGCTCTTAAGTTTTCGCGACATAAATAAAACTATGCATACATAATAAAACTACGTTTTAACGGTTTTAAGCGCTGTAATTTATTTGATTTTTATTATTCCGACGTTTCGGCCACTTTCCATAATCACGGAAGACAAAGATGTCAAATGTCAATGAAAACTGTTAAAGTTTTATTTAGCCTCCCTCCCGCCATCTTGTTCATTTTAATTATATTACTTTTGATTTTGTTTGTCCATTAATCCCTGCCAAGGGTTGCCTGAAAGAGAACGCTATTGATCGAGCTGCCCGTTGTACGAGTACCATCTTTGTAATTTTCTGCTTCTGTTTGTCTATGCTTTGGTGTACAATAAAGAGCTACTAAGCTTACCTTACCTTTGTTTATGGTTTTTATTTTCTCTATGGGTGCCTAATTTGTGTCTTTGTGATCACGGCTGCTGAAAAGTGCCCGAAACGTCGGAATAATAAAAATCAAATAAATTACTACTAACTAGTAACTTCACTAACTAGCAGTGGCAGTAACACTTCGTTCGCATCGCCGCGAGGTTAAATTCATATTTTAATTCACTAATTAAATAATTAATAAGTGCTGAAAATTTTCTAGGAATATCTTTGAATAGTTTAGAATACAAGAAAAATTAATTCCAATATGAATTTTTTACTAATCGTCACCAAATTTTATGTAATAAAATGTATCATTTTATCCTAGGAATCCCGCAGGAATTTTCCCGAAAGCGATTCGAAGTTGTCCGACTGCACAAAAGTTAGCTCATTCCTACGCAGTTTCCATCCACTAAAAGGATACCTTACATTCTTTTTTATATCTTGCCCGGGAATCCCGCGGGAATTTTAAGTCTGGCGTGGAAAAAGTCGCGGGCATATCCTAGTTTCTCTTTATAAAATGTAATACAGTCGATATTGTAAGAATATCTATAAAGTTTTTGTTAAATTGTCGCATTTCAAATAACGCATTAAAACCGTCGCCATATCTGCGTGAAACGGCCTATGTATGTAACACTATCGGAGATGAAGCTGCATCTCAAAAGTTTGTCGCAATCTGCTAGTCCGATTTTGCTCTTAGACTTTAAAGTCATTGTACATACCGTATCATACTGTATACTTCACATCCGCTACAGATTTATTATAGTGTACATACATTAATAAAAAAACCTATAATTAATATAATTCCAAATAATCGAGACCTATCTACGGTTGATAGAAGTCTTACTAAATGGCTAGCTTGTATTTTGGGAAAAGCATAATCGTTGCTATCCATCTTGGTAACGCGGTCAACGTTTTGAAATCGTTCCAGCTGACGCTGATTTGGGGCTCATTATTATTTATAACTTTTTTAAAGCTTTAGGGTATTTTATTGTCCGTGCAGGAACGGAGAAAGAATACAATTTCTCGCGGCCGGGTGTCCTGTCGTAAGAGGCGACAAAACAATCCACAGCCAGGTGGTAGGGCATTTGCCCGACTGGATGGCTACCACCCCTGGTCTAAAGCATGTCGCCATAGCAACCTTGAGTTGTGTTCCGGCATTAGTGACCAGGTTCCAGTCTCCCTTAAGAGAGCAGCAGCGCATTTGTAGCATCTTTGGTGTTACAAATGTCCGTAGGCGAGATGGTAACCGCATTCCATCAAGTGGGCCGTCTGCCTGTATGCTGAGCTCCTGCGATAAAAATAAAATAAAACTTTAGGGTATATCAAGTTAGTATGTTATTTTTAAGTATTTTATTTAAATGTGAGTAAAATAAAATATTCATTTTTTCCTTAACATTTTAATTAGAATGCACAAAGTAGTATTTAAAAAATTAATAAAATTATATGTGTGCGGACATGTACTATAAAAAACAATGCATTTTGTCACCCTCATCCATCTTATATATATAAATCTCCTGTCACGATGTTTGTCCGCGATGGACTCCTAAACTACTCAACCGATTTTAATCAAATTTGCACACCGTGTGCAGTTTGATCCAACTTGAAAGATAGGATAGTTTTTATACCGTTGGAACCGGTAGGTGGCGCTGAGATCGGGTTCTAAATTTTATTTCTTCAGGGCAGGACAACATCTGCCAGGACAGCTAGTTCATATATAAAAACCCTCATCTAAATAACATGTTAAGTGCCTCCTATTAGTAAAAAAAATAGATAAATACGCGTCAACAAGTTTAAAGTGTCAAAACACAAACAATGATAAAATATAATATAGGTAAGTGAAAATTTCCACCGCAACAATTGTTTAATCAGATAAATCAAATGGATGTATTAGAACATACTTTATAATTAATACATATACAAATCGGCCAAGTGCGTATCAGACAACGCACTTTGGAATATTCCATGTATAGTAGTACATATACTATGATCGGCTATTGTGTAAGTACAGCGGACAAGCTGACGGCTCATGCCATGGAAAGTGGTTTCCGTTGCCTATGGACATTTACAACACGAAAAGTGTCTGTTTGTATAATATGCCTACAAAAGTCTAAAAGGCTTAATTTCCACATTTTTTAAAATTAACGGACGGACGGAATAGGGAGATGAGATAGAGGCATCAGACAGGAAGAACAGAATAGAGGGAATGGATAACGAAGTTGGGATATGGAGAAAGTGGGCCATCGGAACTCACACATCGGGCGAAACACAATTAGCTCAAGGCAAACCGTTTCACGCTGATATTCTGTGAGAGCATGGTATCATACCGATCGAGCTGACCCTAAGAGCTATAATCAAGATAATGATTCCACTTTCCAGTATGGCTCTACAACGTAGAAAAACATAATTTTGATTGAAATCGAATATATTTATCGTTGAGTGTTACTTAAATATGGTATAAATATGGTCTTCTTTATGGATCTTAAAGAAGCGTTCAAACTTACTCTAACTGTCTATGAGTAAGACCGTCAGTGACTTTACTAATAAACCACTCTAGAAATTTAAAAGATATGACTAATCGCAAGTTAATGCACTGACAACAACCTCAACTCTCCGTTAGGTATGGCATCCATCCGTAACATTATTTTTTAGGAATTGCTATATTACATATAAGGACGATGCAGCGCATCAACTTATATACCGTTCAAATTATTCCTAGGAAAATGATATAACAATAATTAATAAACGTATAACTATAAAACGTATAACTAGGTACCGCAACTACACGAAAAATGATTTTCGTCGTCCATTTTGCAATAACACGCTAATTTGAATGTGATTATGTAGTAGTCTTTTATTTTTAAATCGTTTAACAAAGTTTCGTGAAAATAGATATAGGTAGATTTTTAGCCCAAAATTATTAATTATCAACACATTATTTTAGGGATAATAAAGAGCTAATAGCTATTTCAATTCAGAATTAAATGCCAAAATTTTCATTGAATTATTCGTCAAATTAGATTTCAATAATTTCAAATAATTTTAAAAGGACTGGAACAGAGGCTCACACGCTTTCACCGGGATAATTTCTCAATAACAATAACAATATTCTAAATAGTGTTGATGCATCCTAGTTATTGAAATGTTAATGTAGGTAGTACAGTTCTTAGCGCCGACTCGATCGGTGTGATACAACGCTCTCACAGAATATCGACGTGAAACGGTTATCCTTGTACTAGTCGTCATTCGTGCGATTAGTGAGAATTTCGATAGATCACTTCCCCCGCCCCTTATTCTGTATTCCTTATCTCATCCCAAACCCAATCACTACTATCTCATCTCTCATGTCTAACCCGTCTGTCTCATCTTTATCCCTTCCTCTGTATAACATCCCAAATGCATCCCAAATGGCAACGCTTTGGCTTCGCAATTCGTGTTGCTAACTTCTACAATCAACCACTTTCCATAAGCTGGGCCATCTGCATGTGTGCCAGCTGCGCAATAAAATACATGCTTTCAGTGGCTTCTGAGACGATAACACCAAATAACATTATGAGATTCACGTTTAAAAAAAAATGTTTTTTCAATTTATCGTGAAAATGCAAAAAAATCGCTTCAAAACTTACCTTGACCGTGGAATAATATGCTACATTTTTAATGAATAACCTCTTCGAACGTAGAGCTGGCGATTTGTGTAACATTACAATATTATTAAAATCACAATATTTAATTCGCACCACGCAAAATTGATAAGAGAGAGACACCGACTCGTTCTTATGAAGTTTGTACGTAATCTACTCTGATTTCTACGAGGCAAAGCTCCTTAGAAAATTACTAACAATCGGCGTGACGTTATTATCATTAATGATAACTCATTATTTTATTTTGCGCTAGTTATCATTATTTGCGGTATATAAATGATTGACTAGAATACTGAATATCATTTAAAGAGGATAAAACTTATATACCTGTTTGACATAGCGTAGAAAGATTCAAGCGGGAATAATATTGAAATGATATTATTAATATATAGAGTTTCCACATTCTCTTCTCGTAGTTATAATAGTTTGGATAAAATGGAACTCTCGTAATCTGTATTTAATTGCTACTTGTATTATTTTTAATCAATATCAATCAATAATCAATCTCATAATACAT
The DNA here is from genome assembly GCA_012273795.1 of Dendrolimus punctatus. Lineage (NCBI taxonomy): Eukaryota > Metazoa > Arthropoda > Insecta > Lepidoptera > Lasiocampidae > Dendrolimus > Dendrolimus punctatus. The sequence continues at coordinate 9,232,155 of CM022538.1, forward strand.
TTCTTACGAAGTTTTTAGCTTCTAACTTAATAATGATCTTCTTTAAATACACATAAACTAGATTTTTAATGAAATCGTTAGGAATGAACCACTCCAATAAAAAATAAGAGAGCAATATGGATGGAAACTTTTTCATCTTTTACATAAGTAATAAATATTTGAACTTCATAGCTACTATGGCTATTATAATGTACCTTCTCTGTTGGATGGTGGCGTATTTTATGAACAATGGGAAGACGATTTGTGGTGAATGGGTTACGCATTTTCCGGGCTAGCTCATTGAAACGTAGAAGTCCTAAGTTCCATTCCTGATATGGTAAACGTACACGAATTTCCCTTACTTTAGTCTGGATATCTATGATCGGCCCTACAGTGTTCGGTATCTCTAATTAACGCCAAACAACAACAGTAAAATATCCAACAAGTAGGTAATGTGCACTGTTTATCACTATAATATTTTTTATAAAACTATACCTAATGCGAAATATTACCATTCAAAGTCTTGCTATAAACTTAAAAAGTACTTGTGAGAAATCCCAAAGTATAATTAAAATAGTAGTAGAAGCATAATTATCTTTTTCCATGGTAGTAGTAAAACTCGCCAAAATGGTAGGTAAAGGACTTGGTCCAACAGCCTATTTAGAAGTTTAAATTTAAAAAGCGAGGCGCCGCACAGGCCGCGTCCTCACGATCGCCTATCGCTATCCTAGAGGACAGCACTGTGCCTAAAATTCGCAGTCATGCCAATTTAGCCCCTTCGGTCCTAGATCCATCCCTTTTTGTGCCTATTTAGCACCCTTAGTAATGATTTAGCCTCTTGTCCTAAATTAAGCCCAAAATTATATCTCTAACAGATAAAATCATAGACATGCTAAGAACGAAACGAAATGAAGTCGAAACGAAACGAAATGTGCACACTTGGGAGATCTGCCCGCTTTCACGTTCCTCAGCCCCAAGTTCCAACCATCAACGTCGTCAGTACAAGACGTAACCCCTTCACGACGAATTTGACTCGGACTCAAAAGACCTCTCGTAAGAGAGTAATATATTCCTTGCAAAAGACATTATGTAATCTCCTTTGAGCACGTTTTGTTTTTTGTAAATAATACTGGTATTTTTTTGTTAAAAAATGTGTTTAAACCACAGAGTAATTTATATATACTGGTATAGAGTCAAGTCATAATATATATATACTAACGCACTCTAACGGAATACGACACAAACAACGGCAAAAACCGTCCAGGGCGTCTAGTATTATTTTCATTTTTATATTAGACTTGGAAATTGCGGGAGTTAATAATTTAACTCCTGCAATTCCCAAAGCCTTTTCAAAAAATGTTTATTTGTTAGTAAATAAAACAACAATTTAGCGGTAGCATGATTTATTATGTTTCTTTTTATTAAAATATTCAAAGGCATTCATTTTCATAACATCGTTTGTATCCACTCTGGTGCCGTTAGGATGATTTACTTACAAGTTTTACCGCATCTGGGCACACAACAACCTCTTTCAGAAGAAGCCATAATCCAAGTCAACAGAGAACAAATCATTAGGCAGATCGGTGTTCAGGGTACATGCGTAAGTCCAACGTGATCACAGAACACTAGTAAACGTGATAAGCAAAATCTTCAGAGTCCAGGAATCTAACAGTTGTCGAAAAATAATAAAAACACAAACAAAGTACATACGTTCACGAGTGTGACTCGATCAATCGGTATGTCGTTTTGGTTTTGACATAATTGGCATCTTTGAAATAAGTTTTTGGTACATCGACAATTCATCAAAAATCCAGTAATTAAAGTTAAAAAGAGCTTTATAATTTGAAAAATGTGAGTAATAGAAATTACATACTTTAAAATATATTTATTAGCTGATATGGATTGCAAAAACATAAAAACATATCAAATATTTCTTAAACAAGTATTAAAACAACTGCGTATAACGAAACATATTATTTTCTTTCATTTGGTGTTTAATTTAAGAACAGTGACATCTACTGCAATAAGTACCTACTAATAGAACGCAAAAAATCTCTAAGAATAAATAATTATACTGACTGTTATGACACTGGTTTAAACAAAATTCTGTTTCTTATTCGTAATCTACACACTTACACAGTAGGTTACAAATTATACTAAAAATATGCTACTTTTATTGAGTTTTGGTAATTATTTAGCAAATTGGCTCTTTGTTTAAATTTTATTTATAACTCGAATTTAACACAACCTGACACCGAGTTGGCAGAATTGAATATTCGTCAGCTTGTCACTCTTAAGGTTGCAACCCCAATCTATGCCAGCGATGGTAGATAGCCAACTGAAATGTCAAAATATAACACTTTTAACGCTGATGAATCTATAGCTGTCTGAAAAACGATTGAAATATTTTTGGTTACTAGCTCACTTGCGGTTGATTAGCTGCGAAAACTAACATGACTGCTAGCAATCAGAGATCAAACAACCAAACTGCCGGCGCGGAGCCTAAGAACTAACAGCCGTTTCCTATATCTTACTATTCACTCACTTGCATTTTACTAATTTTTGACATATTTTTGCGCGAAATAGCTCCAACGCTCTCGGTATTGATTTTGCCAATGTCACATTTTTCACTTGCCTTACCATCGGTTGGAATTTAACATGGCGTGTATGAAGCTTATGACAATTTTTTACTGATAGTAAGGAAAATGAACGGTCGGTAAAATGTAGGACTCGCAATAAGCCGTATGCTTCTCAATTATCAGTTTTCTTTCAGTTTTATTTGACATTTGACAAGCGTTAGGCGGCTGGCGAGTTAAAGGATAAGCGGCTAATTTATGAACAACAACTATTTTTCGTTTTTAAAATAGCCTTCATCTCTAATCGCTAGATACGGATACGGGTTTCGGGCATTGTTGCCACTTTAGCCACTTTATAGCTAGATCCACATTATCGAAATCGTTAGCTACAAAGAAAAAAATTTGGTAGCCAAATCTTTTAGCCACCATTTCTAGCCACTTTTTTAAAAGTATCTATTGGAGTTAACACTGTTTCAATCAATTTATAATGTAATAAAATGTTCGTAGGCGCATTCAGAATGTTAACTTTAATTAATGTTTTTGGTAAGTTTTTCAGTTACGAGAAGGCATCCCCAAAATTGTCGATGTGTAATCAAATTTTAGCTCAATCGGACACAGAGAAGTGGGTTAAATTTAGCTTGCAAGATTAGACCCACACTTACTAAAACACCAAGTTAAATAAAAGCTTGTAATAAAAGGAAAACAGTTAAATTATCCTATGATTTTTCGTTTAGCCACTTTTGGCAACTTTTAGCAGTATCAAATTCTTCCAATCCAGCAACATTCTATCTTATGTTTAGCAACTTTTTCTTTGGGCAAGGTGGCAACACTGGTTACGGGGCTATTTTTTATTAGTTGTCATTTTTCCGAGTTGAGTGATGTTGTCTTACATAAATTAAAGAATACTAGGAAATAAATAATAAATAAACTTTATTACTCTGGTATTCACTTTAAAAAAATTGTGTCCATATTGATTATTAGAGCTTAGTTTTTGTTGTTGTCAATTAAATAATTTTTACATCATGGTTCGGTTTTTGTCGCAAGATCAATTAAAGGGTTTCGAAAAATATAAGGTACAAAAGTCGAGATATTTGAATTATTGCCCGTTTGTCCTACTGTATGGTTTAAAAAGTATTTTTTTACGTTGTTACAGTATAACTCTATTGATACAAGCATACTTAGTAATTACCTTATGCACCCCTTCTGGAATTGGTGTGTTCAGGTTTGTATACAAATTGTTGTCATATGAAATGTAATAATAATGGACAACTAGATTCATCACATTCATTTACTCATAACTACACCCTCAGCATGTGATAATTATAGCAATATACACATTGGGTAAGAAAAAATTGTGTATTCTTTCTGGCTAAAATCTAACCCTTGTTTAATTGGATGTTTTTGACTTTGGTTTGTTAGCAACTATAAGCTACCATTATCCAGAGTGATTATTTTAAGAGTATTATAGCTGTAGCTCAGTCTTCATGATGAAATTTTCCTTTATAGGTGATATATAAATGAGTTATCTCAACTTAAATTTATGTATAAACTTATCTTTTAGAAATGATATGATAATCTTCACGAAATAGGAGTACCTTTCTTCTAGTTTATAGAAAAAAGCAAGAGAGGAAGCTGAAGAATATTAAAGATAAATATATCTAGCTCTTTAATATACATCAATATAAGAAATTTAGAGACTAAAACTATTTAATTGAGCTTAAGTTGATTTTATTGTAAAAAAAATTAAATCATTTTTTAACAATAAGATCAAAATTTGGACTACTCCAGGCATAAATTGGATTGATAATGACAATGGTGTATATGTATGATTAATAGTGTACATGTATGACTAATGGTGTATATGTGTGATATTTTAGTAATCCCTATTAATATTATAAATGGGGAAAAAATTGAAGTTCTGTCTGTCTGTTACTGTTTCACTACATTTTATCCTGTAAATTAGTGAGTATTTATTTAACAGTTATGCTTTGATGGAAAAACCATTGGATCAATTTAACTGAAATTTGGTATAATATACCAAGTTACATATATGTAATTTTAATATTGAGGGTGGTAAGGATCATTTTCATCCCAGATAATAGGATAACTTTAGGATAGATTTATGTAAAAGCTATCTCAGAAATAGAGATAAAAATTCATCATCTATAAAAAAAAATCAATAGTAATTTAATCTGTCTATCTGTCAAGCTTTCATAGAAAATCTATTATGCTTAGTGGATCGGTTTGACTGTAATTTTGTTTAAATGTTGTTTTAAAACCGAAAATGGACATAAATACTTTCATGCTGGGAGATGGGATATAAAATGAAATGAATCTTCCAGGGCAAATGTCACACCTGCTCTTTAAACTAGAGGCAAGCACTAGAGTTTGAGTAGCCACAGGGTAAACTCTAGTGATCTCATACATGCAAAATTATACAAATTAATAAAACTATAATACTTATTGCAGTTCTGTCCAGTGTGGATAGCACCAAATCTACTGACATTCACTGGATTTCTGCTGACAGTACTCAACTTTCTGCTGTTCTCATATTATGATGCTGGTTTTCATGCCTTGACTGATGAGAATGTGACAGGAGATTACATACCCTCTTGGGTTTGGGCTGTTACTGCAATTAATTTGTTTGTTGCATACACCTTAGGTAAGTTTCTACTTAGCTTATCCATATCAAGTTAAATTTAATAGGAAGGTACTCCAGAATGATTTTATTTGAGCAACGGGATGTGAAAATCAATTTGCACCTTGATCTTGGGTGTAGTATAGATATAAGGTACTTTATTTGTAATTTGAAACATAAAGTGAATTTTGGCTGGTTGTAACAAAATGACCACGAAGGCTAAGGTGGCAACTTCGTTTCGCTTCACTCCCACTCAGTCTAAGCTAAGCCTTGCAACCTATATTTAAAAACTTCAGAACTGTTCATAATATATTTATTATAGGGTACATTTATCAATGTACCCTATAACTATACCCACCCATAATCTCAACGAGCCAAGAATAAAACGTTATTTTTTTTAAATATTGGCAAGACAACTGATCTTCTGCTATCTGTCTAACATGGACAATGTCATGGGTGTACAATAAAATTTCTGTTTTAATTCTTAAACCTTCATTGAAATTCAGTGTGAGGTTTCAGAGCCTATTAGAGACAAAATTGCAGATGGTTTGGGAAACAAAAATTCTAAAAACAGGACAAAGTCCAAAAAATATTTTTATTTATATTTCCACATTTATTTTGAAATCGCAAACACTTAAATTTTACTACTAAAAATTACTTATATGTATAGGTATATTTAAAAATATATTTAATTAATTTTGACATGACTATTATTATAAGATGATGTTCATTGTGTCATTATACATCAAATACTAGGTTAATATTACAGATATAGGTTGGTTCACACTCCCCCAGGGGGTGCCGCCCTGGACTCCCCTCCGTCCAGGAAGCGGTACAAGGGGATGCGTCCCCGGGGCCCCGAGCGGCCACTGTCACATTCCCCCTTCACTCCGTAACAGTGGTGTCCCACCTTTCCGCCTCCTCATCCTAAAGCCTTCCCTTTCTTCCAAACCTCCTCCCAAAACACTCTTCCTTTCCGAAGTTAGGTGGCCTCCCCCGACTCCGACCGCTGACGCTGCTGTAAGCGCGAGGCGGCGGGGAAAAGGGGAGGACGGAGAGGGAGGGGTGATGGCGCAGGAGCAATCCTCGCAGCCTCCCCCTCCTATCGCGTAGCCCCCCCACCGCTGACGCTGCTGAGAGCGCGAGGTAGCGAGGGGGGGAGGAAGGAGAGGGAGGGGTGATAGCGCAGGAGCAATCCTCGCAGCCTCCCCCGCCGCTGACGCTGCTGAGAGCGTGAGGCGGCGAGGGGGGGAGGAAGGAGAGGGAGGGGTGAAGGCGCAGGAGCAATCCTCGCAGCCTCCCCCTCCCCCACCGAAGAAGGATAGCGCCCGTGACTCTTGGCAGCCACGGGCGGGCGGCAGCGGGCGTCGAGGTCTGGGGGATCAGAAAGACCTCCGCCCGCACGAATGCCGCGAGAGGGCGCGAGAGGCAGCCGCGCGTCCCTCTCAGAGCCGGGGAAACGTCACTCCCCGGCCCGTACACAGGAGAGGCCGCCTCTGTTTACGAGGCGGCCAGCCGCTGCCGGGGTTGCGGGTTAAGCTCGCGCATGTACCGTGACCCCGGCGCTAGGCGGAAGAAGGCTCCCATGAGGTTTAGTATACCGGCGCCGGTCGTATTGATTATTCGGCGTCGGGGAGCCCCACATACCGGCCGCGCATGATCCCCCGCGCGGCTGACGATGCGACAACGCATTTCCTCATGTAAAAAAAAAGGTTGGTTCACACCAATATGGCGATGGGTATTAATGTGTATTTGAGATGCGAATTTGCTAATAATGTTAAATATTGACAAATAACATTTGTATATACATTATAGTCAAAGTTTGATATGTACTCTCTTCCCAGAATGACTGGTTTATCCGAGGTTTGATCAAGGCCTTTCGACTTAAACCTGAAATAAATTCCATATTTTTAATCAAACCAAGAAATGCCTAATTTTTTAGTTAAACGTCGAACATAAAATAATCTGATTCGGGTTTTTAAGATCCTAGAAACGATTTAGGCAGACGCGGTCAAACGTCGATTCCTACTGCACTTTTTTTTTTTTTTTTTACATGGGGAAATGCGTTGCCGCACCGTCAGCCGCGCGGGGATCATGCGCGGCCGGTGTGTGGGGCTCCCCGACGCCGGTTCAATACGACCGGCTGCCGGTATACCCACTAAAACCCCATGGAGCCTTCCTTCCGCCTAGCGCCGGGGTCGCGGTACATGCGTGAGCTTAACCCGCAACCCCGGCAGCGGCCGGCCGCCTCGTAAACAGAGGCGGCCTCTCCTGTGTGCGGGCCGGGAATGACGTTTCCCCGGCCCTGAGAGGGACGCGCGGCTGCCTCTCGCGCCCTCTCGCGCATTAGTGCGGGCGGAGGTCTATGTGGATCCCCCAGACCTCGACGCCCGCTGCCGCCGGGAGGGAGAGGCTGCGAGGATTACTCCTGCGCCATCACCCCTCCCTCTCCTTCCTCCTCCCCCCGCCGCCTCGCGCACTCAGCAGCGTCAGCGGCGGGGGGGGGGGGACATCGCGATAGGGGGGAGGGGGAGGCTGCGAAGGATTGCTCCTGCGCCATCACCCCTCCCTGTCCTTTCTCCCCCTCCGCCGCCTCGCGCTGTCAGCGGCGGGGGGGGGGGCTTCGCGATGGGGGAGGGGGAGGCTGCGAAGGATTGCTCCTGCGCCAACACCCCTCCCCCCTCTCCTTCCACCCCGCCCCCCCCCGCCGCCTCGCGCACTCAGCAGCGTCAGCGGCGGGGGGGGGGCCTCGCGATAGGGGGGAGGGGGAGGCTGCGAAGGATTGCTCCTGCGCCAACACCCCTCCCCCCTCTCCTTCCTCCCCTTTTCCCCGCCGCCTCGCGCACACAGCAGCGTCGGCGGACGGAGCGGGGGAGGGTAGGTCGCCGGTCAGGCCGTCGGTGGTGGGGTGGACATCACCACCGCCGTCCTCGACGGTCAGCGGAGAAAATCTCGACGCTGGCGGTCGCAACGGAAGGGATGAGTGTTTGGGGAGGAGGTTTGGGAAGGAAGGGAAGGCATTGGGATTTGGAGGCGGAGAGGTGGGACACCACTGTCACGGAGTGAAGGGGCTGTGACAGTGGCAGCTCGGGCCCGGGGACGCGTCCCTCGTACCGCTTCCTGGACGGAGTAGAGTCCAGGGCAGCACCCCTGGGGATTCCTACTGCACTTGTTACATGTTTAAACAGTTAATGCATGCTAGCCTAACTCTTTGCGATGTTCCGATAAATTCATTTGTTACGCCATATTTGTATAAGTATTTGTACAGAAAATTACTATTTTGAATAAAGATAAGTGTTAATTTCTTGGAATAAACAGAAATATGAGGAGATTATCTGCGAGGTGGAATGTTAAAATCGCCAATCCGCTTATATAAATAGAAAATAGGAAGGAATTATGCTCGGCAGTGGGAGTTTATGAGTTATTGCTACTTTGATTATTATAGCCTAGCAAAACGTGCATAATAAAGTAAAGGCTAGTAGACAGTAAAATCTTTTTTAATCCTTTTAGTTCAAATGATTATGTAGCTGTTAGCATCAATACTGTTGGAATGTACTTGTTGAAAATGATACACTAGGATACATAATTATATTATTGCATTTTCAACAATATTTATTGAAACTAAGTTGCTTATCGCAGGTTACTCGGTGGATGAAAGCTTGCCAAAAAAAGTGTTAAACAAAATGAAAATGCTGACCGGTGTATATTATTATACAATATCGAACTTCAATGATGCAATGAAATTATATCTAAAATAAAATCATATCCATTAGTGTAATATACGCTGTTTTCAAATAGAAGTCCTTGTAACCGCCGTCGTTACTCGGCCGCATTTGGGCGCTATCACTTCTCACGTGAAGATCTATTTTTAATGTTATAAAATTCTAAAAATGTCGTGTCGAAAAACTGAAATACACTATATAAACGATGGAGAACACGAAGCAAATTTTTGTGATTTCCAGTCTGTTTGTTCGATGTGGTTTTTACTGATCGCCAGTTAATTCTCAGACTTAAAATCTGCACTAATTTTTATCCTGGCAACTCCAATGTGATTTTTTCCACTGATCGATAGCAAATTTTATGCAATAATGTGTGATAATTTTTATTCCGGGAATCCCGAGAAATTTTCCCGGGGCGGTTTGTAGTTGTTTGCGTGCATAAAAAACAGTTTTCACTAAATCCACAGCTTACATTCTTTTTTAAATGCTACGGTACTTTTTATCCCGGGACTCTGCGGGAATTTTCCTGGAGATGGTATAAATTAGTTAAGTTGCTTAAATACTAGCTGATTAGGACACTGTTTCAAAAATTGGCTGAATCTAATTCGATTGATATTAAAACAATATAATCCGGAACTTTTTATATTTCCCGGGATTTCCTAACTCCGAAACCGCGTTGTATTAGGACTTGCTTAATATGTCAGTGTCTATATTTATTACAACATCTTTAGTCAATCAACAAAAAGCCCATCAACATCGCCTCGTAGTTTTTACGTCAATCCCGAACAGAAAAGAAATATTCCAGTTTTTTTCTAATAACTTCGATGTACAGACAAGGCATTTTTAGAATTTTATATATTAGATAAATTGATGTATATACAAGTTCCTTGTATCAAAAATGACAACCTTAAACTGTAACACGCGTAACCCTATCAGTAATGAAAAGGCCATGGAATACGAAATAATGTAATTATACAATTTAATACATTCAGTTAATTATTATTCGCATATACACACAAACATTGGAAAATTTATTAGCTAGAGCTTAAATAGACTAAAGAAAATTATACACCTCCTTGATGAAAATGAACTTTGGAAATTTTAAACGTCTATAACAGTTATAAAACATGGTTTTCCGAACGCGATATCTAGTTGCAAATTGTACTCGACACTAAAGGCAAATACTCTCCAAAAGTCTCGAACTAACAGTTAATGTTTGAGAGGATGACGTGATATGAGTGTAACCAATTACCGCATGAGTGTATAACATATTACCGCATAACTTACCTGTCTATATAAATAAATATATTTTACATGGCCGAAGCTATCAATTTCAAAATTGTTAAGGTTATAGGCCTTTGAAATGAATTTTTTTATTAAAATCAAGTTTTATTTCGACAAACATTTAGGACAGACTATTTTTAAAATAAGAAGAAAAAACAGTGACCAATCTAAATAATATAACCTTTTTTATATTTTATGCACTTACACTACTTGCAAGTACCACATAATATATTTCTCCAAGAAGAATTTTATCTATTGCTCATAAAGGCTTATAAATGCACTGGGCTGCATTTTAGGACTGAATGAAAGCACACTTGCCGCACTGATTCAAAGTGAATTGGCGTGTTTCATACATCTGTAATTTCGATGTGTGTGCAGGCTTTTTTCCTCCCATAATTTTTTCACCGCCAGCACATGGTTATAATATATGCACGAAAAACTGCCTGAAGGCTAGTTAGCTCCTATATCTTACTTTTAAGTTCATTTGTCTTACGAGGAATTAAAATTTGACATAAGCTCCATACAGGTAGAATAGAATAGAATGTACTTTATTGCACACAATGTTACAAAATAAATTCGTACATGCAATCGTAATACAAGTACTATGGGCGGTCTTATCGCTGGGAGCGATTTCTTCCAGGCTTGGGAGACGATTGTTCAACATGAATAAAAAAATATATGGAGCAAAATAAATCTTCTTATATATAAAAAATAAGAAGCTTTTCCGGGCAGGACGACGTCTGTCGCGACAGCTAGTATTATATAAAATAAGGATAAACATACATATTTATCTAAACATACAAGTTGTGTGTCGTCAAACAACACCATCCCAAACATACAACTAAATAACAATATTATTCAGTTACAAATTTGAGATAGTGCTGTTTCACGAGGTCATTAATATCAAATTTCTACCGATGTTAATTCGAATGAACGCATAGTAGTAGGATATTCCTATAGAAACTGACCATAAATAGTGCCATACTGTGTTTAATTTGAACTCATGTCTTTTGAACAAAACTCCCTATCTAGTTGATAAATTAATCAAGCTACCAGCGGCTAGTCTTCGTGATGTGTACACGTACTTTATGGATGTCTATTATTATCGTAGCGACACAATTATTGTAACATTAGATAAGAGAGGGCACTGGTAAGAATAAGAGATCACATTTAACCATACTGCTCTTTAGGGTACTGTAGTGATCTTGGCAAAAGCGAAACCGGTATATAAATTATAAAATCGTAATTTTTCTCAAAACCTACCAAATTTATAAACTAGAAGGATCCGGCTCAAGTCTTATCAGCTAACTAGTATTGATTGGATAATTTAAAAAATTAATTTTAATATACAAGTCAATCTTTGTGATTGTGAAAATAATATTTGACTTATAAGGTAATGCGCCATTACCTTTTGTACCTTGTGTAAGAATAAGCCTAAATGGCGCTCTGTTGTTCGTGCCTACCCCGCAAGGGACTTGGCGTGAAGTTATGTATGTATGTATGTGTATGTACCTTTTGTATTCAGTATTACAATATGTATGTAGATTTGGAACCTTTAAATGTTATGTGTTCATCAAGAGACTACGTTATTTCTGTGTAGAATAAACTTGGGTACCCTCTATACCCTCTATGATATAATTTCATTTACTATGATAAAAAGTCCTCTGCTTAGCTCGGGCCTCGCCGTTTTTAAAGTCGGATTGATGAGTTTTATACATTGGTTATCTCGATGCATCTCATGCAAGTTATGTATAGTAATGGATATTTGAGTATTATTTCGATTACTTGACCACCGATGCGTTTTTCTCGTGGGTTATTAGTAATATGAGAAAAACTATTTAGCCAGTAGAAAATACGCATAGAAACACACTCGCAAATATATTAATTAACGATTAAAATCAGATAAGTAACTAGCATATGCCCGCGACTTCATTCACGGTTGACTTGAAATAACCGTAGAATTCCCGGAACAAAGTTCCGCAGCATTTAAAAAATAATGTAAGGTATCATTTTACTGAAAGTTATGTCGAAATAAGCCAATTTTTATGCACCCAAACAACTTCAAACCACTCCCGGGAAAATTCACGAGGGATCCGTGATATTTTTTATCCCGGGTTATTTACATTAACTATCGATTAGTAAAAAAATCACATTGGAATATTTTTTAATCTAGCCATTTTATATCATTCCCAGAAAAATTCTCGCGGGATTCTCAGGATAAAAAGTAGCACAGAGTTTTAATTGAATCCCGAACAAACAGACAAAAAGTCTAAAAAAAGTCTTGTCCAAGTTGAATTACGCTGATACAGTTTACGGACCTCGGCTTTTAACAAACTGATCGATTAATCCAGCGCGTTCAAATGCTTGTGCACGTTTTGTTTTTCAGTACCTCCAAGGAGCCACGTATCACAGTTTCTAAATAAGCATCATGTACTGAAAATGAAACTTAGGCGCAAACTGCATTTGGCTTGCCTTCTCTTTGGTGTCCTTAAGTACAAAGAGCCTCAGTACTTGTAAATTAAATCACTCGACTTTTACTTTTCGTAAGAACTTGAAGAATTACCTCTTAGATGAGCAACGGAAGCTAGAAAATGTCAATATAAATCTTTCTTATATAATATAATATTTTTTTCTTCTGCCTCTAACAATACTATTTCTGTTTATAAATATGTAATATATATCATGTGTATCATATATAATGAATATTTATTTTATCGTTATCCCCCGAATATTTGTTTGAATTATATGAGTTTATATTTATTTTATTATTATTCACACTATACGTATATATATATATATATATATATATATATATATATACATATAAATAACAGTGCAACATCCGCTCGTCCTAGGGTGTAGTTGAAAACCAGCATTAGGCATCCGCTGTTGCCTGGCACATGCTGAACTGCACCTATTTAGTACCATCGCGAGACTCTCTAATTATTATCACCGTACCGTGTAACTCATTCCATGTCTGTCTCGTTGTGTGTTTTCTAAATAAACGTCTTTCTTTCTTCTTTCTTTCTTTCTAAAAAAATTGCATCGTTCTCCAGCGTTATATAGTCTATTCTAGTTGGTTCTTTTTAATAGCTTTAATGTACAGACACGGTATGTTTAGAATTTTATAGATATCAGTGAAATGTAACACTAGTTTTGCTAAAACTCATATTGGTAAGCAAGCTTATTGTAGGAAAGATACATTAACATGTCATACAGATTTAATTTATTTTTATTCGCTCTAATACATTTGTAGTTTAAAAGAGAGAGAGAAAAAAACAATGTTTTGAGTTACGATTGTATTATTCAACTTTTCATAAAATTTCCAAACGGAGCTGGATATAAAAATAAACTCCAAAAAATTCTCAGTATTTCTTGTTTGAAATTAGCATGCTTTCTTCAGATGGTATCGATGGTAAACAAGCACGGAGAACAGGCACGAGCGGCCCTTTGGGAGAACTGTTCGATCACGGCCTGGATTCTTATTCGGCCGTCCTCATTCCAACCTGTCTCTATAGCATATTCGGAAGGTAATGTATTTTTTAAGTATATTCTTGTTTTGTTTTCGAAGTGACGAGTGATTACATGTTTTAATAAAGAATTCGTAACAAAAGCCCGTTTTAAATAAGGCAGTACGACTGACACATCCATAAAACGTGATTTGTAGCAGTATCGTAAACTTTCTATGAAATAAATATTCATTTTAATTACATAAAGTATATTTAATCCTGTTACTACTCAATAATCTTATACCTAGAATCACGATGTTTATTTTCTATTTACGTCATTCTTATTAGACTTAAAATCTGTGCTGCTTTTTATCCTGCGAATGCTTTAATGTGGCCAGATTAAAACAAAAATCCAATGTGATTTTTTCACTGATCCATAGCAAATTTTATACAATGAAATATGTAATACCCCGCGGAAATTTTCTCAGGAGCGGTTTGTAGTTGTTCGGGTTGCATAAAAATTAGGTTATTCTAACACAGTTCTCACTAAAACGATAGCTTACATTCTTTTTTTAATGCTGCCGTACGTTTTGTTCCGGGAATCCCGCGAAGATTTCAAGTCAAGCGTGGATGAAGTCGCCGGTCTATTCTAGTTATAATATATTATAATACTTGCTTCGTTTACATAATGCCATTTCCATGGCAGCAGGCAAGCAGGAAATTGTTGAAGGAAGTGGATAGTAAATAATTTGTAAAAGCAATTTATTTGAACATTCGGTATTCCCGCCGCTCATTTCCATCTTTACCTTACCTGCTTGTTGTCGTGGAAGTGGGCCTAACGTTCATAAGGGGTAAGCTATTTTATTGTTATTTCCTTTACTATGTGTCTTGGTTTCCTGTCATTTAACTTCGCTGAATTCAGACATGATAAATTGTATATACAATAACTTTCTGTTTGATTTCAGAGATGAAGTAACCCCTATTAGGTTTTTCTTTGTGGTATGGAATATTTTCCTGAATTTCTATCTCACGCACTGGGAGAAATATAACACGGGCGTTATGTTCCTGCCGTGGGGATACGACTTCACTATGCTGGTAGGTAAACAATCGGACTGATAATTATAATTTGTGTAATCAGACCAAATTCTGAAAACTAACTTTAATTCCGTGTATTCTTAATAACTTTAATTTCAACTAGATGTGCCAGTGAAACTGTTCGTTGACATCATCATAATAGTGTTTAAATGTTCTTTCTAATCTCGAAAATAGTTTACTACAAGACTAAATGGAAAAGCCAAAAATTATACTGTAGCCTTTTTTGGCTGAATAAGAGATCAAAATTAATAAAACTGATCTTTTCGGATAATCGATGTCGCTGGAAAGGTTTTTGAAAAATAACCTTTCCAGTCAGATGAAGGGGTTCTGCAAAAAGAGTGCAGTCAGTTGTTTTATTTTTAACGAGATAGGTAACGCAATAGTTCCCTTATGGAAATGGCCACGAGCGACGGTCCACTTAACAACAAGTAGTCGTCTGCCAGTTTGCGTAAAAGCGAACATCAAAAGGTTCAAACTTCCACGTCCCAACTAATTTACCGGGAAATAACAAAGCATGTCAATAAAATAATTATATGCTCTACCCACCAGAGGCCAGCGATAAAATGAAAAAATAATAAGAGAGAAGTATTGGGTACATTTGTTTGGTGTGACATTGTAGGGCTCCTGTATTCTACTGTTGGTGACTTCAGTGATCGGGCCGAAGGCCTGGCACGTGGAACTGCCCGGCGGCATCACGCCCGGCATCGCCTTTGAGTTTGTCCTCTATTTCTCAGCCATACTCACCAGCCAAACAATCATACTTTGGAATATTTATAAGTAAGTGAATTATAAATTCTTCTATATTATTTAAGTTATATGTAGTTTTTAATGTAATAGAAGTAGTGGTAATTCTTTTTTCGTCTGTTGTTACAATTTTAGCCTTAGTGTTTTTTCTTCTCTGTGTGTGTACCTATTTTTGTTATTATTCCATTTTGCCTCTGTATGTCACCGAAATGACCCTAAGAGAAGATCAGAGGTTGACAACCAGCAATCTGCTGAGCTAAAGCCAATGCCTTTTTATGTTTGTTTCTTTTGACGTTCTCTGTGATAGTGAAGTCTTAGCCAGCGGAAGACACTGGAACACTGAGGCTCCGGGTTCGATTTTTGGCACGGTAAATTTCGCAAACGAATACTATTGTATATTACCCATAAAAAAAGCGTAACATACTTAGCTAGGGGATGTACAATGTGTGTGTGTTATTATTATTAGTTATTTATATCCCTCCATGGTTTTTTAATTTATTTAGTATTTTTACACTGTATGTACCTAGTTCTAAATAAATATTTTTTCTGTCTTTGCTACGTACATAAGCAGCAGTAAACAGATATTTAGGAACTAGGTTCTCAAAAATGTAGGCGGCGCATAGCTTTCTTGCCTTCAAATAAACATATAAAAATAGTTTACTTCACGGAACACGCGATGAAAACAGTACGTAATGCGCGATTACACCATAAATGCTATAAAATTATTGTCATTTAAATATCTAATTTTGTGTCCTTCATCATTTTGTCGTCAACAATGACTTAGCAACATTTGTGTACTTTAATAATAATCGCAACTAAATCGTCGTGACTTACCAAAATTATACAAGATTCTATTGTTTTATAGAAGTTTTCAATTATATCATATACTACCACACTCAAATGTGGAATATCTATTAACCAATAAAAGTGGTTACCATCGCCTCTAGTTGGTCGCAACGCCAGGAGCGAAGTCAACGCGTTTTCAGCCTCTGGGATGGTATAAGAGGAATGTGATATTGCGAAAAGATAGGAAAAATAAGATAGGTAGGATGTAACCGGAAAATGAAATAACAAGAGTGGGCCATCGGAACTTTCACTCATCTTACGACACACTATTATCACATTTTCCTGTCGATTTTCATTGAGATTGTGGTATGACATCGATTGATCCCGCCCAAAGATAATAATGATACCATCAAGGTCCTAATCAAGATTATGATTCCAGCATGGCTCTACACGTCTAAACTTTCGGTGTTTTATTACACGTAAATTAAAATACTGATTATCAGTTCGTAGCTAGGTATATTCACAAATTACCTTACTCTAGGTAATTTGTGAACATAGATCTTTGCAATATTATGGTCACAAATTGATGCTTAACACAACAAGTTGAAAAATAATTTTTAATTGCTCTTAAATGTAACCATCCTTTGCGTTCTAAGTGACTGAATGAAATGTCAGTTTACGTAAAATTAGTAATCTGTATTTAAAATAAAATTGCTTTAACTGATGATTGCAGGTCATACCGCGATCACACTGGCAAAATGCGTTCGTTCACCGAGGCCATTCGTCCTTTAGTGCCGTTATTCTTGTTTTTCGTTTTGAGCACAATTTGGGCACTTTATTCACCAACGGACATTATCAACCGTGGACCTCGACTCTTCTACATACTGATTGGCACGATTTTCTCAAATATTAATGTGAGTAGAATTTTCAGGTTGCTGGACGTAGACCTGTCCAAGTTTTCTACTGCATATCCCGTTCCTCTGTCCTCACCCACTCTCCATGGGCGACTTTGTCGGTCTATCAGGCCGTAAGGCACCCTACACTACGTTTGATGAGACTCCATCAAGCATCTCTACTCCAGGCCTCGTCATGGCCTTGAATATAAACCCTTTTATTGCCAGAAATTCAGCATTTAAGTAGTTGACGTCCATCATGATACGTTACATTCTTAAGCTAATATTTAAAGGATTCTTTTTAATCTAGCCATTTTAAATCGATCCTTTATGTCTACGAATATGGTGTCGACAAGCGAAAACCGCATCGAAATCGGCCCAGTAGTTACTCCGTGCACCCCAACAAACAGACAGAAATCTTAGCGAGTTGCATCGTGTTTTCCATCGTTTATATAGGTATAGGCCTGGTATATTTAGAATTTTATAACATTATAGACAAAGAACAACTCTAGTAGCCAGTACTTTAAACACTCATTCCCAAAAAACGCAAATCTTGAGAAATAGTATTATAGTTTATATCTCAAATATGTTAATTATTTGTGTTAGTAACTGGCATTTTCCAAAATGGTGATGGTTATAATTATTTCAGTGTCGCCTAATAGTGTCCCAGATGAGCGACACGCGTTGCGAAATATTTAACGGCTTGCTAGTGCCATACGCTTTGGCCGTTGCCCTGGCAATAAAAGGCCTTTCACCGAACAACGAGTACCTGTTACTGGCAACACTATGCATGGCCGC
This sequence comes from Dendrolimus punctatus, assembly GCA_012273795.1. NCBI lineage: Eukaryota > Metazoa > Arthropoda > Insecta > Lepidoptera > Lasiocampidae > Dendrolimus > Dendrolimus punctatus. The sequence goes on from CM022538.1 coordinate 9,250,116, forward strand.
AACAGTAGCTCACATCTACTATGGTACCAAAGTGGTAAGTAATGTTATACATCAAAATCCCTCTAGGAACAGCAGAGCCTGATCTAGGGGGGCTTTACCCCGGGCGAGCAAATTCAAACATTGCAAGCAAATACACAACTTATCACCAACGCAACTTTGACCACTGAGACGCCCAGTACTTTAAGCACATAACGTACGCATAAGATAAAAACCAGAGAAACACGCGTGTCCATCAGTGGTCGTGTGATGATAAAATGATGATAATGTTTAAGGAAGCGTTGCCAGATGACCATGTCAATTAACCCCCAAATTTTCTCAATATCCCCCAAAAATAAGGTTTTTGAGAAAGAACCCCCAAAATAGTTTTTACTTATTTTAAAGGAGAAAGAAAAAAGCAAAACCACCGTCGTAGCGAAAACGTCACCAATTACGTCATCATTTTCCCTCACGGGGCGCTCACAACGACCCGTGTCAATAGGTGCGTTAAATAACCATTCCACTTGAGTTTACGATTGTGACGCCGGCAAATAAGTGAAACGGAAAAAAACGCAGTTGTGAACGTGATCATTGTCAGTCTCTAAAGTAGGAAAGTAGCCTATGGGATACGACGCATACGAGTAGAGACGGCATAATAAATAAATAACTTAAATGAACGAACGAACGAATTGAATTATTAAAATGAATCATTGAATTGAAGTATGATTCACTAGTAGATAATTCTAAGATAAAGTAATAATACCGTATTGTGACTTAGATATAATAATTGTAGTGATGAAAATTGTGTTTGTAGATGAATTATTAATACCTAAAATATTTCTCCAAAATTTCTCACAACAAAATATTGCCCCCCGAAAGTCCCCCCAAAAAATCTTTACCCCCGAATCTCCCCCCAGACGTGAAAAAAACCCCAGAATTTGCAGGCTATCCCCCCCATCTGGCAACGCTGGTTTAAGGAAAAAATATAGACGAACGGAGGCGGCATTTTTCAAGTTTTGCCGTTTGCTTCAATTATTCGGAAGTTTGTTTCGCCGATTAAATTGATATATGTGGATAAATTGATATAATAATATGTGGATTTTAGGTTGTTAGAGAATTACAGGGATGCGTTTTCAAGAAGAATTTATTTACTGGTCACGCAAATTGTATTTCTTACCACTCTAACAAATATAATTTGCTTGACCCTCTTTGGTGTTACCAGTCTAAGAAACATAAGTTGCGCTACCTTTTAGTGTTACCACTAAGAAGTGAATAATTGTACAACCTTTTAGTGCTCCCATTTGAATAATGGTTTTGTGTCATCTCGCGACACCTTGTCGTAGACAGCCCCCCTTCGAAAACATTGAAGATCGTGGGTTGAGGAACAGTATCAATGCGAACTAAACGTTTGCCTCCACTTTAATTCTACGTACGACAGAAATGTAGAATGCACTATTATAGTCCGTGTTCCTTCAGGAACTGAAATATAATCCGGGTGTCAAGTCTCGTATGATTAACTATTTTCTAGGTAAGCATGCTCCATCTTTGACCGCACCATTGTATAATATTAAGCGTGATCGTAGTTAAACGCCAAAATATTTATCAAAAATAATTCTGTGTTGACATAGTCAGATCAAATCCTAGAGTCATGCTTATTCACACTAATCGAATTATCAGTAAACTAATTACACATATTATGATAAATCAGTGTGAATTATTTATATTTTTGTTATTATCTTTTACACGGCCTTGAGAGTTGTCGGACTGTTGGGATTGGTTTTTTTGAGATACTTAACCCCAAATGTTAGTTTCCGTGCTACATACAGTTATTGATACAAAATTTACGCAACCGAATGCGACATGAAAGCTATAGTTTGGGTTATAAATCACACCAGACTATCTAATTTTTATTTCGAATAGATCTTAGTAATTTATAATTTTAAGACTCACTGTGTATTTATGATGCACTATTGGATATACAATTATTGATTATGTCGTTTTCACACAGGTACAAGAAATGTGCAAGCATTTCAGAATCGATTGCTTCCATATCAAGCCAAAGATTAAACAGTGATAATATAAGACTGGATCTGATCTTAAAATGTAAATAAATTTATTTTATTGTTAACCCAGAGATGGTCCGACTTTTGAAAAATTTACTAAAACTGGCATGCCACTTTAATAGATGATACATACATAACTCTTAAAAATTGAATTGGTTTATCCTAGTCGGTCCATCTCTAACATATTGTTTTTAAGTCGACCACGCACTGTTTCACATTGAATGTATAAGGTGTTCTAAATAAATAATTTAGATTCAGTACCTCTTTGCAAGGCTTTTGAAGATTGTCTCGAAGCCCAGATTTGAGCCAAGGTCGCTCGGTTTCAATCAGTTTGACTTGCATTTACGCAACTAGCAATAACATGTCTGAGGTACAGTAAAATGCATCCTATGTGTAAATTTAATTCTCATTCATTCAAGTGTGATCAAGTGCATTTGTAATAACAAGGTCTTTCCATATTTTCCTATGTGGAGTTTCCAAACAATAAATATTTTCAAAAATAGTCTAATATTTATGTATGCCATACAGTACGGTAAAAGTTGGAAGTAGTTGTCAAAAGTTAGTAATAATACCATCAAAATGCGAACAATGTCGAGGGCTTCATAACATATAGGCGTATACGCAAAAATATCATTTTTTTGTTGTGTACTAAAAACTATGCAAGTTACAATTAAGAAAGTCTTACCAGTATGCAAGTGTACCTAAGAAGAAGGATAATCTAAATTTAACCCTTACACAATCAACTAGTTTTGTTTTAGTCCCAATTTTCTCCATTGTGTAAAACTGCACTTTTGTCTGTACGCCCATTTGTTATGAAGCCCTGGATATTATTTATTATTATTTAAATAATGTAACTCGTGTTAAAATTAAAATATCTTTATGCACTCCTGACCAACCGGGCTTAAAGACAAGCGACAAGACCTTTAGGCGTCGAGTTGTGGCATGCTTCATACATTTCATTACTTTTAGTTCTGTGGCACTGAGGGGCGTTCCCACTATGTCGTAATGATTAATTCATCATTGGACGACTGTCGTCTCTAGCTGTTCCCATTACAACGAACAAATGTTTAACGATCTTTTATCGTTTTACGACTGTCGTGCTAGCCGTTCCCACTGCAGAAAATGTAGACGACAGTAAGTCGTGTCGTTCTGTATGTGAACACCTTCATTTAAACATATAAGCCACGACACTTAATACTACACGACTATCTGTCGTCACGACATAGTGGGAACGCGCCCTTAGTAGCTGTAAGCAATAGAGTCAAGACAGTAGACAGGCAGTTAGGCTTAAATTTTGCGCGAGTTATTTTCATACAAAATTATTTTTAAATTTTACGAAGTCTTAGCGGTAATTGAATCACTTTATACGAATTTTATTTTATATGTTACAATAAAGTATGCCGTTTGCAATAGTTACGAATCTCAACTTATTGTGCTTGTATATGTATTAGTTTTATTGTATCTATATGTAACAAAATCTGAATAAATTCTAAAGTCAAAGACTTACCTATTAGTATAGTAAATTCGTTATTAATTCTTTATTATTGACTGAGGACCAAAGGTGGAATCGATTTAAATATTTTAAACGGTTACAAATATGATTTAAAAATTATTTATACATACAAATTGTATGGATTAAGCATTCCCAAAAAGAAGTTGATATCGACTTATTACTAATGTATTTAGTCACTATATACTGTGTAGTAAATCTCAGTAAAATATTCCTAGTCATTGTATTATAGCCGCTTTCTATACCTTACTATCCATTCATTTGCATCATAAAGTATATGATTTTTTAAATGATGAATTTGAATAATTTTTCTGCCATTGATAAGTAATAAAATAGTAAAGTATAGAAACGCGGCTCTGAATGTTTTGTATGCCATACATTTATTTGTGTTTGAATACGTTTTGTGATATTGTATTTAAAGTCACCATTCACTTCACTAGTTACGGATCTTACGTGTATATGTAGTTAAATTTTATAGGCAAGTAGGTGAAATTAGTTTTTGCCTTCTCTAAAACTTCTTGATGTCGTGCCAAACATGTGTTGTACAGTGGGGAAGGCTGTAAAGTGGATTCTGAAAAGCTGATTTACCTCGATCCAGTCACTGAGTTCAAATTCGAAGGAAGCCAGTTGAGTGCCGACTTCGTACTGGCGTCGTGTAAATTATTTCAAATTCAAATTTATTTATTTATATAAACTTATTTCTAGGCTTTATATAATTATATCTAAAACTTATAGTAATCGCACTTTTTTAATTAAAATTGAGAATTTTTTTAGCGGCACCCAACACAATTTTATTACAGGAACCTAAATATAATGGAATTGTTCATTAATTAACCTAAATCTGTGTGTGTGTGTGTGTGGTGTGTGTGTGTGTGTGTGGTGTGTGGTGTGTGTGTGGTGTGTGTGTGTGTGGTGTGTGTGTGGTGTGTGTGTGGTGTGTGTTTGGTTTGATTTTCTGATCTGAGGATCTGATTTAGAAATCAGTACAGCGCTACCAAGCCTGACTGACTTCCATATTCCCACTTGAATATTTTGAATCCAGTCTGTCCCCCAAATTAACAGATCGATCAATGTAAATCAGTCTTAACTGGCTTCCGTTTCGAATTGAGGCATATATTTAATAATCTTTGACCTAATTGCACTCGTGCCGATTTCCGAATGCATCAAAAATAATCAGACTAATATAATTCATTCCTACTCGGTATCCGAAAGAATTTTAGTTTTAAAATAATTTGGCCGTGTTTTAGTTCTGTTAAAAGAATTAAATGTTTATTTAGTTTACTATGTTTTTCGTTGAAAAGTTGGACGGTTTTATTCTAAAATAAAATATATGTACCCTTCATATACAAACAAATAAAATTAGACAATTACAAAACACGAAGTCCTGATGGCAAGGCACTCCCTTGACCCTTCTAAGCCAAATAACGTAGCTACGAATCATAGAAGCACGTATTAGTAAGCTGTCTGTCGGATGTTCACATTGTTAATTTTCTGCTCCATCTGGTATAATGTTAGTGACAAATGCCTTATTTATAGACGTCGTTGGTGGTTAGGTACATCTTAATATATATAAATCTCCTGTCACGATGTTTGTCCGCGATGGACTCCTAAACTACTCAACCGATTTTAATCAAATTTGCACACCGTGTGCAGTTTGATCCAACTTGAAAGATAGGATAGTTTTTATACCGTTGGAACCGGTAGGTGGCGCTGAGATCGGGTTCTAGAATCCTCTTAACAACGGGGAGCGATTTTGTTTTTGTGTGTTTGAGTGGGTCCCCGGATGGTTTAAATCCACAATTGGAACCGGTAGGTGGCGCTGGGATCGGGTCATATTTTTTCAGAGCAGGACAACGTCTGCTGGGGCCGCTAGTAGTTTATATATTATATACATTGTTATCATTTTGTACATTACACACATGATTTTTACTATCAATTATTACACTAAATAAATTCTGTTTAAATGTCTTAATCAAGTTAAAGTCCAAATAAAGTTAGATATTATAGCAATTTTTTTAATTAATTAGTAATTAATCTAAATACACAATTTAACTAGAACTTTATTCAAAAAATTATCTTTAATAAAAACAAGGTATACATATGTTATCTGTCAATGTTTAACGTCATTAATAACCCTTAGCTAAATTTGCGTGATACAGCCAATAACGCTAACATCATACTCGTACATACCATATGAAGTAAGGACATTTACAATTACAATGACTGTACTTGTGATAAAGGTAACCGTAGTAAGGGGGAACATATCAATCCAAGGTGGACTTGTATGTGTGACGAGTATAGTATAATACAGTAGTTTTAGTTTCCCTGAAACGAGGAGGACTGGAAAGAAGGACTAGGAAGTTTACGACTTGTTATTTATTATAAATCTACTGGCGTGTAAATAGTTGCGGCTATATTATATTTAGTTCATCTGGGTAAAATACAGCCTTCGCCACTGCTGTTATATATGGAAATAGTGTTACACATAATGTAGAATTCCTAGTAGAGGTATATTTAAGGTGTAAACTATTATCAGGAAATTGTGTTTCGAGTATCAAGAAGAACTGACTACAATAGATAAATAATTAATTTAATTTAGTTTTGTAAAGACGGATTAAACCTACGAAATTTCTATAAATACGTGACTTTGATATTTATAAGTTTGATTGACTTCATTTCCTGGCGATGACTGAGTAGTGAACTTGGATAAAGGCCCTAAGATGGTCAGGGTTGGGCAGTATTTGAAATACGTAATTGAAATACAAATACGTATTTTGTATTTGTATTTCAATTACTTCTTAAAAATGTAATTTGTATTTAGTATTTTAAATACCTGACGCTGAGGTATTTTATATTTAGTATTTCAAATACTTATGGCTTCAAAATACAATTGACAAAATACTTTTAGCTATCTTATGATATATGATGGATGGTGTTCTCAGAAAATAGCGCTCGATAGCTTTCATAAGGAAAACTGTGACCGCTAAATATATATTAGGTACGTTCAGCAGTACTGGCCATTTAATTAAAGTTAAGATATATAATTTCAAATTAATTTTACTTTGAAAACCAGGATGCTCTTTAAAAAAATTGTCATTTGTTTATTGATTAGCGTTATGTTTTCATCGCATTAGAATGTTTTTCGTCACTATGAATACGTTAAAACTTCGACTAACTTTGATATACTAGAGTTTAGCCCGCGGTTGCGCGCGGGTCAACCTCTAGTGTATACCTCTTGTTAATAGAAGTTGCGTCACAGGTCACATTGTATTACATTTTTATGTTAGTGTTATTTCCTCTGAATGAGACACTTAATTTTAAATCGCAAATTATCTTATAAATACTATCTACTATCCCGCATGAAAAGTATCTATGCCCATTTTATATGTATTAAAACTACATATATAGATCAAAATAACCAAAACGACGAAACCGACCAATTCCACGAAATCGACCAGTTACATTAATTCGACGAATCGACGAAATCGAACAAATCGACTAAAAAGACCAAATAGACCAATTCGACCAAATGCCAAATTGACCAAAATACCTAACCTACTTTTTGGGATAACGTTTACATAAATATATCCCATTGTCCAGATGAAAAGTATCCCATGTTGACGAAAATCACATATCACAAAGAATGCTGTTACCTATGCTACTTTCTGGGATACATAATGCTATCCCAAAACTTATCCCATTATCTGGGATTAAATTATCCCTTGTCCACCCTCGGTATTAAAATTACATATTTACCTGATTTCAACTAAATCGGTTCAATACTTTTTCCGTAAAAGCTTAACAAACAGAGAGTTAAATATACTTTTATCTCGGGAATTATCCCATTTTTCGTGGTATAAAGTATTCTATGTTCATTCTAGGCATCGAAAATATATGTACTGAATTTCAGCCAAATCGGTTCAGTAGGGATTCTGTGAAAACGGAACGGACAGATAGACATAGTTAATCTGTCATTTATAATATCAACTAGAGTTTACTCTAGTGCGTGCTTCTTGTTTAAAGAGCAGGCGTTAATACAGTTTACATTATACTAAATTTTTATGTTAGTGTTATTTGCACTCGGAAGTATAATTTCATTTTATATCGCAAACTATCCCATCTACCGGCATGAAAATGATTTATCTCCATTATCGGTATTAAAACTACTTTTAAAAAATTCGAGCACTGATCCAGTATTCCTAGTAGTTTTTGCGTGAAGGCTAACAGACAGTCAGATCAACTAATAATCGCATTTTTTATAGATGATAAATTTTGATGTCTATAAACTTGAGAAATGCTTGGTCCAATCCAAACTTTCATTCTCCAAACTGTCCTAGTTTAATTTATCTATCCTCCGTCTATGAAAACTACATGAATAACAAAAAGGACATAAAAAGGCAAAAAGGACAAAAAGGATTACAATGACTAAAAGGATAAAGATGACCAAGATGACCCAAATGGCAAATCACAAAAAAACCTATCCTACTTTTTGGGATAACGTTCACATAAATCTATCCGGGATTAAAAGTATCCCTTGTCCATCTTCGGTATTAAAATTACATGTTTACCGGATTTCAGCCAAATCGGTCCAATACTTTTCCGTGAAAACGGAACAGGTCGACAGACAGTTACTTTTGTATTTATAATATTAATAAAGATAAGTCGGAAAAAGCAGCAAGCAACGTCAATGACGTTTACGGAGCAATCGCTACAAACGAACGCACCACGCGTTATTGGTCTAGCCGCTTCCGTTCTGGTAATTTCGACTTAAAAAAGAACTTGGTCGACAATGATGAATTAAAGGAGATTGTGGAAGCTGATGATACTCAATCTATGGCTGAATTAGTAGGAGCTTTCGACATTAGCTTCAAAACAATAATATTGGTCCATTTGTGTCACATTGGCAAGGTAAAAAAGTGCGTGCCGCACGAACTCAATGATCGCCAGCGCGAAGTATGCGTCGAGAAATGCTTTGCACTTGTCAACAAGCACACAAACGAAGGAATTTTACCGCACTGTTGCCTGCGGACAAATGGATTTTGTTTGACAATCGCAAGCGCTCAGCAAGTTGGTTGGATCCTGGTTCAGCACCTAAAGAATACCCTAAATGAAACCCCTAGAAAAGTGACGCCACTGTTTGGCGATCTAGCGCCTAGTGTGATTAATCAAAGCTTCTGCACACAATGATGAGAAGCTCGGACGTCTTTAACCACCTTTAGTCAATCGCTCGTCTGACTCCTGCACGACACCTTATACTGCACAACAGACGATCTCCAAGTTACAAGAGCTGGATTTGGAAGCTCTCCGTCATCTACTGTACTCACCAGACCTAACACCCACAGACTTCCACTCTTTACAGAACTTCTATAACTTCTTAGCGGGAAAAAACTACAATACCCAAAAGGTAGAACAAAATGCTTTTAAAGAATTTGTTCTCTCCAGCGTCCACCTAATCTATTCAAGAAGGGCAAATAAACTGCCACTGCGTTGGCATACTTGCATTGTTTGCATGGGTGATTACTTTGATTATTGGAATAAAAAAAATTATTAAAAAATACGTTAATTTAGAAAAAACCGGAAATTTCATAAGTAATTTGTATTTTAAATACAAATATTTAGTTAAAACACTGTATTTTGTATTTTATATTTTAAATACACGACCTGAAAGTATTTTGTATTTTAAATACATGCGAGAAAGTGTTTTATAATTTGTATTTCAATTAAAGCAAAGCATGTATTTTGCCCAGCCCTGAAGATGGTGATATATTAGAGCAGGTGCCACAAGTAATTTGAGTATGCAAAATATGAGCACCGCACTATATAAACAGTCGCACAGCCCGACCCGGTTCCTTTTAATAATGGCTACAGAATCCTAAAAAATGGACTATCGCTAAAGATATTTGATATAAATAATCGGCAGACAAACACAGATATTGTATATCCCTATATTAAGCAAGTTACGCTTGTGGTATGGGTAATATACAACGGACTGCTCTAGGGCCGATCCCAGACAACCAGACCAAAATAACGGAGAAAATACGTTTTCGAAATTTACAATAACCAGGAATCGAACCCGAAGCCTCTGTGTGGCAGTGAGGTAGGCCGACAAAGACTTAGCCCGCTCAACCACAGAGGCCGTCTAAATAAATAAAAATATCTAAGGTGAAGGCGTATAAAAAACGACAATAATCCAGAATCATAATATTATTTATTGCGGTACTCATAGTTATTTCGCATATTCAACTACGTTTGGTATCTGCTTTATATTATTATGTTGCGGCGTCGGCACATGCAGCCAATATGAGGGTACCTGTATACCTAGGGTTGCCAACTGTTTTTGAAGAAAAAATATTTTTTTGTTATGTTGTAAAATATAGTACTTTGAGAAATTTAGGGGATTACATTTACCAAGTGTACTTAGTTGTTGCTTTGGCTAGCAAAGATCTACTATTTTTTACATAATCATGAGAATCTAGACAAAAAACGCGAAAATGGAATTAGCGATAAAATTATATGTAGTATCATTTTTTTATAATATATAGTACAAATGGTAAAATATAGGACGATACCGATAAAAAAACAAGCATTGGAAAAGAATTTTGGTTTGTGATTTTTGTCTGTTCAGTATGACGTAGGCTACCTTTTACTGGAAAAAATATTTACACCAGAAGGGTAGAAAAAAAACAAATAGTTTCGCAAACTCTACATTAATGAGAGCCTGCAGATCAAAGCAAGTACATGTATATTTTTTTTAAACAATTGCGTAGCAATACAAAGACAGGTGAAAGTTCAAAACTTCAGAACTATTGTATGTAGGTCTTAGGAGTAGCTTGTGATAGTATGTGTCTACCACATAAACAATCCTATGACACTTTACTTATATTTATTTATTGGCTAACAGTCTTCTGCCATTATTTTAAGTGATATTGTTTGGCCAGTTAGGTTCAATGCTTTTTGTCTCGACATCATTAAATGATTTTAATTAAGTAAGTTCGTATGTTAGGTGATATCTACAGGGCGTTCCATTAGGGACTCACAACGACCACGTTCACGACCGCGATTTTTGCCGTTCCACCTGCTTGCGGACGTTACAATCCCAAAAGCTAGTGGAACGGGTTATGGGGCGTTGATGTCATTAATGTCATACGCAAATGTCATTGGTTGATATGAAAATCGCGCCTTTTTCAATGTGTAGGGTTGACTAATTTATGTTAAAAATATATAGCTATTTATACAAAATGTCCTTAATGGGTCAATTGGGTATCGGCTACTTCATCGCGATAATAATTTAAAAGAAAGCAATTCGCCTAGCTCAGTTGAAGAGTGGACGTTAAGTTTATAAAACGTAATACTAAAAAACGTGATCTCAGGCCACGTATTACACAATATAAAAATATAGTTGATCGTTATTCAGATGAAGAATTTCAAAGCCACTTTAGACTTTCAAGAAATACATTGAATTATCTATCTATCTATAGTTCTGAATTCTGAGTTATAACTCTTTCGTATAATTCTGCAGCAAAAGCTATGTCTACAAACAATGAATTTCTCATTAATTATATAATTATATTCAAGTCAACAGTAATGAAAACTGATAAGAAATAAATTATGTAAATAAATGTTAATAACAAATAAAGGAAAATGATAGGTAGCTGTTCAAAATACATTAAAATTAATTTTACAAAATTAATAAAGAAAGATTTTTCATTCGCCATTTTGTTTCAAAATTTGCGCCTTTGTCAATATATCGACAAGAGAGAATTAATGCTCTGTGGTCAACGCCCACTTCGACCCACCTTTTGACATGGGTTGTTGCGGGCGTTGTGTGATCGAAAATGATGACGTCATTAGTGACGTTTTCGCCACGACCGCAACGCTCGCGGTCGCCTTGTGGAACGGCTAACTGAGCATTTTGGGCGTTGTGCGTTACTAGTGGAACGCCCTACTAGTTTATACATTTACAGTTCCTTTTTTAAAAGATCTGGTTTTTTTTGATAAAATAAATTATTGTTTAACAGCGACTTCATCTAAGGGAACGCACCCACACTACATGACCCATTTTTTAACCTCCTTCCTCCTCCGTGACCACCCATTGTATATGCCAAGACCTCCCCCTCTAATTTTCACGTAGTAATTAATAAATATTTTGTTTTAAATTATGTTGTGCCGACAGAGTCCGTCAGTTGACGTCCCGCCTTATGTATGTCAGTGTTGCCACCTATGACTTTAAAAAGCGCGAAACACTGCGCGCCTTATTTAAATATAGCTCGGAAAAGCACGAGTATTAGAGGGTATCGACGACGCGACGAAAACCTAAGCCCCCAACCATGGTGTTTTGAAGACCCCCTCTTCCCCTCAGAACGGGTCACATAGTATGGCTACGTTCCCTACTAAGTACGAAAGGTTTATCAACTTTTCATAATCAAAGTTTGAATAATTATTTAACATTAAGGATTTGGATCTATAAAAACCTATTTGTTCGGTGAAATATGATTTAGCTATAAAACAATATATAAATAAATGTTATTAAAATTGGGCACACTCACACCATTTTTTATTTGACATGTGCAGGGGACCACACAAGTGGCAGCCCTTTTTAACTCATTGTACTGGGTTTCATTTTTTTTTATACAAATATTTGAATACTGATTGCTAGATTTATAAAATTATATACATTTTATTTTACCTAAAATCATTTTGATGGGCTAAACAGCGATTTGGATGACATGACATCTTAGACAGAAAATTAGATTAGCTCTTAAGTGTTTCAAAACATAGGATGCCACGAGAAATTCTATGTTCTGTCAATAGGACAAAACATAGAATTTATTTTGTATATTAATTAAACATGAAATTTGTTCTCCGTAAAATTTATTGAAACACTAACCCTTGATGTGGTCGGTTAATGGCCGGTTCCTTTATCTTACCAATTGTTAATTAACCTATTGGGTAAAATTTCACATGAGCTCCATATATGTAATATCAAAATTCAACCGATGGTAGGGCAGGTGGATGAATAGTAAATAAGTTATGGGTTTTAATAATATAATAAAGGATTTCTGTTTATTGTCATTTAGATAAATTAAAATGTATGTATTCCACAGGAATTAACTTATTATATTTGAAATAATTTACAGGCAATATTAAGTAAACTGTATATTTATTTATTTTTCCAGTTTTATATTTTTATATGAAACTCAATTCCATAAGGATAACTGTGTTTGTATTGTCTCTTGCCAAGCACTTGTTATCTCACATGCAATTTATTAAAATTTTGGTTGGTATGCTTTGTTTTACTTAATAAAACTTATCCAAATTGATCAGACTGAAAACTTTATTACAAAATAGTTACAATTTATATTGCAAATAACACTTTATTACAAGGAACAGATTAAAGCAATTAACATAATGTACTAAGGGTTTCATTGATTTCATCACCTAAAGATAAAAGTTTCCTCCACTGATCGGGAGTCATACTGATTCCTTTCTTTCCAGGCAACAATTCACCATTCTTCTCATAAAATTCTCTTATATCTACATACATTTTTCCTTGAACTCCCTGAGCTTAACAAATCTTTTTCCTGCTATGACCCATGTGGGTTCTTTATCATCTGTCTTAGAGCCCATCTTAGCCTTTTTTTCTGGTGGAGCATTTCTCTGTAATAAAAACTACTGATCAGCATGCTGTTCTTATATCTTGCTATTCAATCATATATATAAAGCTCATACAATGGTTAACACAACCAATGGTCATATGCAGTTACATCTAAACAATGAGCACAAGAGTGAACAACAGTGTTCACCCAACTGCATTTGAAATTGTATTTAGGTTATAGACCTAGTTTCATTTGTTTAATTTTATGTTGCCCTGCTACTCAGATATTAGGTACTCTAATTGTAAGTAATAGGTAGGGGTAAGATTTACTCTTGCTGCAACCCCTATAGTTGGGAGTTTTTGAAAAATTATTTTTTGGCAAACTTTGATCTGAAGGTAACCTAAATAACTGTTCTAGTCATTAACCTTCCACCACCTATCACAATAATATTAGTAAAAAAATAGGTGAGTTTACCAAAAATTAATATTTTAAGAACTCTGGACTAAAGGGGCAGAAAGGGTAAGTATACCTTCCCCCCACCTACCCGCCATCCAATACTTATTTGCGTACCGGAAAGAACTCTGGACTATAGGGGTTGCAGAAGTATAAATCTCCACTACTTAAAATACATGTATTGAATATCCATAAATTTACCTTTCGTTGTTTATATTAAAGCAGAAGAGAAGAATAAGGGGTTGGGTTTACATATATATCCCCGGATGATTTTAATGGTTAATGTGTTTAGGAATATATTTAAGACTTATTTATAACAACTGAAATTGGTTTAGAGTTGAAAAATACATATTCAATTAATTATCGAAGTTGACAATAATCTGGTAATTTTGTCACAAAGACTTTTTTGTGCACCGGAAAGTGTACATTTTGAAGAAGACGGGATTTATTTAAATAGGAGACTGTATGTATCCGAAAATTTAAATATGTGGAGTTTTAAACAGTTGGTAAGGTTAGATTTTGTGTAGACCAAAGCGCCATAACCGACTGGTAACCATTCACTATTTATCTTATGTATAAGTGAAATATTAGTGAAAAACAAAAGTGAGGTTAATTGACAAAAACATTAATAACTCAGGAACTATACATTTCCGCCACATAGAGTTGCAGAAGGGGTAAGTTTTCCTCCCCCCTCCACCCCCTCATTACTTATGATTACGGGGACATATATGTAAATCACACCCGAGATAAGTTTATGGGTTAAGTAATAAGTGAAAGATTTATGTTTACTGCAATCTCTTGCATCGTGCCATTGTCTCGTTTCTTAACCTCCAATATTAATAACCATACTGAATATACGAATAGCACTACGGGAAATCTATAGATATTTTATTTAGATCATTTGTTTTAAACAACAACGCCTGTACTACCTACTCAAAATATTAACTCACATCAACAGGACCATCATCGCTATCACTGCTGCTAGAGCTTTCTTGCTTCTTTTTGTTCTTTGGCATAGTTTTCAGTGGCTTATAATTTTGTAAGTATGAAGTAGAATCAGAAACTAAACTTGTCCAATTTTGTAATCAATTAAAAAACGCCGGTTCAATATTTTAAATTTTTGACAACGCAGCACGCACAGTAATAACTGAAAAAAAAAAAAAAAAAAAAAAAAAAAAAAAAAAAAAAAAAAAAAAAAAAAAAAAAAAAAAAAAAAAAAAAAAAAAAACAAACGACAACAGAAATAATATAACAATAGAAACGTCAGGGACATGGACAGATATTCAACATATTAATAAGAAGTTTAAAAAAAAAAAAAAAAAAAAAAAAAAAAAAAAAAAAAAAAAAAAAAAAAAAAAAAAAAAAAAAAAAAAAAAAAAAAAAAAAAAAAAAAAAAAAAAAAAAAAAAAAAAAAAAAAAAAAAAAAAACAACATTATTAATTATTATTTAGGTTTATGGCTTGGCAGCTAGGCCTTTAAGCCAGATCTTCGTTTACAATATAATTTCTTCATTTTCATAAGCCTATGTGTAGCACAGCTGAACTGTAGGTAATCAGCTAGTGCCATTCAACGGAGTTCCTGTGACAACTCAAAAGGCCACATTTGACTATACAGTTCACATTTCTCACAAAACACATAGTTACTACTCAAAAACTATCAATATCCTACAACTATTGTTCATATTAGAGTAATTTTACACATTTGTAGAAAATAAAACTGCACAGCACAACATCTCCTTTCAGTTCCCGCCAAAAACTCTCAAGGATAACAAAAAAGTAAAAACTATAGGTAACAATTATTCTGAATCTATGTAGCTATTGACAAAACCTACGAAATAGCCGTTGTTCAGGAAAATGGTATGGCTATTCGTGTTGTCCATCAGCGCACTAGCTGACTACTGATTTGCGAATAAAACCTACACCTGATAAGCAGCGGAGGCTATTCAATGTACTCTGGGGCAGAGGGTAACCAACCGAATTTCAAAACTCATTTCCTTCCGGCTAATGATAGTTGAATAATCGTATAAAAAACATTCGGTTGCTTTTGGCTAATGAATTGCCAACCGACACGGCGTCTGACTGCTAGCCATAAACTTAATATTTTCAGTTTTATTTGACAAACAACTAGCCAGCTAGTGAGTGGATGGTGACCGCCGACGGCCAAGTCTTTTATCAGTTTTCGATTTTATATGATAAGTATTAGTCAGTTGATGATAGGTTTGATAACGGTTGTATAGCTAGTTTGTAAATTACTACTAATTAACAGTGTTTCTCAGTTTACGGCTAAACTGAGTCAGTATTCACTAGCGGTGAGTACCTTAAAAAAATCTATAAACATAGCCATCCTGCTAAAGGTTTTTCAATAGCTAGATAAAAAATACTTAAACGTTTTGACTAATGGGTGAATGACTCACCAAACGATAGCTATCGGAAAACGGTTAAACTGTAAACTTGTCAGTTGACTGTTTTCAATTTTATTCCACAACCATTAGCGTGTTGGCAAAGTCGATGACAACTTTATCGTGGCTGTTTTGTAAACGACGACTATCTGGCATAAGTTCATAAGCATATACAATACCTAATTATACCTATTAACTGTCACTGTCAATCAACTAAATAAAAAAATAAAATAAAAAACTATTCATAATGTCGAAAATAACCTATAAAGTATAATTATAAATAAAGTCGTATAAATGTTAATTCGGAAAGGAGAAAAATATATATAAAGTAATTAATAACGTTGTAAGGGGAGAAAATTCAATTTCATTTATGTACAATATTTTTATTTATCCGATTGGAAGTGAAAACGATTGTGAAATGTAACTGAATATTTCTTACGAAGAAAGATAATGGAACCTTGGAACAATGCTACTTTATTAGCACCGCCAGTCCACACTAGTAAGATAAAAGCTAGTTTTGGTTAGTAGTTAATTATAATGTCTCATTTATGAATCAACCCATTCATAATATATAGAATATAATGACAAATGTGTATTTTTCAGATTCCAATGAATTGAAACACATATGCGATAATGTAGTAAAAATACTCTCAAAACAGTCTCCACTTCATAAAGAAGGCGCCCTTTGCTCAAGGTTTATTTACAAATTTGATAAGAAATTTCGACACGATATTGGCTATCGGCATTTCAAAAAGGTATACACGGCTTTAAAAAGGTATCTCAAAATTAATTTACTCAAGGAGATTGAAAATTTACTTCTGCATTACCAACCGAACAAGATGAATATTATTACCCGACTAGACAAATGCTGGAGTATGTATTAGTAAAACTACTGACCTTCTCTAAAATAATGTTAAGGATGAATGTATGTGCCAAACAATCGGCAGTCTTTTACTTAGATAGAATTAAGAGAGGAGAAACTCATTGGATGTGTTTAATGCCTTATGCTCTAATGAGCAGAATTTGGTCTATATCAAAGGTGTACTGCAGCATTCCGCACAATGGTATACAAATTTTCATAAATATGTAGATAAATTACAGTATAAAGGAATGAGACATTTACCAGAAGGTTATACATTGCCTGAAGATATCAAGATGTGGTTGGGTTTAAAAGGCCTCGACAATCTAGGCAGATTTGAGTGGAGTGAGAAGAAATATATTGTAGACCCAACATTGATGAGCAATGAAGATACAGATGGATTTTTTAATATATTAGGATTTGTAAGTCAATTAAATGAAGATGAAATTGTTATTGACAAACATGAACCTTCTGGTGTTGTAATTGTAACTTCCCAACTGCAAGTGACAAGACCGAGTTCAATTGATCAAGGAGAAGTGGTGTGCAGAGAAAGTTTTAATGTTTTACATAATTTTCATAATAAAATGAAATATAGTAAATGTAATCATACATTTGAAACAATTATAAATACCCTATCATTGCAAGAATTCTTTGATAAGGAAGAAGTATTTCGAAATGATAAAAATAAATTGTCATTAACAAACCACCTGAGTCTAATGCAGTGGCATGCACTGAGAAAAGCATTACTTAATGCCTGCAGCATAGTAGGGAATGATAGGAAAATTCAAAGAAAACTGAAAAATATCTGGCAAGAGAAATGTTTAGATTATCTTTAAAAAAACACTAAACTAATGTTATTAAGATATTTATTACTTTTATAACTACTATACATTTACATAGTAAACATTACAGCACCATCCCTTATGTATATAGCTCATTTTCAAATGCAATACAAATTTTACATACAAAGTAAATAATTTATTTTCAAGCAATGTATTGGTTTTAAGTCCACTCAAACTTCAATGTAAACTGTACTGACTGTTCATTTTTATAGACTATTAATGCATCATTGAAAAATAAAGCTCATTAAATTAAACAACTATTCCAATGCTTTCTCTTTTAACATTGTGCAGTGAAAATTATCCAATTTTCACAAGCACACAATCCAGATTTGTTAACACTTTTACAAGAATTGCATAATGGAATGATTACATTATTTACATAACAACTTAATATAGGTAGCAACACTGTATTACAATTATTTTTTATTAAAAGCAGTGCACATTCAGGTACAATTCATTTCGAAATTTCTAACCATTATTGTAAGGCAACCCTCACTTTGATGTCGGCTTAACTTCATTTACAATAGGTATATGATATTCAATATCATTGCAATTTTACAATATCATAGAAAATTGAGACAAGAAAGATTAAGAAGCTCTCAAGAGCTATATTCTCACTTGAACCATATTTCTGTGGTTTCATCAATACTGCAAAAAATTATATTCAATACAGCAACCAGTCTGATGATTACATATACATTAGTGATCATATTCACATCCATGCTCACTTATCACCCCATACTATCTCTGGATACAACAACCCACTACTTGCATGCTTTGCCTTGCGTATATCATGTTCTGACAATGCACGTGTCCTGCGTAGACTGGGCCTGCCCGTTAGTGAAATTGCATAGATCTATACCTTGTTTTTCATATAAGATACATTTCTGGATAAAATTATAGTTAAATTGTGATTAGAACTAGATGATTAATATAAAACATTGTCTACTGTAATATCCAGGGCTTTTTTGTGGGTGCACGCGAGGGCGCACGCAGTGCCCTTAAAGGAAATTTCTAAAATATGAAAAAATTGCCATAAAACTAAAATTGTAAAACAATCAGTTTTGGTAACCTTTAAAAAAAAGTTTTATGGTTGAAGCTGAACAAACAAAAAAATATAGACTTACAACTTTTGAGAATAAGTGTGCCCCAAAAAAAGGCCTGGTAATATCTAACTTTAGATATGGCTCAAGTGGTCTAAAACATTTAAACAATACTAAATTGTGTAATTGTTTGCAAAAATCCTGTTTATAATGTACGAAAAAGCTGAAGGAAAAACAATGTTAGTGGTAATAGCTGACAATTGACGCTGTGATTACGTGAGGTGCAATTGTTGACAACACAGCAGCGTCCATCTGTGAACCAACACTTGATTGGACTGTGCACAGTCCAATGGAGCTATTAGTTAGCTAACTTCTCTCAAAATGCATTAATTTTGTGTGTACAGTACATATATAAATTTGCTTATTATTTATTATCTGCTATTTGTGTTATCTTGTAATTTCAATGGAATAGCCTAAATCTCTCAAAATTTGTGTATAACAAAACACGGACATGCAGCACTTATGAATATGAACATTAGTTACATTTTATATTTCATAAACAAAGGAATGATTTTGTATGTGAAAACACAGAATATGCATTAATATACTGTATGTAAAGTTAGGCAATATTTTGTTTTATTTTCTTGTACTTGATAATTTCTGTAGTCTTGCTTTTAAACCACCTTCCTTCTTAGGCTGAGTGAGCTTTTTCCTTTCTTCTTGTAGCTTCTTGGCTTCTTTTAATCTGAAATGGGTGATGAAATATTAGGTTAAAAAGGTATCACCCCATCCTCATAAAAGTCAATTTACATTGCGAGTATCATTAAGTTTTGATTTTACAGAATGATTTTAGAAGAATTTCTCAAAATAAGGTAATTAATTAAACAATTAATGATTAAAGTAACGTGGCTATGATTTTTGAGTGATTAATGTTTTGTTCATTTCATTTCAGAATTACATTCACATTACAATGTGGCTACTCTATTTTTTTCTATTTATGAATGATTTCAAAGCATTGCACTGGTGTACAGTGTTTTTCAACCTGTGGGTCGCGACCCCTGGGGGTCGCAGAGCCTTGCTCGAGGGGTCGCCGGCATAAGAGAAAAGGCAATTTAATTTTATACCTCATACTTAAGTACTTTCTAAGCTCAGCAGCTTTACGCAGAGTATAGGAGGTAATAATGAATATAGGTAACAAAATAGGGAAGACATAAACGTAATAATTTAAATGACTAACTTTTTGTTTTTGGCCCAAGGGGGTCGCCAAAATTTTTCAACCTGTAAAGGGGTTGCGTATTCAAAATGATTGCAAAGCACTGGTGTACACAATACTTTTCTGACAAGAAAATGTTGTCTTATGTGGCTATAAGCTTTCTAGTTTTTGCGAAAAATAGAAATGTACATGTATGTATGGCAGACAACAATTTTAAAAGAGTAGTATTCTTACCAAAATTTCTAAGGAACCCTAACAAATTAGTACTGGTGACCCAAATAGATAAATAGGGAGGCAGTATCTAGTATATATATATATATGGTATTTCTCTATGAACCAAAAATGAGTCTTACTTTTCCTTAATGGCAAGCTGCTCCTCCTTCTTGTAAATATCCTTAAAATCAGTACAAAAGGATGTCCACAATGAGAAGAATTCTTTTGGTTCACAGTCTTCAATTTTTCCACATTTGGGGGAATACTGATAAAACTTCACCGTTGCTATAAACTTGTTTCTGCACTCCTCTAAATTTTCATGTTCAGTTTTCAATTTATCTTCGGCAGCAGTGAGAAATGTCGTCATTTTCTCTTCAAACACTTCCATTCGTTTCTTTCCATCGTCTGGCGGCACTTCTTCCATGTGATTGCGCATTCGAGCATCGGTTTCTACTACCTTTTGCGTTTTCTCCTTGCAAGCTGGAAAAATAGTTAACTAATTTATTTTTTTCTTTTCTTTATACATACTATATGAGCGTGTTTCAAAATTTTCAGCAAAGAAATTTTACAGTATTCCAAATTTTTGCAAAAGAATAATTAACTAATTTTTAATTTTACTTAGCTCATTAATCATACAGGTCGATATTTGGTTTTAGCGACTTCACAACTTATCAATAAAAATTTTAAAAACACGAAAGTAATTCCAATTTTATTAAGAAACAATAAAAACATTTTAATTTACAACGGCGTAGTATTGTATAGAGGCAATGACAAGAAAAAAATTGTGTGTGTGTACTTATGTACACGCGTTAGAAGTTATACTTCTTTGACGTATCAAGATAAAAATCTTTTCAAAAGTTTAACTTTTGCCTTATTCTACGTTTGTAGAAAAAACGACACTAACAATAGAAAAACTAAAATGTTGACTATAGCTAACTTCAAGGTGTCAGTTGACTGTAGCTAACTTCAGGGTGTCGGTTGACTATAGCTAACTTCATGGTGTAGGTTATTTTGTGACGGTGTGCGCGCGCATCATAAAAATTCACTCTCATCATTTTTTCATTACGCGCCTAAAGAAGTATAACTTCAAAAGAATTTTCAAATCGTGGTCAAGAAATTTGAGAAACACTGGTATGCAGATGTTTGCTCTACCTTCGAGTTGTTGCGTCAGAGCGGCCAGGTTGGCGTCGACGTCGGCGAAGTCGAGCGCGGCGGCGCGCGCCACGTCGCCCGGCTCGGGCACGGGCAGCGCGCAGCCCTCGGCCAGCGCGCCCCCGCTCGAGCGCATGTACGTGCGCACGATGAAGTGCAGCAGAGTCACGTTCGACTGCTTCGACTGCACCCACAACACCACACTCAGAACACGCATTCAGAACAATAGTTGGAATCAATTCGGACTCGAATTAAAATAAATGCCGTTCGAATTACTATATAGTTTATTAGAACCGTACAAACACGTATAAAACTGGATGCAACCAGTCCACACTACACGATTCAATGCAATTCAGCACGCGCAAAGTCCGTCACTATGTCGCTAATCGAAAGTACTGCACACGTCTTACTCGTATCATTGTCGTCGCTTAACTGCCCCACCCCTCCGTTCGGGCATTGTTTTATACTAAACTATATAATAGAACAAAGGATCGCGTTTGCCTAGTTAACCCCGCACACCTGGCAAGCTTCGACGGCCATAAAACAAGTTCAATAACAATAGCATGTTTTACTGGATTAAAAATTCTAATCACAAAGTAAACAAATAATTCCTAAATCAAAGAAGGCAATAAACGGCGTTTTACGACATGCAGGTGTGCGTTCTTTATCGGTATGTAATATGTAACAATATAAAAGAACAGCCATTAAAAGGACATCTTCAAAAATAATATAATAGATTTTTTTAGTTATTGTTTAAACAATATCTAATGCACTATTTGACTCCTTTATTGTAGATAAAAAATATTTTTTAAATGATTCGATGGTTTCTATTCCGGGAATTTTCCGGGAGAGGTTCTTAGTTGTTCGCATGCAAAAAAATTAGCTTTTCCAACACAGTTCTCACTAAAACGATAGCTTAGATTCTATTTTTAAATGTTGCGATGCTGTATGTTCTGGGAAAGCCCCGAGAATTTTAAATCTAGCGTGGACGAAGTCATAAAATATTTTACTGTAAAACAAGGTCATCACAGACAGGCGTTATACTATTACTCATACACAAAATCATAATTTATAAAATATTTTACCTTGACATCCTTCAACTTGGCTAATATCTCCAAGCCGAAGCCATCGGCTTGTCCCCTCTGTCCGTTGCCTCCGTTCATATAATTACCAAGAGTTAAAATTATCGCGAATAGCCGCTTTAGAGATTCACTGGTCATGAGAAACTGAAAACATAAATTATCTATTTTACAATATATGACTAGCGGGCTGAGGAGGCGTCATCCTGTCCTAAAGAAAATATTTTGAACCCGATTGCAGCACCACCTACCGGATCCAATTGTGTAAGTAAAAAATTTCGAATCCACTTCAACACATAAAACTTTCATGAAAATCTGTCCAGAGGTTTAGGAGTTCAGTGACATACAAACAAACAAAAGAATGTTATTTATAAAGATAAGAACTTCATGAAACTAAAACTCAATGTATTTTGTAGTTATACCATATTATATACCCATACCAACACGGGATAATAATCAGCTTAATCAAAAAGCATGATTAAAGGTCCAAGCCGTGACAGGGCCTCATGATATTGAAATTAGTTGTTTTTATTGATTGTAAAGCGAACTTTCCGTTATTTAGTATGGGATATGGATATGGATGGGCCCCAAAATTGGCTGTTGAATATTACCTATAAAGTAAATGACTGTACCTTTCTTAGCTTTGGAATATATAATGTTTTTGCCTGCAAGTTTATTATTACTATTGTTATTTCAAGTTATTGATTTAAATTTGTGTATATTGTTGTAGAAGCCACGATACACCTTCCATGATCAAATTGATCGTGTACTAGCAGAAGGTGATCAGGAGCCTTAAGAACAGACGAGCGTGCATGACAAGAGCTATGAATGTCAAAGAAGCAAGTGAGGTGTGTAAGAATAAGCATGTATGGCGCTCTGTTGTTCGTGCCTACCACACAAGGGACCTAGCGTGAAGTTATGTACGTATGTATGTTGTAGAATAAGGATCTAAAAGTAGACAATACATAAAATAGTTTAAAAACAAATATGTATTGCTAAAACATTACTTTCGTTTTTTATTGTAATTCCATTTGACCTAATAAACTTAGAAAAATATGTTTTGATAAATAAGTGTCCAATAAAAAACTGTAGCTAGTATAATTCTCACCTCACACGTGTGTTTTAAATTATCTAACTTATGCATAGTTGTACTGACAGCGTCTTCAAATTCTGCTTGAAACATAAAACATGATATCCTTTCAGCGAAATTTGGGATTCCTGATAGATCATGCAAAAATGCTTCCGGCCTGTCTAAAGGAATTTCCGGTTTATTTTTTAAATGTTCCTTTATCATTGACAATTCCTCTTCATTTGCTCGCTATAAAAGAATAACAGGTTCATATGAGTAATAACATCTTGACTTTGTGACCACCTCGGGAGTAAACACTTAAGAATAAAGATTTTTTTAGAAATTGGTACACAATTGAACAATCCATGTCATGCGTGTGTGAGAGACATATAAAAAAGGAGCTAAATTGAGAAAATCCTCCTTTTGGAAGTTGGTTAAAAATACAAAAATCAATGCAAACTCTTAATGGTGTCAACCATGTTTATAAAGATAAACTCACCAATTCATAAATTTGTTGCAAAGCTTCTAAGCTAACAACAGATGTATCAAAATTATAAATAGCATTTTCGATCTCTGAAAATTCCACATGTAAGCTTTGAGCAAGTATTCCAACATTTTGAGATCTTTTGCTATCTAAGATTTTAACAGGTTTAATTTTAGTTTTAACTTCAACTTTTTTCTTTGCTGGCGCTTTCACAACTTGTCGTGAAAACAAATCAGTGAATTCATCAATGTTGTCCAAATTTGTTTCTTCTATTTCTAACCATAATGGCTTCACTGCAGTCTCTGACTGAACTTGAGATGGGGACTGAGTTTGATTTGCTAATATTCGAGTCCAATATAATGGTTTCATTGGAGCTGCAGGTTTTACTGGAGTTTTTCGAAGAGCTGAAAATGTGAATAGATTTTATTGGACTGTAATATTGGAACAGAATAACAGAAAAGATTTTATACTATTGACTTACTGAGCACATTAATCTGTATTATTTATTAGAAGAAGGTAGAATAAAAAACCAAAGATACTATGTATTGTTAACCACCCAAATATGTGACAAACTGCATATCAATGTTTTTGACTAATTTCTTTTTTTATAGATTCTCCATCGATAAACATGTCAAAATATAATGATCTATATAGATCTATTATAACCTAACAGAACTATGTTTTTGTTTGCTCATGTTTGCACTTATAACAAACAAAAAGGTATATTTGTAGCTATTGCCAAATTTCCATAAATTGAGTTACAAAATCTTGATAGTTAATTGTCAATATTTATATATCTTTAACACCAAATATTTAAAATGAAACCCTTCAATATTCAAGGATATATTTTTAGGCAAGAAATTAATTAAAAGCATCATGAGCTAACTTACTGGATCTTTGCATGCTCCAACCTCCAACTGGTGGGGCAGGAAATGGAACTGGCCCTGATTGAAGAGAAGGTGAAGGTGGCACAGGTGGCACTGAACCTAACATTGGAGGTGGTGGGGGAGGCCCCATGCCTGGTAATGGGGGAGGAGAGGGACCTATGCCCGGCATAGGAGGTGGAGGTGGTCCCCCCATGCCTGGCATAGGGGGTGGAGGAGGACCCATACCTGGCATAGGGGGTGGAGGAGGACCCATACCTGGCATTGGTGGTGGAGGAGGTCCCATACCTGGCATTGGCGGTGGGGGAGGTCCCATACCTGGCATTGGCGGTGGGGGAGGTCCCATACTTGGCATTGGCGGAGGAGGAGCTCCCATATCTGGGAGAGGAGGTGGGGGAGGACCCATAGCTGGCATTAGAGGTGGGGGAGGTTCCAGACCTGGCATAGGAGGTGGGGGAGGTCCCATGGCCGACATAAGAGGTGGGGGAGGTTCCATACCCGGCATAGGAGGTGGGGGAGGAGGCTCGATACCTGGCATCGGAGAAGGAGGAGGAGGCCCCAAACTCGGCGTAGGAGCTGCAGATGGCACAGGAGGTTCTGTGGCTGATACTTCACAAGGAGAAGAAGCACTGAAATCCTGCAAAGTGGGACATCGTGGCTCTGCGAGCTTTTCTGCTTTTAATAAAGTTTTAGTGTCAAATGGTAAAACATCAGTAGCTACTTCAGTTATTTGAAGTGATAATCCTGTTTCTTCTGACTCTCCTAAACATGGTTGATATGTCATTTGACTGGTCTGGTTATGTTCATTTAATAAATGTTCATTACATGTTTCCAGCAAGGATTCTTCCTGTAACTTGGTGGATAGCTGAGAGAACATTAATTCTTTTGTAATTTTACTGGTCTTTGGTTCACTGGTTTGAATCTTATCTAATTTTTCATCTAAAATAATTTTTGGCTCTTCAATTTTAGTATCTTGTTGGTAATCAGTATGCAATTTAGAAGGTTGAATATTTTCATCCAATAATTCTTTCTTTGTATTATTAATTGTATACAAAACCTGCATTATAGGTAGGTTATTATCTTTATTAATAATATTTCTATAATTTTCACTTGAACAATCTGAGGAACTGTTTTCTGACTTTAGGATTAAATCACTTGATGTAAATGTACTTACAAATGACACATCAGATGAGCTCAAGTAATCTGCACTAGTCTCTACATCTGATGACTTCACAAATTGAGACTGATTAACAATCTCTGTGTTACTTATCTGATTAAGAATACCATCTTGTTCTTTTTGATCTACAATGCTTTCCTTCCGGTATATCTTATTACAATCTCTACTTTTATTTAACTTACAATAATTTTCAATTTTATCAGATCTTGATTCAGGTTTTAATATTAAGTCTTTAAGAGGTTTTTCTATTTTATTATCTATGCTAACTAATTCTAATTTATTTTCAGTATTTACATTTTTTCTTAGAACATCGTATTCAGGTATACTTATCACAGTTTTATTAGACAACTTTGCTAAATCACTACTTAAATCTGTAGCAACCACCTCTTTCCCAAGTTGTTCAATTCTATGTTTGATTTGGTTATATTCATTTATGGAGTCTGCACTTTTTTCTAAATTTTTATTGATTACATCAATTTGAGTTGCTATTTTATATCTTTCTAATTGATTTTCCACTTCTTGCAGTTTTCTTTTCAGCTGGCAGATTACTAATTTAGCTTCACTAATGTCACTAATTTCTTCATTGTTATTTTGATTTGAATATTTAAAATTCTGGATATCAGAATGATTAGACAAATTATCATGAGACATAAAGAACTGGGTTTCCTTGTCAGGTGGCCAAGAAGCTACTTGAAGCCTGCCAGGAGTAACAGGTTGTGATGCTGGCGCCTCCATGTGTGCCCAAAAGTACATTAAGTTAGGCTGAAATTAAACAACACACGTTGAAGCCAAAGCCGAGATTTCATATTTATATTTTTATAACAATTACGTATTAGTCGATATGACACTAACCTTGAATATATTTTCCGTGGGTGCATTTTTATCAGCTATCTGCCTAAGTACACCCGCTGCTAGGAGATGAGTGCAATATTGTATTCCAAGGTTTTTTAGATCCTGCGTGTTTAATAATCCTTTCAAGTGATTGTTTTCAGAAACTGAAGATATGAACCAATTGAGAAGCATCTGCCCTGGAAATATTTGTTAAAATAATATAAACACATTTACAATTTACAAACCAAAACAAAACAAATAAATATTGAAATTTGAAACACTTTATAAAAATAAACCACATAATTGTCAATGTCAGTAAGTCTGTCACCTTCATTAATGTCAATTTCTTTTAACATTGAATTGGCTTCACAAAGTAGGTTTAAATTACTGAAATTATAATAAAAAACAAACTCGTTTATCTAAACTTTTCATAGTTCCTAATCACTAAACCACTTACAATAGTTACAATTAATAAGTCGTAAGTCATTTTACACATGAGAAGACTACACTTTAGGTAATATTTTTACCCCGATACTTTTTTGATCATTATTTTGCCACTTTTGAATAATACTGGAAAGTAGCCGAAACCTCGCATTGAAAATTGAACAAAAAAACCCCGCTTAAGACCTTTATAACGTAGTTGTATTATAAACAGGGATCCATTAAAATTTAATTAAAAACTTTCAATAAGCAAAAAACGAAATTATACAATGTCCGGAAGTTATTCTTTGCTTAGCTACTGGCCCAAACCTTTTATAACCAATAAGTCGTATGTAAATGCCTTCAGCGAAAGCAAATAGCAATCCACATAGTAGTTTTTTTAAAATTTTCGAGACCGATACAAATAAAATACTATATTTTACCTAACGCTTTTAATCTCAGACTTTATTTAACTTTGCTACTGGCACTTGAGTGCGGCATTAAGATTTTTTTTAGTTTGAATCTATCATTAATTACCGATTTCTATACCACTTGTCTTATTAGTAAAAATGTGACATTATTTGTATAGAGCTTACGTCAAATTTTAACTAGTAGTAAATCAAATGAATGGTTAGCAACATATTAGAACCGGCCATAAAATACATATATCACGATTCATCGCACGCGACCGCGCAGACACTTTGTGTCGCTCGTCGCTAAGCCCAAGTTCGTGGCCAAACCGTAATAACGTGCTGTGCTCGTAAACATTCGTTTAGAATATTTTTCCATTTATTACATAGGTATAAATACCTACTTAAAGGTAGGTATTTATATGCATTCATTGGTAGTAAGTAGGTACCTACATAGCTATATCATATCAATCACACACCTAAAACTTACAATTAGTTCGAGCCATACTTAGAAGTAGAAAACATAAATCAGTACTTTTGATAGTGTACAAAACCCCCAATTCGACCACGATAAACACTTCAGTCACAATGGATGCCATTTTCAAATCACATATTACTTTAACACTGTATCCTGACTGCTTGATGACAATAAACACACATTGAAACCAATTTACACTTCTCCGAATTTTAAAGGACATTTTCTTTACTGGTTTGCATAATACCAAATCAAGATTTCCCTTTTCAGGTATAGATTTCAAGCCACGAAACACAGTTCTTTTCTTCAATTTCTCCAAATTTGAGGGGCAAATCTCATCGGTATGTAAACCAAGCACTGTTACTATATCTTGAAAGTTTTTACGAGACGAACGAAACTTATTAACAAACTGCACATAATTAAATTGAGCTACCGAAGAAGTAGTAAAATTCATACGGCTTGTGGATAGTTGCATTTTAAAAGTTTATTAAAGCCGGCTTTAGTCACGTATACTTGTGAGATACTGTTGACCACTATCTTTAATCAAGCCAATCATTGTTAAGATAAGAATTAGGCGCTATTTATTATTAAAAGATAATGTTCTTATCGCGATGTTCATTCACCTGTTGACGTTTTCAGAAGGTTGTGATTAAATTCGCATTTATCTAATTCCTATACGACAACACGAAAGAAAATAGGTAAGTAAGAATCCTATTTATCTTTATGCTATTTATGTTTTTATTTATTTATTTATATTTTACTATAATCACAGAATATAAGGGTACTTTATGCCAGTCCTTACATCAACAGATTAGCTAAAAGTATTCTTTAAAGACCGGTTCTTATATCTTACTCTCCAAATCCATCCACATGCCTTACCATTGATAGTGACATTACTTGTATCGAGCTTATATTTTAACAGCTCGTAATATCGCCATAATTATATAGGTTTATAGGACCTGGCCATATGCAATAAATCCGCCTATTGTTTTCTAAAAATATTGTTAACTATAGTTATTGGTAATAAAATGATAATCATGTTTTATAACCCCTCAATTTATGGAATATGCCATTTAGTGTTCGTCCTAAAGTAAAACTCCTTACCTTCGAATTTCTCATAGAGGCTAAAGTCAAGTTTGTCAGGAACAAATTTAGGTCGTATCACTTTTGTCTCTGAATGCTTGTCCAATGTTAAAGATGCAACTTTTCTTAGCACGTTAGATTCTGTAACAGCTATTTCACTGGCGCTGTTCGGTGGCCGATCCTCTTCTGCAACTGTTAGTCAAATATAAATAGTGAGTCTTACGTAGTTAAACTGAAACTAACGTATCAGTATTTATATTTTTAATTTTGAAGGGTTGTGGGCTTGATTTTTATGGAGGATAGGGAATTTTATTACACTTTGAACAAGAATTCAAGCCAGAGATAGCTCAAACATTATTAACTGAAATCTCTATCATCTATCCAGGTTTTGCTAGATTGTAGCGATGACCGATGTTTTTTTATGCATTCTATAACTTTTATAACTTATGTAACTGACGTACAAAGATATAAATTAAAAAATAAAAAACAATAAATATATAAAGTAATAAAAATTTTTCATTTGCATAATTAATTTTTTATAAAAAATATAATAATACATGTAATTACAGTATCGATAAATCTTGATTTTTCCTTTGTAGATTATTCTTTTAACCATGTAACTTTTTAAATTATAGATTTAACGTTTCCATCAGGTGGGCCGTCTGCCTCTCTGCTGAACTCATGTAAGACAAAAATATATGTTGTATTTATGCATGATACTGTGTTATGTTCAACTGAAGGAAGAGAGGCGCCATCACCATATATAACTTTGGGCTGTAGGTTTCGTTGTGTATAATATACTTATATATTCTTAACCTTTAGATGAGCTATGTAGATCACCCTAATGCTGGTTTCAATATACGAGTTGCAACTGCCTATTGACCTTGACAAGTCAGTAATTCAAAAATTTCGATCTTATTCGTCACAGGACCTATATTACAAAAGCATCTTGAAATGAAGAATTACATGAAAAAAATGAGTCTCACATTAAAAATACTCTAGTATAGCTTTTCTTTTGCAACGATTACGTTGAATTAAGGCATATACCTACGATAATTAATAAATAATACATACTAGCATGGAAGATCATCCATGATATACTTAGTAAATTAATACAAACTAATATAATATGTGCAGGGATTGTAAATAATAAGAAAATATTTGTTGTAACTAAACGCTCCACTAGAAAATTGAACGAACGGCATTTCATTGCTCATAATAATCATAGCAAAACTGGTTTGAACTCTATTCAAATGTTGCAAATCATCAGAAGGATCGAAAGTACATCAGTTAAGTTTTTGTAAAAATATCTTCGAGTACAGAAAAACTGCCAATATCAATAGATCGATATTATTATATGGCTTATCAGCAATTGAAATGAATTCTTAAGAGGCGTAGGATAAGAGATAACAAGTTGGCGAGTAATCGATGGAAAATGGCTTGAAAGACCATAAATTCATTATTATTGTAATATTAAATTGTAGTTCAAAACTAACCGTCGCTAAGAAGAGAGAGCGTAGGATCACAGGTAACAGGTGGTAGCTCAACCTTGCGATGCTTAGACAACGTAAACGATGTTTGGCCCGGAGACGCTTTTAACCGATTGTCCAGAAAATCATGGTTACATTCATGCGAGTTATTCTCTAACTGTTCGCCGCGAGATCCTGAAAATATAGCGCCCATAACCTTATCATTCTCGTCCCTGTCAACGCTGACATCAAATATGTCAGTTTTTTCTTCTCTTTCCTTGTCATCTGACGAGACCGTGGAGGCGGTGTCGTCGTGTGGCATGTCGCTGAGCCCGGTGCGGTGGGTCAGGGTACATGTGTGTGTGTCGGTTGGGCTGGCGTATGGCGCGGGCGCATCCACCGGCGGTGGCGTAAGGGTGCGCGGGGGCTCGTCGTGCGCGCTGTCGCTCTCCGCGGAGTAGTAGCACTGGTTGAGCTCAACGGCGAGCGGCGTCAGCGGGTCCGTAAACACTGACTCGGAGGTGGAGTCGTTGGCGGGCGAGGCAGCCGGGAGCGCGGCGGCGGCGGTGGAGGTACGAAGCTGGTCGCGGGTCGGTGACCGCGACTCCGCGCGCGGCCCGCACCTGGACACCGTTACCTCCGACTGCACGCTCGACGACTCCGCGCCCTCCCCTGCCCGGCGGTGTGTTTTCAACGCGCACTCGACCATATCGTTATCTGATGCTTCAATCAATTCGTTGTTATCGGAGTCTGGCGTTTTATCGAACTCTCTATCTATTGCTTCTCGTTTGGCGTCACTTTTTTTCCTTCCATGTTTTTTACTTTCCCTACTTGATGATTTCCTGTTCAAGTTCCTCATAAAGTGTTTACTTTTTGCGGGTGACTTTCCTGATCTAGGCTGCTTTTCGTTTGCTTGGCTGTTTCCCATGTTTACTCTTTAATTAAATGAAAACTTCGACTTAAAATGTAAAAAATAATTCCAAACCTATCAATCAAATCTGCAAAACGAGTATAAAAATCTAATATGAAGAAAGTTCACAGCCATTCAGTAACTAGTAAAAAAACCATGTAATGACTGGGTATGGAGCATGCGCCGAAATAATAAGATCAATATTTTAAGATGCATTCAGTAGGTACGGTAGATCAGTAATATTTGCAATAATTTTAACATAAACGAGATGTAGGTTTTATTGCCTCGCGAAAACTGATTATTTCAAAAAATTTAATTATCTACCCTAATATTTTATAGTTTAAAAATATTACTATTATACAATTCATTAACAGATGTCGCAATTTCTCCAAACCATATATTTCTTGTGGAAGGTAAAATGATCGGAATATCCTCATTGTCACTACTTACACGGCCGTGTTGCTCGTCAGGGTTGATTTGGAGTTTCTTAAAACTTTTGATCAGCATTCAGCTAGCAACGGTGTATATATTTAAAATGTATATATTTAAAATTTCCTTCAGCGTTTTGCCAGTACACTAGGGCTTCCGTACGGTATAACCCACTCTCGTCTTAGACTTAATATGTCGTTAACATGTACAAGTTTGCTAACGAAACATTCTTCATTATGTTACACATTTGATGTGTTCATTGTAATAATATTCGTAGGGTAAAACAAAGTCTGCCAAGATTCATAACATCGATAGTCTAATAAGCATTGTATTATTACCGATGCCCTAAGCTATGTACTTATTGTTAGACTTATAATAAAATTCCAGCCGTCGGACCACTTTCATTAGGGTTATGTAGTACAAGAAGCATCAGACGCACATCCATTTGGCTCAAAGCCTTGTAGTAGTACTAATCGACGATACGCTCCTCGTAAAATATTTTTTCAGCAAATTTAGGAGTATTAAGGCGTAAATAAAACCATGATAGTTGTATAAAATTGATTTATTGTTAAGTAGTACACCGAAGAATATTTACATGAAGTTCATAGAAATTGATTTCTCAGATTGCTTAAGTCTAACTTTGTATGCATATAAGTACTCTCTCGTAAGTTGTTTTGCTAATGTATAATATAACAGATCACATCAGATCTATTTCTCTAAATGAATGAGAACAATGAAGAGGCTAGACAGGCTAAGCTCATGAAAAAATACACGATTCATGGAGCTAGCTCCAAACTAATTTTTCAACTAATAAGTTTATTAATCAGCAGACGGTTGCGCAGTAACCGATTGAATATGAAAAACCGCTTACAACGAAATCAGCCTTTTGCCAACTAGAATCTGACGTACAATTTGTCCTGAAATATACTATAATTTTGTAATAAAAGCCGAAAATACTTAGGTATTTCATTATTTTTAATAACTTCATCCCACAAAAAATACCTTTCGAAATATGGACTTTTAAGACAGCCAACACTTGCGTGTTATTGCAGTGTTGTTCATTCCATAACCATGTAAAAAGGCGGATTTTCATTTTCTCATATCTACAATATTTATTCTATAATTCGCCGACGTAAAAAGAAATATACTAAAATAACCTTTCCTTCGTGTACCATGTCACAGAGTACATTAATATAATAGGAAAACCTATGTATATTCTAACTTAATATAATAGAAATATACAAAATTAAACTCGTGTTGTTATGTATTCAAGGTTCAATGAAATAACACAAGCTATGATAAAGCTAATAAATCAAAATGAAAAGTTCCCTAAAAACTTGCATCAGAAAAAAGGATTCATAAAGTGATTTAATATATAACTACTTCGAAACGAGATTTTTTAGCGTAGCAAAATGTATATATATGTAAGTTTAGGTTCTTTTCAAGCTCCTGTAGCAATGATGAAAGCGTAATACAATGAAAGAAATGAAATGGAAATAAAGAAATACCTATTATAATATAAAAATGGGTTAGAAATCGAAATATCGCATCGAAAAAATGCATTTAAAAAATAAAAGTAAGAGAAAATATACTTAAATTAATTTGAAATTAGACGATTATTAATTTTGGTATAATAATCATCCAGGCTACAATAAACACCCTAATGAGACGGAAAACTGTTACGTTTATACTACTATGGAGATCAAATAAGTTTCGAATCAAAGTAAATAATAATAATATGGTGTAGCAGGGATAATCGCCGGTCAGTGTCACGCCACATTTAGAATAAATTTGTCAAGGGGCCTCTACCTGTTGGCCTCCCCATGGCCCCACGCAAGCCCTCCAAAAGTCCGGGCCATTTTTATGGCCCCTGGTCTTGAAAGACATACAGTATAATAATGAACGCCTATTTAGAAATATTTTACAAATTAAAACATAGTTTTATTATGTATACTAGTCGCGAAAGCTTAAGAAAATATTGTTATACAAATGATCAAATAACTGAGATATGCATCAAATATATATTTATAATTAAATCTAAAAGTATATATACCTTAAATCTTAAAACAATAAGTTTTTAACCCTTTGCGTTAGTTAGTTTATTTGCGCTAAGGATGCGGAAAACCCCTGTTTAAAATATAGCTGCCTTTTATCTTTAACTAAGTACTTATTTTTACATGATTAACATAATTATTAAGACTATCTATTTACATATAAAAAAATAATGCCAAAAGGGGCATTCTTTATCGCTTACACACTAAAACCTTATCAATATACATTATAGTAAAGATTCGCTCACGAGAATGTGAGTCTAAGTGAAGATGAAATGGACGTAATTGAGGTTATAATATCTAGAATTTCAAACCAAATATAATTAAAAAGGTGGGATTACTTCTTAATTTAATGTTGTTTTTATTAGAGAGTATCTCACTGAGAACTTTAATAAAGACATAGTAGGAATATTGTTTTTTTTTTCAAAATTCATTAAGCACCTGGTCACCGTATTACTTGTGGTCAGAAAAATGAATGTACGTAAAATGTTTCTTTCATTGCCAGAGTTGTGAATGTTAATCAAATGAACACAATATTTTATTTTATTTAAATAGTCTTATTTGTCGATAAAACTTTTATGTTTCAGTTACCTACTTTTTTACTAACTGTATGCATTAATCTATGGATTAAGCCTTAAGTAGATCAGACTAACTTCTGATTCAAATAATGGCAATGAATCAACGTTTTATTTTTATAGGATTTCAAATGATAATTTTAATACATTCTCACAAAAATAATCTAACAATTAAGTGACAATTTTTTGCCAAATCCTGCAATTAATGTTCAATACCTTTAGACTAAGAGCCCGCGATCGCCAGTCCTACCACATTAATATAAAGGCTAAAAAAGTGGTAGGACTTGCGATTACGGGCTCT
This sequence comes from Dendrolimus punctatus, assembly GCA_012273795.1. NCBI lineage: Eukaryota > Metazoa > Arthropoda > Insecta > Lepidoptera > Lasiocampidae > Dendrolimus > Dendrolimus punctatus. The sequence continues at coordinate 9,285,081 of CM022538.1, forward strand.
CCCTCCACTACTTACGAAAGAAGATCACGTATTAAACTTAAATACAAGTTCTGACAAAAACTTAGTATAGTCAACGTTATTAAATTATGACTGTAATATATCAAACAATCATTAAAATTGAAATAAAATGTATGCACAATGTGTTTATTTTACTCCATTTGATTAGTGTATTCACTTAACACAGAGCCATCTAGTGGAGTAGATGTCGCTTATAGTGATTACATAACACAAGTAGATAGCACATACAATTGACTACAATCTATATATACCTATGATACCCAAAGTAATTTTAGTCGACCTCAGAGGTCGAGTAGGACCTGTAGTCCGGTCAATCTAGACATTCGAAGGTGCACAAAATCACAAGTTGAAAATCAGTAAAATTGTTCAAAATATAATTATAAATAAAAAATTTAGTTCCCCACCATTCCCGCGTATGGATACTTTTTTACTCGAGGTCAAAGGTAATAAAATGAGTTTTTCGCGATTTTCAGCAAAACTGAAGTTTTATCATAAAAGTACCCCAGACAAAAATTTTAGATCATAAAATTATCTATAAAAATGTATCACTTTTTCAATTTCGATTCAAAAAGTTGTAAAAGATGTCGTCATAATATGCATGAGTAGCGTGGAAATGTGTGTGGTCTAGATTGACCGGTCTAGTGCAATATAGTTATAAAATTAAAATCTTATAGAGTAAGTAGCACTATGCGATCTATAAAGCAGCTTAGTGGATGACTTTTCAAAAATACAATTTTGGCTAGACTGGTCATTTATCCAAAAACAATTTCGGGGAACTTAGGTTTATACTAGAAAGATGTCAAGTATACCACTAGCTGTATAACGATGCAATATATTTTTGTGCGTACTAATTGTTGCGAATTATCTTGCAGTTTTTTCTTTATAAAGTTGCTTTTATCGAATCTTCAAATGAAGTGAATTAATAATAATTACTTCAGCTAACATACTGAGATAAGTACAGGTCAATTATTATAATACATAATACGCAATTCAATTATATATATTTAGCCTGATTGTTGAAGCTGTAAGCTTTAAGGCGTTTAAACTGGGAAGTTCAAGAGCGAAGGCTAAAAGACAAAAGAATGAAATTAAAACGTGATGTGTGATGTGGCCCTTATATTTGGAGTAAAGGTACATTAATATACTAATGGCACTCAAGGTATTTATTGGTTAAGAGTATTTTACTTAGTTACTCATACATTTATTTCTAAAATATTATTAATATATTTATATTTATCTAAAATATCATAGAAGAACCCTCAATGAGTCATGATAGCTGCTCTTAACAACCTATAAAATAATAAAGTGCATTAAATTAGCTTGTATGCTCTTAAATCTATCTAAGCCAGTCTTAAAATTTTATAGCTTATGTAACAAGAGCTCTACTTTAAACTTTTCGTATTTACAGACAGTAACAGTTTACACAACTAATAATTCCTGTCAATGTACCCGCGTCGTAGACCAATTTTAGTAGCGTGAAAAACGTCCAACTATGTACGAATTGTGTAAGCGGACCAGAGCAAAGAATGTATAGCAAGCGTCACTGCCATTTCCGCTTGCGAATAATATTTAATATAGATTAGTTACATGCCAGAAACCGGTCTGCACTTTTCGGCGCCAATGAAAACTGTCGATCGGAATTATAAGTTATGTAAAACTGGACCTGAACTCGGCTGGATAGAGAATTCAATGTCTTCGATATATGGCATTTCATATAATACTCCAATTTTTAACTAGAGAACTCTGTATAAGAAACGAGTCTTTAACAAATAAACAAGCTACTCAGAACTGTTTAAGTTATACCTACGAGTACATTTATTTTTTTATGAAAAAATAATATTAGTCTATTATTTTTATAAAAAAAAACTGTCACCGTGCAAAAACTTTTAAAACTTTTTTTAAACTCAATTTCATAATATTTTCAAAACATTGTAATTGTGAACAAAAATCGCTGTCTAAAATAAACGTTAGCAATATAAAAATGCAACAAGGCAATGTTTCGTAAAAATACTTCGATGTGATTTCTCAAGTCTTATAAAGTAATAAAGCTTAATGCAACGATAGTACCTAATTAGTCTCTTGGATTTTCGTAGATGAGGTTATAGCTCCAATTAATATTATATTGACTCGTTAAATATTTTAAATATGGAGAATGGAAATTTACGAACCTTGTATAAATATTTTTTTATATTAAAACTACATTTTAACTTCTCATGCATTTAACCGCATTTTTTTAAAGTTCTATTTTGTGATTGACTTCAGCAAAATAATAGAATCTTCTAATTAAATAAACTATGAATAATCGAATTAAAACCGCGTTTAAATACAGCAAAATGTAGTTTTATGTTATATACCAGACGCCAAAACCTGATAAGGTAAATATGCATATACGCGGAACGAGAAAATTATCCTTTTTTTGTAGTCAAAGACTTTAAACATGGTTTGCTATGGTATAATATCGACTAAATCTTCGGTAAGCCATCACTTAGGCAGAAAAATAAAAAAACAATACAATTAATTAAGTTAAATACGTGTCTCATATCGATAGAAATTATGTTCAATTTTAGCGTCACGGCTTACCTTATTATAATAAAAAAAAAACAATTACATATTTAATTTCGGGATTAGTCCGCAAATGTTATGACAATGACATGACCAAATAATTATAAAATCAACTACTTATTATGCCATTGCTAAAAATCATCACTAATCACCATTTATAATTAAGTAGTAGTAATTTGTAAGTAAACCTCAGATTAATAACATTAAGAGACAACGTTTTTAATTAACTTTACTAAATGTCTGACAAAGGAACTAAATCCATACAGCATGAATATCAATATTAGTCAATCAAACTGAAGATCTTTGAATGACATGAAATGATTTTTAACATTATTGTTATTAAGATTATTAAACACATAATTTACTCGTTCCGCATTGATACACAATTACCCCGAATAAATTACTAATAGATACACATTACTGTTTAATGTTGCAAAAGCTAAATGTACACAAGTAGGTACATATCCAACATCATTAAAGATAACAATGGAGATTTATTTCTCATAACAATCATGGTAGTACTTTATAGTACATTTTCACTAAATGTTTTACATTATTAAAATTGTGTTTGTTACAGTAGGTGTTTGTTACATTTTTAAAATAAAATCTAAAGCAGCCGCTTTTGGAGAATCACTTAGTAAAATTGACACGTGTATGATATTTCGTAGATTGTAAGATATAGTATAAAGTTTCACTTTATTTTGATACTTATCACATTCATACTACGAATCTGCGAAAGTGACCGGTTTAGACTCTCAGAAAGGTAAGAGATCCAGAATGTAGATAACTCCCAAAAACATCAGACATAATCAAATATGTTTCTGTTATTGATAAATTTACAATATGCTCTATAAGAAGAAGTTTGGTATTTTTGCAGAATTGTATCATAAATTAGACTATCCATCATACCTCACTTTTGAATATGTAAGCATTGTATTGAAGATAATTCTATATTACTCTTCATTTGTAATATAGCACTTTTTTTATTTACACAAGATTTAAGTTTACAGCCCAAAACATATTTTGGATCTCATAACAAAACCTTCATGATAATGTAAAATTGTGATACTGATTCAGTTACTAATACGCCTATTGTAGCGTAAACAATGGCGATATTTTATTTGACGAATTTTCGGTGTTAAAATCAATTCAATTTTCTTTTTTTTTCATTATCAGCTTGTATGACAAAGGCAGTTATAAAAACACTTTATTGGTTATACAAGGTTAAAGTAAAGATGCTGTATTTTTTAAGAGTTTATTTGAATTTGAGGCGCAACAAATTAAGATCATTAAAAATGATTTATGGGAGTTGCCATTCTTTTATATTTTACTGGTAAATTGTGATACTGCTCCAGTCTCAAACGTGATAGGGTTCATTTAAGTAAGACCGTGCGAGTGGGATCCGTGTATTAAAACATAACGTACGTTTTTATAAATCAACTACTATAGTACTCGGGTCCTAGAAGTCGATGTACACGATCGCATGGTTCACGCCCGCCCCGGTCTGGAATAAATCGTCTATCAAACGTCAATTGACAATAATGTGAACATCGTGGCTTACACAATGATCTCGCGTATCACTCTGCGGGCTCTGGAGTTGGGTGTGGAGTACCCCGACTCGAGGGACTCGTCGTAGCCGAGTGAGAGGTGCGGCGGCTTGTCTTCGGCGCCGCCGTCGTCGGGGCCGTTCACGCCGGCGGCGCCGTACTCGGGCAGACCGCTCACTTCGTGGTACGGTGACTCTGTAAACAGCAAAATAATTTTCACCATTTTAAGGACTGAAGCACTTAATTAAAACTACGAATTTGATATTGGAATGTTCTGGGGCAGTACGAAGTCTGTACATAGATAGATAACACTTTATTGTACACCAATACAAACATGAACTTAGCCTAAAATTATATCTAGTTATGTACAAAGGGCGGTCTTATCGCTAAAAAGCGATCTCTTCCAGACAACCCCAATATTTATTTAATTAAATATTTATGTTTTGCACACAACCACACCGGTTGTTGCTTAAAAAAATAATACCTCGCTTGTTCATTTCAAAGAAAATTTAAAGCTACCTATTTACACATTTCAAAATATTTTACGTTTATTTAAGGTTGACCTCAAATTGGCTTTAAAAGCTTGAGTCTCCATATATTCAATATACTCTTTGAGCTTGAGCAATAGTTGTGATTTGAATGACACTTCGATCACGACAAGCGAGTATAGAGGTCGAATCTCAAAAGTTGCCTAACTTATTCATAACAACTCAAGCGTTTGAACATCAATTATTGAAGATTTTAAAAACTAAAGAACAATATTGTGAGCATCACATACAGCGCGTTCCATTAGTAGCTCAAAACGCTCCGTTAGCCGCGCCACAAGACGACCGCAGTCGTTGTGGTCGTGGCGAAAATGTCACTAATGACTTCATCATTTTCGATCACACAACGCTCACAACGACTCATGTCAAGAGGTGGGTCGAATAACCGTTCCACTTGGGTTTACGATTGTAACGCCGACAAGCAAGTGGAAAGCGGAAAATCGTGGTCGTGAACTGGTCGTTGTGATTCCCTAATAGGACGTAGCCATAATATGCACAGCACTGCTCAGTTAACTCAGACATCATTACAAACATGACAACAACGTATTCGAGTCGCGTACGGACTACGAGTCCTCAGACGAATTATATTACAAAGCAACATCAATTTTGGTTATGTGACCATTACTTAAAATAAGTACCCATCCGTTAATAGATCATGCAATGTATCACTGGAATACGCAGGTGAGCAAACGCTTAAACAACACATAATTATTATTATAATGTAAATCTGTCATAAGTTATGGAGATATTGTTACAATAATATTATAACTTACCCATACTATGTTGATCGATGCGTGGCTTCTTGGGTTTATGCACCGAGGCGTATGGATCTGAACAGTACTCCTGCCGGGAAGGGTTTTGGCTTCCACGCATATTGTAGTCTGTGGGAGTGGGCGGCTGCCCGGCATGGGGTAAGTGCGAGTACGGCGCGTAGTCGTCCAGGGTGCGGTACCCGCCATGAGTGATCGGGTCGTAATCGTAATTACTCTGCCGATCCATAATCTGGTGCGCTGGCAACACCGGCGCGTTGTTGCCAGCGGCCATTTTCATTTGCCACAATGAGTCTTGGGAGTTGACACTACCCCCGTTGTGACTGTTGTCGTAATTTGTATCTATGAAGCCCATGTTCCCTGTAAATACATAAGAATTTAATAGTTGAATGACTGTAATTGCCTCACAATGTACGGCCGGGCCGGTACCAAGCCCAAGCTTGATTCTTCAAAATACGATAACAAACTGTAACGTGTTCTTTACCCATTAACTTGTTATCGGCCCGGTGTAATGTATATGTAGATGTCGTTAAAGATATTTAAATATTTGTAATGGAAAAAGTGGTCATCAAATATAGTAAAAGATATTTGTCGATTTGAGATCTGTACTCTATGCCGTTGATCTTTAGAATGCCCATGAACGGCTCATCAACGTACTTAATCTGTTAGGGCCTTGGTGGTTGGATAACAACTGCGGCAGTGCTTTTTTACATGGACTTGACTTTATGCTGTTGCTCCGAAGACCTTACAGCTTTGCCGGGGCAAAGCAGGGGGCAAAAAGCCTGCTCGAGGTGTCTCCCTAGGGGCTTAACGTCAGCTGGATGGTTGCCATGAGAGATGAGATCGCTGGGAAGGAGCAATTTGGTATGGCAGCCTCTGTGCAGACTTGCGCCTTATATAACAGGTACGCGTAGAGAAACTACCCAAACATACATATACTACAATATTATATATAATCTGCTTATTAGATTTTATAGATAGCAGCATGAATGTGATTGATTTTAAGCTTACAAAATGCATTTAAGTGAGTTATTGAACTTTACCTCATCTTTGTGGCCAATCCTCGTGTGAGCAAAAGAAAATTAAGATTTTGTTTTAAGTACTAAATAGACGAAAAAAAATCCAAATAGTTTTGACAAGATGCAATCAGCATCGTGTATGAGTGAAAATAAACATATTTAATACATACTCATTTTAACACACTGTGCAATCTAAGTGGAAAGTTCTACTATAGCTAGTCAATTTTAAATCAAATTTACCAAAGTAACAAAAATTTCAAAATCGATATACCTTTTTCTAAGTACTTACAGACATTCATAAAAACGCTAATAAATATATTTTTGGTAGAAGAAAGAACTTTAGGGATATTTTTTCTGTCAAAGAGTCTACAATCAATTTAAATAGTAAAAATCTAAAATTTTATATATTATGGAGATGGAGACTAGAACTTCGCATTACACTAGCGTTCGGTTCTCACTGAGTTCCAACTTTCTTTGTTTATTTGTACTTTAACTGCACGTCATCATTTGTTACAACTTACAATAATTTTTCGTTACTTAAGTATATTTTTTTAAATACTCAAGCATGAAGTAATCTAGTGGTAAGTAAAGTTAACTATAGAGTTTCAGGGACTGCTTAGGAATAGTTATACTTACAATCAGGATTAGGTATGGCTTGTCCCGGATGTGACATGGAGTGCGGAGGCACATGGTAAGCATATCCGCCTTGAGTAGCGTACATTGTATTTTTCGAATCATCCATAGTCAACCCAAGATCCATGGAATGTTCCAGAGCTTTGTTCTCCATCCCTGTACTCGGATAATAAGGCGGTGGGGCCTGGTTTTGCGCGTTCGCCATCGTGGGACTCATCGAGTCCATTTCGTAGTCTTTCGACCTGTCCTTCTTATTCTCCTTCCGTTTGCATCGACAGAATATTAGTAATAATCCCAAAAACACGATGAATACGAGACAGGAGAATAATATCGCCACCATAGTTGCAGTTGTTAGAGCCGAAGACTCCTTCACATATGACGTGCCGACTGAAATTTAATTTAAATCTTATGTTTTATATTGAGTTTTTCAACAGTTCGGTCATTAAGTCATTTTATTTTACAAAATTCTAAAGTTTTCAAAATAATAATTAAAAAATACTTTTGTCTTCAGTAAACGTATAGTATAGCATAACTAAGTATAAAGGACAATACGTAGTGGCAAATTCTGTTCATGTTATCTATGCGTATTAGTATATTTTTTTTTTTTTTTTTTTTTTTTTTTTTTTTTTTTTTTTTTTTTTTTTTTTTTTTTTTTTTTTTTTTTTTTTTTTTTTTTTTTTTTTTTTTTTTTTTTTTTTTTTTTTTTTTTTTTTTTTTTTTTTTTTTTTTTTTTTTTTTTTTTTTTTTTTTTTTTTTTTTTTTTTATACATATTTACGTTGTAAGACATAGTTCCGTGGATTTTGATCGACAATCTTACAGGAAGCCTCTCATATCGATCCGAGATATTTATATAAGCGAACAACTGGCAAGAAGTCGAAGACACGACTTAACACTAAAAATCTATTTTATTTAATTCAAAATCAGTACAAACAGGAAACAAATACGTTTAGATCACATACTATACCATTATGCGAATGCGCTTTCATGCATTATTGGATTCAGATTGTCAAAAGGTGACGAGTGATTTAAGATTTTTATTATGTTGATATGTTTATAATGTAACTGGTTAAGGTATTTTGAATGAATTACTCGTGTGATGTTCTTATATTGTTCGTTTTTTAAAATACAGTCTACAGATAACTTATTTTATTTGTTATTTTCCAGATAGAGTTTAGGGCTGATGTTTCCATTTTGTCATAGACAACTAACGCCATTAAGCTATATCTCAACTCATTACATTTCTTTGGTCCAAAAGACCCCGTCTCCTTAGACTTTTGTAAAGATTAATTACACTCACTCTCAGCTTCAGTGTAATCGCTGCAGACCTCTTGAGTGCCTTGGAGGCATAACTTGAGGCGTACTCGCGGGTTGAGCTCGTCCAAGGGCGGCTCGGGGTGGCGGCCCGGGTGCCGGCTGGGCTTGCTCGGCAGCTCAAGGGTCGCTTCTTGCACACTAGTCGTAGCTCCTGACAACTGCAGGGGGATGGTTTCCACCACCTATACGAACAATAAGCAGTTTGGATGGGTAACGCTATCGAGTCTCAAGCTCGCATTTCAGAGAAGTGGGGTCGAATGTTGGAAGGTATGCACCACTTAAGTGGGCACTGACTTGATGTGTATGAATATTGTTACAATTAACACGTAATGGCGGTGAATGCAGACATTGTGATGACACCTGCACATTGAGATGACTGATGTGTTGGACACGTCAACCCAACTTGGGCAAGCATACGCAACCAGAATACTACCTGTTCCCCCTAAAAATAGGGAAGCAAGAAGCCCAGCAATCAATATTATAAGAAGATATATAGATAACAACACAAACAACGAAAAAATGCATATTTACAATACTTTTTTTTGGCAAAACAATAAGCGGCCCTGGGCCGAGAGATATCTTCAAGGCAACCCGATATAAAAAAAATCTTAAGTAATTTGTTGATTTGTCAAAATAGGATAGGAGTGACTTTGTATTCAACATAAACTGAGATAATTATTATGAATCACTTTATGTTTTGTCCATTAACCCGCCATCTTCTTTCTCTATTGCTAGGCAGTGCATGTAGTCTAGCATGCTACATGATTCGCTGAGGGCTAAAAGATAATTAAGCATCATTCACTCATTTAGATTGATTTCTTTCCCAGCAGCCTGGTTATTATAACAAGAAGCATATAAGGTGACAAAAATAAGAAGTGCATTTTTCCTTCTCATATTACCTACGGCAATAGAATGAGACACAGGTGCCTTATCCGCTAAGCAAAAAAACAGAAGAAGAAATATTTGAATTACCTGCCAACCCGGAGTTCCGTCTATATTTAACAATCCTTCAGCCACTGCCACTAGAGGCAAACAAGTCGGTGCGATGGTGAAAGCTATCGCCCGCGAACTAGGGTCAAATGTCAGCTGTTCCGCCGGTACAATTTTAGTCACTTTCGTAATTGTTATAATTTCGTTAGAGTAATTACTTTGACCTTTTGTATTCACTGCCTTCACCTGTTCAGGCAAACAAAACACTTATGAAAAATAATAGCTGTACCCGTCAGACGTTGTCCTGCCTTTGAAAAATTAAAAATCTAGAACCCGTTTACAGTACATTTACATTTACATTTACCCGTCATCTACCGGGACCAAATGTTAATCTAAACTCGAATGAACTTGAACAGAGTAGAAAATCATTAAAGTATTTATATCGCTATTAAAAAATAGGGGTTAGTAGTAGAAGGATCGAAATAGAGTTGTTTGTATTTTTCAGTGCTAAATCATAATAAAGTACTTATAGATAAGAAATGTTGTCAAAAAAATTAAAAACAATATTTAGGGGTGGGTCACCCTTATCATTTAGGTGTATTAAAAATAGATTTTGGCCGATTCTCAGCCCTATCTGATACGCACACAAAATTTCAAATCGGTTCAGCCGTTTTGAAGGAGTTTGGTAAAAAGCACCGCGACACAAAAATTGTATAGGTATATTAGATCATATTCAAAATTAAGTCCATGGTAAGGAATGGTCCTTGTTATGTTAACAAAAACCTTAAAATTATACACATCAGAGTCAAACTTATACTGTGACACAAGAATAATAAATTTTGGTGTGTAGGATTCTATAGGTATTTTATCAAAAAAGAAGCGTTAACATATTATAAAATCTATGCTCACAGTATTGGTACCATTCCAAAAATTAAAAAACAAACATTTACCTTGAATGAGTATTTGTTGTGTTGTTCGAGCTGCGTAACATTGCAAGGATTCCTACGCCCGCAATCATATTCCATCCAATCATGTTCATTGACGTGCGCAGACGAACAATGTTCATTTATAACACTGGCCTCGGATCCCGACCGGTATAAAACACGCCGATATCTAACAAAGTACTTAGTATTCGACAATCCACCCTCAAAACCATTCTCCCATTTTAAAACCACGAACGTAGGCCCCACAATCTGACTTTCGAGAGATTTAGGCGATTCCGGTGCTCCTTTTGGTTGCAAACGAATTTGCGTTCTTATGCTACCCAATGAGTTTTTCACTTTGCAATAGTAATCTCCGTAGTCTTTTGACTCGATGCCTTTGATTTTAAGAATACTGAGATAAGCGTCGTTGCTATCGGTGGTGGTAGTAATGACATAGTGCCCATCGGAATTCATTTCCAACGGGGCAGTGTTTGTGCCGAAATACCATTGGAATTCGGGCTTAGGAAATGACAACACTCTACACATTATGTCTGCGTTTTCCATAACATCGAAAGCAACTTTTTTTTGTTGTTTAATCAAGATTGGTTCATCTGAAATATATAATACACTTAACTTAAAGGACTATAATAACACACGTAATAAAAATGTTTCTGAAAATCTAGTACCTAATAATGAAGTTGCAGTTATCTAAGTTAATTTACTGTTACTTGTCAATAATTCATTAGATACTAGAATTTTTTTTTGATAATAAGTATTCTATTATCATCCTCGCCTCGTTATCAAATGCACATTTGTTTGAAACTTCATTATTATCGTTTATTATGACCATAAAGAAGATCAATGTTACGTCATCACAGAGTTTATATTAGATACTAGCGGCCCCGGGAAACGTTGTCCTGCTCTGAAAAAGTAAAAATCTAGGACCCGATCTCAGCGCCACCTACCGGTTCTAATTGCGAATCTAAATCATCCAGGAACCGACTCAAACACACAAAAACATAATCACCAAAATCGCTACAGATGATTAGAAGGATTTTTGAACTCGATCCCAGTGCCACCTACTGGTTCCAACGGGATAAAAAGTATCCTATGTCCATCTTCTGGTCCTAAGCTACCTCCCCACCAATTTTCAGCCAAATCGGTACAGCCGTTCTTGAGTTATAAATAGTTAACTAACACGATTCTTTTATATATATATATATATATATATAACATCAGTGTGCACTAAATATTCTGATATATACCAGACGGAAGCAAATATAGTTCAGATTAATAAATTACTCTTCGCATCTCCATGTTCAAAAATATCAAAAGAAATGAATTATTATTAGGTATATATTTTAAAATGTTTTTTGGTAATACATTTTCAGAAAACTATACTTACGCTCTATTCGAAGATGCATTGTAGAATTGACATTATTCACTTCGTTCTCAAAACTGCATAAGTACACGCCTCTATCTTCCGGTAATAGTTCGTTCGTGTTTGGTCTGGCGTTACCATTGAATTTCAACGTGCTCTGTACATTATAAACAGCGTTTCTGCTTTCAGTTACATCGTTTTTAACTTCGTACAAGTCCGATTCTATTTTGATTTCAGAATCATTTTTGAACCACTTGATACTTGGTCTTGGCTTGCCCATCGCACTGCAGGTTACGGAAAAGTCTTGTTCTCCTGACCTCTTTGTAGTATGCGTGTGTAACTTGGTTTGGAAACGAGGTGGCTGATGGACTTCGAGGGTAACCGATGCTAATTCACCATGTCCTAATTCATTCATGGCTTGACAATGATATACACCTTCGCTATTAAAATAGGCGTTGGGTATAGTGTATTTATTCCCTGTTGCAAGAACCTCAGGTTTCGTATCAGTTGAGTCAATGTCACGGAACCACCTAAATTGTGGCGCGGGCCAACCAGGAGGCTTGGCGTTGCAATTTAAAGTAACACTGGTTCCTTCGTTAGCTATCGGCCTCTCAGGACTGATGAAAGCCCGACCAGGTTTATGGCGCACTAATACTGCCACTGAAGCGGTATTTGAACGCTCGACACGTTTACCATTACTTGATGAAATGATGTTTACTGCACGGCAAACGTAAGTACCAGCCATGTCAGCGTTGACTCTATTTAATATAAGACTATTTCCACTTTGATGGAAGTCTGGCTTTCCTTCCATTGACCATTCTATTGAAATGGGCTCCGGGTTAGCTGTGACGTTGCAGCGAATTTCGACATTACCACCTTCTTCCGCTTCATAAGTCTTAGATTCTAATGTTACACTGGGAGGGAATAGTACATCGACAACTAGTTCTTTTTCCCCTGGGTGACCTAAACCATTGTCAGCACTACACATGTATTTTCCAGAATCGTGAACGGCCACGCCTTGGATATTATGGGTAAATGAATTTGATATAAACTCCCCGTTTCTCGTCCATCTTACGGAAGTAACTGGAGGTTTCGCGTCAACTTTGCAGACTATACTTGTGCTACCACCAACTTCCACTCGAAGTGGATTTTCAGGTCCCACTTCCACCCGTGGAAAATCTGGAAGCAAAATTAATTATTTTCATGATTTATACAACGTCATGTCAGTTAAGTAAATCATAAAAGATAAACTATTCAGTTTATGCACTTGTATAGAGTTGGCCGATAGACACATTATAGGTATACTCCCGAAATTCAAGTTATGCTTGTGTTATAAGCAACTAATGTACTAAAATAGCCCTAGGGACCGATCCCAGTAACATCCAGGTCGGATTAAATAATGGAAATTTCCTTGAAGAAATATTAAGGATAAATATATTATAGCAGCTATTCATCGAATCCAGGACTTCTGAGACAAGTGAACTAAGCGGCCAATGGTTTAATTTCTTTATCCGAATCTTTATCCGTGCAGGATAAGGATAATGCAGGAATACAATTTCCTGCGGTCGGGCATCCTGTGGTAAGGGGCGACAAAACAACCCACAGCCAGGTGATAGTCGGGCATTCGCTCGACTGGACGGCTACTAGCCCTGGTCTAAAGTATGCCCCATAACAACCTTTGGTTGTGTTCCGGCATTAGTGACCAGATTCCAGTCTCCCTTAAGAGAGCTGCAGCGCATTTGTAGCACCTTTGGTATTGCAAATGTCCATAGGCGATGATAACCGCTTTCCATCAAGTGGACTGTCTGCCTGTCTGCTGAACTTCTGCAATAAAATAAAGTCTAAACTTCAGAGGCCGCGCACCGACAGTTCGGTTGACTCAGATGTTGAAAAATTCTCAAATCAAATCGAGATTCCGGATGCATGTCGAAAAGGTCTTTGGTATAAATCTGTTTACATTCACCCCAATACGGTTCAAAATAAGTATCGCTCTTCCCTGCGGTTCATTTGACTTGAGATATATTTTTATATGGGTCACCTGATAATAACCATTGCCCAATACTCGACGGATGCATTCGGTATTGCTTGTTTATCTATCAAAACGATAACATCGGGGATACGTTAGGCGCACCATATCGAAAACACCCGGAAATCGTGCCAGAACATCTGTTTACTGTTTTATTTCTGTGTATGTTTTTTTTATCAGACCATTTCGGAATCTTACAAATTTTATCGTGATTCATTCGTTAAAGAAATTACACATATCGCATGAATGTTGCAACATGTGTAAAAATATTATGAGATGGAGAATTAAAAAACATGAAAGCTCAGTGGCTTAAATCATATTCAAATGACATACTTTCGAATCTTAACATTGAGCATGCACGCTTAAATAATTTTTCTGGCATATCGTGTAGTTATATTACAACTTCTACGTACTGACGAGATAGACACACATGGAGATTACAAATAAATCTGCGATTGATAACAGAGTCGGGCCTACTCATCGTCATCATTTCCCCTAAAACGAAGAAGTTATGTCAAATACTAGGAATTTATAGGCTGATGTTACATTAAAATATTATGTGAAAATTCAATACTCCAGGCCTAGGCTTGAAGTAATATATTAAGCTCCAACAAAATTTATATATAAATTAAAATAAATGGTTGTAAATTCAAATATGCTAAAAGTAGAAGGATAAAACAAAATTAAAACCATTTTTGAAATTATTACAAGCAAGCAAAACTATACAGATATTATATAACATACTACATGTAGCATACAATTATTTAAATAAATAATACATAAAACAAGCTTTTTATGTTACTAACACAATCCAATGGCCTTAATGTGCTCCTCATGCTTGCTTGCGCAAGCAATCGATCGTAGTCTTATGTACTCGACAGTAGCTGGTTTATCAAAATATTTTCTCTTCAATAAAATTGTATAACCGCAACGCAATTGTATCTATCTGAAATATATTGTATATACTACGGGTTTTCTCGGATTTGCTCGCCAAATGAAACGTGTTATCTGCAAGAGTTTTGCATTTTTGGAGAAAAGGAGTAGATATTCTATTGAAATGCCTATCAAAATAATAATAAATAGTTTATCGAGCACTACAATTTTTATATATAAAAGCTGAAATGAAGTAAGTAGTCGATTGATAGTAATACAATCTAATCAGTCTGTAGTTAGGAGCAGGGCCTTTTTTGTGGGGGACGTGAGGGCACGTAGTGCCCTTACAGGAAATTAAAATATCGAAAAATTGCCATAAAAACTTAAAAAAATGAAATTGCGTCGTCTCATACGAAATGTGTAATGCCCTTCAAGATTTGCAAAATCGTGATATAAGCCTAATAAGTAATAATCAGAAAATTTAAAACTCGGGGTAAACCCCCCCCCCGGTTTACAAAAAATTATGGACTTCCAACATTCGAGAATTAACGTGCCCTCCAAAAAGAAGTGACAAAAAAATGCCTGATTAAGAGTATATGTAACTGTCAGCTTGTTAAATGTATAATTAATTATAATTGTATAAATGATAATATTGTTAGAAAAATTACATTTTTGCCCATATAAACATATTCTATATACCAAGACTAAAAAATGTTATAATCCAAAACTATGAAGAAGGATGAAATAAAAACCATTCTACATCTATATACATACATGGTTATGAATAGAAAACTTACAGTTTACATTAATGTCAACAGTAGCATCTAACTGCTGTCCTCCAGGCATAGCACGGTTCCAGACCACACACCGGAATGTCGCCCCATCGTCTTCCTTCGATGGATTCAACGTTAAAGTAGCAATTGTAGGTTCCGAGCGTGTCTTCGCGTGTGTTATTTTCGCATCCACTGGATAAACGGAACCATCACGGTACCATCTAAAAGAAATATATTATGTTATGATTCTTAACGGTGAACGGTCTTAAAGGTTTTGGTGAATATTTTAAAAACCTTATTAAAATACTAATTTCCTTCCGCATGTCTCTAAATATGTCACAGCCACTTTGCTCAAAAACTACAAGGTTCATTAACGTGATAAATTTGGCAAGGTATGTTTTTTATAATATGCCGCTTCTCAAAAGTGTAATTAAATTGCGAAAATGTTAAAAATTAAAAATAGTGGGCCGATTATTATATTTTATGTTGCTGAGGGATTAATAGTTATCTATGATACTAGTGCGGTAAGTTGATATTTACAAACGAGTAGACGAAAGTCGAGGGCTTATTATTTATTATACTCACGAGTTTATAAATGATATAGGCAGATACAGTTCATGTATTTTGTTACTTACTTTATGGTAGGTTCAGGAGAGCCACCGTAGCTGGAACACGATAAATTGAGCTCTCGGCCTTCCTGGGTCTGGGCATGAGGACCTGGCGTCAACGCCGGTGCCTGTGGTTGTGTAAGGACTGTGATTGTGTGCAGCTGCGTGTGTAACAATGTTCCTGGGCCAGATGTCTTCACCCGGCACTCATACTGACCGTTGTCGCGCTCGTAAGAAACGTTTGATATGAAGAGATCGAATATTCCTTCTTCGGGGTCGAATTTTACCCTAAAAGTAATAATCACTTATTAACATATTAGAGATCTACTGTCTGTGGAGTCTATCCACAAAGGGTGCCTCACTCACTTTTTCCAAAGAAATTTGCATATTTTTGATACCACCCGCAATCATAACGCTGGCTCATATTTCGCCCAGCGAATCAGCATTGACATATTATCCCCGCAAATTGCTAATGCGCTGGAACCTTGTCAAATTAACATTCACGTGACGTCATCCGCAACTCGATATGCACGCATACTCGCCGGCCAGTGTTGCTAACAGTACAGAGTGTTCGGCTACGGTTACGTCACCAAAATGGCGTCCAGGCGCAATAGCAATTTGCGGGGATAATACAGCGTGTTTTCCTTCCTTTCCGACACGCTTCCCTTAGTATATTTAATTTTATCTTGTCAACGTAGTTGCGCACAGTTATTTTTTACAAAATCGTGGTAGTTTAGCAACTAGTGTATTCGCATTCTATTGACGATTGATTCTATGCGATTGCTATATGGGGAAAATATATATATGATATATTCTAATCTTTCACAAGCTTGCTGAAGTTCAAGAGAAAAATCGATTATAAACGTTTGAAACCCATCACTACGCTTTGGACTAATATCGCGTGTATACCGTCGGTTCTCCTAAATAGTGAGTAAGGTTCGTCTCTAGAAGTGAGACGCTTACTTATGGACCGATATTCTTTATATTATAAAGTCATTATTATTAACAAAGAGAAATAATGCTTTTTTCCATGACGCACTTAGAAGTTGTATGCAATTTGTATTTGTCATACTTTTAACGTTCATTTTTTAGCTTTACTCCATAGTAAGATACTGATTAGTAATCACGGTATTGTACAAAATACCAAACAATTAAGACAAAAAAGCAAGATAGTAACAATACAATTTTATCACTCTAGTAAAGTTTTATTGAAATGCATAAGTTTTAAAAATTCTTACTTGTAGTTGGGTCCTAACGGTGAGTCGTTTATGGCAACATTATCATGCGTGTTAGCTGTGCTCTTGGCCCAGTAATGTACCGGAGATTCTCTGCCTTTAGCCGTGATAGCAAACCTGCACTTAAGTGTAACGTTGTCACCTTCCCTGGCATCGTGCTGCTCATACTGAGCTTGTGCTTTTAGTCCAACTGCAAAAGAAAATAGACATTTCAAGTTTCTATTTTAAAAAAGTATAGAAAATTTAGGGTGAGGCCTGTTCAGGTATTAATTCTGAGTATGGAAAGTTATAATTAACATTACTTAAGAGACTGAATATTGGAGTTGTTTCATAATACTTGTTTTATTAATGTTGTATTTGACATTTTATAAACACGTAAAATACTGTTTCTAGATGGATAATTATAATAATCTTAAAATTAAAATCTCACTCATTGTTTTCATCAGATTTTTGAATTTTTAGGCTGACCGCACACCATGGAATTCCATAGAATCGCGCGCAACACGAAGTTAATTTTGTAACCAAAAAATTCTCCAGGTCGCTAGGTACCTACCGATTTAATGCGTTGTAGGCCTTAAGTTTAATAAACGTAAAACGGAACTATTAACACTATTAACGAAGTACCGTTGGTTCCTTTTGATCCAAAGCTTTAAAATCGGCCTAGAGATATTTGTTTACATGAATTGAAGTAAATAAACTTGTTAAAATAGGCCACGTGTGATGCAGTTAACTCCATTGGAGTAGGCTCAACGGCATCAGCGCTCGCGCAAGTCGCACGACGGCTCGCGAGGTGCGGTTGTTGCGGTCAATGACACGAGGTCGCGTGCCCGCTGTCCATTGCATCTACTTATCGTCGTAAGGTTTGTCCTCATCAGCCTTCAAGGGAGTCTCTTTGAACTCTATAAGTAACTTTGACACGAACTTGAAAGGTGGTTTTTCTATGCAATGTTATTTTTAGAAAATGTATACTTAGTTAAGAGTGAAATGGGTCTATTCAAGCTGCGACTAGAACTACGTCGATTGGCGTCAGTCAATGAATTTAAGACTGAGGCTTTTGTTTGAAGATTACTCTAAAACTTGTATAACCAGTGGTGGATACTTGACACTCACTAAATATACAAATTAAGCAGAGCCATATTTTAAAACAAGATGAAGAACTTTATAACTCTTTAACAACATATCGTAGAGGAAGTAGTCTCGTAAATATTCCACTAAATTTCTTTTTTCACAAATAATTTTTATTTATAGTTAACACATAAATAAAATTGAGAATTCGTGATGACTGTGTACTAATCAACGGCCCCGATTCTTGTTCCAATGACGTTGGTTGTATAAAAAACCAAAAATAGGTAAAAGGCTCTTTAACATTAGCGGAGCAAAAATAAAATAGATGAAATAGAGTTGCACGGCAATAAGCACTACAATTAAAATAATTGATATTACAATGTTAATCTTCAAAAAGAGCAACTCTTGCTAAAAACCTAATAGAGATATAGTTGCATTTGTAATGTACTTGTCCAATTTGAAAATGATGTCTCGAATATTCTTTATTTATTTCAAGCGTTAGGAACATCGTTAAAAATAATATAAGAGCCATTTCGTATTGTAGTATTTGTAGTGTAAAAAAAACCGAAATGGCAGGCGAAGGACTTAGTCGAGTATCCAGTGAAAGTACTTTTATTTTGTCAATTTCTATATTACATTCACATATTAGAAGAGTTCAAAACGTAGACATCGGTCACACTTATATTTTTTGTTTTATAATTTTACCTACTATAATTATTGTACTATCACCACATAACGTATGAAAAAAGAAAACGTCGGTGACCATAGTGATATTCTTTTTCCACTCTGTCACTTTATACAGAACCTTATAGAGCCACAAGTCAAATAATAAAATTTCACAAACTGATTCATCGTGAGAACATTGTGTATTGAGCAATTCAAAAACTTCTTTCTCAGGATTAAATTGAGTTCATAGCGGATCTTTCGCCCTCGTTAAAAAAATCGCATTAGATATTTAAGGCTGAGTATACACTTTGGCGTCTCATTATACTACACACACTTAAGTAGAGTGGACACACATGTTCACACGCACGTGTTCCGCATTGTTGATGACATGTAGATATATAAGAATAAGCGGGAAACATGGTAAGATGGCGACGAACAGTAAGTCGAAACCGTGGGAGCATGCGGGCTCCTTCCATCGTCATGTGTTGAATAGTAACTAATATTATCGTCCAATCAAAACCTATGTACGGGTTGGTAAAATAACATACAACCATTGTTGTAATGCAAAAATACTTCGTTACGGGTTTTGATATCAGTACAAATAAACAAAAATGTTATGTTAGGCAAAACTCCCCAACTCGTTGCCTGCCATACAACCAGATCTCAGTTCAAATTTAACAACTCCCCTTTCTCTTTGTCAATCTCTCAGTAACCTTAAAAATTCAGTCCCCTTAATTAAAAGAATTCCCCGCGGTGCTCGTATTTCAGCATGTCAAATTTTTTCAAAATTAATAAGAAATGTAATTTCATACAATAACCTACAGGCCTGGAAGGAGCTTTTAATACTACCATATAAAATTTTCGAAATAGATCATAAATCCGGAAACCTCACTTCTAAAATAAAAAAAAGGTGCATAAGTGTTCCTGAACCCACAGCTCAACGAAATTATAATAATACACGAGACTCCAAAAGTTCATCAAGTCAGCTTCGTCGAGTCGTTGAGTCCAAAATCTCGGACGGAGACATTAAAGGAGCAGCACAAATTTTGTTCTCCAGTGACACCGTTGCTCCCAACAATGAGACTACACTAGACGCTCTGATCGACAAACATCCACCCTCAAGCACTGTCCCAAGCAAAAAATCACAAGTTGAAAACTTAGTCACCGAGCCGAGAGCTGTTCTCCAGTCTGTTATGTCTTTTAAAGGCGGCTCAGCTGGCGGCCTGGATGGCCTCACTCCGCAACATCTTAAGGATCTGCTGGGTGGGTCTACCGGAGTCGCAGGTGAGACGCTTTTGAAGGATTTAACAGACTTGATGAATTTAATGCTCTCGGGCTCTGTGACAAGCGAAGTCGTTGCCAACGTTATTCGGTGCTAATCTATTTGCTCTCGTGGAAAAGGATGGCGGTATCCGCCCTATAGCGATTGGTACAGTGTACCGTCGCCTCGCAGCTAAAATCTGTTGCCGACAAATAATAGACTCATGTTCCACATATTTCGCCCCTACCCAACTGGGCTTCGGATCCAAAGGTGGCTGCGAAGCAGCGGTCCACGCATTACGCACTTTCATCTCGAGCGATTGCTGTGAGGCCGTGCTTAAGGTGGATGTTAAAAATGCTTTCAACTCGGTAGACAGGGACACCCTGCTAACACAAGTTCATGAAAAATTTCCACAAATTTACAATTTTACTTCTGAGTGCTATAACAAGGGCACAAATTTAATATACCAAGGCAGACAAATAATTTCGGCAACAGGTTGTCAGCAGGGTGACCCTCTCGGGCCGGCCCTTTTTTCCCTTGCAATTCATCCAATCATTAAAAAACTAAATTCAAAATTTAATGCATGGTATTTAGACGATGGTACCCTAGGCGGGGACATTCAAACAATAAAAACTGACATTCAGTTTCTTATTGAAGAATTCGGTAAAATTGGCCTAACTCTTAATTTCTCTAAATGCGAAATTTATCTCTCTAATAAGCTAAACAATACTGATAGCATTATTTCCGAGTTTCAAAGTTTGGGTCTAAATTTTAAAATTGTCAATGAAAGTAATCTAACCCTCCTAGGTTGCCCCATTTTTGATGACTCCTTCACATCATTCGTGGATTCCAAAATTCAAAATTTTCTTTCCAAAATTGCTAATTTAAAAAATATTAGTATACATTGCGCATATTTCATAATTAGACATTGCTTGTTTGTTCCAAATTTTACGTACGTGCTCCGATGCTGCCCCCTATGGCAACATTCACATATACTAACTAATTTAGACAATATTATCAGACAATCACTCTCATCATTGTTCAACATTCCTTTCGATGATCGCTCGTGGACCCAAGCCGCCCTGCCGATAAGGCATGGCGGTCTGGGAATACGCAAAATTTTCGACGTTGCGCTACCCGCCTTCTTGGCCTCAGTGTATAGCACCATGGACCTCATCGGTAATTTATTAAATCCATCACTTCGTGATTTTGAGGTCCCGTGTTTGGCTGAGGCCAAAAATGCGTGGTCTCTTGCCTGCCCGAATCAAAATTTACCCGTAAACATAAAGCGCCAGAAGCTTTGGGACGAGCCGCTGAGCCTTATAACGTACCAGAAATTGTTTTCTTCTTGTAACGGAGAGGCTGAGCGCGCTCGCCTCTTGGCTGTCTCACGTTGGGAGTCAGGTCTTTGGCTACAGGCATTGCCCTCGGCGAATCTTGGCACACTTTTGGATGACGCGACCTTCAGAATCTGTGCCAGCATTCGCCTGGGAGCAGCCTGTGTGGTCCCACACCTCTGTCATTGCGGGGACAGGGTTGGACGTTTGGGGCACCACGGACTATCCTGCAGCAGAAGTGCCGGTAGAACTTCCCGACATGCGGCACTCAACGATATCATCCGCCGGGCTCTCGTCACCGCCGGAGTACCTTCCATTTTGGAACCAAACGGCCTATTCCGCGACGATGGCAAGAGACCGGATGGGATGACGCTGATTCCCTGGAAGATGGGCCGCCCCTTAGTGTGGGATGCCACTTGCGTTGACACTCTGGCGGCGTCCCATCTTTCAGGTACGTGCACCACCGCCGGTTCTGCTGCAGCCGAACAGGAGGCCCTCAAGCGTCGCAAATATGCCACCATCGGAAATGGTTTCATATTTGCGGCATTTGGGGTGGAAACTTTGGGTCCGTGGGGTCCGAGTGCCCTAAAGATCTACCGAGACGTCGCCAAACGTCTCGTAGACGTCACACGCGACCAGAAGGCTGGCGTCCATTTTGCGCAAAGACTAGGCATTGCCATACAACGTGGTAACGCCGCCAGCCTTTTGGGAACGTTCCAGGTACATGACAGTGGTTTGGGACCATTAATTAACGTTTAGGCACTTCCCCCCCCCCCTTTTTTATTTAGTTTTAGTTTTTATATATTTGATAGTATAGTTTGTAATTTAAATAATTATAATGAATATGAACTTTAAAAATGTTATTAAATATTGAATATAAATGTGACTAGTACACATTATAAGTATGTTTTATCGGTTTTAAGCGCGGAATTATATTTGATTTTTTCTCGTCGACGGTTAAAACGTAGTTTTAATTTTCTTTATACTTTCGTTGGTATACCACATCATCAGTACCGTCTCCATCAAAGGAACTCTTTACTACTACTCTTCTTTCTACTTTATTTAACAAAAGCCAACAACTGGTAAGCATTAATCCAAATACTACTTCATTTAAAAGAAAGGAAAACTACTAAGTTTTAAAGGAAGAGGTGGCTTATATAGAGATAGATGAGAAGACATTAAAGTGGCTTTTATACATGATACAGACATTGATAGAAGGAAAGGATGACATAGTGGGCACTCGTAAAAACTTCAATAAGTACAAAAGTGGAGCCAGTCCAGCTGCATTTGGACAAACTGGAGGTATCTGGTATACCAACGAAAGTTTCCCCTTTTTCAGGGAGGGGGCTAGCATTAAAGTACATCAGATAACTCTGTGTGGAGGTCAGTTGAACTACCGAACTGTTTGAATTCTATGCACAATATAAAGGGACTAACATTTTATCTCATTTGGAGTTGGGAGGATGTTCGAAGTTAAACCTTGTCCTCTTTGTGTTTGGACGATTTTCGAAGTCGAAGTAGAACCTCCATGTTTTGTACCATACTTTTGATAAGTTGTTGTTTTTTATTATTTGTCAATGTTTAAAAATGGATATTCTAAATGAAGATGTGTTTTTGCTTCTCTTAAAAATTATATCTAATTATTAATATTTAAAGCTTCGAAAGATATTGCCGATCCGATTTTTTTAACATGGCGTTTATACTTATCTTTCAAACGAAGTCATTGTGGCTCAATGGCTATCTATATACAGGTGTGTTGTGGGTTCGACACCCAGCAGAGATTATTAATTGCTTTTTTATCCTGGCGTAGGTATATATTTCTCGGGGGGACCGCGGCTGAGGCTGAGGTATGGCCGGTACGTTGACGGGCTTGGTCGAGGCCATGATCCACAGCAATTCTCACTAGCAGTCGATTCCATCCATTTGTGAGTCAGTAATGACTCAAAAGGAGGCCGCCGAGAGAGAGGGAGAGAACCGTGTAAGCTGCCTTAGTCCGCCGTCGACAGATGGGGGCTCGGAGACGCCGATGATTGCTCTTCCGTACCTCCATAAGATCAGAGACTCTTAATACCAACAGCCTCTGCCAGTTCTGTTTCACTAAGAATAGCGGGATGAGCCCTTTGTCGACTCTATATCGAATGCATATCCACGGTCGCGCCGGCTTTGAGAAAATATTCTCTGAGATTGTACACCTTACGGTCGTGAATCTTTGATATTTAAATACCCCCTACCTCCACATCGCCGTGGCATGCACAGTCTCATAACTGTAATGTACCGGATATTGGTAACAAACACAAACTCAGTAATTATCTAATGAATGAACAAACAAATCACTTAGATTATGATATCTGTAACAAATAATTTAATGAACGAAATGTATGTTTGTGATTCTCAAGAGAACACAATTAACTAATGAGTTGTTATTGTTGATTTGGGCATAAACATGTAAACGAGTAGCCCTTTATAAGCAGATACATCACAATTAAACAGTCAGTCATAAGTTAGATCCAGAAGCGATCAGTTATAAGTTACACTCAGAAGTGAAGAGTTATAAGTTACATTCCGAAGCGAACAGTTCTAAGATATATCCAGAGTGCAGTTATAAGTTATATTAAGTTAACAAGTTAAAGAGTTGTTATCAGAAAGAGTTCACTAAAATAATTATATTCGCAGAAGACCTCGTGTCGAAATTAAGTAAGTAAATAACACTAATGTTACAAAGTGTAAAATATTGATAGTGGTCAATATACTGGACTCACTCCAGAAGTAAAAAGTTAAACTATATATCTTAATAATAAAAGAAGATAAAAACTTAACTCCAAGACTTTGACTTACTCGCTGCCAACGTGCCCTTACCATCTCTCCACCGCTGCACGAAAACCTTGCCAATTACATCACAGACGAGTGTGGGTGGTGCATCCAATGCATTGTTAGTTAGTAATTGCACTGAACCAACTCCCATAATTCCGTGGCAGAGGGCCGCTGTTTACGGGAGTATCAGTGGACCTCACCTCTACTTTATGTAGTGGTAAAGCCCTGCTTCCCTGGATTTGATTTAATTTGGCATACTAGGACGCCATAGTGCACTGACTATTTCATACACTTTGTGTCGTTCTAACCGAGTGTTTTCTTTCTTCGGGATGGCATGCGTCCCGAAGTCAAAACACTCGTTTTAGTGGGTAGTTCGTCGGGCCTCTTCCTTCACTGGAAGAGAAAGACAGCACTAGGCGCTGCATTTGGCCTTCCCTGTATCCCGGGCTCCAATGTGTGTCACAAGAAAAGACATTCTTTTCTATTTTGAGGAAATCAAGTCCAGCAGTGCGCAGATAATTATACATGTGGGAGTTACCTTTATTGAATGTTTGTTAGTGGCGTTTTAGTTAACGTATATAAAAAAAATGTATGAATGTCCTTTTGATAATGGAAATGAATAGAGAACAAATTTTATGCCGGTAAATATAATAGTTTGCGCAAGACACTGATCCGAGCTTAACACGTACAAAACTTAAATAGCTATAAAGTAAAATTTAGTTACAATATAAATAACTTCATTTTCGATAACGGGTAGATCATATTTAAATTCTAGAAGTTATTCAAAGTCAATAGAAGTTCCTATAAAGAACATCTTTTGAAATTCATACATTATATTCCTCGAATGAAGCTGCGTGAAAGTCTCAGTAAAATATAATAATATCTTCTACAAACAGATTTGACAACCCTTAATTAAATGAATTGGTTATGCAGCATCTATGTTGCGTAGTTAAATTGCAGAGAAAATTTGCGAGTTACAGCATTTGTAAACCGTAATTGATCATTTACCGGGGTTCGCGGTACTTAAATCTCTACCTATTGAGATTTAATTTTATTGCGTTATTTGTGTCTTCGATTATTTTTAATAATAAATGCATTAGTTGAAAAGTTACATAACCAGAATGAGATCTAAAATTTGTAGTCGACTTTTAAATCATGAATTATAATATGTGAAATTTATTGTACTTAAAATACTTTAAACTAAAATTGCTTGTCAAGTAGTCTTAAGATATGGGATTTTGTCCGTGACCTCTTTGTGTTAACAAGTTCTTGAGCCAAATACCGAACTTTGGAAGTTTGTCGTTACTACTGAACCTATTGTGTGCATAGTCTCCAACACGCAAACCGATATTTTGGTTAAGTTAGTAAATTTAGTATAACACTGACAGTGTTAAGCAGGTGCTAGACGTGCAAGCAAGTAGGCAACATTAATTATGTCTGGACAACCTTTTTTACCTGTGTAATCTTAACTACGCAAACATTCATAGGTGAAAAAATTACGAGCGTATCAAGCCTATTTGCTTTCATATCTATCATCTGCTTTACAATTTAAAGTCCCAATACGATGAACTCTAAATAAAACGAATTACATGATTACTACGGAACAAGAATACTGGGAATGACCATCGATCAGAACACCTCAAATTAGGTAAAAAGTTTAAGATAAAAATAAAACAGTATCGCCATCTACGCATGTAGGGTTTAATATTTTATTGTTATGTATTTAAGTATATTTTTAAGTTAGATTTATTTGAAGTATAGTTTTAATAATTATTAATGACCATTTTTCAATACAGCAATTTGTAATGGATAGATTAATACTATCAAAAATCTATGGGGTTTATTATATTAATGCTATGAATGTCGGCTACAATTTAGGTAAAAAGTACTTTTTATTTTAGGCCGCTTTCTGATTTGTTAGTGCAGAAGAGATGCCGAATCGGTATGCTCAATATACGCGCTACCGAAAATTTACCGTATATACTGAGCATACCAAATCCGCATCACGTCTACACCGACAAATCAGATAGTAACTTAAATATTTACAAAAGCTTTCCTAATTACGATTTTCACTATGCGAGATTATTATAATTTTTAATATTCTTCAGTCGTGGTTATATATGCATATAATTATATAACTTGTGCCAGTGTGTATTTACATACTACAGTCATGGTTGTGTGCTTTAAAATCATAACAACTTTCGCGAGACTCAATCCCTGTTAGAAAAACTATACTTAATTAAAATTATTATCAATACTGCGACTCTGTGGCTCACGTCACATACTCAGCATTTATAAACACTTAATATTATTATTTTGTTACCTTGCATTACAAAGTTGATGCCAATCACGTATGTTTTTTACGTGACGTACACTTAAATGAGGCGTAACAAAAAATGGCCATCGGAATTTAACATACATTATAAAATGGGTACTCAAAGACCATATTAACAGCTATTACAAAGAATTTGTTTAAGTAGTTAAAAAACTGTGTATCTTTTAGAACCGTTAATGTAAAATAGGTATACAGTTTTATATTAAGTGTCAAATCAGGCATCCCTGCGTAGCTCTTCTCTTATAAGTAGCGTGAAAACGCTTAGACCTAACTATAGTAAACGTAATATCTTTATATAAATATATTTCTTCTGTTTGTGTGTATGTCATTGAACTGCTTCTAAGCGTCTAAAATGACTGATTAAATTTTTTGTGCGTTCAAGTGTATTCGAGAATGGTTTAAATTCACAATTAGACTCGGTAGGTGGCGATGGAATCGCAGTCTAGAGTTTTATTTTATCAGGGTAGGACGACATCTGTCAATATCTGTTTTATTTTATTTTATTGATAATTATGTAAAAGATGTTGCGCCCATGTTTATATATTTACATTTAACTATTCTTAAAACATCATTCAAACTTTAATACAGTTTTGTAATAATAATAGTTTCAAATACTACCTGTTAATAATACAGTCATAAGGTTATGGTTTTTTTACCAAATTTGTCTCGGCCATTTACGTATAGTGAATTCGTGAGGTTCGCGGTACCTGGGATAAAAAAAAAAACCGTCCTTGTTAAATTCAATTCAAATAGGGATCCTTTTGTTACCTTAGGAGCATTGCCAAAATTTACCTGACCAAAGAATAAGCAGACAGACGTACCGCAATGGATTTCATAATATAATATTTAATTATTTAAAAAAAATATTAGTTTACCAAAAAGTCGTGATTGAGGGCCTAAATCTTTCCCATGCGCCTTTCATTCCAATAGAGTGAATTAGAATAGTGGCGGACAGCATGCACCGATTAAATTGGACAGATTTCTTCAATCTTTAGGCGCATAATTATTAACTACTTACCATGGAAAACTCAACGAAAGAGGATATCCAGAAGATAGATTACTAGCATATACTATTTCTCTGACGATTTATTTTTGATCAGCATAGTGGGTCAACTGTACATTCACAAAAATCAAACGGATCGAGGCGAGCATGGTACGGTTAATGACAAAAATTTACTTAGAGTACGTTTACACCTGCATAATTAATATATAACACTCGTAAGCTTTGTAAAAATATAAACAAAACCAATTATATTATGATATATTAGATGCACGCAGTTGGAACATAACAACGCTCGAGTGCGTTGTTATGTTCAAACGATAAAGATTATTTAAAATAAAACACGCTATATAAGGAAGCAATTAATTTCATGATTACCTCAGTTAATTTCATCAAAAACTGATGAATTGATATTGATAATGTGTTGTAGTAATGAATAAGTATTAAATTTAATAGCAGATAAATTGTATCTTGCGAGAATTGACATGGTTTCAGTCCCATGTCAATTATTTTTTTCTTTGTAATCCTGCTAGAGCTCTCCACGGGACGTCAATTGCGTACATTTCAGTTCCGTATCTCGTCAAAACTATCGTATTTACCGAGATAGATGTCCTATATTCGACAATGTTATCGTAAGTACACTACATGCGCCTACAGGCCCATAGTGCTGCTGAAGGAGGTCGCCAAGGTCTTCGAGAAGATCTTGGCGGAGCGGCTCGTGAAGCATCTAGACACTGTGGAGCCGGGGCTATCAGATACGCAGTTCGGGTTTCGGCGGAGGCGCTCCACGATGGACGCCTTCGAGACGCTGCGAATGGTGACGGACGAAGCCGTCCAAGTGAAGGACGTCGTTTTTGCGGTGTCGCTAGACATAGCGAACGCCTTTAACAGCCTCCCTCATGAGACGATCAGGGAGGGCCTCCGTGCACACGGAGTCCCCCCGTACCTCACGAGGCTGTTGGGCGAGTACCTGCGAGATCGACACATCCTTTGGGAGGGCGGTGAGTCTGTCAATCACGAGTTAGATCGGCGACGTGTCGCGTGCGGCGTTCCACAGGGGTCGGTCCTCGGGCCGATTCTTTGGAACGTAGGCTATGACTGGATCCTTCGGGTGACGGTCCGGCCCGGGGTAGGGCTGATCTGCTTTGCGGACGACACCCTACTCACGGCACGCGCCGCGTCATTCGCGGAGTCCGTGGACGTCGCCAACGACGGGTTGGCGATAGTCGTAGATAGAATAGCTAGGCTGGGCTTGAGGGTCTCCCCCGCGAAAACGGAGGCCATCATGTTCCATAGGAAGTTTCGTAATCCACCCCCGGATCTGTCCGTTACAGTCCAGGGGGTGGCGATTAGCGTAGGGCCCAAGATGAAATATCTTGGGCTAGTCTTAGACGGGAAATGGCTGTTCAAAGCGCATTTTGAGCAGTTAGTTCCCAAACTCGTGAGTTCCGCGGGCGCACTCTCAAGGCTTCTTCCCAACGTGGGGGGGCCGGGGGGTGCGACGCGGAAACTATATTCTGGCATCCTGAGGAGTATGGCCCTTTACGGTGCCCCTGTCTGGTTCGAGTCGCTTCACCGCCACAATCGAACCCTGCTGCACCGGCGCAGCGGGTTCTGGCCGTGAGAACCATACGGGGGTATCGTACAGTGTCTTGGACGGCGGCGACACTCTTGGCAGGCGAGCTGCCCTGGCCTCTCCAGGCAGACGTCCTGTCCAGGGTTCGTCGTACCCAGCAGGATGCCCTAGCTAGAGGACTGACCTTCTGTCAAGTCGAGATAGAGACGGTCAAGAAGCGGGAAACCGCTTCCTGCCTCGTCGACTGGTCTCGTGACCTCGAACACCCTGCGGCCGGCGGCTTTACGGTGGACGCAATCAGGCCACAACTGGAGGAATGGGTTAACCGCACCAGCGGCACCCTCACCTTCAGGACGACGCAGATACTGACCGGACACGGTTGTTTCGATCAGTATCTGTTTCGCATTGTGGGCTGCTTGCCTTCTCCGGATTGCCGACAGTGTGGCGCACCCGATACGGCGTTTCATACGCTTGTCGAGTGCGCTGCCTGGGCGCCGCAGCGTTTCGAGCTCGAGACAAAGTTAGGAGCCGTCGGATCGCTCGGCGACTTGGTAACGGCCATGTTGCAGAGCGACGACGCCTGGGATGCTGCGGTTTCTTTTTGTGAGACAGTTATGTCTCTGAAAGAGGCCGCAGAAAGGGATAGGGAGCGAAGTCCTAGGGCGCGTGCTACGGTCTCTTCTCGAGGTTGCCGGCCTTCAGCCGGCACCCGGAGAGGCAGGTACGCGCATTACTTCCCTCCCTGAGGTAGGATCCGGAACGATGGGGGCCCTTAGCTACTAGGTAAAGCAAGGGACTTAACAACTACCCCCGTTTCGTAGTGGAGTGTGTTCTCCCAGGGCACACTTCAGCACTTTATGCGCTGGATCGACTGCTGAGTAACTATGTTCTACATCTCAGTCTTTCCTTCACATCAAAGCGCAGGGCCGCGAAGGGAGGAGGGGTTTTTTAGTGGGTATTGAGGTTGCTCGCCCGTGCGGCATCGCTCGGAGTCTCCACACTCCTCTGTGTAGTCCATAGCGGACGGAGCGCAAGTAGAGCATACAATTGCTAGCGTTACCGCCCCCCGTGGATTCGTGCCGTTTCCTAGTGACGGCCCAGAGAGTGCGTAAATCGGTTAGTTAGTCATTTTTCCCCGCCTCAAAAAAAAAAAAAAAGCAACCTAACTTAAAACCAACCAACATGTTTAAAGAGGAAAACTAAAGTGTTGGAATAAAAAACTAGTTCTTAAACCTTTATAAGAGCATCCTAAGTTCGAACATAGCAAACGCATTAACAGACAAGGGTTTCACAGCTTTAAATTGATAAAAAGAGACATAAAAACCCATAAGACTGATGAAATGGGGTATGCGCGTATGTTTGCATGTGCACCTATATATTACGAGCGGTGCCGGATCTCTCCGGATATTTAGGACGAGGCGCGCGGAGGGTCGCCATATGTAATCTACAAGCAGAACCAATGTTACAGGCAGATGTCGAGAATGACTCCAAAAAAACTGAACACGATCGGTGCCCAGACAGCGATGATATTTTATACTATACGATGGGATAGAATTCATAAACCTGTATTGCACACAAGTGATATTTTATCACATAGTTTTACCTCTTATATTCGACTATTTTTGCATCGAAATCAATTTTATAGCAAACTTATTGTGAGTTTAATGCAGTTGGATTGTGACATATAAAATATCCTTGGAACTTAATATTTAGCCAATGTTTTGCCTTTTTAGTTTTTTTAATTTATTGACCTTATAAATATCGTCTGCGCATAATATTGTTTTACAAACTTGGTCTCGATTATCAACTTAACATAAAATAGATTGTAGTATGTGTACAGTAATCAAGACTGCTAAGTTTAGTTGTTTATATTTTTTGCTGGTCGAGAAATTGATTTAACTGTGGTTAGGTAAATAAACGTTTAGACATAACACAAACGCCCTAGTGCGTGACTGCAAATAAAGAACATAAAATACAGAAAGGGCACAGAAAAGACGTCACACTCGAATGCCGAGGGTGTTCCGTTAAACCTGCCGTTGGCGGTTGGGAAGGCCTAATTTCATACTTTTATGTTGCACAATGAGGGCAAATTTAAATATAGTCATTGCGGATCATATCATTTACCAATAGTATTTTATTACCAAGCGAACTCTAACCAATGACCACAGAAAAACAGGTATAACTTCAACTTAACACACATCCTACGTCCTAGAATCGGATAGTGGGTAGCGTCGGCTGGTATCCGATACGTGATGCGACGTTGCATTTTAATATTATAGAGCGAAAGAGACGGAAACAACTTGAAGGGGATGGGGAAGACCGGCTAGGCAGGTAAGCAGCGGACGATGCGTCGGCAGCGGCATGCGTGCACTGCACCGAAATCACGAAGCCAGATGCAAATGCAACGTTAGAAATACACTACCTAATCCCCATGATTTTGGAGAATACCATGTGTCATCGCAGTGGAAATATTATGCTGAATCTCGAATTTTGGTAATCTTCACTTAATAGGTAATTAAAATTAGATAAGTATGTTTTAAAAGTGTACGCTTTATACAATGTAATAAATAACCAAGCAATAATTATCGATCACTTGCTAAATCTCAAGATTAATTTAATAATCAATATTTTTTATAGACTGTTCGTACAGTAACATCAGCGAACCCGTAACAAGCTACAATTTGTACTTTTAATACAACACCACTTGAAATTCAATGAAAACGATTTCTAGCGGGAACGAAATGTTTAAAGCGTGTTTAAAGTAATTTAACACGCTAGCATTCTGTAATGTCTTAAACTTTGGATGTCATTACCTAACAGTTAGAATAGTTTTTATAAACTCCAAGAAGACATCAGGTTTGTCTTCTTGGAGTTTATATAGTTACATAGTCAATAAAAATTATGTCAGGAGTATTTGGAGCTTACAAACACCAATAATATTACGCCTAATAGTCTCGAACTAGAACTGGCAAACTAAAGTGGCGGACGTCTAAATGGTAACGAAAAGCTACTTCTTGAGTAGTGACTAAATCCTAGCAAAAGTAATGTATCATAAATCCCAGGGCTGGGCAAAATACATGCTTTGCATTAATTGAAATACAAATTACAAAATAATTTCTCGCATGTATTTGAAATACCAAATACAAAATACTTTTAGGTCGTGTACCTATTTAAAATATAAAATACAAAATACAGTGTTTTAACTACATATTTGTATTTGAAATACAAATTACAAAATACCTATGAAATTGCCGTTTTTTCTAAAATAACGTAATTTTTTAATATATATTTTTTATTCTGTTAATCAATGCAATCAATGCAATTATGCCAACGCAGTGTCAGTTTATTGTTCCCCTTCTTGAATAAATTACCTAGGTGGGAGGCAACAAATTCTTTAAAAGCATTTTGTTCTACCTTTTGGGTATAAAATTCTTTTCTCGCTAAGAAGTTATCAAAATTCTGTAAAGGTAAAGGAAGTCTGTAGGTGTAAGGTCTGGTGATTACGGCGGATGACAGAGAGCTTCCAACCCCAGCTCTTGTAACTTGGAGATCGTCTGTTGTGCAGTATAAGGTCGCGCATTGTCGTGCAGGAATCAGACGAGCGTTTGACCAAAGATGGTTAGAGACGTGCCAGTTTCTCGTCATTATCTGCAGTTTTTCACAGTAAACGTCTATAGTAATGCTCATCCCATTTGGTAAGAAGCTTTAATGATTCATACTGGCGCTAGATCACCAACCAGTGGCCACCACTTTTCTAGGGGTAAGGTTTCATTTAGGGTATTCTTTAGGTGCTGAACCAGGATTCAACCAACTTGCTGAGTGCTTGCGATTGTCAAACAAAATCGATTTTTGTCGCAGGTAACAATGCGGTAAAATCCCTTAGTTTGTGTGTCTGTTGACCAGTGCGAGGCACATCTCGACGAGTACTTCACGCTGGCGATCATTGAGTTCGTGCGGCACGTATTTGTCAAGCTTTTTTACCTTGCCAATTTGACGTAAATGGACCAATAATATTGTTTTGAAGCTAATGTCGAAAGCTCCTCCAAATTCAGCCATAGATTAAACATCATCAGCTTCCACAATCTCCTTCAATTCATCATTGTCGACCAAAGTTTTCGGACGACCATAAGGTTTATTTTCAAGTCGAAATTACCAGAACGGAAGCGGAAAAACCAATAACAAGTGGCGGGTTCGTTTGTAGTGATCGCTCCGTAAACGTCATTGACGATGCTTGCCGCTTTTGCCGACGGTACTCATCCTTATTAATATTATAAATGCAAAAGTAACTCTGTCTGCCTGTAACGGTTTCATAGAAAAACTAATGGACCCATTTTCCTGAAACTCAGTATATATATTTTCGATGACAAGAATGAATATAAGATACTTTACGAGCATATCCCGAAAAATTGGATAGTTTCCGGGATAAAAATATATTTGTCTCGCTATTTGTCAAGTTTCTACGGAAAATGTTTTGGACCGATTTGACTGAAATCGGTAAATATGTAATTTTAATACTGAGGATGGACCCGGGATACTTTTTGTCCCGGATAATGGGATAGATTTATGTAAAGGTTATTCCAAAAAGTAGGATAGGTTTTTTGTGATTTGCCATTTTGGTCATTATTGTCCTTTTAGTAATTTTAATTAATTCTTTTCGTCCTATTTGTCCTTTCTGTTCCTTTTTGTTATTCATGTAGTTATCATAGAGGGAGGATAGATACATTAAACTAGAACGGTTTGGAGGATGAAAATTTGTAAGCCTTCACGCAAAAACTACCAGGAATACTGGATCACTGCTCTAATTTTGTTTAAATGTAGCTTTAATACCGAAAATGGACATAAATACTTTTCATACCGGTAGATGGAATAGTTTGCGAAATAAAATGAAATTATACTTCCAAGTGCAAATAGCACTAATATAAAAATTTAGTATAATGTAACCTGTATTAACGCCTGCTCTTTAAACAAGCAGCGGATTTTTTTTATTGCGGGTATTCAGCAGACAGGCAGACCGTCCAATTAGTGGAAAGCGGTTACCATCGCCTGTGGACATTTGCAACATCAAAGGTGCTACAAATGCGCTGCTGCTCTCTAAGGGAGACTGGAACCTGGTCACTAATGCCGGGGTAAACTCTAGTTGATATTATAAATGAGAGAGTAACTATGTCTGTCTGTCTGTTCTGTTTTCACGGAAAAACGACTTAACAGATTTGGTTCAAATTCAGTATACATATTTTCGATGCCAATAATGAACACAGGATACTTTATACCCCGAAAAATGGGACAGTTTCTGGGATAAAAACATTTGTTTGTTTTTTTTTGTTCAGCCAAATCGGTCCAATACTTTTTCTGTAAAAGCTTAGGACCGATTTGGCTGAAATTAAGTAAATATGTAATTTTAATACCGAGGGATACTTTTCATTTCGGATAATGGGATAAGTTTATGTAAACGTTATTCCAAAAAGTAGGGTAGATTTTTTGGTCGATTTGGCCCATTTGGTCGACTTAGTTGTTTTAGTCGATTTGTTCGAACTGGATGATTTGGTCGATTCTTCGACTTAGTCTGATTGGTCGATTTCGTGGAATTGTCCGGTTTCGTCGTATTGCTCGATTTCGTCGAATTAGTCGATTTTGTCGACTTGGTCGGACTGGTTAATTACGTCGAATTGGTCATTTTGATCTATATATGTAGTTTTAATACATAGAAAATGGGCATAGATACTTTTCATGCGGGAGATGAGATAGTGTGCAATATAAAATTAAGTGTCTCATTCGGAGCAAATAGCACTAACATAAAAATTTAATACAATGTAACCTGTGATGTAACTTCTATAAACAAGAGGCATGCTCTAGACATTGACCCTCGGCGTAAACGTGGGGTAAACTCTAGTATTCCATAATTACTAGAAATTTTAAAGTATTCATGGTGACGAAAAACATTCAAATGCGATGAATACATAACGCTATTCAATATAATCATGTTTTCAAAAGTAAAATTCATTTGAAATTATATATCTTAACCAAACAACAATTATTTTAATTTGAAATGGCCAGCCAGTACTGCAGAACGTACCTAATATAAGATATATTTAGCAGTCACCATTTCGCTTATGAAAACTATCGAGCGCTATTTTCTGAAGAACACCATCCATCAATAAGATAGCTAAAAGTATTTTGTCAAATGTATTTTGAAGCCATAAGTATTTGAAATACTAATTACAAAATACCTCAGCGTCAGGTATTTAAAATACTAAATACAAATTACATTTTTAAGACGTAATTGAAATAAAAATACAAAATACGTATTTGTATTTCAATTACAAGTATTTCAAATACTGCCCAACCCTGATAAATCCCATGTGAAAAGTTATAAAGATGTGTTAAACATTATCAAGTTAATATGTGTAGATTAAGGCGGGCACTGAAAACCAGTGCTGTGGCGGAGTATCTTTGGACACAGCAATGCCAACTTCGTTTGTCAAATAGCGATATACAACTACAAATATGTTTTGACTCGTCTATTTTAAAATTTATATGTGTCGCATTTGGCGATTAAGTTTTCTTACATGCATACATACATAACTTCACGCCAGGTTCCTTGCGGGCTAGGCACGATCAACAGATTTCTTCCTACAAGATAAAAGCCTGTTACATATTCTATTGATCTATCGTTTATAAAAACTTTAAAATCTCTTCTTCATCGCCCCTGTGTGCCTAATGCAATTCTCTTAACTTCAGTCTCCTCATCATCTCGTGAATATTAAAACAAAATCAGCATAAGTACATAGGTACCTTTTCGCACCGTGAACATCATGCAGTAATTTCTCCCCTCAACAAAATCTTCAAGAATCTTTTTTTTTATTCAAATTTAAAGGGCTTTGTCGCTTAAGCGCCCATGATGCCCTGGTAAGTACAATTACGTATGTAACAAAACATAAATTAACTAATCTACTACTATTTATCACTGATTTCTTACATCTACCAGTTTATACAGAATTCTGGCCTCATCCATTCTACTCTCTGACTACACTATCAAATAGAAGACAAATGAATTATTAAAAAAGTACTTCAAAATAAAAACTTAATTAACACTGTTGTTGATTTTATTAATACAGTGTTTTTTAACGTGTGGGTCACGACCCCCTGGGGGGTCGCGAAGCTTCTGTAGCGGAGTTGCAAAAGGTTGGGAAAGCTACTGCAGTAAATTCTGTGCAATATCTGTAGATTCATCAAATTGCAAGGACACAAAAGTACTGCCAGACAGAGGTATTCTTTTGAGTTTTTCGACCTCTTGTTTGCTAAACATAATCTCCGCCATATCTAAAGCCGCTGGTAAAATCAAACTTTCGGCAATAGTATCAGGTTTTTCTGCATTAGATACACGAAGAGCTACTCGATAGCAACGGTTTCTCATTTATGCGGGGCAGGGGTGGGGTGGCCGGCATCGGACGTGGTCGTACGTATGCGCGTAAATTGCGTTATTTATTGGCGACGCATTCGATGTAAAAAAATGTGTTTAACGTACTTAATTATGTAAATACATACAGTCGAACCCCTGATTATGAAAATGAATAAATATATTGGATTGAATATTTGTCACAAAATAAAATACATAAAAAAAGGTTCCGACGAATTGAGAACCTCCTCCTTTTTTGATGTCGGTTAAAAAAGCAACGGGTAGGGGATCGCGAAATATTTCTTCATACTAGAGGTGTCGTGTCATGAAAAAGGTTGAAAAACACTGTATTAATGAGTATAATACGCAGATGTATCTGTAATTATAAGATTTAATATAAAGTCAAGCAATGTAAGTTACAGATCCATTCCTTTGACATTTCGCAAAATAGATTAACTTTGTTTGGCAATATACAACGCATCAGTTTATTTATTATAATAAGTGTGATTACACATTTTGTGCAACGAAGCCTGCTTTTTCTTATAACGCTTTAGTAAATGTGCCTATGTAAAATAAGGTCATTTCACACTCTTTGCTGCAATAAAACTGTTTATGATCATTTTTGTTGACAATGAACTCATATTTTACGAAATAAACGTCTTATTTAAAGACGCTATTTATTTCTGTCGCACATTGACCTTATTATATCACTGTTAAAAGAAACCAACTGTAGTGAGAAAATTTCGTGCGAATAGGAGAGTGGGAACGCCAAGTCACGACACAAATGGCCATTGTTTTAACCAAAGTACATATATTGCATATGTACGGTCGCAAATAGTACCAAGTAAGCAACATAAGAAACAATACAATGAATATATCCTATAACTGACAGTAAAGAGACATATTAGCCTTATGTTATAGTCTAAACTTATTGCTTTATGTATTTTATGTCTATGAATAGAAAGGTTCTATTGATTTTAATTAATAATAACTATGATTCACACTTTTATGATTATTATCAGGCCATAAACGTCCCACTGCTCGAACCTCAATTTTAATAAATACCTAGGTGAATTAAACAGTTCTTAGAAGTGCATATATGTGTATGTATATATATATATATATATATATATATATATATATATATATATAATATATATATATATATAAAAAAAAAAAAAAAAAAAAAAAAAAAAAAAAAAAAAAAAATAAAAAAAATATATATATAATATATATATATATATATATATATATTAAAATTTTCTCTACTTTCGCAACATTTTCTTGGGTGAATGACGTCGATGGACGGCCGCAACGATGTTTGTCTTTCGTGCTCGTTCTCCCTACTCGAAATTGAGAAGCCCACCTTGCGACAGTGGAATACGGCGGAGCAGACTCTCCTAATGTTGCCTCCAAATCGCAAGGAATCTCTTGCGTCGTTAACTTTTTTTAAACAGAGGTATTTAATAACGGCTCGCACTTCGTTTTTCTCCATTTTCCAGAACACGTTCCGATACGAAGCAAACAAATGACTACATTCAGAAAAGAACAAGAATCGAAATTTTTTTTCTTTATTAATATTACAAATATGTATTTGAGCTATGCCTGCCAGTATTTTTTTTTCTTACCAAGGAGTTTGTCGTTCTCACTACTTTTTGATCCCTCCTCGTATATAACCTTTTTGGGAGATGTTCATTATTCAAATTAAAGAGTGTTAATTACACAATATTTGGAGCAGGCGGAATACATTTCGTACAATACCGAGCCCTTTGTAGGGGGGAGACCTTACGCGGCGAGATTAGCGCCGCACGGCTTGTGTGGGCCTCTGATAAAGACGTTCCCAACTACACCACTAAACCTGAACCTGCCTGCCATGTCCCGGGTTTGAGTTGGAAGAAAATGAGTTTTAAAACGTAGTTACACACATGTTCATCCGCGCATCAAAGTCAGAGTTACCCCGGGAAATCAAGCAATATTTATGGCAATTGTAACTTTTTTCTGTCAGTTCTTTCGCACGTAAGTTTAGTGCAACGAGTTGCTAAAACGCAAGATTATAGACTACTACTACTATAACTTTATAGACATATTTAACAAACCTTTATATAGACTTAAAATTAAAATAAATGAAACATTGCAGTAATCAACCTTTAAAATGATTTATTTTCTAAATTTAAAGTCGTGTAACGTGCATTTTCACTGTTTTTCTGTTCACTTTTAGAAATTATTTCTTTTTATAGAACAATCTTTAGGCACTGTTACATTATAAGAATAAATTTAATGTAACTGTTAATTTAAGTTGGAATATATATATATATATATATATATATATATATATATATATATATCTGTTTGATGCCAAGATAAATGAAAAAAAAAGATGATGGATGAAAGTGAGATACGTGCGGCGGTATATTTATGTCAGCTTGAAAAACATGTCTACAAAAGAACGTTTTTCAGACATGATCCCCGATCATACTGTACCATATTCTACGGTTGCGCACTGGGTGGCTAAATTTAAAAGAAGTAGATCAAGCTGTAAAGATGACCTGCGTTCTGGCCTACCTTCAATCTCCGTTACGGAAAAAATGTCAAAGAGGTTGAGAATCTGGTTTTTAAAGGCATATCTATAAAACATATAGCTGAGATTCTAATATCTTTTGGTAGCGTTCAATCCATTTTAATTGAATTCACTGGGGTTCAAAAGTATCGGCAAGGTTAACCGACGAAAACAAAAAGCGCT
Organism: Dendrolimus punctatus; assembly: GCA_012273795.1. Taxonomy (NCBI): domain Eukaryota; kingdom Metazoa; phylum Arthropoda; class Insecta; order Lepidoptera; family Lasiocampidae; genus Dendrolimus; species Dendrolimus punctatus. The sequence continues at coordinate 9,324,426 of CM022538.1, forward strand.
TTGGAAATTTCTAAGCGTAATCGCGATATATTTCAGCATGATTCAGATAATTTTTACCGTCGCCTGATCACCATGGATGAAACATGGGTCCACTATTTCGATCCTGAAACTAAGAGACAAAGTATGTCTTGAAAACGACCATCCTCTCCATCTATTATGAAAGTTATGGCCTCAGTGTTTTGGGATAGTGAAGCAATCCTTTTTTATTGATTACATGCCAAAAGGCCAGACGATAAGTGGACTCTATAATGCAAATTTAATTCCAAAACTGCGTGAATCGATTAAAGAAAAACGTCGTGGAAAATTGTCGTTGGGCGTGATGTTTCTTCAGGAAAACGCTCTCGCTCATCGATCGGAAGTTGCGCTTATTGGAATCCGCCGTGCTGGTTTCAATCTCCTGGACCACCCACCATATTCTCAGCCTGATTTTCACTTTATGATTTACTCTCTCTTGCAGCCGGGCTGCCTGTCGTAAGAAGCCACAAAACAACCCACAGCCAGGTGGAAGGGCTTTTGCCCGACTGGATGGTTATCACCACTGGTTTAGATATGCTTTTGAGTTGTGTTCCGGCATCTGTAGCCAGGTTCCAGTTTCTCCTTTAAGACCGGCAGCACATTGCCAGCACCTCTAGTATTGCTAATGTCCATAGGCGACAGTAACCACTTTCAATCACACTTGGGCCATCAGCCTGCGTGCTATGCTTAAGCAATTAAAATAACCTATTCCCAAAATTTAAGGAAAAATAAAATTTAAAAAAGGAAATTAGTGGACCTAAATTTCACGTTAATGACGCGTACCGCACTGCTGTAGATCAGTTTTTAGAGACTCGAGAAAAATAATTATTTCGCAAGGAATAAGCAAGTTAGAAACGCGTTATTCTAAAGGCATTGCACTGGAGGTAAATTGTGTAGAAAAGTAAAATATTTCTGTTTAAATTCTTGCATTTTTTAATATTGATTCCAAGAACTTTTTGATTCACTCTTGTAATTTTAAATGTGCAAGGCCTTTTTTTCCAAACTACCTTAAAAGCATTATGATAAGTGAAGCAGCAAAGGAGAAAAGCAAAGAGTCATATTATAATTACAAAAAATTACAAAAAATAAAAAAATCAAAATTACAATGAGACTGAAAATTTACTGAAAATGGTAATTTAAGTTATAATTATATAAACACATACACACACACATAAATAAATAATTGAGCATTGGAAGAGCATCAACACCTAATTAATACAGGTTTTTACCTAGTTTTAGGTGTTGAAGCCCCCATTTATTAGTTTTGGATCAAAGTTTATTTGTCTTTTATATTGTTACTTTTTCATGTCTTTCTTTGCACGGAATAAATTATTCTTATTCTTCTATAAGCATATCATGTTAAATTCTAAAATATTTTACCCAAGAACTGATATAAAATTGGTAAATACAATAGAGAAAGTACAAGACCATAAAAGAAATTTTGAAAATATTGAAAGCATATACAATTTTAAAACTAAATATTAAGCAGAGAAGACGTAAAATTTTAAATCATGAGAATGAACCAGATGGGATTTGCCTAAACTCTAGGCCCGTTGGTTATAGGTAAAGCAAAACGGGCATTTCGGAGAAAACCTGTGATTTGGGGGTAGCTTTTTAATTGTGCGTTGCTATGCAGTCTTAGTTCTATAAGCCGTACACAAAGCATTAAGTAATGCAGTCTCCATGATTGATTACACCTCGGCAAAAAAAGATAAGGCTAAGTAGAAGATGGAAAATGAGAATGTAGGTATGTAAAATGAAAAAAACTTTTGTACTAGTAGTAAACGATCCTAGGTAAATTTTTCGTCTATCACCTATGCCACTCTTTTGTAGGTAGGTACCTCATAAACCTTATTATCCGCCATTAAACACTTAGTAAATACTTTAAATATAATAAAACTACGTTTTGACGGTTTTAAGCGCGGTAATTTATTTGATTTTGGTTTATCCGACGTTTCAACCGCTTTTCAGTAGCAGTAGTAGTTCTATTATGTATACAAGTCGCGAAAACTTAAGAAAATATTATACTTTAAATATTTTAAAATTTACAAAGTGCTTTAAGTTACGTGGAGACGTATATCTTGTAAAAAAAATTTTGTTTAGCGTTCTTAAGTTTTGTCACCTGGACGCTGCAGTGTCTAGTATGGCTAGTTGGTTGTGGCTAGGGCGTCGCCGCAAAGCGACCCGCAGGCATATCGCCCTACACCTGCGACAAGTGTGCAAGCGCAACCGTGTCAGCAGGGGCGGGAACGGCTGACGACACAAGTCTACACCCAGACAAAGAAACTTCGCTTCCCAACGTAAAATATTGGTACGCTGACCGACCGTGCAAAGGAGCTGGCCGAAATACTCTCCAGGCGGAAGTTAGCCTTTGCAATCCTGCAGGCGACTCGATGGAGACGCAGCAGATCCCTGTTCATTGGGAATGGCTACAAGCTAATCTAAGCTACATGGGTGCTTAGGTAGGGAGAACAGGTTTGGCAAATTGTTCTTCGAGGAGTGCTATAATAACAATTCGGAAGTGGAACGCTTCAGCGACCGGGTTATTATTGTGTCCGTCTTTATCGAAGGGGTCGTGACCCATTTCATAAGTGCCTACGCGACACAGGCTGGTTGTAGCAACACTAATACGAGGCATGCCTTTTAAGTTTTGTCGTTTGAAGAAAAAAACACAACTAGAACCTTTAAGTACTTTTTATTATTTTTCAAAGTATTCACCACGTAGCTTAATACTCTTATCCATTCGCTCAAACCAGTTGTTATAACATTTATTCCACTCTAAAGTGGGGGTGTTCAAATGGCTGACTTGAAAGCGTCGACTGCTTCTTCACCGGACTGGAACCTTTGACCACGAAGCCTTTTTTTAATTTTAGGAAATGTAAAGAAATCGTTAGGGCTTAGGGTCAGGACTGTATGGAGGATGGTCAAGAATTTCTACTTTTTCCTGCTTCAAATACTTAATCGTTTGACGAGCGCTGTGTGATCTTGCGTTGTCGTGGTGTAGGATGATGCGTCGCTTTGAGTTAGATTTTCGCAGTTCGGCGATGACTTGTGGTAAACAAACTGTGGTGTACCACTCTGCGTTAACCGTTCTACGATCTTCAAGTGCAATAGTCGCAACATGGCCGGTTTTTCCAACGAACGTGGCCACCATCTTTGAAGTGCTTCGAGAACGAACAACTTTAGTCGGCTTTGGCTCGTCTTGAAAGACCCAGATTGTAGATTGTTGTTTGGAATCAGGATCGTAGGCATAGATCCAAGATTCGTCACCACTGATGATGTCGTAGACGTGATTTGACTCTCCTCGGTTGAACCTTTGCAGAGTTTTCTTACAGCATCTGACGCGGGCTGCCTTGTGATCGTCGGAAAGCAGATGCGGTATCAAACGGCAAACTAGCTTTCTCACACCAAGCGCTTCATGCAAGATCTTCTGAATGGTTGTCCCTGAGATGCCTAATAGAGCCTCTATCTCTCGATATGTCACATGACAATCTTCGAGAATTAGTTGTCTCACAGCAATGATGTTATCTTCAGTGAAGGCGGATTTTGGGCGTTCTTCGCGAGATTTGTCACACACTAGTATGTCCACGCTGAAATTATAAATACCAGCGTTCGACAGTTCGCAGACATGGGGCTTCATCACTTAACACAGATGTTAGCTTTTCAAAACACTGAAGCCGTGTCAGGTCTCTTCTAAAGTTGTAGAAAATTATTGCACGAACATTTTCCTTAGAAAGATTCATTTTCGTACGTAACCTGACAGACTCCAATCGACGCTGTGACTAAACAATAGCATTAATCCTAATACTTTCAACTGTTTTGAGATTCAAAATTTAAACACATTCGAATATCGAATAGTTCCAAATTCTAAATTGCCGGGAAATATGGAAACGACAGAACTTAAAAGGCATGCCTAGTAGAATGAGATTTTGCAATCAAATCGGTGACGTGATAATAAATTAATAGCAACGTTTTCATTCAAGGTTTCAAGAAATATCAATACCATGTTCTAGCAGGTTCAGGTTGATATATCTCACTTATTTAAGTAGGTACAATCTATTTCTTTCGTCCCTCAAACATATACGTGACGTCCACCGCTATTTTTCAGTTCTTTGGGAAATTCCTTCACATTGTATATTATTTTAGATCAACAGATAGAGATATATAGAATCATAAGAATTCCGCTTTCTCATTTCACTGCTAAACCCTGAAATTTGAGGTAAACGTATTTATACCAGACTAAAATCTAAGACTAACCCCCACAGAAAGCGAGCTTTTATTTTTCCTTTGTATATATTAAACATATTATTTAATTATTAATTTCTGTGAGTCTTATTTTAGAGAATCATATCGTCCTCATTCGGTACAATACATATGTATAAAAAATACCGTATAACGACAGTAGTTTGTTTAGTTTTGTAGGCCGTCTGATACCTACGTGTTCAAGAGTTCATTGTCGGCACAAAAATGATACAGACTGTCTTCAAAAAGTTCCTGTAATTAACAAGTTTAAGGGGGATTAATCTTTCCCTTATTTTTAAAAATAAAAATAGGTCCATAGCTGCCATTGCCACGAACAAAACGGAAAGATCTAGCGGACCAGCCACTCAACTCAGGCGCACACCTGCAATGTAACCGGTTTCAATAAACATGATTTCACTCTCTCGACACCACAGACGTTGCCTAATTTACGCATTTTACTTAATTATCTACCATGGAATTTGCACTGTACAGCAATTACGAGCAATTTTATAAATTTCTAATAGACACAGTTTCTACACCTTATATTTATTTGTAATCCAAATTTAAAAATCAACTGATCAAATTTTGCCATTTGATACATACAGTCAGTGTTTTTTAACCGACTTCCAAAAGAAGGAGGTTCTCAACTTGATCGGTATGATGTATGTACACCGATACACTGAGATTTATGATCAGATTTACGTGATTCGTTTTTAGCTCGATGCGGAATAGTTGCCATTTGATCCCCTAAAAATTTAACATACTTTGGCCTAGTCGTTTTCATTTTATGAACATTTCTTATGAAAAAAAAATCCCTTTAAGTTGTTTTAGATAATATATAACAAAAATAAGCTATTATTATTAGAAAGCTTTTAGAAATAAGTTATTTTATATCTTTTGAAGTCGGTTTCTATATTATGTGTAGGTACATTGTTTACTTAAATCTAATTCCCTTCGCTTTTTTTTTGTTTCATATTTTCATTACCAATTTCTAAGCTTGACTCTTGGCGAAAAATTGTATTGATATTTCTCGTTGATGTTCGATTTAGGTATCATTACTTTGATATAAACGTTATATATTTATCAAGTTACATATTTTGTTATTTTCAAATGCGTCTGCAACACTCATCATTGCAATACGGAATATTGTTCTTAGAGATCCACTCAATTTGCGACCAGAAAAACTCATTACTATATAAATTGAGATTTTAAAACCTATATAACACTAACTACCTCCATATCGACGGATGCAAAGTAAAAAGAGATATCTGCAAAATAGCTACTTTACAGGAGAGCGAAAAGATGGTCGTATTAACTTCGTAGTATTTGAAAGAACACTTAGCTGGCTTTTTTACGTACGAAAATTTATTGAAATAATGTGATATATGCAAAACAAATAATGTCATATTGTAAAGAATTGTTTTATTAAAACGATTGTACAATAAACTAAAAGTCATCATTTTGTAGATAACTTTATTTACTTTGCACCCTTCGATATTAGCCTGTGCATACTGAAAAAATATTCGTCCCTTAGTAAGGTATAATAGCGGCTACCCCCAAAGTTCATTTTTGAAATTTCCGCATAGCTGCCTGCAGAGTATATTGTATGTACATGTTCCCGTCTAATTTCAAGATTTTGATTTTTGAAATAGCTACGGAACCCTAAAGATAGAGCTGTTTTACTTCTTAAAAGTATTGCAGTTTCGCTTTGTCTGTCGGTACGATGCTATTGGCACTGTTTAGATTAAATTTAGTAGGGAAGTCTTCTGCGAAACGATAATTTTATAATAATGATAAACATGAAAATGGGATAACTAAGCGATAAAAAATCGGTATATCTACAAATTTGCCTGTGGTATGTTGTTGTTTGAGGTAATAAGGTTTGGAAACAATTTTATTGTAATTAGGTTTCAAAATAACTTAGTTTTATTTAGGTTATTGTAAAGTGAGTGAAAATAGGCACTCTGAAAACCATTATAGGATAGGACTAGGTAAAGATTAAATAATTCCACACAATCTAATATAAAATAGAGCAAAAAATCAATATCAGAAAGATAAATTGACATAAGAAAATAGTACTATCTATAGTTACAGCGTTGTCAGTCGTCTCCATAAACAGTAAAGAATCAACAAACACACACGAAGCAAATATATACCTTAAGTCACGCATACAGCCTCAACTGGAGCCAGAGCGCCGCGTTGAACGAGCAAGCTGAGGCAAGGTGAGTCAGAAATAAGTAGGCAGCGCCGCTTACCTGTACAAATCAGCAGCAAAGTAAATGGTGAAAGCAGCCGATAGGTCCGCATGTTGACAATGCGGCAACTTTCTATCTCTTATTTAGCACCTTCGGAAAATCTTACGCACCATTTTCGTACAAATACAAGACTGTTACGAACATCTACCTCTTAAATCCAACTTAATTTGTAATGCATCGTACACATTATAAAGATTTTTTTTCACATTCAACACCAATATCACACATTTAACGATGTAATACTAGGATACTTCGATGTTAACACTTTTTTGACTACGTTTCAACACGAAATTCACTCATTTTCTTTCAAATCACCACGATAAACTTTGGCGCGACAGTATCAATCAGTACAGTAGACACGTTGTATAGGGGCGACGGTTAGCCCAAGGCTACATGCATTTCAAACCACAAAGCGCTGTTTCAGAAAGAGACACAAACATCTTCTATTTCATTTCGTTACTTAACTTGCTCGCAGCACGTAAATGGCAACAGCGCATGAATGCTATTGCTTTACGACAGTCTATATAAACTTGCAAGTCTTTAACTAGAGGGCAGCACACGAGCTGAATTAAAATTCTGATCAAGTACGGGCCAAGTATTAAAGACTCGAGTAGGTGCCTCAATTTGGCATCAAGTAGTTAAGTTTATAATCAAGTTAAGGCTTATATTTTTTAATGATAAGTAAATTGAAGAATGCGTAAAATTCTCGTCCACCACAACAGTTTTTAAAAGTAAAGTAAACAAGCAGTATTAACCGACTAGACCTAAATCTAAATACATACAAAGAACGTAAAAGCCTCTTATCTATTTTAGTCCATTGAAATTTTACATGAGCTTTGCATTTCTTGGAGGACGCAATTTTATTATTGGGAATGTGTGGGGGGTCAATAGAAGCTTAACCTCAAGTTTGTGGGGTCGCCACCCTTGTCCCCCGGCCGCCATCTTGGAAAAAGTGGTGAAAACACTTTTTTCGCGATATCTCGGAAACTATTCGTCTTACAAAAAAAATGTAGTCATAATTTGTAGCAAATTGTTTTGCCTACAAATATGTTTGTATAACTTTTTGCCCTAAATTAAAAATTAAAGAAGTTATAAGCAAAAAAGTGAGATTTTTTTATTCATTCCTAATCTTTTCTTTACCATAGAACTTACAAAATTTAACTTATCGAATATTAAAATGTAGAAAAGGTCCCCCGTTTCCCCGCCACCTATGAGGTAGAGTCCGTAGGCGCGTTTTTTTTATGTATGTTCTGGTGAAACATTCAGCAATTATGGAGATATCAAAGTTAATGGAAGAAAATTAATTTGAAGATGAACTTCCAACTATGACTCCAATTTTGTTCTAAAAGTTTGAGAAATGACAGGAGTTAACCTGTCATTCCTCAAACTTTCACATTTGACGTTGATTTAGATTCTGAGCCACAGCCTGGACCATCGAAGAAAAGTCGATTAGAGTAGTTCGCTAATAAGAGATTAAAAATATTATGATGTCGAGGATTACCTTATAAGCAAGATGTCCGTGGAGTAAGCCTAATGGGGATACCACGTAAAAAAAACGCGCCTATGGACTCTACCTCATAGGTGGCGGGGAAAACGGGGGACCTTTTCTACCTGCTTAACATTCGATAAGTTAAATTTGGTAAGTATAGTAAAGAAAAGATTAGGAATGAATAAAAAATTCTCACTTTTTTGCTTATAACTTCTTTAATTTTTAATTTAGGGCAAAAAGTTATACAAACATATTTGTAGGCAAAACAATTTGCTACAAGTTATGACTTTACAAATTTTTTGTAAGACGCATAGCTTCCGAGATATCGCGAAAAAAGGGTTTTCACCACTTTTTCCAAGATGGCGGCCAGCGGACAAGGGTGGCGGTCCCACAAACTTGAGGTTAAGCTTCTATTGACCCCCCACACATGTCCCAAAAATAAAATCCGTCCTCTAAAAAATGCATTATTCGGTCCTTAAATTGTAAGATTTCAATGGATTATTTGATGAACATAAGAATACCAAGCCATCAAAGATAAGTGAAATCATATCATACACTATTGTAACTTCAAAGCAAGACATTTTGCATCACATTACATGAATACTCAAAAAGTATTTACAAGACGCTATTTTTCAACTTCTGTAAAACGATAGCAACTATTACTACCACTAGTAGTAACAACTACAGTTACTATTGGTACTTGATGTATAATTATTGTCCAAGAAAATAAGGATTATATAAAACATATCATAATTTGTTTCAGTTCTACTATGACGTAAGCTATGAGGTTTACCATCTACTTAGTATATCTGCGGTTTTCGAGCATTATTGTGGACTAGGTAGTCTTCTTCAGCCAACCCCTGTCCACTGCTGGACATAGGTCTCCCCAAGTTTGCGCCACATATCCCAGCTATCGCCCTTCGTCCAGTCCCTGCCGATCTTGCGTAGGTCGTCAGTCTATCGGGCTGGGGGCCGTCCTATGCTACACTTGCCGAAACGTAATTTTCACTCCAGGACACATGCGCTCTATCGGCCGTCGTCCTGCGATCTGTCACTGACAATTCAACTTGCTAATGCGGCGAGCTATGTCGGCTACCTTGGTTCTCTTACGGAAATCCTCATTTCTGATTCTATCCATAAGAGAAACACCTAACATAGCTCTGCAAAGACGATTTGGACGACAATATCGTCAGCGAAACGGAAGTGGGAGATACACTCGCCATTGATATTAATGCCCCTCTCATTCCATTCCAGAGTTTTGAAGACATCCTCTATTGGGTTGGTAAACAGTTTCGGGATATGACATTCCCTTGACCCACCATGCGGCGTGGAGGCATAGGCTTCGCCCTCCGGATCAGGCATTGTTGCAGCGTCATACAGATCTTTCAACACCTCAATATATCGCCAATCGATAAAGCATATCTGAAGAGACTCCAGAACAGCCCAAGTATCGATGGATTCGAAAGCTTTATCGTAGTCCACAGCGACTGTGTATTCTCTGTTCTTCTATAATTCTATACTAGCTACTACCCTCGACTTCGTCCGCGTAGAATAGTTAAAAAAAGTGAGTAATGTGCTATATATAAAGATATGCTTTTCAGTCCATATTAAAATAAAATTAATATGTGAACGAATTTGAATAATTTATAACAATATTCAAACTGTTTTAATTTGAATTACGAGTATGTACTTTGAACTTACTACACCAGTGAGAATCAGAAAAACACAATTTGCACGATGACGTTCTTATCATTGGATAATAGTTACCATAAAAGATTAACAAAATACGTAGTCATAATATGTAGTTATCGTATTTGCCCATTAACAACGTATGAAAGCAGTTCACGTGTAATTTAATTCAAGTTGTTTAAAGCGAAAACACACACGGTGTTACTTCCTTTTGTCTAGAATGCATTGGCGTTTAATATGTTGCTACAACCATGGGCAAAAAGGAATAGTGGATAATAAAAAACCGTAAGTTTATTTTTGTAATCATATTTTAAATTTTAGTCATGCTTGTAGCATATGAGGACTCGCGTATACGATAACGTGGGTTCGAAAATCTAGCAGTTTATACCTACATACATTGCTTAATTTATCTTACTGAATGAAATATTACAATTGAGTTATATAAGAATAATGTACAAAGCACCTCAAAATGTACCATAAAATAATTATTTTGTTAATTTTTTTTCTTTTAGATGATGGCTGCATTGCCATTTATGCATTGATTTTACATACAATCAATTTACATACAATTTGACTTGAGTTTACTATATCATTGGTTTACTGTCAAAGCATGTTTTTTTTAGTTTATTGACTATAGTTTATATGACGGCTGTCTATCTGCATGTCGGATTGCTAATATATTATAGTGTGCCGGGTATACCGTGCTTTCCTGCCCTGTAATGGGAGGGTTTGTGTCAAGGAACGTTATACTCATGGGTATGACGTTTACACTTTTTAGGGTTTCGCAAACAAATGACAAAAACAGTAAACGATCCTTTACTGTTTTAAAAGTTTAATCGAAAATAAATGTTATATAATAAATAAATAAATATTGTCTAAACTCCTACTCCAATATTATATATTTTTTTATTGCAGTTCAGCAGACAGGCAGACGGCCCACTTGATAGAAAGCGGTTACCATCTTCTATGGACATTTGCAACACCAAAGGTGCTACAAATGCGCTGCTACTCTCTTAAGGGGGACTGGAACCTGGTCACTAATGCCGAAACAGAACTCAAGGTTGTTATGGCGACATACTTTAGACCAGGGTTGGTAGTCATCCAGTCGGACAAATGCCCTCCCACCTGGCTGTGGGTTTTTATGTCGCCTCTTACGACAGGCCGCCCGGCCGCAGGAAATTGTATTCTTTCTCCGTTCCTGCACTGATAAAATTATTAAAACCGATTTTCGATAAATGTACGATAATTTACTCAACAGCTCCTCTAGACAAGAGGCATTAGCACTAAATTAATAGATTGAAAATGTACGGCAATGACATAATTAGCGTAACGGTATGTCATTCCCATACGTTTTCTAGTCACTAATGCTACTTGTGTAGGGGGACTATATAAAAAAATCAACATTCTTTACATACGGTCAGCCTCAATCTTTATTTTCTCGCGGTTTCAAGATAGCATTGTGTAGCGCTATATAAGTTACATAATCATATTAGATTTTAATGATATAGTAATATGCCCGAGAAAAAATAGTTAAACATACAAAAACCGACCCAAGGACATGAATGCAGCAAGTTACATAATCTATCTTATATTTTTCGATTAATTTTCATTCAAAGACTCAGTACGAACGTAGTAACACGTTTAAAAATAAATATAGGTACGTAATAGTCCAATAGCAAACACTGGCAGCCATCCAAAGACCAAAACAGTAAATAATATTATAATGATAATCAAGTCAAATTGAATCGGGTTATCACTTATTACAGAATCTATATTAATCGATAAATAAGATCTTAAAATTGTAACTTTCAGAACCACATCCGATATGACCTTAGTACAAGTTGAACAAGGTGTGCTAAAAGGTGTCGTCTGTGATAACGGTGTGAAATACATCGCATTCAAAGGGATACCTTATGCGAAGCCACCACTTGGAAAATTGAGATTTAAAGTGAGTACAAGCATTCTACAACCAATGTTACAGCGTACCTACTTACATATAATAATGTACCGTTCATGTGCTATAAAAGGTAGAATACGAGTATAATACTTGTGTTGCCTCATGACCTTGAAAGCTGGCAAATCTAAAAAAATATTTCATTATAACAGTTAGTAGCAAGCAACAGTAATAGCAGTAGCATGAATAGTTTATTTTTGTAGTGATTAATTTTGTCAGATGTTTCCACGTGGCTTCACTTATCATAAACGTTGGTTTCTTATTAACGAAAACTATCCCATTTCCTGAAATAAAAATATCTAAGTTTATCCCCGTTATCGAAAGTGCACACCTTGACAATAGGTTCGGACCGCACGGACGCAAAGAAAGAACAAACGAAAATTCACATGAGTCACCTTCATTTATTATATTTATATTTTATTTAATAATAGTTTGAAACACCTGTACAAGCAAAAATATACTTAGGTCCAAATGTCGTTAACGATAAAATGGCGGTAAAGGCTCGTTTATAAACACACACACACCACACACACACACACACACACACACACACACACACACACACACACACACACAACAGACACGCACGCCCGCACGCACGCGCACACGCACACGCACACGCACACGCACACGCACACACTCACACTCACACTCACACGCACGCACGCACGCACGCACGCACGCACGCACGCACGCACACACACACACACACATGCTATAACAGCTATTGCGAAAATACTTATCTCACCTTATGCCTTCAAATCCCCTGAATTTTTACAATAACATTTTTGATGTCCGACTAAATTGTCTAATTGGACGAAAGTAAGGGATTGATAGTCTGTATACGTTAAAATCTTGTCCCAATTTCTCTACCCAGCCTCTGTGGTTGAATGCCTTCATGTTGTAAGCGAAATATTCTTATAGGACATTTGTGGTCGCCAATGGTCATTTCATTGCTTAAAACGACCCCGAGCGAAATTAATTGGCGACCCCTGTTATAGGATGTTTACAAATAAAAAATCTACTGAAATAGTGACTATCGTCGCCTATGCTTATACAGCGGCAAAATCGGGTGATCCGTTTTCTGGCTTTTGTTGTGTAATTAAATTGTTGTCTTTAACAGGCCCCCGAACCTCCTGAGCCTTGGGAAGGCATACGCGATGCGTCCGAACACGGAGCCGTTTGCCCCCAATATAACGAACGCATGGACCGAATAGATGTGGGTAGCGAAAACTGCCTCTTTCTAAATGTTTATACAAAAGACATCAAACCGCAAAACCCCTTACCTGTGATGATTTGGATTCATGGCGGTAGTTTCTACACCGGATCTGGAAACTCAGATTATTATGGCCCAGAGTTTTTCATGGCTCATGACATCATCCTAGTTACGTTTAATTACAGACTAGAAGTACTAGGATTTCTATGTTTAGACACGGAGGAAGTTCCTGGAAATGCTGGCTTGAAAGACCAGGTTGCAGCGTTGAAATGGGTGAAGAAAAATATTGCTTCTTTCGGAGGAGATCCCAATAACATCACCATTTTCGGTTGCAGCGCAGGTTCAGCATCTACTTCTTTCCACTTAGTATCAAAAATGAGTAAAGGCTTATACAATAAGGCGATTTGCCAGAGTGGGGTATGTCTAAACGAATGGAGTTACAATCTCTATGCTCGCGAAAGGGCATTTCAACTGGGTAAAGCATTTGGTAACGAAACTGATGATCCTCAAGAACTTTTGGAATTTCTCAGAAGTCTGCCAGCTATATCATTAGTGAACATTAAATTGCCTCCACTGGTACATGAACACATGGATTTGGCAGACACTATAACTTTTGGGCCTGTGATTGAGAAACCAGACAAAGTACAAAAGTTCCTCGATAAATCGCCCGTCGAATTAGTAACTAAAGGTCACACAGCTGATGTACCATTAATATTAGGTTATACTTCAGGGGAAGGAATCGAAATAGCAAGAAATTTATCCAAATTTATAGGCTTTCTATCCGTGGTGGGTAGTGTTGTTCCTAGAGAAATAAAGATAAAATCAAATCTAGAAGCTACACAACACGCGGACAGTAAAATAAGAAAGTATTACTTTAATTGTAAAGAAGTAACTAAAAGCATGCATCAAGAAGTAGTTAATTTGGAAACTGATAGATTATTTGCCTACAATATAATACGATATGCAAGATATCACGCTCACCATAATTCAAAGCCAGTCTTTTTGTATAAGTTTACAGCGGAAACTGAAAGAAATTACACAAAAAGTTATTATAAAATGAATGACATCAAAGGCGCATGTCATGCAGACGAGCTACCATATCTGTTCAACGTCACTTGCATCGATATTCCAATGACGAAGGAGTCCAAACACATATCAGAAAATTTGGTACAGCTCTGGACGAACTTTGCAAAAACTAGGTAAGTCCATATTACGCAACCCACACCGTTAAGGCATACTAAGAAATGTCTTAGGTAAAATAGAACACTGGGTTATCTCTAATACATGCATCTAATCATTTTTTAACTTTTTAGTAATCCCACCCCATCAACTGATATGGAACAATGGAAACCTTTCTCTGAAGTGGAAAGAAATGGAATGGTCCTGGGTAATACATTTAAACATACACAACACTTAGATAAGGATAATATAGACTTCTGGGAAAACATTTACGGAGAAACAACGATAAAAGGATAATAATCAAAAGTATAGTAGAGTAGAGCAGAGCAATATAGTCCTTGTCATGGCAATATTAAATAACGTAACTACCTAACAAATCCAAAATCACGAAAAAAATATCGATTACTTGTTTTTAAATAAATGGCGATAATTTTGGAATCGTAAACAATCCATTTTTTTAAGTTTATTTTTCCATGCATATATCTGATTTCGGTTCAAATTTTCAATTAAATCCTTGGGTTTATTTATGTTGATTATTCATGCTTTATAAACGTTAAATAAACCAAAAAATGGGTAACAATTAGAGCTTTAAGAAAATGCACAAGTCATTTTACCAAACATTGTTACTTATTTAATTTTGACAAGACGGAGACCATATACATACTCAGTAGTATTACAAATGGCATATCAATAAATACGAACAGTGATTAAACTCGCAGGTTTCAAAATGATATTATCTTATGAGCATGTAAGAAGTGAAGAGGAGTCTTCTTCCATGTTAAAAGTATGAAATCCTTACAAACATAAACGTGACCGTAATTTTGTGTATTATTTCCCTTCTTTACTATTTGAAATAATGACCTATTTTTTATACAACATTTTGTAGTCTTCCTCTAGAAGCCAGAAAAATCGATACATTTCATCATACAAGAATATTAAAATGACAATGATCCAGTTAAGAGGCTACCTAAATGAAGTTCGCTATCTTGCTCGCGCATTACCACGTTTTCAAAGATATAAATTTACAGAATTTGCTTACGATCTGTATCTACGTATATTAACAAACGAGGGATCTCTTTAAAAAAGTAAATCTGAAGTCCTTATATCTTACATTCCACAATTAACCAGAGGGCGCCGCAAAACCTACAAAAAACAAGCTTTCAACTGACGTTTCATTAAATAAAAATTGGACCATTAAGAACTGTAGCGGATAACCGACAGGGCTCTCGGTGGAAGCCTGTAGGTGCTGGCGGGATATGCCGGTAGAAATAATACACCAGTCACTCTTACGGTTTTTTGTCGTTTATTTGTATAAGTTTCTTCTAATATCATATTTGAATAGTGTATCAGAGTGAGGCAATAAGTTTGCACAGATGTTACAACCCAAACTACACCTGTAAATTTGTTCATACACGCCTCTAAGCTAATGTGCTAAGTGCACAACAACTTATCAGTACCGGATTCATTCTTTTACAACCAAGTCCGATATTAATGAGTCGGAACTCACAGTATCCATTTAGTCTTAGAGCCTTACACAAGCAAAACTTATAGGTGTAAGACCGGCTTACGTAGGCAAAATTACGTTGGTCCGATACTAGTGAGATGTAGCAATTTGACTAGCTAATTATCAAGGCAAGACACATTAAAATAATGTGATTGTAATTCCCAATAGTTTTCTTCAATGATTTTACGCACAAAATGATATGTCTTTAGCCATATAAAAATTTATTATTTCTTATAAATTCAAGAGGAGATTATCTGCAAGAGTATAACGATAAATATTTCACCGTTCTTATTTATTGATTATCAAAAAAAAACCAATCTATTTTTAATAGAATTTAAATTCATTTTTGGAAGGAAATACGAAACAACAAAATAAGAAACTCATTCTTATAATGATACCACATTCTTCATACACAAATATACTTACAATAAAGTCTATTCAAGATAATTTACTTCAACATCGGACATAAGAATAACGGAAGGGGTACATACAGAAATTATTCAATAAGTTTAGAATAATCTTATATCCTACATTTTAGCTTAAAATTTAATGTACAATGTTGCAGTAAAATATTATTAATCGATAGTTACACAACAATACCACCGTTACCGGTTAAGGGATTCCGACTGACATATGCTTTTACTACATAGATTGCATTGTGGAAAATAATTCCATTTTTAATTTTTATATGGTATAATAAACACACCAAGCGCATACTTGGCACTGAATTATTAACAAGCAAATAAGATATGTTACATATTTAAACAGATAAACTAAAAGAAAACCATTATTTTGCAACAATTTCAATAGTCGGTCGTCTTAGTTGGCACAAGTGCCGCAGGGCAGGAGGACCAAATAAAATGCCTTAAATACGCATCTATTGGCAATGGCGATATTTGTAGCGTTCGATGTGGAGGCTAGGGTCATGGGTCCCGAAGCCTGTGGGTTTTATCGAGACCTATTATCCCGCTTGATAGCAAGTCTTGACCTGACCTGTACTTGGGGCAACGCATACGTTGCCATCTAGCGTGGCGATGCAGTCAAGCGTTGTGGGCACGTTCTCAACCAACAGAGATTTGATACCTATATACTATTTGTAAATCTTTTTAGGAAATTGTACATAATTTATTTTATAAGTACCATAATAATTAAATAATGATTTTAATATACATTTCAAAATTTCAAGCATCATCTCAAAAAAGTTATCCCATATTTTTATCAGAACCTGTAATTTATTACCATGTGTAATTAATTTTCACACTACGAGTACTTCCTGAAACTTGGTGCAGTTTTTACAAAATGGTTGTCGTAGCGAACGTAACGAAGCATGTTTTCACTCGTTAAAAAAGAAGCACTTGTTAGTCGGATTCCCTTCAAGCGAGTGAGTGCAGCGCACCCGCCGAATTCCACGTGACACACGATACTCGTTACATACGTATATTCTGTGCCAAATTTCGTAACTGGTTCTGATAAATGTAGAAGGCTGAACTACTTAGGACCGTATAAGAAACTATTGGGCAGCTATTTTGTTACAAAAAGCGATCTGCACTCGAAAGTGTCTCTAAACAAAACCACAGAAATCTGCGCAGTGGTTTTATATGAACTATATTGTCTTTTACGATACTGGTTTTGTATAAAAAACCGTCTATTGGGCAGATTTTTTTTGCAGCCATAAAGTTTGTCACAGACTATATAAATTTTACAATTTGGCGCGTATGACGAGTACTATGCGACTAAATCCGTGTTCACCTTTCAACCTCCTATTTCTCAAACATACCAAAACATTTGTTTCATATTGTATTTTTCCAAATTATCTCAACTGGTGCCTGACAATTAAAATTATTTTGTAAAAATGTAATTTTTGACAAATACCACCCGTTTGTAAAACTTCTATTCAGATACCTTCACTTCTTTGCGACAACGTTTTGCCTTGAAAAATGCAATTTTACAGATAGTTTTACTTACTACCATCTTATACTTTATAATATTGACATAATAATTATTCTATTTTGCATTCGCGAATATTCGCATGATTTGGACATTCGTACTTTCAAGAAACGTCGCTATTTTTTGGCGAATATATTTGACAAACGAAGAGGAAATTATTTGTATATATAAAGATAATGCATTAGCCGTATACGGGGAACCCAAAGGTTATTGGGACACGGAGGAAAACTACAATTTTCATGTTATTTACCATTGGGTGTCAATTATACATTTTATTAAATGAAAATATTATTTTAAAGGTAAAGATTCTTATTTAAATTCGCGAATATTCGAGATGAATATTCGCAGCTGAATTCACGAAAAGTAAATTGCACATTTGTTTATAAATTGTTATCGAAAACAACACGGTTCATTTCCCCTCCCAAATGTTCTGTTTCTTTTTTAAATACCACATTTTTGTAGAATACAGAGTTGACATCTCGCATGTTGATTATCGAATAAAAATAAAATAATATGTTGTTCTCGTAGACGTGATTTCATTTGTAGTTTTATTAGTAGCAAAGATGACCAATATGCTTATGGATTTTTTTCTAATAAACGTAGGAAAGCTATAACAGATTGTGAAATAGGGAAGCGTACAGTCCCATCATCAGTCATCACATAAGATACTTTTTATCATCTCACAAAATGTCGCAGTCTTATATTTTGTATGAGCGCACGTATTTATACTTATGACGTCATACGTAGGTATAAAGACTCAATAGCGCTTTGATTACTGTATAAACAGTAATTTAAAATATTTCTATTATAATATTTCAAAAGTTAGACGATAAATTAATGTAAATTTATCGCCTATACTTTTATATGTAAAATATCAGAATTTATTATAACATGTGTTTACATACCTATTGGTTATTTTAAGGGTAGTCTATAAAGTTAAATAAGAAGCCCTATTTGAAAGTTCTCATTGTAACATATTTAGGGATTGAAACCTACAAATCTTTAACAAAGTTAAGCGATTATCACCAGAAATCGATTAAATATTATACGACTGTGTGTGTGATTAATTGATTTATTTAGTTAATTACTTTTCGTGTCACACAAAATCGATGGGGAGCGCGAAAGTTTTGGCCAACATCGGACTTTGCGTGCCGCATGCTTTTATGACGTATCACAATTAATTAAATCGTTTTTGTTTTCGAGACTTATATGTACTATTATGTAGTATTGTTTTAGTATGAAAACATAAATGATAATCTAGTGTTCTGAAATAAATATGTATTATTGTTTCCTCAATCGAATTGGGTTAATGAAATGCAAACGATCTTTTGGTATCAACACTAAAATTAAAAATAAAACGCCTTAGAACGTAAGTATTTTTAGGATTTCGTCATATTATGACATTACAGAATTACTATAAATTTAATGTTATTTATAAGAAAATAATAATTAAAATGCAATTATGATGGAAGAACAGGGTATTCTCAGGTAATAACTCAAAAAAGGAATTATTTCATATTACAATATTCTTATCGGTTTATGGTAATCTTAAAAATAAAAGAATAAAAAATGTAAAAGATTACTTTCCCAACGATAAAACTGATGACCTAAACAATCCATTTGCGATATTTACTGTACTAACTTCAAAGTGTAATGAACTAAATCGACGACGGCAAGACCACTACTCTAAATAGCTCATTCATCAATTCACCATTCAATCAGCTTTTAATTAAGATGGTCTAAACATTAAGGACTTTTGCCAATCTGTTTGAATGTTTCTTCTGTCTATATTATAGGTGAAGTTTAAAAGTGTCCAAAGCAACTGTCGGCTGTGTTGTCACTGAAATAGAGGTGGCGGATGTTCGGTGCTCGGTCGTTTGTTCGCGTTCCGTTGGCGGTCAGTAGCGGCCGGAGCGCGAGTTGCGCGGCGGCTCGCGGCGGCGCTCGCGCGACCGCGACCGGCGGCGGCGCTCTCGGGACCGGCTGCGCGACCGGCGGCCGCCCTTGCGCCGCGAATACAAGTACCTGCAACACCCCGCGCTCCCAAATTAACATATCCAACGTTAAAAACTAGGGTTGTAACGGATGCCTTCTGCAGAGGCGGAGGCGACGAGTTTCACCTCCGCGGGTGCGGAGGGTAACGGAAGCGGAGGCGGTAGTGAAAGTGGATGTAGAAAAAATAGTAGTTTATGGTTTATTAAAAGTATCAATAGTACAAAAAAAATATGTTAAATCAAATACGTATCTACTACGTCTAACGCGTCCAAGCATTTCGACAGGTTGATTCCTGTCGCATATCATACATTTGAGAAATCACGTTTGCACGCCCCCGCCTCACCCCCACCGCGTTCCCGCCGCGCGCGGCCGGACGGCTGAGTCGTCGCGAGCGTCGCTGCTTGCGTATGATTAGTAAATAAACCTCCGTTTCCGTTGACTCCGCAAAAATTACACGGATGCGGAGGAACGATTTCTTACGAAACTTCCGCAGTAACGGAGGCGGAAGCGAAGTTCCGTTACAACCCTATTAAAAACCTATCAAATAAAAAGAAACGTTTGATACCTTTTACTTTGAAAAAAAGGGATAGGTTTGACAGACAATCAGTTTCAATTTTAAGAGGGAAACATGGAGGATAGAGGTAAGGAGAACTATCTCGGTATGTTAAAGTGTCCACTAAAGGGCAGCAAATTAAGATGGCGCCACAATAGCAAGTAGTACAGTACATACAGGATATTCTTGTACTGTAAGATTTTAGTACACGACCTCTTGTTTTTCCTCCTCTCATTAGACCCATTTAGTGGAAAAAGATTGTTTTTCATATCATCTATTCGAAAAAAGGCGAAGGGTTCATCCATAAGTGAGACCAAAATGAATAATTCCGGCACACATAATAACAGTGACGAAACGACTTTTACATTTGGAACAATATTTCGTTTTCAAAGTCTGAACGCCATTGGCTTCGATAAAGTTCTAGCCGGAATAAAAAAAAGCGCGCCTGACAGCGTGGCGACTGACCAAATTTAAAAAAAAATACGCGGGAACTTCTTATTCGGTTTTTTATACTTTTTATCTACTTTCTTTAAAAAAAAATCATTAGAATATTACAGACAATATTAATTTGATTCCCACAAATTGCAATATTAACACTAGAAATTGTAAAATTTAAACGCAGAAATTACGAATACTCAAGTAATAAATAAGTCAACGACATTTTCTGTTCCCAACAAAACAGTTACAATAACTTCCAAAGTTACAAAAATCTAATATTAATATCAATTTGTTATTTGGTTATGTAAATATAAATATTCTTCACTGTTAGGATTAACAGTTAACTAGGATTCCTCGCTATGCTCTGAATGCTACTTTAGGATCCTTCACTTCGCTCTGGATTCAAACAATCGCTCGCGCCCTCAATACATTAGTATGGTCTCTTATGACGCAATCTACTATTTAATCTCACATATTCTGATAGTATTTCTGGAGTTTCCTAATCATAGGGATTAAAAACAGCACTTTTCGTCCCTGGGAAAAGTCCCTGCTGTAAAAAAATTTAGAAAACTATATAAACCATAGATAAATACACGCGACTCATGTCATAAATTCCACTCTTAAATCTACAGCTACTGTTAAATCGCGGCATAAATGGTAATAAAAAAAAACACAATTTCGTAACCTCATTTTATACTCATACATTACTTTTCACTAAATTATTATTTAATTTACATGAATTTGAGCTAAATATTTATAATCTTATATATAAAAATGAATCGCAAAGTGTGTTGGTAAGCGCATAACATGAGAACGACTTTACCGATTTTGATGAAATTTCGTGTGTGTGTGTGTGTTTGAGTGGGTTTGGATGGTTTAGATTTGCAATTAGAACCGTAGGTGGCACTGAGATCGGGTTCTAGAATCCTCCTAATCACCGGGAGCGATTTTGGTGATTTTGTTTTTGTATGTTTGAGTGGTTTCCCGGACTTATGTTAACTGTTAAGCTACAACTAGTACCAAAACTAGCCACTAGATGATTCTATTTTTTAAGAAGGAATATTTAATCTTTATTTGCATCAAACAAAAACGTCAACAACAAAACGTCAAATAAAAGATATGGGATAGATAAACGCCTAATATTGGTCAGTAAGTTGAATCTAGTTTAACCATCGTACGATGGTGTGTTCAGCAACGCAATTTCAAAAGTTATTGTACCGATAACGCGAACTACAGTTCAAAGTACCTCAGACACCGGGTATGAATAGTGTATGTAAATCATGGCAAATATCCTGTTTGAAAATGAGTGTAACTCTTTTGTGTACATAAAGCTCAATGAAGAATAAAAGCATACCTTCTCAGCTCTCTGGATATAGGTTTCAGGTGCATAAAGTTACAGAAGCCACTCCGGGTGCATTCGCCCATCTCGTACTGGCGGCAACACGCTTCGCGGAAGTCCGTGACGGGCGACAGCTCCGCGTACACCGGCCGACCGCCGAACCAACGGTTGTTCAAGTCGTTCACGGCTTTCTCGGCATCCTCCTCTCGACGGAACTGTTATATGATATAACACTCTTTACCATACACTTATGGCCGGTTTCTACATCTAACTATACATTCAAATGCAATTACAAGAAATTGAGTATTTCCATGTTGTACAATGTATATTCTAAATTATGTCACTGTTAACAAATTTTAAATATCAAATTAGTTCACAACAGTTAATTAATAAACAAATACTATGGCATTACACCTGCGTCAGAATAATTATTATAAATGTTTCTAGTGAGCAATGCTAATAGTAATAACGCTTATAGGTAATGGCAACCATTAGCCATCAGGTGGGTCATCTGCTTGATTGTCTCTTCTTCACAATAAAAAAGTAGAATAAACTGTGTTTTGGTGAAAACTTAAATAGTGATGTGTTGCAGCCGATTTATATTTAAAAAAAGATTATAACAGCGGTTAAAAGTCAATAACAATATGTATCATATAGATTGTTTTTAACAAATAATGAGGAAGTTTCCAATCTCATAAAAACAAAAAATAATTATATAAATTTAAAGACAATAAAAAAATATTACACCTAATAGAAAAATTAAATTAATTACTTGTATATCTCCAAAAATGACGAATGTGAATTTTTTAATATCACCCACACGACAATAAAAAGCCGCGCGAAGCATTCACCGTCATACGTCACAAGTCTCGTAGGCCGCCCTATGTGGGCTTGACGCACTAGAATAACGGGTGATCGCAGAGAGATATATACGTATTTCATACTTTCATTACAATGCTATCTCAGACGTGGTGTTTGGTGTGTGGTATTCTGATTCGTGATATTTTGTATTATACTGGTATATAAAAAAGTGGAACCGAGAAACGAGATGGAGAAGTTACAAAGAAATATATAACACAAATCCAACTGCAAATATTGTTTGGAGAGAAGACAAAGAGGTTGTTTTGCATTGCTCATGAGGACTTTGACATTTTTAACAATATAAATGTCATTTATAAAGTGGCTTTTGAGAAGTTTTTCATTTTGGAAAAAAAGTATATTCAAGAAAGTTTTAATGCTGTAAAATAAAAAAGTAATCTGGTTTTGAGTTCAAAATATAGTTTTATTAAAAGGCTCTGCAAGTTTACTAATCCACACACATGCTATTCATACGATGATATCAAAGTAAGGCATCATTTTCACGTTTACACATGCATGTGGTGCAAGCATTTTAAAATCTCGCAATCTTCGTATCGATCTTTCAACGTGGATTCTAACTGCGGCAATCCTTTTTATATCAATAACTTCTGTATTGTCACTGTGCCTCTGTTTGAAAGAGACTGGCAGATTAACAGTGTCTGAAGTTTCTGTAATATCGCCACTAATGTCGTGCCTTGCGTGCCTTGGAGCATTTCATTGCCTGAAGATTTAATATTTTTCTACCTGAATTTTGTTTGACATCCTTTATCTTTTTTTGCCCATTATATGTACTTATGTGCCCTTGTTTTTTGTTTTTAAATAATCACTGGCTTCCATATCCACATCAAAACTGTCCATTGGTACAAAAATACGTTTGTCAGGATCTTTAATTACTTCATCACCCTGAACACATTCAATACATTTTATGGGTTTTTGGGCAACAGAAGCAGGAACTTCCGTTGAAAGTACTTTTCCATAATACTCTGCTCGACGACGCTTAGCAACAGCAGACAGTTCTTGTGTATTTTACCTTTGGCTTTTGGCAAGAAAACTTATGAGGTAAAACGTTTTTCTTCAGAAGTAGTCTGCCACCAAAATAGATGCTTTACAAAGCTTTGAGTGTCGTTCTCGACCTGTACAATAGAATAAAAACAACATAGCCTACTAAACTCTTGCAAGAGCTTGCAAGTAAAACTATATTTCAATCGATTGCTAATGTATCTATCTAGGTGGTACAGAGCTTTCATAATGATAATTTTTTCCCAGATATGTATGAGACGGCTAGATGAATTTTACGCGTAAATAAACCTATTATTTGACCTAATATTTGATCGAAATCATTCGTCTCGACGAAGACTGATTCTTCGTAGAAGTGATACTAAACTTAAATATAAATACTCTAATGAAGTTTCACATTTACTATGTAAAACGCAGACAGAAAAATTTCAATATTAGTTATTCTAATACTTCACGATGAAGTATCTTTACTTTACAGTATATAATAGAGTATATAAGTACAATACAGTACAAATAAAATATATCGATAAAGTGCATCCAACACTATTCCATTTCTAGCGTAGTGCAACTGAGCTACGAAATTCTTGGAAGAATTCGTGTTCATTATTATACCTATTCTGCCGAAATGTCGGCGAGTGGTGCATTAGCATCGTCATGTCAAATAGACATAGAAACTGGTAAGAGTTAAAGGATATGCAGAGATATGTAGGTAGATAATATAGACATCAAAATGATCTTTGAAGCAATACCTTATTGATTTTTCTCATACAGATTCCTTTTTTTCATAATTTTGCACCACTCATATCGTATATGTTTCTGCTTTGGCACTTTTGCAGTCGTGTTTATACAGATAGACACGATGCAGTATTTATAATGTATGTTAGTTTTAGTTTCCATGATAATACCTGATGTTGTGTTGCGCTAAAAAGTACTAACTGCGGCGAACAGTCGCCTAGTCGCTGCGTCGTCCCGAGACGGGCGAGAGTTGTGACGTCAGCGCTTGGTCGGGCGGCCGCGCGTCTTACGATTTCAAAATGGGAGGGAAAAGCTTCAGAACTTCATCATTTATGAAGATAATCGAAAACAAAAAAACACTAGGATTTATTGCAGACTTAAGTGTGATTTTTTAAAAATAAAATTTAAAAAGTGGAAACTTCCTCATTGTATCTATTAAAAATTTGGATAATTTTTTTGCTTCTATATTATTCCAAACTGCATGGATTTGGCACCTTAACATGTGCATTTTATTAAGAGTTACCGGATATATGAAAATTACTTACCTTTATGTAAACATTTCCAACTAAATGGTCACCAAGATTATCACAAACATTCATTTCTTCAATCTCCCCATACTTGTCTTCGCATTCCACAAACACATCCTCAAAGAAGTTGTCATAATGCTCTTGCATTTCCTCATCAGATACATTGGCAACAACCACTGAAAATAATGTAACAAATGAAGACCTCAGAGAAGGAGATGAACTTGTCAAGCAAGATTAATTTTGAGATATCACATTTTTAAAGTTTGGAACTTTGTGCTTTGGTAATCCATAAGTTTCACAATTAAACAAAAATACAGGGTGTCTCAAAAGAAAGTTCACATTTGTTTTGGTTATTGCGTGAACGCAACTAATCTGAGGGTCTCGAGGCTGTGTCAATCAGTAGCCTGGCTCTTGGGAATTAAGTTACTATGGAGCGTTTCTCGGGAGCGGAACGTGCGTTGTACGTACGCGAGTTTTATAAAAACGGTAATTCGGCGGCCGTAGCGCGTAGAAAATTCTGCAGCATTCGATATATTCGTCCTTGAATGATGCGCTAAGCACACGACTCATTGCAAAATGGGTCGAGAAGTTTCAAGAGACCGAGTCAACACTGGAAAAACCAAAATCCAGGCGCCCAAAATCTTCGAGAACGGTCGAAAACGTAGACAATGTCGCCCAGTCTATTCGAGACGATCCGAACCTTTCAATTCGGAAGTGTGCTGTGGCCTTAAACGTGCACAGATCGTCATTATGCCGCATTTTACATAAAGATTTAAAACTGCACGCGTACAAAATTTAGTTGGTGCAAGAATTAAAGCCTCCAGGATGCTGGTCAGAGGCTTGACTTTGTAAACCAGATGATTGAGAGCTTTCCAACGTTCACCAACATCTTGTTTTCAGATGAAGCTCATTTTCATCTTAATGGACATGTTAACAAGATAAATTGCCGCTACTGGAGTGCAACCAATCCATGACAAAAAGATCAGACACCCCTACATTCGCCTAAAGTCACCGTATGGGCCGCAATGTCGGCGTGAGGGCCGTCATAGGCAATTTTAGTGCTCGATTAAATGAATGCCGTGAACGCAACGGTTTACATATGGAGGATGTCCTTATTAATAAATAAATTCCCAAACAGTGTACTTTAATATGTATAAAACATTTTTGCAATAAACTCCTTACTTTTTTTGAATTCATTTTTGAAATGTGAACTTTCTTTTGAGACACCCGATATAACATGTATCATAAAGATTTTGTTATTCAGGAAATGATTACACTTAAAAATCAAAAAGGTTCAAAGCATTAAAAAAAATTAAAAAAGATCCCAATGAATTGAGAACCTCCTCCTTTTTTCGAAGTCGGTTAAAAATATCTAAGTCAGGTTAACAGGGAAAAGTGACATATTATGTCATTGCAAACCTGTTTTTTAAGCTGACCTTTTTAAGTCTGCTATGCCACATTTTCCCTGTATGTGATTTTTAAGATTAGTTCCTGTTTCACCCTGCTCAATTTACTACTATAGTATCGGAGATTCTCTAAAAAATTGCATTAAGACTAGTTTGGAAAAAAAGGTGACAAGTTTGTTTCTTTCCCTGTAGTCTTCAAATATCTATAACTAACTACTATATAACACATCCAAAACATATATTTTTAAATAGGGTATATGACAATTAAATCAATTTAAATACATTTTATCATCTTTCAAATCATGATATTTAAAAAAAAAAGATTATGATAAGGCATTTTTACACAGACTCTTTTACATGAACATTGTTTTAGAATTTATTGTAAAATATGTCATTTATCAATTTTTTTTAGACTAACAAAAGGTTTCATCAGAATATTTTTATTTACAATTAGCATGTGGTAATTATAACAATATACACATTAGTTTAGAAAACTAACTGAGAATTACTATTAATAAACAAGCTCTAAATGATTTAATTCTGGCAATTCATAGGGTTACAATAATAGTTTGAATTACATTCAGCATGATATATTAAGATTAAGATATTTACATAAACCCTTTGGAACTAATTAGAAATTATCTGAGCAACTTTTTATAAACTTACTGGACCTCTAGTCTCATAGATTTTGTAGGAGTGTATCTACTTATCTATACTAATATTTTAAAGTGGTAAAGTTTGTGAGTTTGTGACATTGTTGGGGGTATTCTTCGAAATATGCAATGACTCAAGGGTACAAATGAACTCATACTCACAGTGGCTGCCATCAGCTGACTTTGCAGAGTTCTGTGGATTCACATACAAGTTTTGCAACAAAACAGTTTGGGAGAATGTAGGCTTGTTGTGAATACGGGAGCAACGATCCCCATGTCGACATGCTCCAATTTTAAAATAAAATGAACAGTTTACTCTGAAATTTAGAAAAGATGTAAGTTATTTATTAGCTTACATGATAACATTACATTATTATAATAGATAGATAACTCTTTATTGTACACCAATACAAACATGAACTTAAGACTAAAAATATATCTAGTTATGTACAAAGGGCGGTCTTATCGCTAAAAAGCGATCTCTTCCAGACAACCCCAGATTTATATATAATTATTATATATAAATAATTATATATAAATCTGTAATAATTATTATATATAAATCTAATATTATGTATAGTAATATTATAGATTATAATATAAATCTGCAAAAGTTGTCACACTAAGCGCCCAGATCAACAAATATAAGTACTATAGGAATGAGCAATCAACATCTTGGTCCATGCTTTATTGGTCTAATATATTTAGTTTGGTCATAAGTTGTCTTTATTAAATTGAAATTTCAAATACTGTCCAGCAATGTTTGAACTGATTTTCAATAAGAAACATTTGCGTCAAATGTGATGTGGGATACATCATTGGGAAATTAATACCCTTAGTTATCTCATTCTTAAAGCTAAAATATAGTAGATACAGTGCTCACAAAATCAGTTGTCAATAAATGACTATATCAATGCCAATTTCATACAAAAACCATCAAAACCACCAAAATTTACATCCTTTTAATAATTTAAAAGGATGTAAATTTTGGACAGTAGAAATAGATTAGTTTTTTAATATTTTAACCAGGAATGTAATAATTAGCTACTTAGAGAAGTATGAAAGGGTTAGATTCATAATAGAAGAAAATTTATAATAATACTTGTATTAATGAACAATTATGAATTGATTCCAACTAGTCTTTGCCCACAACATTGTCCACATTTGACCTGAATTTCCTGCAGGATTCCTGGGATAGAAAGTATTGCAGCGTTTAAAAAAAGAATGTAAGCTATCATTGTAGCGAAAACTCTGTTGGAGTAAATAAATTTTTATACACTGAACAACTAGAAACCGCTACTGGCAAAATTCCTGCAGGATTATCAGGATAAAAAGTAGTACAGATTTTAAGCCTTTTTAAGAATTTGCTGTCAATCAGCAAAAATCACATTGAAATTGTTCCCATCATTTTTATAATATAATCCCAAATAAAAATCAAACAAAATGACAAAATCTAAAAAATTGTATAGTATTCTCCATTGTTTATATAGTCTATTCCTATAGCTTTTTTTAAATAGCTTCAACATACAGACATGGTATGTTTAGAATTTTATAATATTATAGATTTATTGATTGGTTAGGGATATAAAAAAATCATAAAATGTGAACATCATACCTACTTAAGATGTCATAGGTAAACAAATTTCATATCCAGAAAATCCAAATTTCTGCAGAATGTTCAAGAGAAAGGTGAGCTTTAAAACGAAGTTTCAATGAGTGAATTTACACTGCCACTATTCATAAATTGATACTTACATTGCGATTTATTTCATTACTGTATAAAGCATGATATTTAAACATACAAGAGTTGACTGGGGTTCTTGTTATAATCTCTTCAAATGCCACTCAGGGTCAAAGCGCAGCATTTTTGTTTTTATTCCAAAGTTAAAGCTAACCTATCGCAATTTTGATTGAAAATTAACAAGTAATTCATAACAGAAACCTTTATTATTTGTAACACTCAATGTTGAGCCCCAGAATATGACTGAGATGTAGCCAATACCAACTAAGCACCAAATACATTCAACATAACCTATATACTAACTGACAATCATATATTAGTCTTTAATTTTCTCGTGTAGTGAAAATTGCTCAGATTATGAGTTTAAAACAGCAAAGTAAACTTACTTATCCTTTTCTGTACCGAATATAGCAGCTAAATACTCTGCCATTCTGAAACGCCGACGACGCTCCGAATTTCGAACGCCGCGGTGCCTTTAAACTCTATGGACTAAAATTGATAAAAATAAATCTTATTCTATGTAGATCAATGTAACACTAGTCCTCTATCTTATACTTAGAAATTAGTTTATTTCCTAAACAAAAACATTTAACATTGTAAAATCCAGATTTAACATAGGAAAACAGTGAATAAGTTGCGGACTGACTAAAGTAATAACCACAAACTATGAAATGAAAACTATGATACAGCGTTGCCAGATGACCATGTCAATTAATTCCTAATTTTTTTTTAAAAGTCCCAAAAATAAGCTTTTTAAGAAAAATCCCCAAAATAGTTTTTACTTATTTTAAAGGAGAAAGAAAAAAGCAAAACCACCGTCGTATCGAAAACGTCACTAATGACGTCATCATTTTTTCTCACGGGGCGCTAACAACAACCCGTGTCAATAGGTGCATTAAATAACTATTCCACTTGATTTTACGATGGTGACGCCAGCAAATAAGTGAAACGGGAAAAAGCGCAGTTGTGAACGTGATCATTGTCAGTCATACGAGTAGAGACGGCATAATAAATAAATAACGTAAATGAACGAAAGAACAAATTGGATTATTAAAATAAAAAATAAAATAACAGTACAATTCTAAGATAAAGTAATAATACCGTATCATAATACGGATATAATAAGTCATAACTTAGATATAATAATTGTAGTGATGAGAATTGTATTTGTAGATGAATTATTGATACTTAAAATATCTCTGCAAAATTTGTCACAACAAAATATTTCCACCCAAAAGTTCCCCCAAAGAATCTTTACCCAGATCTCTCCCAGACGTCTAAACCCTGAATCAGGTATCCCCCCATCTGGCAACACTGGTATGATAAATAACAGTGTGTGTGAGTTTTTGGCGGTAACTGAAAGGAGATGTTGTGATCTGCAGTTTTATTTTCTAAAAATGTGTAAAATTACTCTAAAGTGAACAATTAGTTGTAGGATATTGATAGTTTTTGAGTAGTAATTAAGTGTTTTGTGAGAAATTTGAACTGTATAGTCAAATGTGGCCTTTTGAGTTGTCACAAGAACTCCGTTGAATGGCACTAGCTGATTACCTACAGTTCAGCTGTGCTACATAGGCTTAAGAAAATGAAGAAAATGAAGAAACTTTATAATAAATTAAGGTCTGGCTTAAAGGCCTAGCCGCCAAGCCATAAACCCAAATAATAATAACAGTGTGTGTAAGCTTCTTGGTAATATACCCCTATAGTTGACGCATGCACAGTATAGTGCCACCAACAGCCAACTTATCTGTAGAATGAAGCGATGGCGCTACGATCGAAAAGGGTTGCCACCTATTATAAAAATAATCAACTTCAGCCATTTTTAATATTCGTAAAAATGCCTTTTTACTGTTCGTGATTTGCTCGGTGTCACAGATAAAAGAATATATAAGTACACGAAAGATAAAAACAAAGGTCCTGACTAAACTGTAAGGGTTTTTTAGCCATTTGACCCTGGAATCATTGAAGCAAACAAGTAATTTTTTTATTTTTTATTATAACATATCAAATCAAGCTTTATTTATTTTGTTGTGAATGTTCAGAGCTTGGGAGAAGAGAAACAACGTTTTCACTTGTAAGGTTTTAATCCGAACTGAGACTATATTATAAAATACAGAAGTACCCTCTTTTAGCATGACTATTATTAATACACTACATTCCTCCCCACTTATTTTAGACCACACTATACTATACACATACTTAAAACTACGATAAACGATACGATAAAACTACAATAAATTACAAACTGAAATATCATAAATATTTATATTTTTGACCTTTTAGTCGACACTGCCTAACGGGTCGCCTTGGCAATGTTGGCTCACTTTGGCAAGGTTCACAGGGTTCAGACTCCGACGTGAGACCCTCTCCTGCGTCGGACTCTTCCGTCTGGGGCTCACTGGACGCATCATTGTGCTCAACAGTTTCCAGATTAGTTTCTTCAATAACATCCGCTTCTGGTAAACATGGAACGTCACTCTCAGGGCACGGCAGAACAAGGGAACTCCTTGACCTGCGTTTCAACTGATCAACGTGTCTATGAACTGGGTTTCCGCCATCCCCAATTACTTGTAAATTCGAAGGACCCAATGACTCTCCTACTGTTCCCGGAAGCCACTTGTCTCCCTTAAGATATTGCCGATACCACACTGCCTCACCCTTCTCGAATTTCCTAGACGCACCTCCAGCATCATCAACCTGACGCTGTTGTACTTGCCTCATTCGCCTTTCACGATCGGGCTTTAGGGCATCTAACCTAGTACGCAGTCCCCTGCCTAACATCAGCATAGCTGGACTTTCACCTGTGGAAGTGTGTTGCGTGTTTCTATAGTATAATAAAAATGTATTTAAAGCTTTTATTACGTTAACCTTCTCAAAGTTAGCTTTTTTTATAACGCGTTTTAGGGTTTTAACAGCATTTTCTGCAGCACCGTTCGATGAGGGATGATACGGTGCCGTGAAAATGTGTTGTATGCCGTTACTGTTAAGAAATATTTTGAATTCTTGACTGGTGAAAGGTGGACCGTTGTCTGATACAATTTGCCGCGGTAAACCCCATCTACTCCAGAGCTCATTTAATCTATCTATTGTACTAGCTGCTGCTGTACTAGGGACGTTAAATATCTCTAACCACTTAGATGTAGCATCGATTACGACTAAATATAATTTTCCGAATATAGGACCCAAAAAATCTAAATGTAGCCGTGTCCAAGGGCGGGGTGGCCAGGCCCACGGGACGGGCGCTTGTCGCGGCGGTGCGTCCGCGTGTGATGCGCAAGCTTCGCACGCTCGACACATTTGTTCAACTGCTTCGTCAATTCCGGGCCACCAAGCATAGCTGCGCGCCAGTGCTTTGGACTTAACAATGCCCATATGAGGTTCATGCAATAATTTCAAAACCCTATCCCTGCATTTTTCCGGAATAACCACCCGGTGACCCCACATAATACACCCTAGCTCTTCATATAGCTCAGTTTTTCTATTGTGGTATGGTTTCATTGCATTTAAATCACAATTTTCCGGCCAACCATCTCTTATATAAGATAATAATATACCTAACATAGGATCCCTACTTGTGTGTAACTTAACATCGTTATAGTCTAATAAGAGTGCTTCTTGAGCGAAATGCAAGTACGTTTGTTCGGGCGCAATAGTAGAAACCGGTTTGTTATCGCGCGGTGGCAGTCGAGACAAACTATCGGCGCTATTGCGATCTGTGCGCACGTATTCTATATTATACGTATACGCAGATAGGATGATGGCCCAACGCTGCATACGGCTAGCAGTCATAGTCGGTATACCTTTATAGGGACCGAAAATGGATACCAGAGGCTTGTGATCGGTTCGCAGAG
Source organism: Dendrolimus punctatus (assembly GCA_012273795.1). Classification (NCBI taxonomy): domain Eukaryota; kingdom Metazoa; phylum Arthropoda; class Insecta; order Lepidoptera; family Lasiocampidae; genus Dendrolimus; species Dendrolimus punctatus. Next base: position 9,357,029 of record CM022538.1, read on the forward strand.
TAAAATGTCTACCATAAACGTATTGATGAAACTTTCTCATACAAAAAATTATAGCTAGCGCCTCCCTATGTATTTGCGAGTAATTTTTCTCAGCTGCTGTCAGCGTGCGAGACACAAATGCGATGGGGCGTTCCTCTCCGCGGGCGCCCGCGCCCGCGCCCCGCCCGACCGGTTGCGATAGTACTCCCCCCACACCCGCTGCGCTCGCGTCACAGGTCACTATAAGTGGCTTATTGGGATCATAATGTGCTAGCACTTCTGAACCTATTAATGTATTTTTAATTTGACAAAATGCGCCTTCACATTCCGGAGTCCACCGCCACCTTACATTTTTCTTCAACAGAGCATACAAAGGTAACAACTTCTGAGAAAAGTTTTTAATAAATTTCGCAAAGAAATTAACTAATCCTAGGAATGAACGCAGCTCGGATACGTTTTGCGGTCTGGACATATGTTTGACTGCTTCAATTTTGCTCGGGTCTGCCCTGACGCCATTTTTGGAAACAATGTGACCCAGATATTTTACCTCATTTACAAAAAATACGCATTTTGATTTTTTTAACTTAAGTCCATTTTCAAAAAGACGTTGAAATACGGCTTCCAAGGTGCTAAAATGATCGCTTTCCGATTTAGTTCCAATTATTACATCATCACTAAAAATTGCAACATTTGGTATGTCGCCTAAAAGGTTAGTCATTATCCGTTGGAAAATTCCTGGACTAGATGACAGTCCAAATACTAAACGATTATAACGGAACAGACCACGATGTGTGTTTATGGTTGTAAATGACTTAGACTTGTCTAATTCTATTTGGTTATACGACTGTGACAAATCGATTTTACTGAAATATTGAGCTCCTTGTAACATAATTAGTGCATCTTCAAATCTAGGCAGTGGGTACCGGTCGACAATTAAAGCAGGATTTAAAGTTGACTTATAATCTACACATAGCCTGAGAGTGCCGTCCGCTTTGTTCACTGGAACTAATGGTGAGGCCCAGTCGGAGCAGTCGACGGGCTCGATGACGCCGGCGCGCAGCATCGTGTCCAACTCCGCGTCGACGCGCGCTCGCAATGCGTACGGCAGGGGCCGTGCGCGGCTGAACACCGGCGCCGCGCCCTCCCGCACCCTTAACGTAGCCTTGCCTCCTGTGAACCTTCCCAAGCTGCCATCGAACAATTCCTTATACCTATTTAACAAATTATTTAAATTACAATCATATTTATTGTTACATAACTTGTTATCAAGAGATACTTGGCTGCTGTGCAAGTTATAAAAAGGTATAGACAGCTCACTAAGCCACTGTCTACCTATTAGAGACGTAGTTCCCCCACTAATGACAAACAGCTCTAATTCCTTTACATTTCCCTTGTAAGATACATTACACTTTATATATCCCGACGGCTTGACAACCGAACCATCGTAAAATCTTAAGCTAAGATTGTGAGACATCAGCTTTTTGTAATTAAAGTACTTATTATACATAATTTTACTTATACAAGATATCGGCGTACCCGTATCTACCTCCATGGATACAATTTTACCATCTATAGATATAGGCAAACTCACCGCCTTGTAATCACCGAGACAAAGTTGGTGTAAATCAATCATCTGTTCATCCAACTGCTGGTCTGATTCCTCTTGCTCCTCCACTGAATTATAATTAAATCTTCGTTCTACGGTTTTTCGTGAATTGCTATCCTCCGTCTCCGGACACACCCGACGAAGATGCCCCTGACGTCTACACCGGCTGCAAACGAAATCACGATATCTACAGTTCCCGTAGCTGTGACTCGTCGATCCGCAGCCCTTACAGTTGCCGTGTTCAGGCTCTGGCTTACTCTGCCTTCCCGTCCACCGTGTCGTGCTCCGTCCCGCGCTGCTGCCGCGTTGCTGCCGTGCCCGGCCGCTGCGCCCCTCCCGCACCGCATGGAGCTCAACGCTCTGTGACGTTCCCGGAATACTCCGTACCTCTACAGCCGCTGCATCTCGCTCGGCAGCCTCCAGTGATATAGCGATCTGAACTGCCTTTACAAAAGTCAAACTTTCGTCTTCTGCGAACAAACGTTGACGAAAAATGTCGTTTTTCAATCCACACACAAATTGATCACGCAAGTTTTCATTGAGGTTATCCTTGAAATTGCACGTCCGTGCCAACCTCTTTAACTCTGCTACATAGTTGTTAACATTTTCATCGCTATCTTGTCGCCTCTGCCTGAAACGAAATCTTTCAGCGAGCACTGATGGACTCGGTTGTAAATGATTACGTAGTAGTTCCACCGCCTCACTGTAATCTAATTCCGATGGTTTCCGTGGGCTAGCTAGATTTACAAGCAGTTCGTACACCTCATCTCCCATCACAGCAATCATCGTTGGTAATTTTAAGTCGTCTTTGATGCCATTCACTTTAAAGTACATTTGTAGTCGATCCGCATATGACGACCACACTCCCGACTTTACGTCGAACTCACTAATTTTACCAATCGACATTTTACGCACAACCACAACACGCACAGTTCGATATTTTATGATTTCTCGTCGCCAGTATAATGTTCAGAGCTTGGGAGAAGAGAAACAACGTTTTCACTTGTAAGGTTTTAATCCGAACTGAGACTATATTATAAAATACAGAAGTACCCTCTTTTAGCATGACTATTATTAATACACTACAAAAGTAGACCCGGATTTTTCGTTTCACTCGAAACCTTTCAAGCAGTAATTATGATCTAAGGCAGCCGAAGTATGTGCACTAACACCATATGTGTGGTCCAGTGGATATATTCCCCTAATTTCCTCGAAATCTGAATCACTGTCACTATCAGTGTCAGAGTCACTTTCTAAATGGACTACAAAGGGCTGGTCTAAAAGTACTTATTTTCGTCTATATTCTTCTTCAATTTTATTCACATGAGCACAATATTTTTGCCATTCTGAGACATCAATAGAATTGAACGCTTCAGTTATTAATTTTTGCATATTTTGATTTTTGTGCTCTATGTTTATTTCTGCTACTTTCCTTTTCATTGAACTCCATACCATGTCAATGGTATGTAGATCACAATGATACGCTGGTAATCGTAAGCATTTGTGGCCATGTTGTGCTAATAAACTATCAACTTCATACACAGGGTTAGGTTTATTTCGTTTGGCAATCTCCAACAACTGTGGTTTGGTTAATTCTGACGTGAAATCTAGGCGATTATCAGTTAACCATTTTTGAATTTCAGATTTGTTTGTGTTTCTAGTTGTTGTTTATTCACTCGAAAGCTGTGATAGGGTGCGTTATCCATTATTACCAAGGATGGTTCTTCAAGATTAGTTAGTAATTTGTCAGTTAACCACTTTTTAAAATTTGTGTTGTTCATTTCATCGTGGTAGTCCCCGCTTTTTGTATTTGACTTAAATACAAGATTTGCGTTTTGGACAAATCCCATTTTTCCACCTGCATGAACAATAATGAAACGTTGCTCTTTAGACACAGGTTTTAGAGTTCCATCTGTTTTTTCAATTTGTCAACATTTATTAGTGGTATGTGATGCATGTATATACGTCTCATCTAAGTATACTATTGGACGAGGATTTGCTGATAATGAGTTTTGTTTTAATTCTTGCAAATATTTAGCTCTCCACGCCGAAATATCATTACGCTCCGTTAAAACCTTGCGTTTGCTTTGTGTTTTTCGATAATGAAAGCCAATTTTTCGCAACAATTTGCGAAGTGTTTCCCTGCCACCTTTGAAATTTATTTCATCTCTCAGTACCGTAAGTAGTTTATTTATAGTAGGCAATTAATTTTTAACTCTTTTCAATTCACAATATCCTGTATCTATTGTCTCATAATACATCTAAGAATCTGATTTGTTAGTTTTCTCATTCCATGTGACTAAAATCAATCTTAACGTAGTGAGTTAAAGATGTATTTTCCAAACCAAAGATTTAAAGAGTGATTTCGAATTTTGAAAGATTATACATCTTTTAAATCAATCACTCCTGAGTTACACATCTTTACTTCATGCTCTTTTTCTGCATCAAAGAATGATTTTGATAGCCATTTCTCGTACGCCACTTTTGATTGCTTTCGGCATGATTTTCACACAAAATACTTGCAAATATTCAGAAAATGAAGAACCCCGATTGAACACCTGACTACAACGACTGACAACAACTAAAATGGCGTTAGTAGTTCCACTTTTGGCCGTTCTACAGATAAGTTGGTGGCACTATACACATATTTTGCATACATATATCAGACTAATCAAAATAGTTAATTAAACAAAAAATGAGTAATTTCAAAAGAGAACATACGTATTTTATACGCGAACAAACAAAAATAAATATTTACGAGTAATTATTGACGGAAAAGTATTAAAAATTAGAATAGGGGGGGGGGCTAACTTGAAGGTATATCTTTAATTATTGTTTTTAAATATATAAATGAAGAACAAACAATTATTAACAGCGAACAATTGAGAACAAACGACGAACAAACGAATTAATAGAAAAAAACATAATTTTGGCGGGGCCAACTTTAGTGACCCCAAAACAGTTGGAGAGCTAGCAACAACAAAGATAGAAGGAATATTAAAGCCTCAAAGCGCCCACGCTCCTTAAAAAAGTACTTCAATGAAATAGTGAAGAAAGCCCAGCACCAAATCCAATTTCGTCAAATGAACGCCCTGGGTACTATTATTACCCCACATTTAACCGTTGTTACTAATTTCAAATGACCACCTCTATTGTGATATTTTTGAAATCTTTACGATTCGTGTTGAGTTTATCAAAAATCGGTGCTTATATTTTTTATTTCTGTTTACCTATAAACTATATGGATCTGAGATAGAGCGAAATTATCTACCTCTGGGTTAATAATGATTGTTTGAATGTTTTAATAATAATAACATAAATGTTTCAATTAATTTTAAAGGGATTATGCTTACGGTTATTAAATTGGTTTTTAAGCAATTATTAGTCAAATTAATTTCACTTCAGCTTTTTTAAAGGTAGTTGAAATAAAAAGTTTTTCAAGGACTTTGGGCGTTTAGTTCAAGAAAGCGTTGTAAAACCTGGGCGCTATGAGAATAGACAACACATAAGGGACGCATTCATCTAGCATCTCACGATCTCTCGTAATGAGTAATATATTCCTTACTCATAATGCTACGTCAGCCGTTCCACCTGGTGACCACAATCGTTATGGTTGCGGACAAAACGTCACTAATAACGTCATTATTTTCGATCACACAGCGCTCACAGCAACCCATGTCAAGAGGTGGGTTGAAAGTAGAGGTGGTCGTTTTCGTAAAAACGTTTTTGGGCAACGATGCCAGTAGACGATGCCGGCATCCGATGCCGATATATTGAAAAACGGATGCCCGCAATTTCCGATGCGAACTTCACCGAACGCGAGCGAGTGAGAGGCACCGTTGACCACGCCACGGAAAACGCGGCGATGACAAACCGAAGACTCGACGTATCGCTCGCTCACTCTCGGGTGCTCTCGGTGCGATCCGTGGTTGTGCGAGGTAAACAACCAACGTAAATTAACGTAATACAATACTAGAAGCGTTCGTAAGTGTTAGAAATTTTTATAATAATATAGGTACTTACTTATTTTTAAAGTATCATATGTATTTTTTAACGATCCCACGGAATGATGGCTTCGTCATTCCAAAATATACTCGACGTTGGCAGAAATATACCGTTCGAGGTGCAGTATTATCATAACTTCTGTGCCATGCGAACAGATATTCTCCAAAGCCGGGTATATTTTGAATGAACGAAGAACTTGTCTTACAAGTTCCAAATTAGAAAAAATTGGTTTTTCTTAATGTAAACTCTAATTTTGTTAAAAATAACGACTAATATTAATTAACTTATGTTTATTTTTAACTTCCACACTTAAAACAATATACCAGTAGAAGTCGTAATGTTGAATATCGTATCTAAATAATTTACATAACTACTAGACAACAGGCATCCAATGTCATACGCAGAGTTGCAGATACTTTAGCTGGCAACTAATTTTGACAACTCGCATCGATGCCAGAAATAACGATGCCGGCATCGGATGCGGTTTACAAATAACGATGCGCATCGGATGACAAAATTTAACGAAAACGCCCATCGCTAGTTGAAAGTGGGCGTTAACCATAGAGCATTAATTGTCTCTACCTATTGACATTCATAAAAGGTCTCGATTCTCAAATCAACCAATGACATTGATGTATTTCGTCTTTAATGACATCAACGCTCCATAATCTGTTCCACCAGATTTTATGATTGTAACGTCCGCGAGTCGGCAAAACCACGGCTGTGAACGTGGTCGTTGTGACTCGTGAGCCTCTTGTGGAATGTAGCCAGAGTACATTATATTAAATTATTTATTTAGGTTTATGGCTTGGCAGCTAGGCCTTTAAGCCAGAATTATACGAGAGAGAACATCATAGATAATAATATATTATATTTAGAGAACATTAACCAATATTAACGGTGGGTCGGCTTTGCAGGCTGGTCGTGTGAATTGTGATACGTTTAGACTCGAATCACGATTAGGTTGTCTGATGGCTGACTGACCTCAATAGTTAACTGTGATAATCAGACGTCTCGTGTTTAGTGTTTGATAATTGCCCGAAGCGTCGAAGATTTTATTCCAGTACAATAAGCATGTGTCTAAAGACTATATTATAACAATTTCAATCCAATTTATTACTTGTGTATTTTACCGATTGAAAGTTTAATGGCAGCTTTTACCTTCGCTACCGCACAGCAGACCGAGTGACAATGTCCTACAATTCCACGCTTGACAGCTTCTGTGGCTCAAAGTTTTGGGTAAGTTGATTTCAGTTTGTATTCGTCTTGGTATCCATAGTTAAAACTTTCAAAACAACCTAAACCTTGTTCTCGTGGTAACCTACTTTTACATCATATACCGACTAAACCGTAATGTAAGCCATAAGAATATAATAATTATTATAACTATAATGCTATAATAAGATAGTGGCAATAAAGTGTGTAAATCTTCAGATTATAAATTAAACCATGATCTGATCTCTTTAATTGATATGCCATTGCTTTTTAAAATTAGAATTAATAATTATCAACTGATAAGTTCAATTAAAAAGATACATATTTTTATATAAATGTTATTCTTATATCTTCCAATTCATTCACTTGCCTGTGAAGTGAACTTTGGCATTATTTGTTTTATTATATTATTTGTTTGGAGTTTATTTCAACTTTTAACCAATACTAAGGCAAATGTTTTATGTAAGATATAGGAATGGGCCACAACAAGAGTTACATGTAGAATTACAGATAATAATTTTGACAATTCCTCTGTAATCATTGAAAACAATGTAACTATAAAAATACCATATGCCTGAATAATTTGTTAGTTTATAAGTATAGAAGTTATATAGGTGTGATATTCTGATTTCTTGGTTTTTATCCATAGAATAATTATAAATACATGTAATTATCTTTAGAGTGAAGAGTGAAATTATCAGACTCAATTAATGGTTCACAATTAGGTCGAATGTATAGATGTTTGATAAAAGAATTTTAAGTAGCATGGTGGTGGAGTAGGGAGGAGGAGTAATAATTACAACACTTACAACCCCTATGGTCCAGAGATATTGAAATATGAATTTCTTGGCTCAACTTTACAATAATGGACACTGAATTTTATGAAAATCAAGTTTAGGGGTATACATACGCCTTATATATAGACACTAGACCTCTTATTTGGGCTAGAAAACAAGTTTTTACGGTCCACCAACAAGTTTTGAATGAATAATGGGAAAAACAAAAATACGTTTGGTAAACAAGGTTATGTCACTTTTGTTGAAAAAAACTTTGATTTGTCTTTAGGAATACACTTACACATGATATATAAACAGTAAAACCATTTTTTAGTTTAGTAGACAAGTTTTGAATTAGTTATTATAATTTTAAAGTACATAATAATAAATCACAGTACTGTCACTTTTTTTCACTTTATGATGATAAATAAATGTTATCAAATCAGTATGTCAACAATATCGATTTTTTGATTAGAATATCATTTGATAGTCCAATAATATCCATTTTGAAATACGAAAATTATTGTTATTGCTTATAATTATGAGTTTGAATGAGTAGTATTTGTAATCGATTTATTTTTATTAAAACATTGATGCATTAGGCGGCACTATGATTATTTTGCCACCTCCGATCTGGCGAATCCCACACTCACGGGTCACGAGTTATCCCCCAGGCTTCTGCGCCTGTCGCGGCTTAGTCCTCAAATGGATTTCCCCTGACCAAAAAAGAAAGGATGACCTCCAGTACCGTGAGCAAAAGGACATAGATTGACCCCAGAAGTGGGTTTATCTGCATTTAAGAGGCTATGTACGCCTAATTCAAATCGGCATTTCATAAAATCAACCCTGCACGTCCGATATTTACTTCGATGGAACAGCGCCAAATAAAACTTCGACTGTGGCGAAATATTGCAATTCACCATACCGACGCGCACTGCGGCCATGCCGACTTGATTCAATTTATTTCATTCTAAAGCCCACGAGAGCGAGACAAACTGTCTTAAAGTGAGATAGACCGTTTGTATGCGTAATTCCTATTGAAATTTTGACATAACTTCCTAAGCGTCTTTAGCCCAACGGCTTACCATGCTGAACAGTAACTAGGAGGTACAGGGTTCAAAACCTCCTCTCAGGCTTTACGTTTTTTTTTCCCAAGAACTTTTTAGATAGGTAAATTTTATTAAAATTATTTCATTGTACTATGGAACACCAATGACTTCATATTAATCCTTCCCTAGAGCCTGTATATTCCTAATTCAAATCGGTGTTTCACATCCTAAAGTGAGAGGAGTTCACATGCTAACACATGCATACTAAACATGTTTAGCCTAATGGTATTCTAATACTCTGGTGGTGAGGAGGTATAGGACTCGATCCCCATAAAATTTGTTCTTTTTTTCACTTTTTCTAACTAAATTTGATACAGTAAAAAATATTTTAATGATATTAGTTTTTAGATAGGTAAATTTTATTAAAATTATTTCATTGTATTATGGAATAACAATGAATTCATATTAGCCCTTCCCTATTATCCCTATCTTCTAATATATAAAATTCTCGTGTCACAGTTTTCGTTGCCATACTCCTCCGAAACGGCTTGACCGATTTTGATGAAATTTTTTGTGCTTATCCGGTATCTATGAGAATCGGCCAACATCTATTTTTCATCCCCCTAAATGTTAGGGGTAGTCCACCCCTAAATTTTTTTATATATTTTTTAGACAAAATTTTTAATTTCTATGTTTTTATGATACAACATACAAAAATTTTCAACCCTAGATTTTCAACCCTCTACGATGAACCCCTATTTTTTACCGGGCAGGACGACGTCTGTCGGGACAGCTAGTTAATATTATAAATACGAAAGAAACTGTCTGTCTGTTTGTTCCGTTTTCACGGAACAACTACTGGAACGATTTGCTGAAATTTGGGCCATTTCAGTCATATTAGCCATTTCAGCCATTTGGACCATTAAAGCCATTTCAGCCATTTCGGCCATTTTGTTCATTTCAACCATTTTAGTCATTTTGGCCATATCAGCCATTTCAGCCATTTCAGTCATTGCAGCCATTTCGGTCATTTGGGCCATTGCAGCCATTTCAGTCATTTCAGCCATTTTAGCCATTTCGGTCATTTCAGCCATTTAAGCCTTTTCGTTCATTTAGGGCATTTGGGCCTTTTCGGCCATTTGGGTCATTTTAGCCATTTGGGCCATTTCAGCCATTTGGGCTATTTCAGCCATTTCGGCTATTTGGGAGGGACATTTGGGCCATTTCAGCCATTTCGACCATTTCAGTCATTTCAGAAATTTGGGGCATTTCAGTCATTTTAGCCATTTCGACCATTTCAGTCATTTCAGAAATTTGGGGCATTTCAGTCATTTTAGCCATTTCAGCCATTTGGACCATTAAAGCCATTTCAGCCAGTTCGGTCATTTTGGCCATTTCAACCATTTTAGTCATTTTGGCCATTTCAGCCATTTGGGCCATTTCGGCCATTTGGGCCATCTAGGCCATTTTGGCCATTTCAGCCATTTGGGTCATTTCAGTCATTTGGGCCATTTCAGTCATTTTGGCTATTAGGACCATTTGGGCCATTTCAGTCATTTCGGCCATTTGGGCCATTAGGGCCATTTGGGCTATATTAGTATTTCAACCATTTCGACCATTTCCGCCATTTCAGCCATTCCGGCCATTTGGGCTATTTCAGTAATTCCAGCCATTTCGGCCATTAGGACCATTTGGGCCATTTCAGCCATTTCAGTCATTTTGGCCATTAGGGCCATTTGGGCTATATCAGTCATTTCAGCCATTTTGACCATTTCAGTCATTTCAACCATTTTAGTGTTTTTGGCCATGTCGGCCATTTCGGTCATTTCGGCCATTTGGGCCATTTCAATTATTTCAGCCATTTGGGCCATATCAGTCATTTTAGTCATTTATACCATTACAGCCATTTATGCCATTACAGCCATTGCGGCCATTTGGGCCATTTCAGCCATTTCGGTCATTTCGGCTATTCGGACCATTTCAGCCATTTCGGGCATTTCGGCTATTCGGGCCATTTCAGCCATTTGGGTCATTTCAGTCATTTGGGCCAATTCACTCAATTCAGCTATTTTGGCTATTTGGGCCACTTCAGCCATTTCGGCCATTTCAGCCATTTCAGTCATTGCAGCCATTTCGGTCATTTGGGCCATTGCAGCCATTTCAGTCATTTCAGCCATTTTAGCCATTTCGGTCATTTCAGCCATTTAAGCCTTTTCGTTCATTTAGGGCATTTAGGCCATTTCGGCCATTTGGGCCATTTCGGCCATTTGGGCCATTTTGGCCATTTTAGCCATTTAGGCCATTTGGGCCATTTCACCCATTTTAATCATTTCAGCCATTTCGGCCATTTGGGACATTTCAACCATTTTAATCATTTCATCCATTTCGGCTATTTGGGACATTTGGGCCATTTGAACCATTTCAGCTATTTCCGCCATTTGGGCCATTCAGCTATTTCGGCCATTTCAGTCATTTCAGCTATTTGGGCCATATCAGAAATTTGGGGCATTTCAGCCATTTCGGTCATTTCGGCCATTTGGGCCATTTCACTCATTTTAGCCATTTCAGCCATTTGAGCCATTTCAGCCATATCAAAAATTTTAGTCATTTCAGCCATTTCGACCATTTCAGCTATTCCGATAATTTCGACCATTTCAGCTATTCCGACCATTTCAGCCATTTCAGTCATTTCAGCCATTTCGGTCAATTCGACCATTTGGGCCATTCAGCCGTTTGATCATTTAGACCCGTTCGGCCATTTCAGTCATTTCAGCCATTTCGGTTATTTCGGCCATCTGGGCCATATCAGCCATTTCAGTCATTTCAGCCATTTCGGTTATTTCGGCCATCTGGGCCATATCAGCCATTTCAGTCATTTCAGACATTTCGGCCCCGTGGGCCATTTCAACCATTTGGGCCATTTCAGCCATTTGGGCTATATCAGCCATTACAGTCATTTCAGACATTTGGATCATTTCGGTCAATTCGACCATTTGGGCCATTCGGCCGTTTTATCATTTAGACCCATACGGCCATTTCATTCATTTCAGCCATTTCGGTCATTTGGGCCATTCCAGCCATTTCAGTCATTTCGACCATTTCAGTCATTTCAGAAATTTGGGGCATTTCAGCCATTTTGGTGATTTGGGCCATTCCAGCCATTTCAGTCTCTTAAGTCATAAAAATTGTTGTTACCAATTGTAAAAGGTGGAAGGTGAAATCATACAAGTTACAATCAACAGATTAGGTCATTTATTATAATTATTTAACAAAGAGGTATACACAGAGTCACCTCTCTAGCACAATAGGTTCCTCCAAGAGTACTTAAAGTAAAGCTTAACACAGTTATTAATTTCCTTATATAACTCTATAGTTAACTTTATTACCTCGGTCTAGCTGTCTGAGCAGGGCTTTAAACTCTTTGAATAATCACTCAAAATTTAGGGTATCGTGGGTTGGAGAGGCTATACCAATAAATAAGAAGAGGGGCCACCTTATTTTAGAATTAAGTAGTATTTCCGGATAGAGAAGCTACCCGGGCAAACCGATGAGTCTAATCCCAAGGAGATAATTAAAAAAGAAGTAAAACTCCCTGAGGGTTCCAATCCGATCCTGGGTCCGTAATCGAAGGTCAGGGGCGTCGGTATCGAATCCGGGAAGCGTTGCTCTGCTAACCACGCAGTACCACCTAGCTCCACATGCCTCGGTCGTAGACAACAGTTTATTCTTACTTATGCGAATACGTAATTAAAAAAACCCACTGAAAGGAGTGGAAAAAGAAATGTGTTATTATCTAGTCTTTACTAACCACTACTCTGAAGTTCTAGGGTGCAAGATTCTAGTTGTAATCTATAAGTTATTAAAATGAAATAAGTCATTAGAAAGGGAATCTGGCTTTAAGCAAATCCATAAGATGAAAAGGAAAGAGTGTGAATTTTCTTTAAAAATGACATGTAATAATTAGAGGTCACGCGGTCGAGATTCGACCACGTGCTAATCACCTAAGAGAAAGCGGCCGTAAGAATATATATCTAGAAGAAAAGGTATTTAAATCATATACCTGATAGGTGGGTTTATTTATCCAATATTATGGCTTTAATGAGTTTTAATCGACGAGCCTTTGGGTAAAAATGCCTTTGTAATATAATGCGTCGGTAGGTACTGTGAAGAATCTTTAGCTGACTACACTTCCTTATTTCTGCAAATATACAGAAGACGAATCAAAATATAAAAAGGGCGAACACCGACGATGGGTTCCTTTAAAATATAGAATAATACTTACAGGATAAACTTGTGCTAACACACTTTAAAAAAACGGGCTTTCAAGCCATGTATAACTCGACGACGCGCAATTAGAAATGACCGGCGGCCTCCGCGAACCACGCCGGGCGAAGAAAACCGAAAGCAAGCGAGCGCACCCGAACGTGACTTCGTCACTCGGTCCTCAAATGATATCACTTACTGCGCCAAATTCAAACGCTTTAAAATTCATGATATTACAACCAATAGGCTAAGGAACCATGACTACGTAAATACGGCGTCACAAGTCATTTCGATCAATTCGACCATTTGGGCTATTCAGCCGTTTGATCATTTAGACCCGTTCGGCCAAATATATTTTCATCTCGGAAACATCTCATTATTCGGGATAAAAAGTAGTTCTTGGCCACCCTCAGTATTAACATAACATATGTACCCAGTTTCAGCCAAATCGGTTCAATAGTCTTTCCATAAAAGGATAACAAACAGTGAGACAAATATACTTGTGGATATTTTTTCGTGGAACCCTAAAAACGTAGCCTAAGTTACTTCTTATAACATCAGCTATCGGCCAATGAAAATTACGTCAAAATCGATCCAGCTGTGTCAGAGATTAGCCGGAACATCCAGACACACAACAGGAAAAAATTCTATAAATAGCATTTTCGGAATCGCCTGGTCCGATTTTTTTAGATTTTATTTTGGGATTTCAAACAGGCACTTCACTTTTATTTATCTGTATAGATAAGAACTATAAAGTAAATAATAATAGATATAAATAATAGTTACAAAAAAACTAAAAAAAACACGCTTTCATAAAAAATCAAGATTGACATATATTTTTTTCACCGCAATAAAGTGTGTAAACTACTGTAAAAAACTGTTGAGAAATCGATCTAAAAACGCATTCTGTCAGTTATCACTCTGTTAAGGCTTTCGGATGAGAGAGTATGCTTGTTTCACGCTCCTTATTCTGTCGGTGACCGTCTTGGCCGGCCGGCGTCTGCCACGTCCAACGAGAAGGGGGCGATTGCTATTCCCTGCGGCCCAGCCTTTAAGCGAATAGAAGGAACACCAAGAGTTTGTGGCTGTTCTGGCAGTGGTAAGCTACGTCCACCAGGCTAGGACTCAGCTGGCGATTCTCCGCACGCCTCACCATGATCCCCAGATAAGTCTGTAAGTGGATTTCTCCTCATCAAAACATAAAGGGTCTTTTTAACCGACTTCGAAAAAAGGAGGAGGTTCTCAATTTGTCGGGATCTTTTTTTTATGTATGTTCGACGCGGAATAGTTTCCAGTTGGTCCCCTAAAAATTTTACATAGTTTGGCCCAGTAGTTTTCATTTTATGAACATTTTTTATGAAAAAAAAATCCGTTTCGTTCCATATGTACACCGATTACCCTGAGATTTATGATTTGATTTACGTGAATCTTTTTTGTTCGACGCGGAATAGCTGCCATGTGGTCCCCTAAAAAATTGTCATAGTTTGGCCCAGTAGTTTTCATTTTACGACCATTCTTTTGTTCCCGTTTCTTGGGACCTATATTTTTTAAGAAGCGCCGCACCATTCGTAGGTCCACCCATACATAGCTAGACACTAAAAAGTAACAAATAAAAAATAAAAACTTCGTTTAAAAAAAAACTTACTTCAAAAACTAAAATGTATAAAATAACTTATTTCTAAAGCTATTATTATTAATATATATTATCTAAAACATCTTGAAGTTGGTGCAAAGTAAACCATAAAAATTACTATATTTTGAAAATTACTAAGCACCGACTTTAAGATGTTTTAAATAATATGTATTAATAATAATAGCTTTAGAAATAAGTTATTTTGTACATTTTAGTTTTTTAGTTTTTGAAGTCTGTTTTTTTAAACGAAGTTTTTATTTTTTGATATGTAAGTGAACTCATATACTCAAAGTACAATAATCACGTATGTGCTTGCTGTTAATACATTAACTAATAAGATTTTATTCAACATCTCATGTAGGTATTAATAATATAATACAGTGGCTGCTATGTAATGGAAGAGAAAACCACCTAACTTCCTATTGCCTTTTGCAAGTCACCAACATTAATGACAGTGTTTGCTGTTTTTTTTAAGATATGGTTAATCCGAATAATTTTAATGCAAATCATTCTTAAGTCCAAAAGTGATTAAGTAGCACATATCTATAGTAGGAAGTGACAAGTGTAAACAAGACATCCATTCCATGTTTAATCTCCTGTATATCTTAATTATGTCTGCAATTAGCAACTTAGCTACTATTAAAGGCTATTGTCAGTCTGCAATTCAAGTATTCAATGTTTTTCACATTATATGATTTTTCAAAGTCGTCAATTATTTGTGCTCGTAAATATTAATATGTCGATCACAATGTCCAATCAGTACTATAAGGGGTGGCCACCTATGTGTAATAGGGAAGGGGATAGTCAAATTAAAGTTACCGTTTAAAATGTTGTTTTACATACATACATACATAACTTCACGCCAGGTCCCTTGCGGGGTAGGCACGAACAACTTGAAAATGTTGTTTTAATTATCGTATTAATTGCTTTTTTTAGGGTTCTGTAATTACAAATGAGAAAATAGTGGGCATTAATCGCCTCTAGAGAATGTGAATCGTTGTAGGGTAATCGTTAGCGCAAGCGCCCCTAAATCGAAGGGCGCGGGTTCGATCCTGACAGGAACGCATGCACCTCTTAGTCAGTTTTCTGATCTAATGTGCATATTGTTACAATTACCACGTGCTTAAAACGGTAAGGAATACGTCGTGATGCACCTGCACATCGAGATAACTGATGTGTCAAACCTGCAAAGCCGCCTTGGACAAGCGTGGCGGGTATACTGTCTGTTCCTCCTATAATGGGAGGCCCGAGCCCAGCAGTGGGACATTTATGGGCTGAAATTATATTGATATTTATATAGAGAATGTGCAAGGCGTGATAAGCACTTGGTAGATTTATTAATTTATTTATACCCTTATTTAAAAAAGAATATCGTCTAAATCTTATACGAATTTTATGACTTAAACTCGTGAATAATAGATTCAGACTATTAAGTAGTTCAACTTCGACCTAGAACAGCAATCCAGATTCAAATGTTCACTCAACCAAATAATTGAGCCTAGAGGCTCACTAGAAAGCCAACGATTTTCGAAATTTGCTCTGGTCTGAGTTTTACTGTTTCCTCTATGGAGATTGCCGTATAATAGAATCCATTACAAAATAGGAAATTGAAGTATCTGTGATTATAAAATGAATACAAAAATATATGGAAAGCTGCTCTGTATGCGGTACCTTATCATAAAAGACTTAGAATTTTTGTCTGTCTGAACATTTGTTTCCTATAAGCTCCGAAGTTGTTCAACGTATTACGTATGCATATATTTTTAAGAATTAAACAAGATTTAAATTTTTGTATGTCATTTTGATGTCTTAAGAGCTATATATCTTGGTAATTATTATTATGCGTGTATGTCTTTCAAGACCATGGGCCATAAAAATGGCCCGGACTTTTGGAGGGCTTGCGTGGGGCCATGGGGAGGCCAACAGGTAGAGGCCCCTTGACAAATTAATGTAAATATGTGGCGTGACACTGACCGGCGATTATCCCTGTCTACACATATAATAATGCACCCAAGGACAAGCCCCGGTCAGTGTAGGACTATTGTGGGAATGCGGACAAAAAGTACCGGGCTATTGAGGTGAACTGTAAGTGGTACTAGCGGTCTGGGAATGTGGGGACTATGGCGTCTGCCCGTCGCAATGTTCAGGGTACATGGAAAAATGGGCAGACGGTGACTCGCCACTCCCTGCATGGGCCCCTAAAAATGCCATAAAAGACAGGTGTGAGTGGCTAAGGGGTGTAGAGAGGTGGGCTGCAAGTTCACCGAAGCTACTTCTACGTGATGCCATTTATCACTTCCACCCCTGGAGCTTGATCTTAGCTCTAGCGATTTCCACTCCGTGCCGGCTGGTTAAA
This sequence comes from Dendrolimus punctatus, assembly GCA_012273795.1. Taxonomy (NCBI): domain Eukaryota; kingdom Metazoa; phylum Arthropoda; class Insecta; order Lepidoptera; family Lasiocampidae; genus Dendrolimus; species Dendrolimus punctatus. The sequence goes on from CM022538.1 coordinate 9,373,911, forward strand.
GTAAGCACGGAGGTGGGGGCCTTGTCTTGGCCCCCGGAGTCAGGTACGAGGTGTCGCCACTCACCTAAGGCTTCGCCACAAAGCCCCCTGCGGGTTATTGTGCGTTATTATTATTATTAGTATTGAGAAAATTATGCGTTTTCTTGTATTTAAAGACTAAATATGGTTTGCTATTATATAATAACGACACTTACATCATCTGAACTGAACTGAACTAATGGCTAGTATAAAATTGTGTATCTATGTTACTATGCCGATATTTACTTAATAACAAATAAGTTTTATGCGTAAGTTCCAAGTGCCAAAGATGCGTCGTCATTCCAGACTTGTTTAACAAGTACCAGCTTGTTTAACATGCAGTATATTAATTTTGCATGGATTTAAGACGCCAAAAACTAAAAAATATTAAAATATTACTTGGACTATTTGGTAAACTTGTTAATCGTGTCTCGTGAACCATGACATATACTTTTGAATATTTGAATATGCTAACAATATACAGGAGTATTTTTATTTCCTTATGCATTTCTGTCGCAGTGATGGAATATTTTTCAAACTTCTCCATGTTACCATACTATAGAATTGTGTGTTTATTTTTATATTTCTTTATCCCGTCTGTAGGCAGGGCCTTGGTAATGGATCTGTTTAAATACAATTTGCCATAATACTAAGGGCCGCTTGCATAAGGTTGCTTAAATTTATTCAAGAAACACAAAACGTATTTAACACCCTCAAATATAATTAGCGTCTTGCACAACGCAAAATTTGCCGCTAAATATGTTTAAAGAACTGTCAATATGTTTTGTGTAAAACGTATTTAGGCAGTTTCATATGATTAACTAATTTCATTTAAAGGGGATCGTTATGCAAGCGGCCCATAGTTTTAAAGATAAATACATACATACATAACTTCACGCCAGGTCCCTTACGGGGTAGGCACGAACAACAGAGCGCCATACTTGCTTATTCTTACACACCTCACTTGCTTCTTTGACGTTCATAGCTCTTGTCATGCACGCTCGTCTGTTTTTAAGCTCCTGACATCACTTTCTGCTAATACATGATCAATTTGATCATGGAAGGTGTGTCGTGGCCTTCCGCGACTTCTGCATCCATCCACTTTTGCATTGTATATCTGTTTAGTTATAGTATTACGAACGCGGTCCGCGAGCGTCACTCCGCAGATTTTGCGCAGTGCTCGCATCTCGACCGCGTTTCCTCTACTTTCATGCTCTCTATTCCATACCCAACTCTCGCTTCCATATGTACCAGCACCGCGTTGTGTATGGCAAGCTGGGCCTTCTGACTGAGGTTCTTAGCGCCTAGAAGTTTACCTAACGCTCCATTCACACTATTCCCCAAATTTACTCTTCTTTCTATGTCAGCGGTGTACCTTCCATCCCTACTAAAAGCACATCCAAGATATACAAACTCATTCATTTGTTCCAGCATAACATCATCGACCATTATCCTTGCATTCGTTCTGGTTTCTTCTCTTTCAAACACCAAACCTTTGTTTTCTTCGCATTCAAATGTAAGCCTCTCGCCTGAGAGTCATCTTTCATCATTGTGACTAGTGTTTGCAGTTCTGATGGCGATTCGGCTAAAAGCACGGCATCATCCGCATAAAGCAAAGTACTAATCACCCATCCGCACCCCAATATCCATCAATCTTAATCTCTGGAGACAATTGTCCAGATATAGGATGAACAGCAAAGCCGACAGCACGCAGCCCTGCCGGACGCCAATATTGACGTCAAACCAGGGCGACAGGCTGCCGTCCACCCGCACGCATGCCATACAGTCCACTTAGGACTGCACAGCAAGGATAAATATGTCTAGCTATTTTAAGTTAGCAATGTGTTTTAGAACGTTTTAATTCTAATATACGATTATGAATAACACTTCTTTACGATTTATTATTCACAAACCTATAAACTTCGGCTAACTCAATTTGAATAAGACTAAGTATATTCGAAAATTGATTCGGACTGTGCGTGACTGTGTGTGACTGTGTGATCGTAGTATGCAGCTAGCCGGCATAGATTCTCAGATCCTATACTTGGAACAATTAATATATTTTAGAAAATAAATGTACACTTCTCTCAAATTGTCGCTTGTTAACAATACAATACTTTGTATTGTACACCAAGACGACAGATAAAAATGTACAATAAACTTAAATACTTATTATAAGGATACTATAGTAGTAAAATACCTAGTTCATTGCTTAAAGCAATATCTCTTCCAGGCAGCCTTTGGATGGACAAGATCTAATTGCAAAGATAGCGTTGGCATACAGTTGAACTAGATAGTACTATAATAATTATATTATACAGTTACAGCTATAAAAATATATTCGTACATATACTTATAATAAAAATAATAAACAACATATACAGCTAGATGTGTCCTTCATCACATTAGTGAGTGCTTCACAAATCTGTTAAAGGAATAGATTCAGCAGAACGTACATCTGCCGACAGAGCATCTTAAACTTCGATACGATACTTTTTATTAAAGAATTTTAAGAAATTTTATTTGATTGGAACAACAAATAACTTCATTATTAACATTAAATACAAATTACAACATCAAATATTAATTAATAATGCAGCCCACAGCGCTGTTCACAGATTAAAGTATAAATATATTATTAAAGGGATTTTGGTAATCACCAGGCTTAATGTTAAATATATATTTATAGAAGGAAGGAAAACAAAGTTAGTAAAAAAAGAAGAGCATGGAGAAAATAGAAAAAGATTAGACGTTATACGAAGCCAAAGTTAAGTGAAAAAAACCCCTTGTGAAGAAAACTGTACCTAATTGTTATATCGCACTAAGCGATAAAGCAGCCTATTGTTTTACGTAAACATATTGTAATTAATTTATTGTGTCTGTTATTTTGGTGAACAATAAATTGTTATTTATCTATCTAATTTTTATGATACGAGTTTGAAATCGTTTATAATATAAATTTGTTATGTTTGTATATGCCTTAAAAATAATTTACGTGGATTCAGTTTGCGCTGATATCTTCCAAAGAAATAGTATTCATCTCTGCAAAGAAATACCTTTACAGTTTATGGAATTAATAAACATAATGGATGCAAATAGTTAACAAGTTATATGAGTAAGAGTAGCAGAAATAAATCTTAAATTGCTTAGTCATAATGACCAAAGCCAATAGTTTGTACCCACTTCTGCGAAATAATTTTAATGCTTTAACTTTGTTAACCAAAGTAATAAAGTTGTGAAATTATTTCTAAGTTATTCTACTGCGCCAACATCTGTATCATTTTGGGCGATTCGGTAATTGTTGCGTGTCGACCCCGGTAGTGGATGTGGCCCTTTGAGACTCTCGCCTGCCAGGGCGCGCGGAGTTGGTCGAGCTTCCATTTTCCCGTAACCCTGGCATAAGGCGAAGGAAGCAACATCGACGGGTTTTAGTCGGCATATAAGTTATTATATTAACTTGGGAAACCACTCGGTACGTATAAAGGCCGGTTCAAGCAAAGAATAGCCTGTTAAGGGTAACTACTTCTTTATATTATTATGCAAGCTTAGACTTTTGCGCATTTTATAAAGACATTTAACTCTGAAAATATGAAGTTGCTTTTTCAATTTTAATTTTATTTCAAAATCCGAGTCTGATTCACTCGAAAGAATTTTTTCACTTTGAAATTCAATTTTTATAACTTGTGTTGATCTTAGAGTGCTGTTTATTTTACGTATAAAAGTACAATTAATAAGGAATTAGTTACATAAAAAATCCTAAATATTTTTTTAAACTGTTGCAGTTTAAATTTAACAATATTAAAAATAACAAGTCGAAAACTTTACAACAAATTTTACAATTTTGGTAAAACCTACAATAGGGTATTAGGTACCCGTACAGGTAAATTACCAAAAAAAAATCCTTTGAACGTCACCGTTCTGGCCATCCTTTATAGAGACAGAGCTACAGACTATAAAATTATAGTACTGGCATATAAAATACTTGATTGTAAGAATGAGAACATTATAAATAGTTTTAGGGCCGCTTGCAAAACGTTCCTGAATTTTATTTAAGAAACACTAAACGCATTTAACATCCTTAAATACGATTAGAGTCTTGCACAGCACAAATTGACGCTAAATATATTTAAATAACTGTCTATACATTTTGTGGAAAACGTATTTAGGCAGTTTAATATTGTTACACACCGACAACGACCGCACAGCTGCATGCTGTAAAAACGAATTCTTTTATTTACTTCGTGTTTAAACTTTAAAAACATTACTGTTATCGTAGTTATTTTATGGCTGTAATTAGTGTCGAACGGGTTAATCCTTGTTTTATTGCATTGCGTCGAAGAATGCCAGATGTGTGTGAACCTTTTGTCAGTATTATACAGTTTAATATAAAACAATGCCCAAACGGAGGGCTGGGGCAGTCAATCGACGACTGCGATACTAGTAAAACGTGTAGTACTTTCGATTAGGGACATAGTGACGGACTGCGCGTGTTGAATTGCATTGAATCGTGTAGTGTGAACTGGTTGCATCCAGTTTTATTTTATACTTGTTTTATACATGTTTGGTACAGTTCTAATAAACTATAGTAATTCCAAGAGCATTTATTTTAATTCGAGTCCTGTGGCTCCTAACAATATGATTAACTAATTTTATTTAAAGGCGATCCTTATGCAAGCGGCCCTTAATGTGCGACCTCCGGTTTTTAAATTTCAAATGTTGTAAATCACAATGATGAAATCGCCAGACAACAGATATAAAATATAAACATCATCTTAATACAGTGGAACGCAGCAAGAGATTCAAATAATGCTTCAAGTGCATTGATGTAGCAATAAAAGAAGTAGATGAGTTATCCGCGTTAAAATGTGGCACCGCGAAATGTAACTAATTAGTTACATTTGGCTTCAGTCTCGTTTGAACGTTCACGAGGAGCGGTGATTGCGGGAAAATAATAATAGTGCCAGCCTTTTTTTTTTTTTTTTACATGGGGAAATGCGTTGCCGCACCGTCAGCCGCGCGGGGGATCATGCGCGGCCGGTGTGTGGGGCTCCCCGACGCCGGTTCAATACGACCGGCTGCCGGTATACCCACTAAAACCCCATGGGAGCCTTCCTTCCGCCTAGCGCCGGGGTCGCGGTACATGCGTGAGCTTAACCCGCAACCCCGGCAGCGGCCGGCCGCCTCGTAAACAGAGGCGGCCTCTCCTGTGTGCGGGCCGGGGGAGATGGTGGTCCCCGGCCCTGAGAGGGACGCGCGGCTACCTCTCGCGCCCTCTCGCGGCATTAGTGCGGGCGGAGGTCTATGTTGATCCCCCAGACCTCGACGCCCGCTGCCGCCGGGAGGGGGAGGCTGCAAGGAATACTCCTGCGCCATCACCCCTCCCTCTCCTTCCTCCTCCCCCCGCCGCCTCGCGCACTCAGCAGCGTCAGCGGCGGGAGGGAGTGTCTTCGCGATGGGGGGGGAGGGGGAGGCTGCGGAGGATTTCTCCTGCGCCATCACCCCTCCCTCTCCTTTCTCCCCCTCCGCCGCCTCGCGCTCGTAGCAGCGTCAGCGGCGGGGGGGGCTTCGCGGCGGGGGGAGGGGGAGGCTGCGAAGGATTGCTCCTGCGCCAACACCCCTCCCCCCTCTTCTTCCACCCCGCCCCCCACCGCCTCGCGCAATCGGCAGCGTCAGCGGCGGGGGGGCCTCGCGATAGGAGGGAAGGGGAGGCTGCGAAGGATTTCTCCTGCGCCATCACCCCTCCCTCTCCTTTCTCCCCCTCCGCCGCCTCGCGCTCTAAGCAGCGTCAGCGGCGGGGGGGGCTTCGCGATGGGGGGAGGGGGAGGCTGCGAAGGATTGCTCCTGCGCCAACACCCCTCCCCCTCTCCTTCCTCCCCTTTTCCCGTCGCCTCGCGCACACAGCAGCGTTGGCAGACGGGGTCGGGAGGATAGGTCGCCTGTCAGGAGGGCGGTGGTGGGGTGGACATCACCACCGCCGTCCTTGACAGCCAGCGGAGAACACCTCGACGCTGGCGGTCGCATCGGAAAGGAGGGGTATTTGGGGAGGAGGTTTGGTAAGGAAGGGCAGGCATTGGGATTTGGAGGCGGAAAGGTGGGACACCACTATCACGGAGTGAAAAGGGGAATGTGACAGTGGCCGCTCGGGGCCCCGGGGACGCATCCCCTTGTGCCGCTACCTGGACGGGGGGGAGAAGTCCAGGGCGGCACCCCCTGGGGGAATAGTGCCAGCCTGTGACATCCTACGCTATGGCAACTACAACTAAAAGCTGGGGGATTACTTTCCATGCGTAAGTTTATATATTTAATTGTGTTTTTGATTAAATTTTATAAAATATCTTACTAAAACTCTTATTGTCCCAGCGCTCAAGCGCGACAGAGAGCAAAATGCCATCTACCAAAGAGTATAAATAAAGTACATAAAGTCCAATAGTTGGTTTGAGCATAGTTAAATGTTCACTTTTTTTCTATTATTATTAATTAGTCGTCAAACGTCATATTATATAACTGCTTCTCTTTTTCAGAAATCTGTGCAAGATTTATTCAGGCGTGCATCATTAGTCAGCGTAAACAGTCTTGATCGAGAAAATGTATCGGATTTAGAATCTATTTTAGACACACCTAAAAAGATTTCCTTAAAAAAACTATTCGAAAAGTAAATTTACAAATAACCCCTTAAAATAAAAATAGAAATCTTCATAAACAAAATAAAGGTATAAAGAACAATTTCAAAATGAAAACTATCCTAAAACAATTGAAAGAAAAAGAATATATATCTCTCGAACAACTTAATGAGTTAAATCTAAAATCAGAAGTCAGGACGTTATTTAAGATATTAATTTATAAAAAGCAAATTAATAAGAATGTTAAAACTGCATCCACCCGCACTGCGAAAATTCGCTATTACCGCTAAACTCTAATTTTGCTATTATTATATTATATTATTGTATCGGTGTATTTATCACGTTTTTTATTTATTTTATCATAATTATTATTGTATATTTTTTATGCTAAATGTTCAAATGTGTTAACTTTGTCATTGTTAAATTAATAATAATAGAAATGATTTGATTGATGAGATGTCTGTTTTATTTAATGTTAATAACATATCCTTTTTTTTTTTTTTTACATGGGGAAATGCGTTGCCGCACCGTCAGCCGCGCGGGGGATCATGCGCGGCCGGTGTGTGGGGCTCCCCGACGCCGGTTCAATACGACCGGCTGCCGGTATACCCACTAAAACCCCATGGGAGCCTTCCTTCCGCCTAGCGCCGGGGTCGCGGTACATGCGTGAGCTTAACCCGCAACCCCGGCAGCGGCCGGCCGCCTCGTAAACAGAGGCGGCCTCTCCTGTGTGCGGGCCGGGGAATGACGTTTCCCCGGCCCTGAGAGGGACGCGCGGCTGCCTCTCGCGCCCTCTCGCGGCATTAGTGCGGGCGGAGGTTTATGTGGATCCCCCAGACCTCGACGCCCGCTGCCGCTGGGAGGGGGAGGCTGCGAGGATTACTCCTGCGCCATCACCCCTCCCTCTCCTTCCTCCTCCCCCCGCCGCCTCGCGCACTCAGCAGCGTCAGCGGCGGGGGGGGGGCATCGCGATAGGGCGGGGAGGGGGAGGCTGCGAAGGATTGCTCCTGCGCCATCACCCCTCCCCCCTCTCCTTCCTCCCCTTTTCCCCGCCGCCTCGCGCACACAGCAGCGTCGGCGGACGGAGCGGGGGAGGATAGGTCGCCGGTCAGGCCGGCGGTGGTGGGGTGGACATCACCACCGCCGTCCTCGACGGCCAGCGGAGAAAATCTCGACGCTGGCGGTCGCAACGGAAGGGATGGGTGTTTGGGGAGAAGGTTTGGGAAGGAAGGGAAGGCATTGGGATTTGGAGGCGGAGAGGTGGGACACCACTGTCACGGAGTGAAAGGGGGATGTGACAGTGGCGGCTCGGGGCCCCGGGGACGCGTCCCCTCGTACCGCTTCCTGGACGGATAATAACATATCCTAAATGATCCCTTACCTATATAATGAATTATTAATTTATAACTAACTCTAACAGATCTTAACCTAAAATTTATGGAAACAAAAAATCAAATTAAATTTAATTAAAATATAAACCATCGAAAATGGTAATAGTTATTGTAAGTATCTAAGTTTTATAAAACTTCATTAAGTAACACTCACATTTATATAAAGTATAATTTTACTACGCATGTCTCTTCTGTGATTCTGTGGCATTGAACGAAATATACGATACGGAGCGATGTAACATACACCTATCTTGCTTTCGCTTTAGCTTACCGGTATTGCTTTCTTTATTATAAAACGTCTTGTTGTTTCAAATGACTTTAAAAGTACCTTTTACGGCACGTTAACATGTGTGAGTAAATTTGGCCAATATTTATACTCGGTTTGTTAAGACATAACATAACTACCTTTATTATTGTTACATCAATGTTCAAGTGGTATACTTAATACATACATAATGTTGTTTTTATGTGTAGCTTTATAAAACCATACTACATATTTTATTTTAGACTTTATGACTACAATAAATACGCATTCTATTAAATCTCGTGGCCGTGACCCCTGTAATTTTACTAATATTATAACACTTATAAGACTCAAACCAGATTTTAAATGTTACATACCGTATATCTTTATTATTAATTAAATCAACCGTTTATAAGAACAACGAAAAACATACGTTGCTATATACATTGCATTTAATAAACGTTAAGGCAATATTTGTTTATGATATAAGTGAAGATACCTCTTATCGAGAACTGTTAAACACCTACGAGTATTTATAGTATGTTAGCAATATAATTATATTCCAAATTCCACCCTTTAACCATAGAGGGGCTACGTATTTGACGGTTTTTCATATAAATCAGGGGCCCAATTCTGCTATTTCAATTTTTGTTATTTTTGGGAAGATATTCAAAGTACGATTTCATTGCGATAGTGTCAAAAAGTCGTATTCTATTTAGGGCAGATTTTTCAATAATAAGATGAAATCTATCAGTCAAATAAATTATAACTTGAGTGAATTTAAAAGAGAAACGATTCAACTACACTGACGGACTCATAAACTGCATCAAAGTAATAGACGACTTTGAAATAAATATTTTAACCATGTATGCAAACTTTCTATACAGATTTAAATTGAAACCTCTAGATTGGTTCGTGAACTTTAAAACAGCGTAGGTCATATCGTTAAGTTTAAGTTTGTGTACTGGAAAGGACCTTACGACTTTTTTTGAAGAAAAAACAGAAATTTAAGGAAAATTGGTTTAATTAAAAAATTGGTTTTAAAAATAGACACACTTTATGCAAGGGTTTATTTATGTTTTAATAAGGTGTATTACCTCCACGTGCCCTTATTACGGATTCTAATCGGTTCCGCATAGGTTTTATTTGGGTTATTAAAAGATCTTGCGGAATATTGTCCCATTCTTCTGAAAGTGCTGTTCTTAGTGCTGCCACTGTCGTGGGCAAAGGTTTCTCGCATATACAGCTCTTTTTAAATTGTCCCAAACATGCTCAATGGGATTAAGATCCGGGCTGCGTGCTGGCCAATTCATTGTACGTATCCCAACCTCTTCGCAATATTGGCGAACTTGTGCAGCAGCGTGCGGCCGGGCATTATCCTGCATTAAAGTAAAATTTTCGTCTATGAATCCCATGTAAGTCACCACATGATCTTCTAAGATCTCTGTTATGTAGCGATGTGCAGTCAAACCCCCTCTATTACCGTTTTGACGGACTATGTCTATGAACACAAGTTCTGTTCGCCCGTTCATCGATATGCCACCCCAGACCATACACGAACCGCCTCCAAAAGGAATACGCTCCTCAATGCAACTTTGAGCATATCGCTCCCCACGTCGACGATAGACTCTTCTGCGACCATCTGCACCATATAAACATGTCCTACACTCGTCCGTGAACAATACGGAGGTCCATTGCTCTTCTGTCCAATTCAGGTGATCACGCGCAAATCTTAAGCGAGCTTGTCTGTGAGCTACAGACAACTTTGGACCATTTGCTGGTCTAAAAGAGGTGATATCCGCTTCCTTTAACCTTCTTCTTATTGTTCGTGCACTCACGTTTACTCCACGCACTTCATTAAGCGCTGTTTTGATGTTAACAGACGTGAGGAAACGATTTCGCAGGGAAGTTTAAACAATAAATCGGTCCTCACGACCGGTGGTTGCTCGAGTCCTGCCTGTACCACGTCTCCTTCTGTAAGAACCTGTCTCCACAAACCTTCTGTATATTCTAGAAACCGTAGACTGGTTTAAATTTAAATTTCTACCAATCGTTCGTTGATCCAAGCCCTCCCGCACCAATGCTACAATTTGAGCCGCTTGTTCGGTCGAAGTATCCATATTATGGTTCAAAATCTCTCGATGAGTTAAAAAACTAACCCAACAATTCTGCTGGTAACAATAATTCCATTGACCAAAGAATAAAAAAATCAATGAGAATCAATTTAAAACTTTGCTATAAATAACACGCAAATACTACGAGTAAATTTTCGTTTCCTGGCTATATTCATTTGTTTTACTGCAGTTCTATTTTTAAATTTTCCTTTTTTTTGAGATTAAGAGCCAGTCTCTCCATATTTATATAATTTAATCTAAAAAGTTGGCATACTTATTTAAAAAAATCATTTCAATGTAATCCTGAACTTTGATGCAGTTTATGAGTCCATCAGTTTATTTTATTCTATGAATAACTTTCATCTGGTATTAAAAAATCGGCCCTAAATCCACGTATCTTCTCGATATCGTCGACAGTAAAATAATAGTTAAAATTGGTATTACCATTAGCAGAAATGGCGTTATCCGAAATGAATATTGAAAAACTTCTAATATTTTACACAATTATTTCGTTACTTTTCGCTTACAAGTATCTATGAAGGCAGGCCATTGTCAGTAATAGAATACCGAAATCAAGCAAAACTACTATTGAGATGATAATTTCCGGCGATTTTATCGAGACAGTAATAGCAGAACTGGGCCCAGGTGTTCCTGCGACTAATCTGGAAAAGCTAAAAAAAAATCCGTGATCTATACGGAAGTACACTCACCGGCACAATTACCGAGCGGCTAGTATTTTCAAGATTAAATGAAAAGTAGGTCGTTGTTTTAGCATTGAGCAAATTGTAAAGCCTAATTTTTAATCTTGAAAAACTTCCTGTAAAGTCCAATACTGCGTTTTCTTCGGAAAACCTGAAGTCTTGCTCTGCGAAGAGCTGTGGTCAATTCTGGAATACAGACAGATTGTTACATTATTAAATTCCACTTTATTTTTACTTTTTTTATTGCATGAGTTCAGCAGAAAGGCAGGTGGTCCACCTAACGGAAAACGATTACTGTCGCCTATGGACATTTGTAACACCAAAGGTGTTACAAATATTCATAGGCGACTTTGTGACTACCAATGTGCTGCCGCTCTCTAAACGGAGACTGGAACCTGGCCACTAATACAACGAGAAACATTGTAAACTCAAGGTTGTTATGGCGGCATAGTTTAGACCAGAGCTGGTAGCTATCCGGTCGGACATAAATATCCTTCATAAGTGTGGGTTGTTTTTGTCCTCTCTTATGATAGACCGCCCGGCCGCAGGAAATCGTATTCTTTCACCGTTCCTGCACGGATAAAATATCCTCTCTTTTAATCGTCTAATATTTATATTGACATTTTGTTCACTAAACAAGCAGTTATGACCCCCGAAACTGACGAAAAGAAGCTTTTATAAATTTAAAACGCTACTTTTGATTGTTTCCTTCTGAAGTATACCTTCCAAGCCCTTGTTCCAGTCTTCGTATGTAAGAACGAATCTCTAAGCGGCGCCAGATAGCATTATGATCGTGGTTCGTGAATAATCAAGCATAGGACCCATTGAATGCTGCTAAAACCAATATCAGCAACAAATGCGGTTCAAGATAGATAGATAGAATAGATAGATAGATAGATAGAGATAGATAGATAGAAAATACTTTATTGTTCACCACATACACATAAAGTAAATCATTTACAGTAATTTCGTGTCAAGGCAGAAACAAAGGGCGGCCTTATCGCTTTAGAGCGATCTCTTCCAGACAACCCGGGCTGTGGATTGTATGAAAAGAATCAAAAGTGTATGACGGTGGTGTGCAAATAAAATACATGTAATTAATAGGATACCTAGATATTACACAATACATATAATTACGAAAAAGAAAATAGACAATAACACATATTAATATTATATATATCCAAATATATACATTATTAATATGTGTATAGCAACAAATTTAGCTATACAATATTAATAATAGCAATAAAACATATCAATATTTATATATATAATATAATATGTCGTCACATTACATACTGCTAGTAGCTAGACGGCCACTCATACTATTGCTGCTTTCATCAGCCTACCGACCTGCGTAGTCGTCGTCATCGGTGAGGCGTCCACTACTTACCGAACCGTCTCCACTCCAGACTCTCTCCAACCCATCTCCGACAACTACCCCACTGCACTTCAACTTGCTAATTTGCACTATGTTATTTTTTCTTACGATATTCATTTTATATATACAATATTAATAAATATATTAGAAATTAAAATACATACAATTTGATATTAAATATTAATTAAAGTGAGAGATAATATTCTTTTACCAATTTTTTGAAAGTCTGGAGTGATTTTGCCTGTCGTATGTTTTCGGGTAATGAGTTCCACAGTCGAACAGCCTGCACAGCGAAGGAGTTGGTGTAGAATGTAGAAGCGTGTGCAGGTATTTTTAAAGTAAGATTATCAGAGGAGCGCAAATTATGGGTATGAGAAGTATGGAGGAATTCAAAACGTTCCTTAAGATAGGAAGGGGTAGAGGGAATAAATAGTATGCTATACAATAAATGAAGAAGGTGAGCATTCCGGCGAAATGAGATTGACAACCACTTGAGCTTCTTACGGTATTCAGTGACATAATCATATTTCTTTAAACCAAATATGAACCTGATACAAAAGTTTTGTAGGCGCTCTAGCTTATCGAGTTGTTCTACGGTAAGGTCAAAATAACAGGCGTCCGCATAATCAAGGATCGATAATAAGAGCGATTGAGCAACCACAACCTTGGTAGCAGTCGGTAGAAAGTACTTCAACCTTCTAAGCGACGCCGAAGACGCAAAGACCTTTCGACTTAATTCTGTGATGTGGGGCCACCAAGACAGTTCCTTATCTATGATTACGCCAAGATTTTTAACTTTGTCGCTGATCTGTAAGCGAGTCCCATCAAATAGTAATTCTGGTACCAATGTCCAATCAATTTTAGAAGTCATACGTGAGCTACCTATTACGATGTCTTGGGTTTTGCTAGGATTTACTTTCAATCCATGTGCTCGACTCCAGTCGAGTATGCGGCCCAAGTCATCATTGATAGTTATTATGGCGTCGTTGATTTTATCTTTGGGTGCTTGAGTGTAAATTTGCAAATCTTCTGCATAGAGATGATAGGATGAAGATAAATTGTTGGAAATAGTATTGATGAAAATAGTGAACAGAAGTGGAGATAAAACGCCGTCCTGAGGGACACCAGCAGATAGGCTTTGCCATGACGAGTACGTCTCATCAATGCGTATCCGCTGCTGACGTCCATACAGGTAACTATGAAACCAATCAATAACTGTTGGAGATATGTTGAGAGAGCGGAGAATTGCTAAGAGAATCTCAAAATCTACATTATTAAATGCGCTGCTGAAGTCCAGCAGTGACAGTATTGTCAAAAGACCTCTATCCATACCTTGACGGATGTCATCAGTCACTCTGATCAGGGCTGTAGTTGTGCTGTGACCTGGACGAAAGCCAGATTGGTATGGGTTCATTAGACAATTCGTGTTTAGAAAAACAGTAAGTTGTTGATGAACTAAGCGTTCAAGGACTTTGGACATAAATGGAAGGATGGATATTGGTCGGAATTCAGAGAAGGAAATAGGATTAGGTTTTTTGGGTAAGGGAATTATCTGAGCTTCCTTCCAAGCCGCAGGGAATGTAGCAGTAGCTATAGAAAAATTTAAGATGTGCGTGATGATCGGACTGATGACATCTAGTATGGGCAAGACCATATTTCGGCTAATACTGTCACTGCCTACCGCGTTGGAAGCAATGGATTTAACAGCTCTAAGTAAGTATTGGATTTTAAAGCATGAGATGATTTTCCAACCCCCAGTGATATAAGAAATTTCCAAACTTTTGCTGGGTTGTCATTTTTAACTGCTCTATGGATGTATCGGCGTTGTGCATTCCTACATGCTCTATTGGAGCGATTGCGAGCTTCTATAAACGCTTCCCTGTTCATATCTGTAGGACGACGCTTAAACTTTGCTTTGGCTTTAACCTTTTTGTTCATGTGATGTTTAATTTCGTCTGTCAGCCAAGGTGCAGGGAAATGTTTGAGTTTGATCTGGCGCATCGGTGCATGTAAGTCATACAACCCTATCAAGGTTGTATTAAATGCATTCACCTTTTCATCGATAGTACCTGCATTGGCTACCCCAGACCAGTCCAGTTCTCGAGCATCTTTGCAGAGGTCAGAGATTCATGCCACCAAAGTTACGCTGTAAAATTACCTTGGGCTTAGCTTTCGGCGGACGTATATTATATGATAAATATATCAAATCATGATAAGAAAACGCGTCCGCCGAGCACTGGTCGTGTTTGGTAACATGAGTAGGAGAGGAAACTAGCATTAAATCTAAAAGAGAAGTTGCAGCATTTGGAAAATGATGTGTTGCATTTAGCGGAAGAATAGTAAGATTGTTGGAATTCACTACAGTTTCAAAGGAAATAGCGCGTGTGTCACGTTTAAGTAAGCATGTATTGAAATCCCCCATGATAATTGAGTGATTGTATTGTGGTAATAAAGTTTCTAATAAATTTTCAAAAGAAGAAAAGAAGTTAATTCGTAAGGAAGGACTATAATATACACCTAGAAGCATTTTAGTGTGGTACAAAGATATCAATAAATAAGTATTCTCCAGAGTCAGGTTGCGATGGTTGCGAGGACATTCTAACAATAGAAAAAGGAATATTGCACCGTAAGTAGATGGCAACGCCTCCACCAGCAGCACCGGTGCGATCATTGTGGATGAGAGTGAATCCTGGTAACGTATATGCTACGGTTGGAAGACAGGGATTTAGCCAGGATTCGGAAATCAGAATTGCGTGTATATACCCTTGATTAAACGACGCCATCATATCAGAGAAATGGGCTGGAATGCTCTGCGCATTGATATGTAACACATTAAAATTAGTGTGGAGATTGAGGAACTCAGATTCAATATGACTTGCAAGAGAAGGAAGTCTAAAATTAGTGTCGCTGTCAGACGAACAAGACAAATAGTCGAGATCACTCTCAGTATCACTGTTTATATTATATGCCATATTAATATATTTTATGTATTATTATCTAATATATGTATAATATGAATAATTCAATATATGTATCTAAGTAATAAGAATCTACAAATAATAATATTGATAAAAATAAATATTTGCATCACCTAAAAAATAAATAAAAAAGAAATACACTAAACAAAAGAAAAATAATATTACAATGCTTATACTTCAAGAACAAAATTAAATACTAAAGTAAAGGACACTAAAAGGAATGCTAATTTAATATTACCCTTTTTAATAATAATAGAAAATAAAAACTCGAAGATCTATTTTACAAACTATTATACTATTTTGCGATATATTTGTTATTATAATTATTTGTTATAATTTTAGATTTAATAGCAATTTTTGGTAACATTTATATTTATACAAAGGCAGTAACACAGGTAACAAATCGACTTTTGTGAAGAAAATGCATAGACTGATATGTACCTACACAGTGAATGATTGGTGTCTAGCAAGTTAAATATTAGTGATAGAAAAAAAGTAAAGACATGAAACACAGAAAATTGCAAAACTTCACAAAACAATTTAAAGGCAAAAAGATAACAAGAATGTCGATACACAGAGAAAATAATTTGAGACAATAAACACGACAAAACGAACACAAATATATGTCTACGTAAATTATCTTCTTATAACAATATTCATTATTTTTTTGTTGCTATGCGACGCATTTTCGGAGCATGAACAGTTGACTCTTTTGCCGTGTTTAAAGGGATAAAACACAATCGCTTGCAACCGTGTCCTGGCTGAGATTGGCCAAATCCTGCACGCTGTCCAAGCGGTGCCTTGTACCATCAGTATTCACCGCATATATGAAACCGTCTCGCGTCCAGCATCTTGATACACCTACCTATCTGCTTTCTGGCTTGCATAAAAAGGTCATGCTTCATTTTTGTCAAAAACTCTGAAACCGTTATTCCTGAAGCCTTTAGATTTGTTTTGGCGAACCACACTTGGTTGCGGACATGTATATCGGTAAATTTAACCAATACCGGTCTAGGTTTACCACCAGAAGACATAGATTTACCCATTCTGTAGCAGCGTTTGATATCCGTAACCTGGAATGCGGTCTGCTTCATCTGGTTAACCACAACCTTCGCAACTGCAGCCGCAGTATCCTCCTGCTTCTCTTCACTTATACCGTGAAATAGTAGGATCTTCCTTCTACTGCGCATTTCGATTTGGTCAACCGAGTTTGCCAAAAGAATGAACTGATCTTGGAGGCTATGCAAGGCCCCCATCACAAAAGATTTAAAAGTACCAAAATCTGCGGCCAGTGTAGTGATGTTAGGTGAAGATGAGCTACCTTTGCGGATTTCTCCTTCGAAATTGTCCATTCGTTCTGCAAATTTTGACGAAAGTAGTGCTATGGATTGCTGTAGTACGTCCATTGTAATTTATGTCGGTCTCCTTTAATTCTTAATAAAAGTGCAAGTTTGTGAAAACTTCAGTGGATAATCACATCGGCAGGTGAATAAATAACTTTTAACAACTTTTCATTCACTTAATCACTACTTATTTAATTAAATATTCAAGAGTTCTTTCCACTATGTATTTACTTTTTAACGCCTACCGTCTTCGTCAAGCTTCGTCGAGTGGAATTATTATGGCTTAGTTGGTGTCATGAATACCTCCTGTAGATAATGTTTAAACACTACAGTTTTGAAAATAACGCCCAGAAACTTTACAATGTTCACACAAAACGACCTGTTAAAAAAATCCAACTAAAAACAGAAAGTAAAATTTAATCAATTTGATTTCTGATGAATGGGGTCTTAAAAAAAGCGTAGGGTGTATTCAAAGCGCTTTTTAAGATATTAAAGAAGAAAAAGCGCAATACACCCCAAATTTATTAAATTTTATTTTCTGTTTTTTAGTTGGATTTTTTATGAAAGCGTGTTTTTTTTAAACTATTATTTATTTTTCATTTTTTAGTGTTTTTTTTAATGTATTTAAATGCAAGCTTTTGAGATCCTGCATATCATGTAGCAGCAGAGTGCTAGCCAAGACAAGTAAAACGAGCCCAAACACGACGGGTCTATCTTGTTTAGTACAGGAGTTCCTATGGCCACCTTCCGACTCCATCATCAGATCAGCTCCATGGTACCATATTACGCATTGTCATGCGATATAAACATACGAGCCCAAACACGAAGGGTCTATCTTGTTTAGTACAGGAGTTCCTATGGCCACCTTCCCACTCCATCATCAGATCAGCTCCATGGTGCTAAATTATTGCATTGTCATCGACCTTTGACAGATGTGCAAAGTTTGAATTAAATCTGATCGTTCAAAGTAGGACAAAATCGAGCTCAAAGGGGTCGGTTACAAACATACATACATACATACAGGTGAAGCTTATAAAAGCGTGTTAAAAATGTCAAATTACGTCTGAATCACCAAAATTTACTATTTAATTATAAATTTACTCAGATCTTCTTTTAAAAGAGAGTATAAATTGTTTAATTTATTGTTAAAACACATTATTTACTAATGTTGAAGGGTCCCCGTAAGTATTTATATGTCAATATAAAAAAATATAGCACTTCAAAGGGGTGGGCGATTAATTGTTTCTTTAAGTGTATTAAACGCCATTTTAAATTTCAGAACAGCAGTCTTTCGTGGTACACAGAAAATCCGGAACTAACGCCATGTTTCCAAAAAACTGTATTGGTATGGATACCATGCCTATATCTGTGGGCAGCTGCTTTTCTTGACATTTACTACATATTAAATAGCAAACAGAGGAACATACCATGGAATATACTTAACATCAGCAAGTTGGTCCTAACATGCATTTTGATAGTTTTGAAATTCGTCGACTTGGGTGTCACTGTCCACAAGTCGTCAAATGGAGAGGAGGCCGTCTTCAACGCAGATTATTACAGCCCCATCATTAAGATATTAACATTCGTAAGTATTATTTTATAATTTTGTCTTTCAATCAAAACTTATAAAAATACTAGCTGTCCCGGCAGACGTCGTCCTGCCCGGTAAAAATAGGGGTTTGTCGTAGAGGGTTAATAATTTAGGGTTGTATGTATTTTTGTATGTTGTATCATAAAAAAATAGATATTAAAAATTTTGTCCAAAAAATAAAAATGAAAATTTAGGGGTGGACTACCCCTAACATTTAGGGGGATGAAAAATAGATGTTGGCCGATTCTCATAGATACCGTATAAGCACAAAAAATTTCATCAAAATCGGTCAATCCGTTTCGGAGGAGTATGGCAACGAAAACTGTGACACGAGAATTTTATATATTAGATATAAACCTTATGATAAGATGTTACGATATATTTTTGAGATGTCTTCATTAATAGGTACTACTCTTATACTGTGGTCTTATGGTCTTAGTTTTAACCCGCCTAGTTCTTTCGAATACAGTTCCCGAGTTTGATTCCTGGCAGCTAAAGAGTATGTGACTCCCGCTATTTCCTTAGTTTGACTGTCTGAAATCTGCTCCGAAGTTTTGCTCTATTTAGTTCTTTTCATTTGCTTTGGCTGTACAGCACATTGACCCCAGTTTCTCCCAGAAAAATGAAATAGCTAAAGTTAAAAATAATAAATTTTGAGTAGACTAAAAAAATACATCTGTTTAAATAACAACACTAGACATACACATGATTTGTTCATTTAGTTTATTTTGTGACTCTTCATATATTATTGAATATAGTATTTGTAAAAATACTTTTAGAGCAAGAGCCCGTGAACCCCAGACCTTCGTTATTTTATAAAAGCTGAAAGTTTGTCAGCGCATGCTCCCAACACAGGTAAGAACGATGGACTATTATGAAGTTTGGGTTACCGTGGCTTTGGCAGGTAAACGGTACTAAAGGTGTGTAAAATACCGATCTAAATTCATCAAATAATAAAGTGTGATTTTTTGGTATTCCCTTCAGAATATTATTAAAAATCACGTTATTGATTGCCAGACACTTAACATCGTGGCAACCCCTTGCCAGACACCCCTAATGTTCATGAAATTATTTATAATTCTACGTATGTTATAGTATAAAAGCTGATTTTTATATATAATACTTAGGTAATAATTAGATGATGTTTCCTCATCAGCCAGACATTTTTGATAGTTCCAACCCCTTGCCAGACAATGATGTAGGGTCGCTGTAGGAGCGAGCGCGAGACAGTATATGTATGGTGGGTGCGAGTGAAATGGCGAGATAGATCTATCGCGATCCCTCACTGCGCAGTTGTTATTTCTACTCGCATGTATTGTTTATATTTTTCAGCAAAAAAAAAAAAAAAAAAAAAAAAAAAAAAAAAAAAAAAAAAAAAAAAAAAAAAAAAAAAAAAAAAATGTATTTTTATGATTTTTTTGCGCAGTTTTCGACAAATCCGACTGGGGAAAAGAAACGTATAATAGTCGTCCCCATAGGGAATACAGAACATTTTTCGAGTGGATTTTAGAATAATTGTAAAAAATACTGTTTGATGGTTTGAGGCACGTACTTAAAAATTGAAAAAAACTGTATGTTCCAACATCATGAAGAAATAAAAAGAATGCGTAGAATTGACTAATAAATCTAACTACAGAAATATAAATATCACAGACAGCTCTGAATTTGAAAGTTCCACCGGAAGCGAAGATTCAATTAGATAAAATATATAATTGTAATAAATAAATTATATTAAATATAACCTTCCGTGTTTTTCTACAAAAAATAAATTAAAAAACCTAGTAGAAAAGGTTTGTCACCCCTGATCGAACGATGGAAAGGTCAATGTGCTGAATTGCCAAGGTACTTGAAATATAAGGTATATAATATATTTAAAACCCAGAATTCTATAACACACGTGTAACTTGTGCTTACGTTTGAATGCGAAGAAAACAAAGGTGATGGTGTTTGAAAGAGAAAAAACCAGAACGAATGCAAGGATAATGGTCGATGATGTTATGCTGGAACAAGTGAATGAGTTTGTATATCTCGGATGTGCTTTTAGTAGGGATGGAAGGTACACCGCTGATATAGAAAGAAGAGTGAATTTGGGGAATAGTGTGAATGGAGCGTTAGGTATACTTCTAGGCGCTAAGAACCTCAGCCAGAAGGCCCAGCTTGCCATACATAACGCGGTGCTGATACCTACGCTCACGTATGGAAGCGAGAGTTGGGTATGGAATAGAGAGCAGGAAAGTAGAGTAAACGCGGTCGAGATGCGAGCACTGCGCAAAATCTGCGGAGTGACGCTCGCGGACCGCGTTCGTAATACCGAAGTAAGAAAGAGAGTTGGTCTGAAAGAGAGTGAAGTTAAGGAAAGGAATGCTCCGGTGGTTCGGGCATGTGGAAAGAATGTATGATGAAAGAATGACTAAACAGATATACAATGCAAAAGTGGATGGATGCAGAAGTCGCGGAAGGCCACGACACACCTTCCATGATCAAACTGATTGTGTGCTGGCAGAAGGTGATGTCAGGAGCCTTAAGAACAGACAAGAACTATGAATGTCAAAGAAGCAAGTGAGGTGTGTAAGAATAAGCCTAAATGGCGCTCTGTTGTTCGTGCCTACCCCGCAAGGGACCTGGCGTGAAGTTATGTATTTATGTATGTACGTGTAACTTGTTTGGGAATTTGTAATGTGTTTTTCTACCCTAGTTTTTTTAAATAAACTATTTTGCTAACTAATAGGTGCCAATAGAATACTTTTATTAGAATTAATCGAAACAACGATTTTGATTTAGTAGGCAAGGTCGATAGTTACTCTCACCTTGTTGAGCGATTTAAAATAAGGAAGCTTCAGATGCGTTTTCATTTATTTATTTAAGGAAAGGTTTCTTGAAATTTTATACGTAAGCATTTTATTCACGTCTTATATTGCTCAATTTTTGAAATGCTACTTATGCCCACTGAAAGTATATATTATAGTGATATTATCAATATGATAAAAGCAGTATTTTTTATTGTGTACACATTTATGTTCTATACTTCTCGTATCTGATCAATAATGTGTAATATTTAAACGCGGTGATCAAGAAAGAAATACAAGTTGACCTTGAAGCAAAAAATACACTTATGAACACTGACATATAGAATAGTTCTTAAAGTTCTCCGAATGACAAGGTTACGAAATATTTGAGTCGCCCTAACCCATACGAGTATATTGTGAACTTTACATTATTTGATACTTACGGACGATCATTATTAAAGGCAATTAACCTTCATCACTGTCTTACACATCTTGATAAGACCTTGACGATCCGAATCATATCAAAATATTAATACTTGTTTTTCTATGCTTTCTCGATGTTATTTGATTTCCTCTGCTGTACGTAGTTATGTTGTGTTTGTGGTTAAGCTGGCTAAGTCTTAGCCGGCCGAACTCGCTGGAAAGCAGAAGCGCCAGGATCGATTCCTGGCATGGTGAAATTCGGAAACAAACTCTCTGTTATTTACTACGGTCTGTGTGTCTAGGTTCAGCCCCAGAGTGATCCATTGTAGATCACCAATAAAAAAAGCGTAACTAGCTTAGCTTGAGGATATACAATGAATTTGCTTGTCCGCTGATTTAAAAAAAAGAGATACATAGTTTTAAACTTGGTTAAAATTGCTGCGATTATTTAAGGAATTATATTGTGAATCTGACGTCTTATGGATGACCTGACAGACGCCAGATATTGTATGCTATTACAATTCTGTGTTATTTTACTACTTGGCAGATATGTACGGACTGATTCTGCCAAAAGTTGTGATTGTAACACAACTGAAATAAAAGTACTCGTACGACACACAATTAAAATAAATTATAAATGTTTAAACTGGTTAATTGGTGTAAAATGTCGAATGATAATCGGTTCTATTAAGAATAATTTGATCAGTTCCCATAGGATGTAAACCGGTTGTAACGGAGCAAAATAGTAATCGGTAGAAACAAAACAACTCACAAGGTCAGCATCGAACATCTCGAACCGGCAAGAAACGCCGTTTTTTCACCAAGTAGCTCCAGGCCTGATGTCATTCACCGCCATCGACACGGTTCTTAGGTTTATCTTTAAGAATTAATGTGTACCGTCCGTTTTAAATGAGATGACCAGCTAACAAAGTTCCAAATGTCAAACATCTTAAATATATTTACTAATCATGACTGTGTTTTCAAATTTTATAGTATCATCCAATATGCAAGGCATCACATGGCCACAGTATATTTTAATTTTATCGACTCCGAGTATGCATTGCAGAAGTAAACTATATTTTTGTAACATAGCTTTTCTCGTTTTTTATATCTAGCCAAGAGGTACTGGCTACAGGGCTGACTTTTATGAATATTCGAGTATTAGATTAATCTTCTAACAAAAAAGCATCAGCCGGGAGCTGTAACCATAAAACCCTCCTTATCTAGCCTCAGCTAAATTGTATTTCATTGACTGGTTTCAAATAGCGGCAATTCTTGTGGTAACTCTAAAAATCATATTTACCAACACAACAAAAATTATAGGTTTTTTATCAATCACTACCTAGGTTCTTGCTGAAAACTCAACTTGAGTTTTTACCTACGTCAATCACCATTCTAGAATAAGAATCATAATTACCTACGGGATAAATAATTTTTATTGAACTTTCAGGTTTTATCAGGAACGTTGTTATACTACAACAGAAAATACGGCATGAGGGCATCAGGAGTACTGTTTTTCTTCTGGCTGCTCTTAGTTCTGGCCGGTTTACCGCAGCTAAGATCTGAAATAGTCAATCATTATAATTTGAGCGATGACGAGAACGTCCGATATATTTTTGTTAGCTTTATGATTTACTATCCTACCATAGTAATAATGTTTCTTTTGAATTGTTTCGCCGATTTACCGCCTAAGGACTCTCCTTATAAGTATGAAAAGGTATGTTTGGATTACCAGATATTATAAATTTTTCTTATCAGCTTCGCTATCATGAAATTTATATCTATAATAAGTAGTAACTATTCTGTTTCCCCAGAAAAAAAATATATACGATGCTAATACCTGTTACTGGAAGTACCTACAACCACCCACACGTACAAAATCAGTTTATCATTATTTTTCACTCGCGTAATCTTAAATCTTTACCCAAGAATTATGTTCTTCAAAATAAAGGTATCTTATGTTCATCCTTGTTATAGAAAGTATATAATATACATATACACCAAATTTAGTGATCCTGTTTATTCCTAAGTCCATAAAAAAGAAAATTGCATACAAAGATAGTCGCGTACACGATATAAGACGCTTAAATTATGAATAAGAAAATTAAAAGGTCCTGTTTAACTACTTCGTTATAAATATTGTAATTGCCATTTAAAATACTAACTTTCAAGTGACGGCAAACTTGAAAGAAAATTTTATTCAACAGAACCAGTGTCCAGAGAGTGCTGCAGGTTTTCCGAGCCGTCTTACTTTCAGTTGGTTTGATCCATTAGCAATAACCGGGTTCCGTCGAAGCTTAACAGAGAGCGATTTGTGGGCGCTTAATCCTCCAGACTCCTCCATAGAAGTCGTCCCGAAATTCGACAAATTCTGGGAGAAATCTTTAAAGAAACGAGAGATGTAAGTTTTTATTTTTTAAAGCATTGACGTCATTTGTGTGTATTCTAGAAGCTTTATGATATTTTCTGGGGCTACGTCATAAAATATAATACGACGATTCTGCAAAATATTTATTCCGTTTTTGCAATAACAGCCTGATGGGAACATCCCGTTGAGATTTTAGATCTATACCTAGAAATGGGGTTGTTTAAGAAAGGTGCCATGAAATTTTGAGGCCAGTAACCCGTTGGCGACTCCTCTGGTCTTGCAAACATCCATAGGCGACGTTAACTAGTTTCCATCAAGAGGTTAGTCTGCTTTCTTGACTTCTTCACGCAGTAATATAAAAGAATGCTGTAAAACTGGAAGCTGGATGTGCACACTTTATAATCATAATGTACGTTTATAAACATATTGCAAGCAAGTGGTCTATAAATAAAGTAATTAATTTACTTTTAAGAAGGATATTAAACCTGTTTATCTATAATTCCAATTAAAGCAAACCTCCATCCTTTCTCTGAAATGCTTTGAAATTATAGTGGTTAATCTAATTATATTTTAACAGTTCTAATGAAACAAAAGCCACGTATCGAAGAACATCGGCTAGTGTAAACTTCAAGCCTGAAAGTGAAAAAAAACCAGCGTCTATTTTACCAGCTTTATGTCTGGCATTCGGTGGACAATTCATATTTGGTGCTTTATTGAAATTGATCAATGATGTAATGATGTTCGTGTCGCCTCAGTTATTAAAGTAAGTTTTATCTACTCGAGTCACGTTCAACAATATACTCTAGTGTTAAGTTTTGACTTTTGCACTTTAAATAATTGTAATTATTAATTCTGTTATTTATTTTTTAAATTGCTACTCAAACTAATCATTTCTAAAAGTCTGAGTATGGTCCTTCCTCTCATATTTTCGGTTCTATTTCCTTTTGTGCATTGCTTGAAAAACATTCAACAATTTATCAAAAAGTATGTTCTAATTTGCGTAACTCAACTTTGCTGTATATTTGCTATCCTTTTGCAATGGAAAGCGCGTTTGACTTTCCACCTTTTTATCATCGTCCAAGCTGAAACACGTCCTAATTAGACGAGTAACGATTTGTGAAAGTCTGTTAGCTTGGCTTAGTGCTGTATTTAAGACCAAGTTAAACCTGATCAAGATTAATATTAATTTTAACCCGTTTCTGTAGGTACTTAATAGTGTTTGTACAAGGCGGGGAACCTGAATGGAAAGGCTATCTTTACGCGGTGGCGCTTCTCGTCTGTGCAACTGTACAAACAATGTTATTGGCACACTACTTCACGCGCATGTACTTAGTGGGTATGAGAATAAGGACTGCTCTCACAAGTGCGATTTACAGAAAATCTTTACGAATGTCGAACGCGGCCCGGAAAGAGTCCACTGTTGGCGAAATTGTTAACTTAATGTCAGTGGATGCGCAAAGGTGAGGTGACTTCTTCAATTGAATGTTGGTGTTTTTCACCCCTTCAGAACAGATTGTCAGGATTTTTTATTTCTATTGTTCTAGTTTACATCGTTTTGTTATAGGTATCTTTTATATTTAGTTGTTTTCTTTTGTTATGTTTTTTCGTTTTTTCTGTTTCTAAATATTTGTTTTCGTTAACTGTTTTCATTTTTGTGTTTTATACTCTAAATATAGTTAGGCAAATTGTGTAACGTTTATCAAGCATGAACTTTCTTACTTTATCTGAAAACATAAAAGAAAAACTTTAGGCCAGTTTATATTTTACCAACCTTAAGCAGGGTTTTTGAAAAAAGTAATTTTAAACCAATTGCTCTCACATTTTAATATTAATAAATTATTTCATGCTAAGCAATACAGGTTTACCAAAAATGCACTATCAATGCAGTTAAGTCGAATTGAGCTCCTAAAACACATTTATGATGCTTAAAAAGGTCACAGAATGATAGTGTGTGTAGTGTTTAGTGCAGACCGTAATCTTTCCAAAGTATTCGCTGGGTTGATCACGAGACCCTCCTAAAAAAGCTCAATTATTACGGTTTCAAAGGCGGTTCTCTCAACCTATTATCGTCTTACTTAAATAATAGAACCCAAAGCGTTGAAATTAACAATTTCCAAGCTCGTGAGACTGGCATATCTATGTGAGTTCCCCAGGGCTCTATTCTAGGTCCTTTCTGGTTTTAGATATACATTAATGATGTGCCATATTTTATTAATAATATGTGTGAGACTTATATTTAAAGTCGTCAGAAATAAACAGAACTTTGACCACGTAAACAACGCCTTAACTCAAATATCTAAGTGGTTTACCGTAAATAACTAATTGATTAATCCGAATAAACTAAATGTGTTAAGTTTGTTATGTCCAATGTAAAAGAATACGATTTTAATATTATTCTTAACGACACTTACATACAATATTATATACAACAGAAAGTAATTTCAATTTTAACATATGACCTTCAAAAAGTGTTCTCCAGTGAAACTTATTTTGAATATAAACTTGAATTTAATTTTGATAGGTTTGATCGTACGGTAGTAAAGGTTTTAGATAAAAATACCGAGACTTGACCTATATTAGAATTACGTGCATCCCTATTATCATCTCGAGCGTCGGTGTGCGACTGAGTTTCCTTCCAAGATACGAGTCATAAAACCAACTGGTCTCTGATATTATACATACACGATTTTCTATTTATTTAAATTATCAAATGTAATATCAACTCATTTTCAGATTCCTAGAATTGTCTGCATATTTAAATATGATATGGTCAGCGCCGTTACAGATAGCACTGGCTTTGTATTTCCTTTGGGGAATATTGGGCCCGTCTGTGCTCGCGGGCTTAGCAGTTATGATAATTCTTATACCAGTCAACGGGCTTATTGCTAACAGAGTAAAGACCTTACAGATCCGGCAGATGAAATACAAGGATGAAAGGGTTAAACTCATGAATGAAGTACTTAATGGAATTAAGGTAATTAATTAATTACACCTGTACACATAAGTTACTTCAGAAGTAACTTCAAAAATACATTAATAAAACTGACGCTGATAACGTTGCTGCCGTATCATCGAAAATCTGATAGATCATACGGAGTGTTACAGTTAGCGATTGCTGTTGCAATGAGTGTCGCCAAGCACGATAATGTGACTCATAACCGTATCATAATCTATAGTAATATTATAAAGAGGAAAGATTTGTTTGTTTGCATTAAATAGGCTCCGAAACTACTGAACCGATTTGAACATTTCTTTACACGTACAAAGCCGGGGCGGGCCGCTAATAAAAATAAAAAATTTTAACGATTTTAAGTGCGGCGTTTTATATGATTTGTATTCTGACGTTTATTAGTTTAATAGTCGAAATGTTTGTACTTGACACATCTATTATATATTGACTAAACAACATTTTTATTAATAAAATCATTTATGTTTACTAATCTGAAAGTATATAGGTTAAACTATACCATAATGGATACGCTGCCCATGATTGGCATCCAATAAGTTTATTCAAGTTGTTCAGGAATCTTAATATAATTTAAATAATTATTTTGTATCTAAACAGTTATTCTATTATTATTATTGATGATTATATGATTACAAAATAAAATAAAATAAAGATTTCTCAATGTTTCGAATTAATTAATAATATCATTTCCCCTATTACTATTACTGTAGTTTCATCAAAATCCGTTCTATAGTTTTTGTGTGAAGAGTAAAGAACGTTATAGTCTGGCCAACGAAAGTTGACCCTGGAAAATGGCGGTAAATTTAAATAATATATGTATGGCAACATCAACATTATTAGGATTAACCTATTTTGATACTTGGTAGTTACTTAATTATTTATGTTGTGTATTTTATGTGTGACAATAGATATCATCATTATACTCGTTTCTAACGATAATATTATAAATACTGAAGTTTGTGAGATGTTTTTGTTACTCATTCACGCCAAAAGTACTGAACGGATTTTTATGAAATTTGGAAAACTTGGTATTACTAACCCTTATATCTCGAATCTAGAATGACCTACAATATAATATAAACTATCTACTTTTAATTCCGGTAGATAGCAGGAAATCAGTAGTCATTATTTTTTTTTAAATAAACTGCAATATTCGGTAAAAACTTAGTTTTATCCGTTTTAATCAAAATCAGATTTCGCCACGGCCCCCTAGTCTTGACCCGAAAGCCACATACGTACATTCTACCAATGGACACATATTTGCAACATTTAAGGGCCTCCTGGTGTACAGCAGCAGCCCCGGCTGTCAAAAGCTGTGTCCGGAAGATGGGACTCCGCCAAGTATCAACACAGGCAAATCCACTCACAACCAAACGAAAACTGCCATCTTGTTTGTCAAAATTGACGTTGACATTCATATTAGAGTTGCCATGTAAAAAGTTTGCAAATAATTCCAGGTTCAACTTTCGATAGCCAGACTATAATGCTCATAAAGCTTCCTCGTTCTTTATACACAATTTGTTTGACAGTTTGACAAACAATTTTTATTTGCTTTTATCTTACAACTAACTGACAAGATCACAATCAGGGAAATTACAATTGCAAGAAATGTTGAGTAAAACCTTCTTTAAATTGATACAGGCGAAGGCCGTTTGTTATCAAATCACTCACACTATCTGCCTTGTAATCGATGATAACTTATCGCTGTTAGAAACAAATTATTGAAGTTAAACTTTTATATAAACGGGGATCTTAAGATTTTTCGCTCACGAAAAAGCGTCACAGTCACGTGGTCTAATTCTCACATTTTAAACTCGTGATATCTTTCGAACGTTGAACGTCTGAATTGAATAATTCAAAAAGTTATATAAAGGTATTGAAGCAGTCTTGAATATGAAGTAATTTATTTTGATAAGGATTAATACTAGATACAAATAAAGAGCCTTTTCTAGTGGCGACATTTTAATTAAAATAAAAGACACTTATTGTGGCATAACTATAATAGTTAGATATATAGTGTCGCGACACTTTTTGTAAATAATTATGTGTTCCACAAAGTTGTAGTACATTATATTATTATTATTAATTTGAATTTAGGTATTTTTTTACACCTTAGGTTACATTATTGGATTTTAGTAAAGACCCCTAATTTATTTGTACATATAATATGCCCTGTGTCATCCAAGGAATAGTGTAGCTTGCTAACAGTGAAATAATTTTTCAAATCGGTTCAGTAGTTTCGGAGCCTCTTCATCACAACATGAGCAAACGAAATTTTATGAGTTATTTTTTTTTGGAAATATGATTCTGTTAACATAGTTTGATGTCCGAATGAAGTTGATGACGAAAGATGCTCATATTTTGTTAATGTTCCGTTGTATGTGTATAATTTTAGAGTACACTATGAATGTTTTTTTGGTTCCGGATCGAATTCAGTTTTTTGTTTTATAAAATAAAATATGTTTAAATAAAAAATGCATTCATTAAAATGTACCTAACCTTACCAAATCATAATTTTCAGTAAACCTGCGAATAATCGAAATGTGTGCCGGGACACATATTAGAACTGAAACTTCAACGGACAAGTGGTAAAACGAATGGCAACGGATAAGTGGAAAAATGAATCGCAACGGACAAGTGGAAAAACGGGTTAAACCTGCCCGTAAAACTTCAAGTTAAAATTTTGTTGCTTGTCAGTTGAAGTTTTTCCACTTGTACGTTGCGATTCGTTTTTCCACTTGTCCGTTGCGATTCATTTTTTTGTATTCAGCTCTCGAATTTTCATTTAAAGTTACTTCTTTACACAATATTTAGTTTAAACGTAGAGTAACTAATTACTTCCGCACTTAAAGTCGATAAGAAAATAATGCTTTATCCGTGGAGGACCGGACAAAGAATACTAAATCCCGCGGCCGGGCCTTTCGTAACAAACTTCGAAACAACCGATAGCCAGGTGCGAGTGCATATGCCCGTCTTGGTGTCTGCCATCCCCGGTTTAGGGTGTGCCGCTATAGAAACTAGGTGCTCCAACATTAATGGCTAGTTTCCAGTCTCCTTTCGAAGCCGGCAGTATATTGGTAACACTTTTGGTGTTGCAAAAGTCCATAGGGGACGGCAACTAATCACTTTCCAAGAGGAGAGCCGTTAACTTGTCTCAGTTTTAATTTAATTTTTACACAGTTAATAACAAAATGATGGTTAAGTTGTCCAAAATCTTCAATTCTGTACTAAAAATTAATAATAAGTCAATTCTTCTTTAAATTAATGTTCTCTTAAAGCTCTCCAAGTGCTGCAGTACCATTATGAACAATACTTTGAAGTATTACATCGTTACATAAATGCCAATTATTGTATGGCACATTTTTGTACACTTATTTCAATTGTCATTTAGTTTAGTGTAGGTACTTGGCAATTCTATACAATTATCTATTCGATTATACTTGGTAATAGAATACGTGTTTTTATTTTTTCAACGTATTTTTGTCCTTAAGTAAGAAAAAGTATTCATCGCCAAGTACAAAATATATGCACACATACATATCGAGAGCTTCATAACATATAGGCGTAGACGCAAAAAATGCCATTTTTTGTTGTTTACTGAAAACTATGCATGTTACAATTTAAACAAAAAGTTTACCAGTATGCAAGTGTACCTAAATATCAATATTAGCAATCCAAATTTCAGCCTTATACAATCAACTAGTTATGTTTTATTCACAATTTGTCCCTTGTGCAAAACCGCTTTGTCTGTACGCCCATTTGTTATGAAGCCCTCGTTATATTGCTGGATGTTGTGCAACTTGTATATTTTCGACATTTAATTTTTTCTGTATTTGTGTGGCCTTACAATTACGTTAATTGATCAATTTTCGTTCTGAGCAATTTTAGGCGTACAATAAAATAGTGTTATTTTTTCAGGTTCTCAAAATGTATGCTTGGGAACCCAGTTTTGAAGAACAAATACTCAAAATAAGAAATAAAGAAATGAAAGTATTAAAGCAGACGGCATACCTTAATTCCGCTACGTCTTTTATATGGTCTTGTGCCCCGTTTTTGGTAAGTAATAAGTAAAGTTGTAAGTATGAATAAAGATTACATAGTGATAATGCAGTAAATATGTTCTATTGTCAATAAATGCGTTAATCCGATTCAGCTATCAATAAGCTATTAACATTTATTTATCGACCACTCTAGGGTAATATTACTGTAAACTCAAAGTTCTTACTTTTCATGTTTTCTAGGTAAGCACACGAGGGACATGACTTATTTACCTCTTGTCATATATTACAGACAATAGTTATTATTGAAAAATAAAAAATATATATGGTACAGTGTTTTTACCCCAGCCATAATTTCATAAAATGTAATGATTTTATGAACGCGTTGACAATTATGTTCGGTATAAACGTGTTTCTTACATAGAAGTCATTACTTTTTTGAAGAGAAAACCATGTTTTGTGGCTGGTTCCTATATCTTACTATTCATTCCCTTGCCCCACCATCGGTTGACTTTTAACCGATAGTACGGCAAACCAACGCTCCGTAAGATTATGGAACGGCCATGAAACTATCAGCGCAAAATATTTGTTAAAAATACTGTCTAAACTTATTTGGGCATAGCACGAAAAAGTCGTAATAGTTATTTACTTCATTATTTCTCGGAATCATCGATTTATTTTACACGATTAAAGATAATAGTGTTAAATCTGGTATACAATATAAAAGACAACAGCAATGATAAGTTAATCGTTTTATTATAGCAGTTATCGGTTATTGAATGTCATCGATTTTATGAATATAAACAAATAATAAATATCAGAACTGATTTGCAAATGTGTCTCTTTCTATAAGTGAAGTACTCAATGAATTATAAGGAATATATGCTTATAAATAAATATTCAGGAGTGTGTATACCATTTATTTGAAACTAAGTTTTTGGGGTAGATACGTTCTTGAGATACAGAGACTAAATCGACAATTGAATATCACATCAAACTTGTGTCAATATTATAGTGATAATTGTCTGAGAATAAGTCAATTTTTATGCACCCGAACGACTTCAAACCGCTACCGACAAAAATCCCGCGGGATTCTCAAATAAAAAAAAATCACACATTTTATTACATACAATTTGCTATCGATCATTAAAAAACACATTGGAATTCGTTTTTTTTTATCTGGCTATTTTAAATAATTTCTAAAAAAATCCCGCGGTATTCCCAGGATAAAAATTAGCGCAGAGTTTATTTCTAAGAATTAGCTGTTGATCAGCGCAAACCGCATCGAAATCGTCCCACTCGTTTTTACGTAAATCCCGAACGAACAAACGGACAAAACGACGAACATGTTCCGTGCACGAACGGAAAAGAATACAATTTCTGGAGTATGCTGCCATAACAACCTTGAGCTGTGTTCCGTCATTAGTTCCAGAGTCCCTTAAGAGAGCAGCAGCGCATTCGTAATGCCTTCGGTGTTGCAAATGCCCATAGGCGATGGTACTTAACTTAACCGCTTACCATTAAGTAGGCCGTCTGCCTACCTGCTGAACTCATACAATTAAATAACATCAGCAAGCAAACATCAGCATTAAAAAAAACATCAAGCATCGTGTTCTCCATCGTTTGTATAGTATATTCCAGTTTTTTTTTTAAATATCTTTAATGTACAGACATTTCAAATTGTCAATTTGGTCTTTGTATTTAAAAAATAAGGTACCATCATTTTCATAAGCAACCATAGGGTAAAAGATGACCAAAATGTCTACCTACCTAATTAATATAGTTAGTCGTGGTAAATCTCTTAGAGACTCTGGAGTGGAGTTTCGGCAAGATATTTGTTGAAAATTATCTTTCTGGTATGTATTCTGATCTTTGTATATTTGGGATCAACTCCAGAGTTGTCTGTTGTATGTTGACACATCGTAAAGCGATAGGCTTGAGATTATCGAAACTATCGAGTGTCCAACCACTGATTATAATGTATTAACAAGAGTCAATGCAGAAGGTTGGTGCTAACTTCAAGTATAACAATAATATTTGAATTTATAATCCACAGAAACGAGACGATGATTATGTTTCTTGTGTTAAAGGTGATCTTCTTAACTTTCTTCACATTTTTGATATCCGATCCTGAGAACAATATCCTGACTGCTGAAAAGATATTTGTCTCGATGTCTCTGTTTTTCACGATGCATATGCCATTAGGTTTACTGCCTCTCATCGTGGTATTAGTGATTGAGGTAGATCAACTTATCATCAGTACCTTCTACAACTTTGCTACAGGTCTACAGGTTCTGGTTCCTTCTCACCCGAACTCATTAGTTGTATACATTATATTATATACATGCGACATTACAAATGGCAGTGAAGGCCCCTTATTAAGTTTACGCTCTATTTCATGCTTTTGCTAATGTTTATGAGTTGAATATAAAATTCAGTCATTATGCGCAAATTATATTTGGCATAGAACGTAAACTCAGTCCAGCTACTTTTGCATGACAATCAAAATTGGTCGCTAATTGAACTGGTATGGATCGTAGGTGTCGCTGATGTCGTTCGGATGCTTTGTATTGGTAAACGATATCGAAGTGCTGGACTCGCAAAGGGCTTTCGTAGCGCTATCACTTTTCAATATACTACGTTTCCCATTATCAATGCTGCCTAACGTAATATCGAATGTTGTTCAAGTAAGTTCCCAATATAACGATGTATTTGTTCTGTCAATGCAAAGCTTGAAGAATAATATAAAATTGACCAAAATATCACTTTATAATTATTATAACCATAACAGTTTCCCGCAGTTTTTTATCTTACATCATTACAATACTTACAATCATAACAACTCGTTTTATGGCTGATAGTGATTACATTACATAATCATGTGGTAAGGTATATTATAATATACCTAATTATAATTATAATATACATAATTCTAAACATTACTTTGGTTTTGTGTATTTTAATTCAGTTTATTATATATTATAATATATGTAATATTAATATGAGGTTTTTTTGTATTGTAAAGCATATTTTGGTCATTTGTAAATTAGTTAGTAGATTTTCTGAAATAATCTTTTGAATGTCCCCGTCCATTTACAATTTCTAACAAACATCCATTTAAATTTCTGGTATAACGTGACTAACTAGATTAATATTAACAGCATAGTATGCTATGTGCTTATTTATTACGATGAAGTTTGGTGAAGGAGTATTAATTTGGATTTGAAGTAATACATGTATTCTTTTAAAACCTATGTTTTTGACTGCACACTTACTGAATGAATTTTAAAACTACGTTTAGTAGAACAACTTACTGGGTCTATCGACTCTCCTGATAGAAGAATATCTCTGTGATCTATCCCGTATGCATCACCAAAACTAACAAAATGTAAAACTTTCAAAATTGCCTTACGAGCCGTTCAGTATAGTGTGTTGCTACATACCATTCTTTTTTTCTAATATAATATTCTAATCATAACTGTTTATGTTTTAAGACCGCAGTTGGAATAAAGAGATTGAATAAATTTATGAACTGCGACGAATTGGACGAGACAGCGGTTGAACATGACTCCAAAGAATGTATGTACCTATAACATATTGTTAATTTAACTCTTCCGTCACTCAAAATCACCATAAAAGACCGAGTTCCGCTTGAATAGTAGTTTTTATAACTCGCCCGCTGTAATTTAAGCGGATCTTTAAATTTTATGGCGTCCTATAATTTTGTGGCAAAAAAGCGGTATAATTATAAGTAATTACACGTATACATAGATTATTGCCTTATCCTTTTAATAGAATACACCGCATACAAAGCAAGTTTAAGTTAAATGCCTTTCACTAATTATAATGTTTATTACAATGTCTAATAGAACATTTTTGATCGAGATAATGTGTTAACAAATATTTAATTTTATCAAATAAAGGACGCAACTGAATCGTGAATCCAAGGCAAATAACAATTTACATCATGTTTTCTACTACTGTGTGAATTATCAGACAAATATTGACTTTAGGATTCATTATGTTCGTTCTTTAACTGTTCTGTAGCTGGTTATCGTTAAAATAATATCAACAAAGAATTATTATTTTCATACCAATAAAGTTTTCAAGAATGTTCAGACTACTTAAAAACAAAAACTACCTGTAGTTGGAGGTAGTTTTTATTTTAACTTTGAACAAGATTAAATATGTTTTTGAAATATAACTGCTTTTAAATACTAAGTTAGTCGTAAACGGTGCTTGAAGTAATAATCGGTAAATATTGAGATTTCAGGCCGCTGTCCGGGCGCCCTGATACTTCACACTTCGAAAATCCTTTTACTTCTGAACTGTCAGGTTACGCATAAGTATTATTATATTATACGAATTCACAGAAACTACAATGTTTTGTTTGATTTTTTTAGCGAATCCCATTGTAATAGACAACGGTCATTTCTCTTGGGGAGAGAAGGACGCCGAACCGTTTTTAAAGAACATCAATCTGCAAATTCCGAGAGGTTCTTTGGTCGCGGTAGTGGGCGCCGTTGGTTCTGGCAAGAGTTCTCTTCTTTCAGCATTGTTGGGAGAAATGAATAAAGTTTCAGGGCGCGTCAACACTAACGGTACTTATTTATTTTTAACGTTCTACAAAAAAATACACAGTGACCTAAGTGATTAACATAATCCAAACCGTAACTTAATTAACGTTTATAGTTAAACTAGGGACCCACACTGTTTTGCGTGCATATTATTTCCGTGACGTATCAACTTTAAATTAACATATAAGACATTGCAAAAAGACAACATGCAAGTATACTAACTCTTGTTGTCAATATTTAGAAATGGAAAACCTTCACAAATCGCGACTAAGCGTAGGTCAATAATTATTTTTCAAATCCTCCAGCGGCAATTTTTAAAGATATAATTCTAGTTGGATTCGTCGGATTTAAGTGATTAGCTGAAATTGCAAAAACACCTTTATGACAGATTAATGCGGATTTTAATTTTTAAAAAATGAACAGATAAAGTTATTATTGAAATAATACAAACAGTTCAACCTTTAAGCTGGTGTGATAAACGTGCGAGCAAGTATATGTTAGATGTGTCTCAACGAAAGTATCAAAAACCAAAAAAAAGTGACCTTTACATTTCTCATATTCTGAAAGTACGTTTCGAATTGCCTACTCACAGAGATCAAAACAGCACTTTTCGTCTCTAGAAACGATTCTCCGTGCTGTCATAAAATTTAGAAAACTATGCGAGCCATAGCTAATATAAGCGACTAATGCCACAGCTTTTTTACAGCCACTGTTAAATTGCGGTACAAATTGTAATAAACAAATACCATCAATTTTGTAACATCATTTTATACCTTTAAATTACTTTTCACTAAGTTATTATTTAATTTACATAAATTTGTGTTGTTATCAGTCTTTATTTATTTTTCTCATATTCGAAATGAAAAGCAGACTGTTAACCTCGGGTGAAAGGCCTATTAAGGCACTCTAATTATTAGCGCGCTCGCTGTGCTTGTGCGTCTAACCATCTCGTGCCTAAAAATGTCCCTTTTAATTGTCGTGTGACAATATACTATTTTTCGCCGGCCTCGACATGTGGGGAACAAATATGTCACCATGTCGCTTCCACCAGGCCTGGGCAGAATCGGCAGGCTCAAGAAATGGTAGCTTAACGTCATGAAGGAGTACATTCTTATCAATAGTCCATAACAAAGTGTGCCGAAAATCGCGCGACTTGAGGTAGGAAAACCAGGAAAGTGGTCCCTGGACTCCGAACGCAACCGAGATTTAACGGTCGGATAATGATGATGATCTTTTTCATGTAAAAGTTGTTCATGTAAATGTAAAAGTTCGTCGAGTAGTCGAGCCATAAATACGCGTCCTTTGCTCGCACATCTATTACCCGCTATAGTGACTGATCCTTTTGCATATTTTTCGAATACAGGTCTGTTTATTATGGGTGTATATCTAAACTTCCAGTTTTCATATAAGTAATGTTATATTGTGTTACAGGGAGCATAGCTTACGTACCACAGCAAGCTTGGATACAAAACGCAACCCTACAAGATAATATTCTATTTGGGAAACCACTCGATAAGTACAAATATAATAACGTTATCAAAGTGTGTGCACTCAAACCGGATTTCGACGTTTTACCAGGCCGTGATCAAACTGAAATTGGAGAGAAAGGTAATTTTAATAATTAACATCAATCAATTTTATTTCACCTTATCACAACTATATGACGTAGATACAATATCTCTTCCTTCCACACTTCACTATTCTAACATATGCCCTCTGTCACACTACAAATCACTATTTCATCCTTCACACAATCCATCCATCCATCTCTTTTTTTGTCTACCTTTTTACTTTTCCCGTCAATTTTCTAGTTTAATATTATTTTTGCCACGTGACTTTCATCCTCCATAATTACATGAATTAATTTTTCAGTCAATGTTTATTAAAACTTTCTCTGTGTTTTCTTTTGCTACAGTTCTAATCCGTAATCCTACGAAATTATGTCGTTTTTTAGATATAAGTAATTAATAAAAATTGGCATTACTTGGATGGAGCTTATGTAGAATTTTAACCTATAATAAGGGCAACAAATGTTTGGTAAGATATAAGAACTGGCCATTAATATACTCTTCAAAATATTCTTTAACAAAATAAATTTGCAGCATTACGCAAAATATAAGTTCTTTTCCTTTTCAATATTGACAGGCATTAATTTATCTGGCGGTCAGAAGCAACGTGTTTCGTTGGCCCGAGCCGTGTACTACGACGCAGATAACTATTTCTTGGATGACCCACTCAGTGCCGTCGATTCGCACGTTGGGAAACATATATTCGATGAGGTGAATAATTTCTCATTAATACCGCCTACAACTTGATATTGCTTGTGAGAATTTCGCTTCGTGAGTTAGCGCAGGTCTAGACAAGTGTTAACATTTCAAAAGGAAGTTGCCTAGAGAGAAAGGGAGATGACAATGCAGCCTTGACAATCTGAAAAATAAAAATAATGACACATTTCCGTTGCGTTTTGCGATTACAAATAACTCGTGCATTTCTAACACTTTTTTACTAACTAAATTTCATTAATTAAAGGGGTTAAATTAAAAAAAGTAATTCGACAGCAATATAGACAATATATTATACAATTATATCCATATTGCCCATTGTTCAGTAAAAAAGAAAGTGGAATTAATCATGAACGTGTGGACGTAGGGACGCTGATAATATCGTAATTTCGATATTTTGTAGTACAACTCCAAAATAAAATTATTACATCACCCGAATATATTTACACCAATCGACATTATATTTTACACTCTGTTTTTCTACATAAAGTCAAACGACCACAGAAACATGCAAAGAGTTTGTATAGAACGCAACTAATTAAAGCGCCGGCATTGTCATTCCTCGTATACTTCTTTCATATTTTATCATTTTATTTAGGTTTATGGCTTGGGAGATAGGCCTTTAAGCCAGATCTTAGTTTACAATATAGTTTCTTCATTTTCTTAAGCCTATGTGTAGCACAGCTGAACTGTAAGTAATCAGCTAGTGCCAGTCAACGGAGTTCTGTGACAACTCAAAAGGCCACATTTGGCTATACAGTTCACATTTCTCACAAAACACATAACTACTACTCAAAAACTATCAATATCCTACAACTATTGTTCGTTTTAGAGTAATTTTACACATTTTTATAAAATAAAACTGTACAGCACATCTCCTTTCAGTTTCCGCCAAAAACTCTTTCATAATTGTTTTGATTTTTCTCGGTGCTAGGTGATAGGTCCGTCGGGCCTGTTAAAGGACAAGACGCGAGTGTGGGTGACGCACAACGTGTCTTACCTGGCGCAGACGGACCTGGTGGTGGTGCTGCGCGAGGGCGTCGTTTCGGAGGCCGGCACCTACCAGCAGCTGCTCGAGAAGAAGGGCGCCTTCGCGGAGTTCCTTTTGCACCACCTCAGCGACGCCGAGCGGACCACTCCCGAAGGTAATGGGCACACCAAAGCCCTATTGCTTTTGTACGGGCGTGCTGTGTTATGATGTCATAATTCTACCAAATCAAAGTGATTATTGTTTTTTTTTTATCATTCAGAACAAACAAATATTCCTATGATGACATTTTGCTCTAAACAGTCAAAAGCTTTCATAAAGTCTACGAAACAAAAGAAATGTACAAGTTTCTATGGTATTCCTTAACCATTATAATAAATCATAATAATAAAGTAATTTTTTCTTACACTATTTTTAATTCAAATTTATTAAAATTATTTTCTATTTTTTAGTTGGATTTTCTATAAAACCGTATTTTTATTTTATTTTTTAAACTATTATTTATTCATCTTATACTTTATGTAATTTTACGATACGTAATTCTTGAAAACTTATTTAGTAAAGATTTACAAAAGAAGTCGATAATTACCAGTTACTACCATGCTCCATAAATTGCAATGTAATTTATTTCACTTTAATTTCTTTCTTTCAGAACTAAATGTAATAAAACAAGAACTTGAAAAGAAACTAGGTTCAGAATTCCAGAACAAGCTACAAAGAGCCAGATCACTTTCAGAGAGTGCATCAGAATCAGACCAAGTCGGCTCAGGTACTTCTTTGACATTTAAATTACATACTTCAATTCTACTAGTATCAAAATATGTATTGCCTCAAAAATACAACGGTTTTTTTTAACAAAACAAAACCAACTTCACACGAAAAACCAAAAAATAAATATTTAACTGACTTCTTTCTACAACATCTCGAAGTCGGTGCGAAGTGAAACATAAAAGAACAACAACAAATTTACAAAATATAGTAATGTTTATGTATGACTTGATACCGACTTCGAGGTGTTGTAGAAAGAAGTCCGTTAAATATTTATTTTTTGGTTTTTAGTATGAAGTCGGTTTTGTTTACAAAAAAATGACTTTCTACTTTTTAGTTGCGCAAATACTTCTATACGCAATAGTTTTAAAGATAATATATTAAATAACCCCTGTAGAAATTGTAATGGGTACACGCGTATACAACGCTATTTCCAAAAATTTTGACGCACAACGGCCTTCTTTAATAAATATGTCAGTTACTCTCCAATCGCCTGGAATCGACTCACTACACCACCACCTCGGGGGTATAGACTTAAAGAACAAATTTGAAAATCGTTTTACAACTGACGGAGATATCGTCTTAGAAGAAGTCTGTTATCAATTGTCGTGGGTATCTCTAATTCCTTGGAATCCACTCATCACATCCTGTCATGGTGACAATGGGACTTATTTAACGGACGTCTGTTTTTTGTATATTTAACAAATATAAAAAAAACAAACGAAATACAGTCTTACTAAAATTTTGTATTTCAATAATAAAATTCTTTGCGCAAACGTTTATTGTTATATATAGATTATTGCATGGTGTATTTTTTGTTTTCTAAGGTGATCGTGCAGGTAGTGTGAAACGCAAAACACCTGACAAAACGACAGCTAATGATTTGAAGGAGAATAATAAGTTGATTGAAACTGAAAAAGCGGAAACTGGCAGCGTGAGTATTAAACCTGATGTACAATACCATAGCTTAGCTTTGTACCCATTTTTTTAGGCACAACAACGTAACTTATAAAAATCAATATATTATAGTCTGTCTGTACTATTTATTGTAAGTGTCTCTGCTAAATATATCCTAAAAAACATTACAAAGATAAACAATACTTAAATAGATAAAAAGTATTTTAGAATTTGAGCAATTCAATTTTTAAGATTTTTTAAACCATTTTCTCAGGTACATAATACATTAAAAAATAAAATTACATAATCTATAATATTCTAAAAATCTTACATATGCCGTGCCTGTACACATTGAAGTTATTTAAAACAAAACTACTGGAATACGCTACATAAACGACGGAAAACGATGCAATATTTTTAGATTTCTTGTCTCTTCGAGATTCACATTAAAACTACTAGGCCGATTTCGATGCGGTTTTCACTGATTTCACGGTTTCAGTTTATTCGATAGCAAATTGCATGTAATAAAATGTGTCATATTTTTTATCCCGGGAATTGTTTGTAGTTGTTCGGATGTATAAAAAATTCCGCGGGAATTCCAAACCAAGCTTGGCCGAAGTCGCTGGCATATCCTTATCTTAATAATAATTAAAATTGTTGGTTTTAGGTGAAATGGACAGTTTACAAACACTATTTGATGAGCGTCGGCGTACTGGCTTCAGTTATAACAATAGTAATGAATCTCATACTTCAAGTATTCCAAGTCGGATCCAACTATTGGCTCGCCAAATGGTCTAATGATAAAAATATGGTGAGTTGAGCGAAAATTATGAAAGTACTGCTATCTTTTTTATGTTTTTCGTACGTTTGTAAAATGAAAATGTGTTAGAAGAGATTAATGAAAGTAGATTCAGTGAAAAGTGCGTGTGAAAATCAAAGTAATTGGGCATTCTTTGTTTTTGCTTCCTTCTATAGGAAATAGGCAAGATAGTATGTTTACCAGACTGGGCCAAAAAATCGAATATTTTTTATATATTATATCGAAAATATTGTTGCAAGCCGATACCAATCCTTTTCCGGTGTCTTACTACCGCTTTGAATTTGAGTGATCTATTTTTCGCGTTAATTTTTTTGTTAACGCCATTGTAAGACGTCATATAACCTTCTTTCCTCTGTTGATATTTCATGCGAATTTTCGAAATCCATCAAGCTGCCCATTTAACGATTCCAAGAACCAGTGGCCGACATGTTGCTAGGATGCCATACATATATATATTTTTTTTTTTTTTTTTTTTTTTTTTTTTTTTTTTTTTTTTATATATATATATATGGCACCATGTCCATATACAAATGGACGAGTGTTGGTTAGTATGGAAATGCGCTAATCGTGTCCTAACTGCGGACGACGCGTTACCTAGTGCATTTTTAAAGCTAGTATCTTATAACGACGAACTTCAATGTACTGTTAATGTTATGTTACTGCGCTATTTATGTGATAACGATTTTATGCCCGACGGTTTGATTGTTATGTATTCGGCTATACTTGTAAGAACTGTGTCTGAAACGATATAAAATTACGTGTGTGTACTTCTAATAAACATTATGATAATTCCAACGGCATTTTCGAATTTACATCCTACAAAACCTCTGCAAATTCGTAACAATATCATTTGTATGCCAAAAAAAATTATCGTGGGAATTTAAATCCTTAATAATCCTCAATGAATAGTAATATTAAGACCATAGCACTTACGAACAAAGGTGCCTGGCATAAAGGCTACTCAACATGGAACAACGCCGAGTTTTGCTTGACATGGGTTTGCTGTATGATGTTATGCATAGTCATTTCGATTGTACTGCAATAACGCAAAGAATGAACAAGAGATACGCAATTGCTGCATACTGTATACCATAGTATGCAGCAATTGTGTATGACTTTTCTGGTACCCCAGTGAATCAATTATAATGGATTGAATGCTGCCAAACAAATTACTATCTTGATATATTAACACTAGTTTTAAGTATTTATATTGCCGTAATACTAACCAATATATTAATTGCATGACAAATTCGAAACAAATGATTATTATTAATATTAATGTTGACTTGTAGGTGGTAAACGGCACAGTGAACCAGCAACTTCGAGATATGTACCTCGGCGTATACGGTGGCTTGGGCATCGCACAAGGTAAGAACACGCTTTCACTACCGCAATGAGTACTGGCTTTATTGGAGATGGAATAAGAAAATATTTGTGTAATACGTTATATTATAAAATTTTAATATCTATCTTCATGACTGTTTTTTAATTAAAATAACACGGCATATAGAAATATCTCTTTATGTCATTTTTTTTAAGTGTGAAAGTCTTC
Organism: Dendrolimus punctatus; assembly: GCA_012273795.1. Lineage (NCBI taxonomy): Eukaryota > Metazoa > Arthropoda > Insecta > Lepidoptera > Lasiocampidae > Dendrolimus > Dendrolimus punctatus. The sequence goes on from CM022538.1 coordinate 9,416,719, forward strand.
ATACTATATGTTTCGTTAACCAATTAAATCGTAAATGTCAGTGGGTATCATTCTTGATTGAAAACTTAAGTCCCCGAGTTTTCAGAATTGTCTTTGGTCATTGGTGTCAAGCAAGATACACGCGATATTTGAGCTAGTGAGATAGAAAATTATTTTTAATAATATTTCAAATAATTTATCCATTCATTAATTTAAAATTATATAAGATACAAGGATATGCCCGGGATTCGTCCGTATTTGACTTCATACTACGTACTGAGAAAGATGTCTATTTGAATTAGCCTGATTATGGGATAAATTTTAATAAAATAGTCATGATATTATAAAATTATTTCATAATTTATCATTTAGTTTATAAATAAAACAAAATTTACATGTGTTTAATTATAATAATGTGTGTGGTTGCGCTGTCTAAGATTTATAATAATGAATACATTTTTTGCATTATGTGTACAAAAGTATCGTTTCACTGCCTAAACTAATTAAAACTTTATAGGGATGATTTTTGTTCTCTTTATCTTTAACTGCATGAAAATATTCAAGTTGCATGAAGTTATCTTAATATAGTAAATAATTACGAAAGTATTTGAAAACATGTAAATACTCAGATTTTTGAAAGTTATCATAAGTTTGATAGAATTGATTTCTAATTGGGTTTTGACCACTTTATATCTTAGTCACGTAATTTGTCTTAGGACTCACGACAATTATTCGATTTTGTAACAATATGATGATGATCATCCAATCAATATTCGATCACAGCTACTATTATAGTACGCAAAACATAAGTGCTCTAGGTATGCAGTTAGTTCCGTTAGTTTGCGCAGATCCAGTCCAATATTGGATGCAAATATCGTTCATATAAATATCTATATTTTTTTAAATAATAATCTGTTTTTCATAAAAACAATATTTCAAAATCATTAATTTACAATTGTAAATATTGTTATTAAAATCGTCCATAAAACTTCGTTCTTAGTTAATTTCAGAAAATATCGTTCACATAACATCTTTCAGTAGAAAATATATTTCGTAAAACACCCATAGGAAAAATATCGTTCATAAGACCGATATGTTATGAACGATATACGGTGTCCGCGAGGACCTCCAGGCGCCGTAGGTTATGGCCGTGCGGGCGACTGGCGGGGAAGCCGGACCTGCCCGCACATAAAGGCCGGAGAAGAGGGACGCGCCCCTATCCACGCGACCCCTCTCACCTCGCAGCGACTTCGAGGAGCCGGAGAGACCCAGATCTCCGGCTAATAAATGGTGAGGCCAGCCCGCAAAGGCGCCGGCTGTCGTCCGTCCGGGCTGGTGGTGAATACGCGAGCGAGCCCACAGCCCGGCCGAAAAACACTCAAGTATCGGACAGGGGTTTAGTGGATATCCTAACCGCGGCGTGGCAATAGCATCTCACACGTAGGATGCTAGTGCCACCCCGACCCGGCGAATCCCACACATGGGCCGCGATCTTTCTCCCTCGCGCGGCTCACGGTCCTCAAACGTATTTCACCTGTATAAAAAAAAGAGATGGCATGCGAGTTCGAATAGCCGCCGAGCGAAAACGCAGCACTCCCCTCTCAATTCTGTCTGTGAACCTAATAACAGTACTGCGCAATGGCATGTGCGAACTTCAAAGACGCATTTAAGTTTTGCTCATACTATACGCTAGTTTAGATTTTTCTTGAGAAAAGTGTTTTAACATTTTCTGAAAATATTTTTGGCGGTAAATAATTTTCCTTACACATACTTTTCAAATACGGTCGTGATCTTTTAGTTCTATAATAATACATAATATATTTCTAACTTTTCAATTATAAAACAAATATAAATTCGAAATGGATACATAATTGTATTGTGTGCATGCTTTTTAAATGTTAAAATATTTTTGTTATAAAACCAATTTTATGTACTGCAATACATAGTTAGTTATTAATCTCACGTGTGCCCCCATAACATGTGATAGATACAATATATCTTATACTAATATATAAAGCTGAAGACTGGTAGTTTGTTTGCTTGACGCGTTAACCACGGGAACTAGTGGTTTGATTTGAAAAATTCTTTCAATGTTTGATAGCCCATTTGTCGAGGAAAGCTATAGGCTATATATATATATATATATATATATATATATATATATATATATATATATATATATATATATATATATATATAGATATATATATATATGTATATATTAGGGTGATCCAAAAAAAAATCCAAACAGACTCAAAAGTTTCTTTTGGGTGTAAAAAAAATTATGTGAAAAGATGAGCCCATAATATTAATATTAAGATAGTCCTCATCGCATTTTTTGAATTCCCATAAGAATAACAGGAAATTTTTTTTGCTTCTGATTTTTGTTCCGTTCAAACGACTGGTTGACTGATAAATCGGTGTTCCAATCTTTATAGAGAATTGAACGCTCTACAAAAAAGGTCTAATAACATTTTTTGATTTGTCCACGCGTTCAAAAGTTATTCAAGGTCAAAGTTCAATTGTTCAAAAATTTGATCGAATTTTATAAATTACACCGAAACTGTTGGTTTCAGTGTCAAAATTGATCGAATTTTATAAATTACACCGAAACTGTTGGTTTCAGTGTCAAAATAAGGATCAATTTTTTTGTCAATAATAATACAGTTCAGAAGGATTTATTTGAAGGCAAGCAGCGAGCGCGAAACATAGCGTTTGTACATGAGCACGTATGTCGTGCGTTCGTGTTGAAGGCGTGAGTCGACTGTCGAAATAAATGACATATTATCAGACTGTAAGTCATCTCTATAAGATGAACGATTATCATCACAGTCGTTAACGTACTAAAATAGAAAAAAAAAAAAATCCTGTGTTATTCTTATGGAATAAAAAATGCGATAGATATTAATAATATTATGGTATTTTACATAATTTTTTACACCAAAAAACTTTGAGCTGTTGGAAAAAAAAAAAATTTTTTGATACCTAATATAATATATATATATATATATATATATAATATATATATATATATATATATCATCACGCTAAGACCAAGGAGCGGAGCACCAATGAAAAATGTTTCAAAATCGGGGGTTTTTTAAACCTACTTTTTTTACTATTCCACGCGGACGAAGTCGCGGGCAGAAGCTAGTATTCAATAAAAGTTCTTTAAAACACTCGCCGGTTATTGATGTAATGGCATCATACATTGTGTACGATATCTACGATTATATAATTGCAACGGGGAACTTGTGTCGAAAGTGTGTGTGAGAAATTAATAAATAAAAAATATATAGTTGCAAAAACAGTGGTGCTTGACGTTTTGCAAGTCGTATTTACGGGCCACGTATATTATTTATGGTTTTTACACAACAAACAACCCATACTTATAAGTGTTCTTGTCAACCGAACACAGTAGAGTCCGTATCGAGTAGCGATCACGCTCGGTCGCGCTCACGTGTCGCGTACTTTCGTACGTTTTTCGCGTATTTTCATAAGTTTGTTATTATCATTTAACATTTATTTAATGTATACCATTATAGCCATCGAGGTGACTATCGTTTACCACCATTTATTACACACCTCTCATCATAATAATATCATAACAATCACAATTTTTACGGGTGTCGCATCGTAGCCCGTAGATCTTCTTGGTGCTTCGAGCTGTATTTGAACCAGCGACCTATGGATCGTATGGATCGATAGAACGCCGTAGCCCGTAAATATATTTTGTCTAAATATAATTAATATTTACTTTAGGTCAAATCTAATTTCAAACAATGAGCGTAGTAAATTCCTGTCTCCGCCCAAACTTTTAATAATCATTTTTATTTGGAATTATCTTTGTATGTTTTAACTTTTTCTTTGTAGTATTTTTAAATGAAAAACTTCAATCTTTATCATACACTAAAATATAAGTGCGCAAGTTTCCTATTGTCGTGTCGATATTCATCCAATAATTTTATTATCATTTGCAAACATGGGCAATAGACGAACATTATTTTAACGGGACAAGGTGTCGGTGCTTTTAGAATTGATGTTGTATAATTATGTGCTTATTGGTGTCAGTAGCTTTAGCGATATTAGTCAAAGGACATTGCGGTAAGATGAGGGCACACGTGCAAATTGCGCGGCTGAGCGATCGTCGCGTGCCGAACGTAGCGTGTTGTGTACGTGTGGGGTGGGTGCGCAGTTGTGTCGGTGTCCGTGTCGTCGTTGGCGCTGTACCTGGGCGCGCTGGGCGCGGCGCGCGCGCTGCACGCGGCGCTGGTGGCTGGCGTGCTTCGCGCGCCCACTATCGGCTTCTTCGACTGCACGCCCGTCGGCCGCGTGCTCAACCGCTTCAGCAAGGACGTCGACGTGCTCGACAACGTGTTGCCCATGACCCTCAGAGGGTGGACCTCCTGCTTTTTTGCGGTACGCCTACCACACGCTAAGAAATGCGTGCTCCTCGATGTGTATGAACGCAACACACTCGTTATATACACCGGCCTTTGTCGAGCCGATGCTGAGCCTAAACAAACGGACCACTAGATTTCAATTTGTTTCTTTTTGCGTCCGTGTTTCGCATGTATTGGTTGCGTTCATATACACAAAGGGACCCCTACATTTACGGCCGAATGCTCAAACATAGCAGTGATTCTTTCTTCTACATGAAATAACTTGGAACACATCGTTTCATCCAAAGCTCTCTAACCTAACCTATTCAAACGGTATTAAAATAAACAATAAAATTATAATACACTTATTATTTACCTACCAAATAAAATATTGGAAAGTATTTCAGTACTTGACCCTTAAATAATTTGTTATTAACTTACTTTTTATGTTGTATTTTTACAGTGAGTATGTTTCCATTTTCTCATGATTTGTTGTGTATGTTTTTATACTGTGAGATGGGATAATAATTCTTGTTGTGTGCTACTTATTAAAAGTGTTCCAATTTTATAATCATTTTTACCTAATCACTGAGAAACTGTAATTTGAATCTGTGCGAAATATGTGTTATTTTGTATTTTATTCGTCAAAAAAGAAATATTCTGTCATTTTTTTATTTGTTTTAACTCGTATCGTGAATTTTATTAATTATATAAAGGAAATCAAAACGTGAACCAATTTAATCAATCTCGACAGTAGCACAAAATCGTTTATTACGTTTGTATGTAATAAAATATTTAATTCTAGGATTTGCCCCTGACTTCCTTCACGTTGGACGGGTAAAGTAGATTACAGTAATTTTCGCAGTATTTAAAATTGAAAAGTATTTTCAGTAAGTCAACGGATTTTTTAGTATGAAAATATCTAGTCTTAACCTATGAAATTGCCGTTTTTTATGAAATAATAAGTTAACGTAGCTTCTTTTATGATTATTATGCTATTATTGAAAGTAATCATCCATGCAATCGATGCATGAATCTTTGCCACAACAGAGGCAGTGTATTACTAGCCCTTCCTGAAGATATCAGCTGGACGGGAGGCAACAAATTGTTAAAAAGGCATTTTGTATTGCCTCTCGGGTATTGTAATTTTTATTTCCCGCTAAGAAGTCATCCAAATTCTGGAAAAAGTAGAAGTCTATAGATGCAAAGTCTGGTGAATAGAGCGGATGGCGGAGGGCTTCCAACCCCAGCTCTTGTAACTTGGAGACCCTGCTGTGCAGTATTAGGTCACGCGTTGTCATGCAGGAGCAGCGGAGAGGAGCGATTGACAAAGCTAGTTGGAGTTGTGCGAGCTTATTCATCATTATGTTCAGTCCTTCCCAGTCAGTATACATTTGCAGTAATGCTTATTCCGTTTGGTAAGAAGCTGTGATGAATCACACCGGCACTAATCCACCAAAAAATGACTTCACTTTTCTAGGGTAAGTTTTCGTTTAAGCATTAGGTGCTCAACCAGGATCCAACCAACTTGTTGAGCGCTTGTGATTGTCAAATAGAATACATTTTCCGTCATAGGTAACAATTCGGTTCAAAATTCCTTCGTGGCACACAAGTGCCTGTTGAACAGCGCAAGGCACGTCTCAAAGACGTACTTCGCGCTGGCGATCATTGAGTTCGTGAGGCACCCATGTGTCAAGTTTTTGTACCTTGCCAATTTGACGAAAAATGGACCAATATTGTTTTGAGACTTAAGTCCAAAGTTGCTGCTAATTCAGCTGTAGATTGATTATCATCAGCTGCCACGATCGCCTTTGATTCATCATTGTCGACCAACGGTATAGGACGACTACGATGTTCATTTTTCAGGACGTAATTTCCAGAACGGAAGCGAGCAAACCAGTACATAATAGGTGCTGCGTTTATAGTGTTCGATCTGTAAACGTCGTTGATGTTGCGTGCCGCTTGTGCCGTGTTGCTGCCACGACGGTACTCAGATTCCATAACAACTCGATTTTTTAACAGACATGACTAATTTGGAAAAAAGAATTCCATGTTTTTAAAATAATCTTAATTCAAAATTAGAATGCTTAGCCAAACAAATTTATTTTGATTCGAAATGGCCAGTACTGAAGAACGGCAATTTCATAGACAAAGAAAGACATATTATCTGAATTCCAGAGATTCCTTTAAAAATCCGGAATAAGTAATTTTACTGAAGGTGTGGATGTCTGAAAACTTTCCGACCTAACAAAGATAGTATAACTAAATCTCTTTTACCAAAGACTTGTAATAAACATAGAAACTGTCACACTGCACATCAAGCAAGTTCTAATATCACCAAAATATAACGTTTTGAAGTTAGGAAATCCATACCCGGGAAAAAATTTCGTGGGATTCCCGGGATATAAAGTAGGTACCGCAGCATTTGAAAAAGAACACAAACTATTGTTTTAGTAAAGCCCTATTGAAATCAGCAAATTTTTATGCACTTGAACCACTTTTAGAACAGCTCCCGTTGGATTCCCGGGAAGCATAGTATCGCAGCATTTAAAGAAGAATATAAGCTATCGTTTTAGTGAAAGCTATGCCGGAATAACTTAATTTTTATGCACCCGAACAAAATTCGAACCGCTCCCGGGCAAATTCTCGCATGATTCCCGGGATAAGTGATACTTTATCACACCTTTTATAACATAAAATTTGCTATCGATCAGTGGAAAATTGCATTAAATACGTTTTTTTTCAACCTGGCAATTTTAAATCATTTCCAGAGAAGTTCCCGCGGCATTCTATAGCCAGGATAAAAAGTAGCGCAGATTTTAAGTCTAAGAATTTGCTGTCGATCAGATATCTGAATCCCGAACAAACAGTCAAGAAATCTTAAAAGAAGTGCATCGTGTTCTCCATCTTTTATATAGTCTATTCTATTCTAGTTGTTTTCAACTAGCTTCAATGTAACAGATACAGTATGTTTAGTGTTTTTTAATATTATAGAATTTAAGCTTCTTGAATTTCCATATTTATTTATTAAATTTAACAAGTAGTAATTCTGCTTACATTTGCTAATCTAACTGCATAGAATAAAAACTATAAGTTTTAATATTTATAGCTTTATAAAAATAAAACTCAAAACCATAACTATGTTGTTTTGACATTAAATTATTGTTGCTTATTTCGACTAAGAAAACAACTTTAACGATACTTCATCACACACCCACAAATAAAAATACCAAATTGAAATTAAACTAAACGAAAGAAGCAGCAATATATGTATTTTAAAATTAATCAACCAAACAACAACGCTTTGGAATAAGACAAATACATAGAAGTGTGTTCATAAAGACTATAAAAACGCTTTATTGGGATCAGTTTATGATTTATTTATTTAGAACACTCTTTATAATGCGCAATTCCTGTAGTTAGCCTTATGAGTATATATTTATATAAATAAATAGCAAAGTATTCAATTTAACTTATCATACCTTCCTTTTTTGTAACGCATGTGTTTAAAATATAGTAGTAGTATAAGTATTTAGTTTTCGGTATTTCTGCAAGACTATCTCAGCACCAGCTCCTGATTTCATTTTGTATCGCCAAAGTGATTAAATTGCTAGTGAACGTTTGAAAAGTGTAAATAATGTATTCATTATTATCGTGATAAATAAAAATATTTAATCTATTAAACTAATTGAATGGAACGGGTGGACGTTGTTGCAGCAATATCATCGTTGTTTGCGGATTTAATGCCATATTTGGCGTGTTGGCGGGCTGCGAGGATCATCCACGCGCAATTGTTGGCCAATGTGTTAAAAGCACCGTTGCATTTCTTCGAAGTGACGCCCATGGGCCGGATATTGTCTCGATTTTCCAAAGACGTGGACATTTTGGACACGTTACTCCCTTTGCAGGCCACCGACGTCATATATTGCGCATTCGAGGTAACACCCCTCACTTGATTTCCTTACTTTCGTCCACGTCTTTATGATTGCCATTAGTTGTCTTAGCAGGTTTGTATTTTTTTATTTCTGGTATATTATGTAATTTCTTTGAAGATTCGTTTCGAACCTAATATTTTTCCTATCATAACTTTCGAATGTTATGAGCGTTCATAAGTCGACAGATTTTGGTCTGAGATATTAGGGACGTTTTGATCCCACTTTCGGCTCTGCAAATTCAAAATTGATTTTAGATCAAAATACGCGCTGGCTGTTTGAACACCACAGATGCTCATTCAACTATTTGATTCGACATTTGGTATAATTTGGCGGCATTATTTTTAATTTTCCTTTTGTGCTCTTTATTATGCCTTCTATATTATTTTTTGTATTTATATAGTATTTGTATAGTAGTAATAAACTGATCCCAGTGCAATAAGATCATTTTATAACAACGAACATTAAAAAAAACAATCTGTTTGAAAAAATATTAAGAATGAATCATTAAATAAAAACTGTAGCTTTTATGCTGGTGTCGTGGCTGCGATAATGTTAAAGTTATAGGCCGTTTTACGCATATAACACGACAGGTGTAATGCGTTATTTGTCGCGATCTTCTAGTCGTCGAAAATGTTCATTGGCGTTCTCATGCTGAAGATATATGCTCGCAATCGCTATCAGTTGGGCTCAGTTTTGATAATTCTATTTACTGTATTCACTTTGCACGTTATACCTATATAATCAAAATATCGGTAATAGTTTCTCATCTGATTTGGATGGGCTTCTTTTAAAGTTATCAAAGCTAGTCTCTTCTCACCCAAACAAATGTTAAATTTATAATTGCTCACATTCCACAGAGGCATAAAAAATACTATAAATTTCCTCACTGGTAAAATACTGCACTTATTAAATTAATTAAGGAAAAGCACATTTTTTATAAAGCACAAGATTTATGGCAATTTGGCCACATTCCAACTATGATGCGAAAGAGTCACGGAAATAGAGAAATGTTGTTATAACTCTTACATTGCTAAAATTGAATGCTCCCTTGATAACGTTTTGGTCGTACATTCAAAGTAAGCGCGTTACCAATTACTTTCCCCGAACTATGTCCATGTAGGTACAATTAGTGACTCGCGTCAAGTGTACTCTTTTCATCTTTCTTCAAATCTACTTTTCTGGATCCAAGCTATTCAAATAGCTCGACGTCTCACTTCCTTCCTATCCAATAGAAATATCTTCGTGTGACATACAGTGAATTGAAATTGACCCCGCGACTGCCAGAAAATATCTGAAGTCGCTCGACCTGAATAAATCAACTGGGCCAGATTAACTGCCTTGTTCAACGCGAAATGTGCTGATCAGTTAATTTGTCAAATAAAAGGTGTTGTTCCTTCTATTTGGAAATCAGCATTTATCTCGCCTATTTATAAAAAAAGGGTCCAAGAACATAGTAGAAAACTACAGACCCATTTGCAAACTATTTAATTGCCAAGGTGTTTGAACGAATCGTTTACAATCAACCAATCTTGTTTAGACCTTCATCAACATGACTTCTTGAGTGGATGATCAAGACTCACCAACCGTACGTATGTATTTTACCGACTATGTGTCCAAGAAGATAAGAGTTTTCAATGTGACCCAATTTATACAGATTTTAGTAAAGTTTCCGACATAATTGACCACAAATTGTTACTAATGAAACTTGTTGCTTTAGTTATAAGAGTGATTTATATCACTGGTTTTCTTCTTAATTAGTGAATAAATCTCAAGCAGTGATTCTCTTTGGTTTCACATCCTCGTCGGTTGAAATCCCCTCAGAAGTCCCACAAGGATCATTTTTAGGCCCAGTTCTATTTGTAATATTTATCAATGACATCAATGCCTGCGTACATCACTCGAAATATCAATTATTTCCCGACGACATGAGAATTTATAAATGTGTTTCTAGTCCAGTCGATTCATCGTTTCATCAGGAAGATATTTTGTGTAATCTGACTATCGTAAACATAACAGTTTAGACTTAAATATGTATAAATGTTCGGTAATTTCGTTTACTCGTAAGAATAGACGCGAAACTTTCTTATGATTATCATATTGATCACATTACTAAAAAGGCTTAAGGTTTTCTAATTCGTTATGCAAGTTTTTTCAACAGGATGACAACCTGTGCAGTTTTAGATTGTACCATTATTCGCAGTCACCTTACGTATGCAAGTCAAATTTTAAATCCTTCTTCTGAAGTTCACTCTAATAGATCACAACTTATTCAAAAGAAATTCACTAGATTCATCAATTTTAAGTTCAAAATACCGCGCAAAAATTACATTAAGCGCTGTACCGTAAGAAATATTACTGATATACGTTTCTTGGTAAAAATTGCTCAATCCAAAATTCACTATTCTCATTATATTTTTGTCGAGAAACTATATTTGTATATTCCCCCTATTCTAGATTATTGCTGTTAGCCCCTCAAATAAAAGATGCGAGATTATTTTTAATTGTGAATAACGGTAAATATTGACAGATAACATACGAGTATGTATTTACACTACTTTAGGTAATTCGTTAATGGTGTTATTTTGAACGCTATAAATAAGCTCATTTGGCTGCAATCAATAACATTCAACACTATAGCAAGTGCGGATCTAGCATAAAAAGCTTCTAAGTTTTACAATTCTAAAAGTCGCAACAAGGCTTCCTTTGCATTTTGTATACAGCAAACACAACTAGAGTTTCTACTAGCATTTCATAATTTAAATCATTTTCAAAGATCGCGCTCAAAAATGTAATGTCTTATTAAGTCTCTTTTCAATTTAATATTTTGTTTGACAATGAAATGCTACTACGCTTTAGACGAATTTATTGCAGGTGACTTGAAATAGTACGTGGCGTAGATCGATCCGCTCCCTACAATATCTATTGCTATACTGCTCCTACTAGGGATTAATTGTAACTTGTAAGCACACTGTTTCTTAACGTCTGCAATAAAAGATTTGAGTACATATCGAGTTGGTTTAAACAATATGTTTTCTATAATAAATGTTGTTGAAACTCGAATGGTGGTTTCCAATATAAAAAAGCAGAAAAACAAAGATTTCCGGCACTGTCTATGATAGGTTTCAAATTAAATTTTGATTAGGTTTTTATCGTTCCTAAATTCCTAATATTTTTCTACCATATCCTATTTATACATATTTTATGGTATAATTGATACTTGCTTTTTTATCGACCTCTAGGTGTTGGGTACACTCTTCGTGATCAGTTTTTCAACACCGATATTCATGGCCATGATTATTCCTATCGGAATACTCTACTACGTAATTCAACGTTTTTATGTGGCCACCTCGAGGCAACTTAAAAGACTGGAGTCCATATCACGGTCTCCTATATATTCACACTTCGGAGAGAGCATCACTGGAGCAAGCACCATAAGAGCATATGGAGTTACGGAAAGGTGAGATATATCGATTATAATAAACAAAAGTTCTTTAACAAATATAAGCATATAGGTACTCCGAGATGATTTCTATGTAAAATCAATAATAAGGATGAAACTGATAACTACATAAATCAGTTTATTAAAATAATGACCTTTTGATCTTACTACCTCGTGTCATTAGTCATTAGTACTAATCATAATTTAAGCCATTCCACCAAGATGAGTTTTTATTGCTATTGGTGAAGTCTCTTAAGTTTTTATAGGTCAGGAAAACTGAATAGAATGCTTATTTTTCAAAAATCATTTCATCAAAATCTATAGTTCTTTTTCTATGTCTACTGTAACAAATCTGTAAATGTTTCGAATTCGTACAAATTGTTTAAAAATGTGGAAAAAAACACGGAGGCTAATTTGAGTCAACAGATTACGAAAATACTTATTAGAATTTTTGTCTGTCTCTTAGAGCATCATGTGAAATCTACTGAACGGCTTTAATTGAAAATCGACAGAGCTAGCTTATATCCTTAACTTAGGATACTTTTTATCCCGATAAATGATATGGTTTCCCTAGTAGAATAGACGAATTAGCTAAATAGATGACGCTGCAATCACGTTTTTCAGTTCAGGTTGGCTTTGACTCGCCTCTATGTTTTACTGGGCAGTTGTGTATCATATAATATATGAAGTTAGTTTCTTATTATGTAAAAAACCGAATTGAGTAAGTAAAATAAAGCTACTGTCCAAGGTTTGACATGTGGCATAGCCGCGGGGAAAACTGTAATATTATGTAGAATTTGTGTGGCTGTTTGGATTATGGAGTGTCAATGTCAGAGGGCAATTATATTGTATAGATTCGTGGAGGAATCAGAACGGGGCGTGGACCACAACCAGTCGTGCTACTATCCGAGCTGCATCGCCAACCGGTGGCTGGCGGTGCGACTCGAGATGATCGGCAATTTCATCATGTTCTTCGCCGCGGTGTTCGCGGTGCGCGGCCGCGACGAAGTCAGCGCCGGCCTTGTCGGTCTCTCAATCACTTATGCTTTACAGGTAATTAGTTATGCTATTAATATCTATTATTTCCAAGGTCCAATCCGTTATAGAGACTTCTAGCCCTGTGAAATGGCTACGATCCGACTATAGTGGGATTCTGGATGAAGTGATTTAGGGTAGAAAGTAAATCAAACTAGCGTTCCATGTCCTTGTTGTGGATCCGTTTACGCTAGCTATATTACAAAACAACAATGTCACAAAAAACGTCTGTGATACCCAGTAAAACTGTGTGCCCCTAATTTTGTCCGCTAACAGTGAAAGGTGGGATGAACTTTCATTTGTTCCAATGGCTCAATGTAAATAATAATCAAATCTGTATATTTGCATAATATTTTCTTAAGTTTCGCGACTAGTATACATAATAAAACTAGGTTTTTAAGTTTTTAACAGTTTAAGCGCGGTAATTTTTTATTTTTATTATTCTGACGTTTCAGCCAATTTTCAGTAGCCGTGATCACGGAAGACAAATATATCAAGTGCTAATTTGTTCATTTTAATTATTTAGTTTTAATTTTGTTTACCAATACTTAGCAACACGGCTTGAAGAAAAAAATGGTGCGAGAAACTCTTCAGCAAACATGCCTAGCTTTAATTATTTTAGTTAATGGTTGGGAGGTAAAACATAAAGAATTAGATCAGCTCCCATAAAGTAAATAAAAATTGAAACTAAATAATTAAAATGAACAAATTGGCAATAGGCTAAATAAAACTTTAACAATACTCTTTGACACCTCTTTCTTCCATGGTTACTTACGGCTACTGAAAAATGGCCGAAACGTCGGAATAATAAAAATCAAATAAACTACCGCGTCTATTAAAATGTAGTTTTGTTACGTATAACTTGCATTTAATGTTATTGAACCATTTTTCTGCTAAAACATACAGTTTCATTTCATGATAACATCAAATTGGTTTCAGATTACTCAAACACTTAATTGGTTAGTACGAATGACTTCAGACGTGGAGACCAATATTGTTGCAGTTGAAAGAATAAAAGAATATGCGGAAACGGAACAAGTAAGATGTTTGTTTTAATCCTTTCTTATATCCTTCTATTGTTTCCTACTTTTACATCTTAGGTGCTCTTACACGGTTAATTCTATGAGCAATGTTGCTTGCCAACAGTAATGGATAAATCTGGAGCAATTACAAAAAAATGCGGCAGTTGTTTCGGGATTATTGCTTTTAATTGCTACGATTGCATTATGATTTGTGAAAGAACGTTGGTTACATTGTATCGTTAGGAGGCGGCGTGGACGGTGGAGCAGGGCCCGAGCCCGTCGTGGCCGGAGACGGGCGCGCTGGAGCTGGAGCAGCTGACGCTGGGCTACCGCACCGGCGAGCCCGCGCTGCGCGACCTCACCTGCGCCGTCGCGCCGCGCGACAAGCTCGGCATCGTGGGCCGCACCGGCGCCGGCAAGTCCACGCTCACCCTGGGACTGTTCAGGTGTTCACTCCTTCAAAGCATAAAAATATCGTAATGTGTGCTGGACACATACTACAAGTGAAACTTCAGCGGACGAGTGGAAAAACGAATGGCAATGGATAAGTCGAAAAATGAATCGCAACAAAAATATTAGGGATCCTTACTAAAACTCCAATAAATTAACCCAATATGTAAAAAAATACCTAAAATCGCGTGCGCTGCGTAAACTATTGATGATAGAATACGACGACTTCGCGACAGTATATGTCTAACTATTACAGTTATGCCACAATAAGCGTTCTTTTATTTTTAAAATTTAATTAAAATGCCGCCGCTAGAAAAGGCTCTTTATTTGTATCTCGGTATTCATCTTTATCAAAATACATTTCTTCATATTGAAGGCTGCTTCAATACCTTTATATAACTTGAATTATTCAATTCAGACAGTCCATTCGAAAGATATCACGACTTTAAAAATATAAGTATTAGAACACGAGGCTGTGACGCTTTTTCGTGAGCAAAAATCGTAAGACCCCGTCTATATAGAAGTTTCACTTCAATAAATTCTAACATTGTTTACATATAAAAGAAACTGGCGTCAAAATAGCATCTTAGAGTCTGGCTAGCAGGTCGTCTCACAAGATATTTATTCAGATTCTTCCTATGGCAACACTCATATCTGTCAATCGAATAGTCACAAACATCTCTGCATGTGGTTTTTGTGGGAAATTTTCTATAAGCAATGGCGAAACTGAACGCAGAAGTTGCATTAATATAGAAACACAAACGTACCAAATCGGGTTTTTCATATTATATTTAATGTTAAGTCAGTTGTAGATATTTTCAGTTTACCGCCATTGAACTGTGCCACGACTCGCTGGCCAGGCCGTATAGATTTACTTTTAAAATATCATGGTAAATAAGAACTTTTTTGTTGTTGTATTGTTTTACTATAAGAAACTAGCCGTTGTTTTGGCTATCCAATATCTGGATATATATTCTATTTAATTCCTCTTTTATCATGCCTTAATAATATTTTATTATAGTCTCGCTTCATCATCCCTGTGGGGGCGAAGAGGCCAAAGGCCCTCAATAAAAAATGCGGAATGGCGGTGAAAGAGTGTAGCCACGTCGTTATTGTCCACGATTCAAAAATTAGCAGAGCAAAACAGTACTCACGGTTGTCTCGTCGCCACGTTGCCTTTACCAGGCCTGGTACGATGATACGAAGGTGCTGGATACCGCTCGCGAATGTAGTTTGTGTGAATTAGGGCTGCGCACGCGACACAGGTTTTTGCGGGAAGGTGATAAAAGCCACTGATCGCGTTGCGGGGTGCAATATGCGTTTAACCTGCGCGTGCGGGTGTCCGCGGGGTGCGATGCGGTGGGGTCGGGGAGAGAACAAACCGGCGCACGTTTGTCTGCTTGTCCTTGAATAGGGGAGAATTACGAAGTGGCCCAAACAATCCCTTTGCCATTCTTGTGTAACATTTGCGATGAGCTCTCTGCCACATTTTTTCAGAGCTTCATATTATTAGGCTATTTTAAATAATCATACTACAGGTTTTAAAATTAAAGCTGCCTGTCTGAAAGTTTGCCTTCAATAAAAAATTTAGATATTGTGAAAGGAACTTTCTCTTTCCGTCCCACATCATCCCATATCGGTCTTCTATCATGAAACAGGATAGTGGAAGCTGTGAAGGGCACGATCAAAATCGACGGCATCGACATCTCGAAGATCGGGCTGCACCAGCTGCGCTCGCGCATCACCATCATCCCGCAGGACCCGGTGCTGTTCTCGGGCACGCTGCGCATGAACCTGGACCCCTTCGAGGCATACAGCGACGAGCAGATCTGGCGCTCGCTCGAGCACGCGCATCTCAAGGCGTTTGTCGAGGGTGAATATAACTAAAGAGTTTATAAAAGTGTGACGCTCGCTAAGCCTACCATTGAAAGGATAGAGGATTTAATTCTCTGCCCAAATAGTTTAAATCAATATTTGCGTGGCTGTAATATAAGCAACGATTATATTTTTATACTAGTGTGCACTGACTTTTAACCGATGGTTAAAATAAAATAATCGGTGTGTATGCATACAATTTGATCGATTATTTTATTTTGACCGTCGGTTAAATGTCGATGCACACCAACCTTAGAGTTCTGTCTTGCGGTTTAAATCCCGCAGACGCTGCGCTACGGAGTGTTAGAAAGATAAAATAATTTTAGCAAGACTCCAATTTAAGAGTATTAGTAAATAAAATAATGATATTGTATTTATATACTAGCTGTGCCCGCGGTTTCACGACCGATGAATCAAATATGGAAAATCGTTATATTTTGGATAATTCACACTACATCTTATAGCTTATGTGTTATTCTGATGTGTAAGCTATATTATTATTGTAAAGTTTCATCAAAACCATTCAATAGTTTTTGCCTGAAAGAATAACAAACATACATCCATACATACATTCTTACAAACTTTCGTACTTTATAATCTTATATATAAAATTCTCGTGTCACAGTGTACCATACTCCTCCGAAACGGCTAGACCGATTCTCATGAAATTTTGTGTGCATATTGGGTAGGTCTGAGAATAAGACAACATCTATTTTTCATCCCCTTCAATGTTAAGGGTAGTCCACCCCTAATTTTTTTTTAATTTTTAGATTTTTTATGATACAGCATTAAAAAATACATACAACTCTAAATTTTCAATCCTCTACGATCCACCCCTATTTTTTAATAGCGATATTAGTATTTTTATAATTTTCTACTGGGATGATTTAGATTTTAATTTGAACCAGGTAGATGGCGCTGCAATCGGGTTCCATAATTTAGGTGTTCTTTTTGTTGTTGTGTGTGTGTTGAAGCATGTCCCGGAATGGTTTCGTTTAAATAATCGATTGTACTCCTAAACGCTGTGCCTGATTTTGATGAATTTTTTTGTTTGTTCAAGTGGATTTGAGAATAGTTTAAGATTATCATTTGTTGTACCGGGACGGTACATGACGCTGGAATCGGGTTCTCGATTTTTATTTTTTAAAGGCGGGACAACGTCTGCCGGGTAAAGCTAGTATTAATATAGATATAATATATAAAACATCTGTATATATTGCATTTATATATTTATTACTAGAATGCAAGTGATTGCACTTTGCATTACAAAAGAGAGTACATTGTGTCGGTTGTACGGCGAAGGGCTGCCCGCCGGGCTGCGGCACGAGGTGTCCGAGGGCGGCGAGAACCTGTCGGTGGGCCAGCGGCAGCTGGTGTGCCTGGCGCGCGCGCTGCTGCGCAAGACGCCGCTGCTCGTGCTCGACGAGGCCACCGCCGCCGTCGACCTCGAGACCGACGAACTCATACAGGTGCGCCTCATTGCCTCGCTGCATGCTGCATTCACGCCCTGTTATCCCCGCGAATTCGGTTGTTGACAATTTTTGAGAAACAGGTTTATTTTGAGCCTTATGGTCTATTTTAGCCAAAATATTAATATTTCAGCAGAAAAACAACATTAACATATTTAATTTACCAATTTTATAAACATTTTGACATTTCGTCACAAAAACGCGTCAAGCTGTCATGGCGTCTCGCATGACGTCACAGTGTGCAAAGCAGACATCTGTTGCATTGAAGTGTTATCTGAGAAGTCATTGATAACTTGTTATATTTTGCACACTATGACGTCACGCGCTCTGATCGGCGTTCATTGTCACGTGGCTAATGGCTGCAATATAACAATTTTATTTCTCAAAAATATCAATTAATATTTAATATTTTAGTTAAAACAATTTATTTTTGTCATATTTAGACCGTAATCTACGAATATATTAAAATCAGCCTACATTTTTCATACTGTCAACTACCGAATTGCTAATGCGCTGGAACATTGTCAAATTAACATTCACGTGACGTCATGCGCCGCGACTCGAGTTGTGCGCGTACTCGCCGGCCAGCGATGCTAACGGGGCCGAGTGTTCGGCTGCGGTTACGTCACCAAAATGGAGGCCGGGCGCAATAGAAACTTGCGGGGATTATAGTGTGAGAATCTCAATGGACTAAACCAGCCATACTAAATCTTTTTATTATAATTTATTTCAATGTCTTTATTGCTATAGTACAACAAATAATATTGCGGCCCACCTCGTGGAAAGTAATTACCGTCGTCTATGGAACTTTGCAACATCCAGGGCCCAATTCTGCTATTGCTATCTCGTCAAAATCGTTAGGTTATATCATCTCAATCGTAAGTTGGTCTGATTTCGGTATCCTGTTAATTTTAATGGCGTGCCAAGTTATAAATATTTATTATTTATATTTATTAACTCAAACTCGCAAAATAAATGTTTAAAACTTTGGTAGCTTTTCAAGAGTCATTTCCGCTAGCTTCATTTCTGCTTATGATAATAAACCAATATTTTCTACGATATCGACAAGATATTGTGGATTTAGTAGAATACAAGCATATTAACACTCGTATTCGAATGGAACTTTGAAAACGAATATCTTCGCAGTGCCAACATATCGAAATAGCAGAGTTGGGCCCTAGAAGTGTTACTAATGTCATTGTACAACTATTGGCATGCCACAGGGCCACTTACAAAAGCTCGGCTGCCCACGAGTTGAATATAAGTGACTAAACAGTAGCTTGTATTAGAACTAATATTGCAGAGATATTTCAAATTGACTCAAAAATATACTTGTCATTTGTGGTGGAGGACGGTGATAAGTATACTAGTCATTAAAAGCCGCGGACACATTGAGCAAACGAAGAGGTTGCGTTGGCCTTCGTTGGCTCCAACTCTAAGTGGATCCTTCTTCAATTGTATCTAATCCAATACCGCAATGCGGTAGTTTTACGGCTTCATGTTGGTCTTCGTTGGCTCATTATGTACGCGGCTTATTTCTTAGGTCTTTCCTCACTACTTTGATTGGGTCAATTTCGATTCAGAATCACGTCGAGAATATTTAATGTATCGCGATAATAAATCCTAGTTCCAATCCCCGTTATTGAGTGTACATAATTCAATTCAGATAAGCTCAATGTTCTCTTTGTAATTTCCAGAAAACTATTCGTTCAGAATTCGCGTCGTGCACGGTGCTTACGATTGCACATCGGCTTAACACAATAATGGACTCGACAAAAGTAATGGTACTAGACAAAGGACAATTAGTGGAATACGCGCCACCTGAACAACTGCTGCAAGACAAAAACTCAATATTCTACAGCATGGCAAAGGACGCCGGTCTCGTCAATTAGTACCGGGCTTGTATTATGGACTTTTAAAAGCTACTCATACAATGGTGCAGACGTTTTGTTACAGACAACGCGATTAAATCACTCGGTTTTCTAAGGCCGGTCAATATTGTTTATTTTTAATCACACTTGCGATGTCGCGTATTGTGCCAATTGGATAAACAGTGTGACCACTCGACGTCGCGAGATTTGTAACGAACGTGCTATGTAACGTTGGTCTATTCTATTCCGCGCAGCTCAATTCGAAACCACTTAGGGTATCTTTGGAATCTTGAATTATCTATGACTAGATTTTAGGGTGTATATTATTTTAAGGATGCTTAAATATGTGTAGCCTAATTTAATAGCGCCGTGTCTTCAGAAGTTTGGTGTGTTTGTTATATAAGTCCTAATGTATATATATGTATGTATATTTATAATTAATTATGCAAATACGTGATTGACGTGGGTCGAGTCTCCTCTCATCTCTTCCTTTAAGCATCCTTAAGAAAAACTTTTGTTTTAATAAATCCATCTCTCACAAACTTAACTGAGTTTAAAATAATTTATAGTATGTAAACTCTATGCTGTATTTGTATTTAAGAACTTAAGTTTTTCCATTTAATTTTTATGACTAACTATTTTGGTTTTTTATCTATTTTTCAACACAATAACCTCCTCAGTATATCACATACATTTAATAGTCAATACTGTACTTATATAATATTTATAAAGTTGTTACAACTTTTTATTACGCAATTATATTGTACTTGTATCAGTACTTATAAGACTACCTTTTTAATGAAAGGTGTATCTTGTAGTTGGAATAATTTAATTTATTTTCGAATTTACATGTTCTATATTTATTTTAAGGTACTACAAAATTTAAAATGTTCATTAAACATTAATTATAAGGTTTGAACATTTGATTCGCCATTGAAATAAAGGCCACCTATTGCTGTTTAACTTAAAACTCATATATAGAGTATAAGAAAAAAATGTAGTTTCGAATGATACAACAAAAATGTCTCAATTGTTATGTTAAATATTTCCCAACTGAAATAATTATTACCAAATTTCATATCATATTTATTTTTTAAAAATCATTTAAACTTTGAGAATAAAATAGATCTATTTTTCACAGAATCATTGCAACTATTCAAAATCTTAGAGTCCACCCACATATCGAGGGCTTCATAATAAATGGGTGTATACGCAAAAAAAAGTTTTTAACTAAAATCTATGCATGTTACAATTTAGAAAGTCATACCAGTATGCAAGTGTATCTAAATACAAGGGTAATCCAGATTTCACCCTTATACAATCAACTAGTTTTGTTTTGTTCACAATTTTTTCACTTGTGTATAACTGCATTTTTGTCTGTATGCCCATTTGTTATGAAGCCCTCAATGATATGTACTGCACTTATAAAATATTGCAAATTAAATTTAATAACGCTGACCACCCTATGTGCACCAAGAGACGCTTTGTCAGAATTTTATAATATATTCTATAAATGCCAAAATATATGAGAATGATAATATTTCAGGACTCACTGCAAAATGTCGGTAAAAACAAAGTATTTAGTAAAAAAAGAAGAATTCCGAATTTTTAAACTCACGTTTTACATATGCAGATTTTAAGAATAGCGTTTTAAGTTTCTGGGTAAATTAAATATTAAACGTGCGTTTTGAAGATCCAGAGTGTCCAACTGTCCATTAGATAGGGTGCACTCTTAATTAATTCCTGGTGCATTAGTTTTGAAAATAAAATTAATCTAACAGTTTTCTTGAATTTATTTACACAAGTAGTAGTATGAAAATTTTATAAAATAAAATATAAAATTTCGGGCACCTCGATACACAGTATAAAATACTTGAAGGTGTGTCATACTTTTTTTAGCATTAATGGCGCCTTTAATTATGACGTTAAATTATTTAATTTGATAAGTTTTACTTAAAATTTAGTTGATAAAAAATCATCACATAAATGTGATAAAAAACATTTAAATTACAAAAAAAATACAAAATGTAAAAATAAACTCCTCTTTATATATTCTCCTATTTATTATATATTCAGTATTCAGGGCCAATTTTCCGGGGGGTGTAAGGGGTGCGTGCTAACGAGCGCAGAGCCCTAGGGGCGCAACCAGACCTTTTACCTATCGACTACTAGTTTTGAACATTATATTCACAAAAGCGATCTGATAAATAGTAGTTGATGGGGGAAATCTATTTAATAAGTTAACTTTTATTATTGGCAAGGGGGGCGCAGTCGGAAAATCGTATGCCGCTTCACAATATGTTTAAGACGGCCCTGTTAACATTTTTCATACATAATCATATATTTGTAGCGATATTGAGGTTTTCAGAAAAATAATTCAGTAGGGACTTCACTTATCCCCAACATAAACTTAGTTCTGTGGAAGGCAGACAACTTGGTTTCGGAATCTAATGCTCGCATTCTAGACCAATATACGTAAGAAAATTAACACACTAGATGGAAATTTAAACGAGAGCAGAACGATAAATTGCAAGGATTTTTTTACTTTAATGTGCAATATTTTTCAAAAAATATAACTGCTGTAAGATAGTTTTTACGTGTGCCTGAAAATGGTTTAAAAACTTGAAAATTTATAACAAAATTTTCAAAAATAATCATCAAGATTGAACACAATAACGTGTTATTTCACATTGTATAACGTGTACAAAAACATTACAATATTTAATCACAAAATTTTAACCTCAGTATTATGAAATTATATAATACTCCTTGATTTTTTTTTTAGTAATATAAATCTCTAATATTTTATGTTGTCCCTTCAGTGGACAATGGATAAAGGAAATCGTGTCATGCGTCTATGTATGTATTAGTTTCTCGAATATGTAATTGTAAATTATATTTTTTCATAAAAGACGCGCAATACATAGGCATATTTTTAAGTTCATGTGTCGCATGGTTAATGTATACAGTTAGCAGAGTTACACAAACTATTCACAAGACAATAGTTGTTTTGTGAATTTTTATATCGTATAAAAAGAGCAGCACTAGAAAACTTCATGTGTATATCGACTGTTAGGATGATAGCCGATAAAATTGGAATGTAGTGCGACGACCATGAGAGATCGATACATTCAAAAACTCTTTACAATTTGAACGGATTATCATGTCAGGCGTCGCTTTACACATGAGTATTGTTCTGGAATTAGCCTTACACACTCTTTAGCAGATATAATTATAAGATCTATGGGCAGGGTACTGTTATAAGTAACCTAAGGTTGAGTTTGTTAGTGGGTGATTTAAACGTAGTATTTTTAAATAACTGCCATTAAGCGTTAATGATAAGATACAAAGCAAACATTTTGAATTTAATATTAAAAATGGGTGTCAATATGTCACGAAATAAAACAAATTCAGGAAGTGGAATATAGGTACTTAAGTATTGTTTTAATAAACTTGCCAATTGCATTTATTTTGAATAACAACGGCAATAAAGCATTTTGCAATAAGTCTATTATCGCATATGTCTGTGTAGTGAATACTTATTTAGATGAGAACATTTTCAGTACTTAGCACAATTAATAAGTGCATTTATTCATGCGTACTACTTACATAGAGTTTATTTTTGACATATTTTACAAGTCGTTTCATAGATATTTAATGAATATTTCCTAAGTATTTCTGAAATAATATCTGATTTTTCCTCGTGTTATTGTGGTGACGACATTTTTCCCATTCTATTAATCCCTTTCCCTGACTAAAAGGTTATTGTTATTTTAAAACAATCTAATTTTTACTTCATATCTATTCTATAAACCCTGTGAAATATTTTGAATTTTATAAATACCACAAGTCAAGAATACAATTAACTTGCTTATTCTCTTTAACGTAATGTAAAATGTAACTGTTTTACTTTTGCAAAATATAACTGTCAGTGAAAAGAAATTTAAGCTACGATAGTACTGAATTCCTTAAAACATCACTCGAGCTATTTAATAGCTTTGTTGTTATTTTTCTTTCATGAGATCAATAGCAACATTATCATCTCTATTAATATGTAATCACGATTTTATTGTGTACTTAGTTCTTACTTACTTTTTTTACAACTTAGCAACGTAAATTGTATTTTTTTTTATAGTCTGCAACAACTTTATAGTCACTCTTAGCAATATATAGCTTCACAATAGACGCTTTTTCATACATAATCAAATAGCCTTCTGTAGCTAACCTTGACAAGCAATAAATTTTGTAATCGGACTATATCAAGCTGATTATACACCTATATAATACAGGTAGTTATTTTTCTGTTTAATTCAAGCATATTTTATGCAATATTGGAAATGTCTGAATTTGTATTTATAGTCTGTATTACTCTTACGAAATGTTGCCCTATACCATAGTTATGCACAGAAAGCAGAAGTGAAGCAATTTTTAAAGTATCTACCCAACACTGAACAGTTCTGTGCCTATTATCATAAGAAAAAACTAGAAATGACAATTGCTCGTTAAAAAGTGACTCCGAAAACTTTCAACCCCTACATGTGTAGATGGCGCTCTTTATCCTGCTCTCGCTTTTTGGCATATTGTCATTTCATCATCATTTTATAGTCAAATCAGTTTCGAAGTTTCGATCTTTAACTGATTTGATTAATACAAGAATCTGACATTGTTTGAAAAATATCATTTTTTATTTAAGACAAATCAGTTTTTTACGAATGTTTCACAAATAATAACTGGTGCAGCAAGGTTTCATGTATACATTTTTTTTCACAAAAATTATGTATAGGATTGCAAAATCCGTTCGAGAATTTGTGAAACATTCGTGTTTTTCGCTAAAATTTATACAATATAGATTTTCCGTAAGAAAATTCTATCAATTAATATCTTCTAAAATGTGAAAGTGGACGAGCGAGATAGCGAACTCTATTTAAAAACCACCTTTATAAAAACGTCTAGAAGCGAGAGAAGAATGACTTGTGGCGCCATCTATTTATGAAGGGTTTAGAAACTATTCAGAGGACTTTCTAAGCCTGTATTGTTATTATTTGAATTTCTAGGATTCTTCTTGCATGTTATTATTTAATTAAGAAATTATTTAGTTATAGTTTGTAATGTTAATGTTGTTTTCTTACCATTTAGGAAGGAAACTAATTTGTGAATTGCATGTTTTGAACAAAATTTCTGCTGTATTACCTCTTTAACAAAATAAATGTTTATAGTGTTACTTATCAATATTATTGTAGTAAGCTTTTTTGTTAATAAATTTATTTAGACGATACCTTATAATAAACAAGTGTATTATTTTATAATTTTCAGATGTTGAATCTCGAATGTTATTAAACTACTGTCTTTGGTGTTCAAATCAATCAAAAATAAAAATACTTATCTAAAAATGCAGATATACCAAAGGGTTTCGAAGTAAAGACTGCCCCGCGGCGTTATCTACTTTTACTATGGGGATCGTTTTGTTATCAAATTATAATAATTCACCCAAGTTTTCAGCTTTTTATCTTAGGTATTTATCGAGTTTTTTTTAAACACTTTTTTTACCTATTACCATCGCCTAGACGTTTACAACACCAGGGCTGTAGCCAGCCTTTAGGATGAGAAAAAGAGGAGGGGATAGAGGATGAGTAAGAGGGATATAGAAGGAATGGGATAGGGGGAAGGGGAAATGGCCCATAGGAACCCTCACTCACCACATTAAACACGATTAATACAAGGCTAACCGTTTCACGCCGATATTCTGGGAGAGCGTGGTATCACCGCTCAAACCGGCCCTAAGAGCTTCCACCATGGCTCTTCCACGCAGAAATTGAAGGTAGCTTAATATAACTTACAAAACTAGCAAGCTGAAGTGCCAATGGATCGATGCATGATGGTACATGGACGAGGCTTGGACTGGAAGACCGCGTCTCGGCAAAAGTGGTGTAGGGCGTCTTCCAGCCAAGTGGACCAACGGCTTGCAAAAGTACCCAACACAACTTATAATTCCAATCGGCAGTTTTCGTCTTCGCAG
The DNA here is from genome assembly GCA_012273795.1 of Dendrolimus punctatus. NCBI lineage: Eukaryota > Metazoa > Arthropoda > Insecta > Lepidoptera > Lasiocampidae > Dendrolimus > Dendrolimus punctatus. Next base: position 9,442,192 of record CM022538.1, read on the forward strand.
TGAAGTGCAAAACCAGTTTCTGACATGTACATAATCTATGCAAAGAAGAAAGCGGAAATGCAGTGTTGCTTGCTATGCTTTTTTAACTTTGTTCCGCAACACGATTCATAGACTGTCCCACGCTACTAAAATTGGACCTACTTATGCAAAATGGAACCAGCCCAAAGCAGTTTTCATTTTATAATAATAAAATAATATGTCTACATTTTAATAAAAAAAATATTTAGAATATTGTACAATAGAATATACAATATTCAAATATATTTTTTTTGCAAAATTTTAATAAAAACGGCTTTTTCTCAAGTTTGTCAGTATGTGGGTTGATTCCATTTTGCATAAGTAGGTCCAATTAGTCTACTGCGCAGTGATATCGAGGAAATTATTAGCTGCATAAACCTTTACCGGGATATTAAGAATTAAAAGATTTTTATTAAAACATTAACATAGGCATACAGAAAGTAATCTAGAAACGCAACAACAAAGTACTGTGTTGCAGTTGTAAGCGCCCACTTCCGGAACACTGATATTATACATTTTAGGTATGTAAGGATTATCAGATTATCTTATATACATATATAGTACATAAAAGATTGTAACTCAAATTTTGTGAGTATGTAGCGAAAAGTTGGGGGAGGCCTTTATCTTGTGGAGCACTACAAATAGCTACCTAACTACGACGACATGTATACCGGTCACACTCAGTGTTGCTACTAACTAAATAGTTAAGTGTGTGTATGTGTCAACACAATATACACGAACAAAAATTGTGGTTATGAAATTCTCGCATTTCATTCAAAATCTTCCAGTTAAATAATCAGAAATGGAATAGTGCATAATAAATAATACAACAATATTTTATTATTTCAATTTATTGATAAGAGACATTCACACGTCAACATCAAGTTTTTAATAATTGAATAAACAATTGCCTACCTATAATATCGTACAAATCCACAATGTCATTACCAGTGTACCTTGGCATTGAGTATTATCCAAGGTGATACAATATTAAAAAAATTTAAATGGAATAAGTACAAAATTTTTTGAGCAAAATCTGATTTTTACATTGTGGGAGTATCATTTTGTTCAATATTAGTACAAGGTGTAATTAATCCTGATATTTGATCAATTTTCAATAATAATAATTGACTTCAGTGATGGATGAATTAAAAATTTGACACATTTTTTAGTACTAAAACCCTGTTCACACTCTTCAAATAAATCTTGCGTTTAATTGTTAGCAACTGCACACTACGATAACATTTTCACAATACATTGTTAATATCAGTCTATGATTGGCCCTGTTGGTTATAAAATCCATTGAAATTTGTGAGTGTCTTTTGATATGGAATGTCTCACTCAAGTATAATGCTATTTTAATCAGTATATTTCCCAATCATGCAATTATTACGTAAAATTTCATAAAAATGTATAAAATTACAAAAATGTCTCAGAAACCATATAATTATTGGACAATTATTACCAAAATGATATCTTGTATAGTTATATCAAACCTTAAGAGTCATCTAATTACAAGAGGTGGACAATCGTTCAATATGCTAACAGCGCCTCCCACTACTCGATACACAGTCTACATTTCTAAATATAACTAGGAATAATCAGTTATGTAAAACGGTATATGCATAACATGTTTAATCACAAACTCGCCAGATAAGTATAGTTTTCTAAACGATATATAATATCAATAACACAAGCCTCATTTCAATTCAATTCAATTTCTATTTGACAAAATCCAACCAATAGCTGCATATCTAGTAAATCGTGTCAAATAATTTCATACAACAAAAATACTAATTATATTAAATAGAATTTATACTTGTATTAATGAGCTTGTATTACAGAGAGCTAACAGATTTTCTTTTTACAACTTATAATAAGTTAAAGTAAAATATATGTCTCAAATAAAAATATGATATTCTAATGAGATAATAAGGAAATTCATATTATAACTCCATACTTAACAATTTACATGTTTCTCCATTTAACTTTAATTCACATTAAGATTTTAGAGAATACAAATAACTCTATTGAATCTTGTTATTCATATATACATAATATTAGTACGTATTCGATATTAATAGGTACTAAAAATCGAAGATGTCGCCTTCGTTTTCTATTCCTCCAATGCTCAATCAGATTGTTCTCTGATATCTAATCATTCATATTAATTAGAGAAGGAATTCAAAGTTAATTCATTTAGATTGAGATCTGTTCTAAATAATAAGTTTTAACTATACTATTACTAGCATGTCTCAATTTATATTGTAGATATTATAATTGGAATGATATAATTTATTCACTAATGTAACAAATTAAGAATAGCTTCATATTATTTGCTTCATATCTAAATACAAACAAACACATAGATGATCGTCAATGTTCCGTAGAAATTTTGGCAAAAAGAAAACTCTTATACAATTGTCATGTACATCACAGACATATTTCCCAAAAGACCAACATGGATTAAGTTACGGTATAATTATTCTCTGTGCCATTATAATTGTATAATGAAACCGTGACAAAATAAAAATGTGGGGTAGTTGTCAAACATGTTACTAAGGGATGACAAAAAAAACGAAAAATGCATCACCACTTTTAAATCCGTATACAGGATAAAAACGCTCTGTGCTGCCAAGTCGCAGAAGCCAGGCGGTAATAATATAATAATAATAATAAATAATAATTCTCAGTTGACCAAACCGGTTGGTAAACTCTACGGAACCTTACAATCAGTCTAGTGTCTGTTAAGACATTTGAGCGTTTATAATTGAATGATGCCAAGAGAACAGCAGTGATCTCCATCGAAAATTTCCAACTTTGAAAACTGTTTGCGCGTTGTTTGTTTTAAATCCAAAATCTGGCACAATCATCCCAAGCACCAGAATAATACTGTAATTTCGATGGGTAAATAAATACTTTCGCACAATTCGTGAGATTATTAACAAAAGAAAGTTAAAAATGGCAAATAGTTAATTTTATGGCACGTATTGGAAAGGAACATTTCACGCAACGATAAATTTATTCTCATTTCTCAGGCGAATTTATTAATGGGAAAAGATCAGACAGATGCAATATATTGCTATTCCTAATTTTCTGTTACATCGCTTCATAATGAACCAGCTCTATTGGAAACAATCAGAAATCGCTTGTTTACCAAAATTTCGTATTTCATATTTATAATTTCTTCTATTTAAGTTACACAAAAAAATTACGTATAAAATGTCAAAAATCTAAAATTCATTTTTTTTTAATGAACAACCACTTTTCACACATAGTTGAAAATGATTTCATAGTGTTACTCTACATCCATTAATCCTATCAAGTATTATATGAATATATATATAAAAAGTTGAATAAATTGATCAAAAGATTTTCTCGTTGCAAGGTATTTCCAAAACCCATTTGACATTTCCATAATTTATTGGCCGAATTCCGACGAGCGCCGTCAAAACTAATACCCCTGTAATAATGGCACCAACTTATCGCACCGTATACTGCCTATATAACTTTGTTATTAATGTAGTATAATTATAAACTCGCTCCTAGTGAATAAAATGTATAAAATCTTAATATTACAGAAGCAAAGCGCTAAAACTTACAGTATATTCATTCTATACGAAAAAGAGTCACATTATAACTGAAATCCACATCATTGATAAATACATATTAGACCGAACTTAGTTCGATGCTCGCCGCAGTGCGAAATTGTAATAAATTAAAGGCTCATTTTCGTAACACTAACGTGTCGTTGCGCAGGGGCGGGGCGGGGGGCGGAGCGCCTAGTTAGCCACCGTCACGTCGGTCGACGTCTCTTGTAACTGCAACAATCGAATCATACATCAAAACAAACGTCTCTATTTATCATAAAGTAAAGGGAGGCTGCCATCTAAAAGTGTAACTGCGAATCTAATACATAGACAGCATGGATGAAAATAGAATCACAAAACAAGTGTATGACAGTATTGTGAATGGTAGAGTTGGTAACGGTAGACCACGACGTACACACCATGATCAAATAACAGAAGTGTTAAAACGAGGTCAGGTAAAAAGCATATCAAATAAACGTGCATGTATGAAGAGGTTAATGAAAGTAGCTGAAGGGAAAGTTCTTTGTCAGGATCGTCGCAAGTGGATGGAGATCTATAGTCTCTGCCTACCCCCATGGGAAAAAAGCGTGATAATATGTATGTATGTAAATAAAGTCCAGGATCTCGCACGTCTTTAATTTTTAATAGGCTCGTTGTGCTAATGTCCTATTTTCCGTTACTTAAAATCAATCGAAGGGCTAAAATGTTTGCTTGGCGATTTCGTTACATTCGCGCTCACGCTGCTATGATGTCCTTTGCTGTCGTAATCGTACAAGTCAGCCGGTTCCTATATTTATTTATGCATTCACTTGCCCTAGCATCGATTGAATTTTGACGTTACTTTTATGGAGCTTATATCGATTTTTAACCAATAGTACGGCAAATGAACGGTTGGTAAATAGAGGAACCGGGCCTTAAAGTCGAATCTTTTCTGTTGGAGTCGATATACGAGCCCTAGCGATTGCAGAAGTTTGTGAATCTGTTGGCGCATAGTCTTTCTTTTACGTCCACTGCATTTGTTTAAATGGGACAAAATCAATTCAAGAATCATTTTTTATTTTAAGAAGACACATAAAATCAAACATTTTTGGCCCGTATTTAAATTTAAATTAAATGAATGAATTAATGAAGTGCCAAAGTTTTATTTGTGATATCAATTGAATGAAATTTGTAATTGCTATCGAACAAAACTCAACTTTCTGTAATTAAACATAAACTCGAATTGTTTTGTTTCATTACAAAAGCAAATAACTGGCTCAATACTAAAATAACACAAAGTTCAATTTATTGACAACAATAAATCTGAAAACCATAACAGTCATTATTTATTTATCATGATGTAACTACAGCACTTAGTTATTTGCACAATTTATAGCATTATTAATAATTAGGATATAGGTGGATATTTTCCATGCTTGAATTGAAATTCCGGCGGGTTCCCGGGATAAAAAATATCGCAGTATTTAAAAAAATGCAGCAGAACAACTTCAAACCGCTACCCATGATAAAAAATATCACACTTTTTATTACATAAAATTTGCTATCGATCAGCAAAAAAATCAGTTTGGAATTAGACTTTCAATGTTGTCATTTTAAATAATTCCTAGAAAAATTCCCGCGGGATTACCGAGATAAAAAGTAGCGCAGATTTTAAGTTTAAGAATCCGCTGTCGAGCAGTTAAAATCGCATCGAAATCAGTCCAGTAGTTTTTATGTAAACCCAGAATAAATTTAAAAGTATTGTTTCGTGTTCTCTGTTGACCATATAAGGTAACTCAGTATTTTTTAAATAGCTTCAATGTATGTTTATAATGTTATAGATTATACATTTCATATATAAAATTATGTATTTCACATATGTTCAAGAAACTTTTTACATTTTAATAATAAATACAGACTGTGGCGTAATAAATGGATAATTAATTCTTTACCTGCGGGAGGGGGAATCATTACTGATCATAAAATCAAAATTTATCCTTAGTAGTAAAAGTGTCGTAGATTTTAAGTTAGGTAGTCAACAATGTTACGCAAACATCTATCGCCATTATAATCTCAATCCGTTTCTGGGGTTTTCTGGAAGAGATCACCGGAACCGCCCTTTATGCATAATCAGATTTAGCTTTAGTCTCAAAGTTCATTTTTGTAGTGTACAATTAATCTAGCTATCAAATTTTTCAAGTATTGATAGAATAGGATCAGGTTTGTTCTACCATGCGACAGGTTCCGTTGTACATGTTTCTCAATAGACAAAAATACAACTTTATGAGTATGTATCTGATTAAACTTACCGTTTCAGTTTGTAATTCTGGTACAGCTGGTATTTCTGGAATTAAATCGGCCATCTTGTCGCATATTGGCATTGGCTCCTGAAAGCAGACCACAAAGTTAATGAACTCGTGTAAATATTAGTTATTTGCACATGCTACTACGCGAGTCACAGCGATTAGTGAAAGACAAGTACCAGGAATATAAATGACTCTAAGGCCCTAAATCATACATTACTCGCGCCACAGGTAAATCAACTCAAAACAATACTAAAGCTTTCAACCAACTTTTAATTTTTAAAACAGATTTTATAGTAACAGGTCAAATCTAAGTTTCCTTTCAACTTCATTTTAACTGAATATAATATACTTGTGCGAAATTATTACAAATTTTACATACCTACATAAAATGACTATAACATGATACTAGTGATATTCAGCGAACAAAGCAGAACTAACTAAAAAGCAGCACATCAAGATACTATAATACATGAGATACTACTAAATGGAATTATAACATACTGTAATATGAGAAGAAAAGTTAGAAGTGCGTTTTATCAACATGCCCATCGAAAGCTAAAGCAACAAGCCAAGGAGAGGAGCGGGAAAGGGAGGCTGTGGGCACACTCGCGAAGGGCCATCTCTTCCGACGGTGGTCCCGGCATGCCGGCAAAGATGCACATACAACTAAAAGAGGTGTTACGGGCTCGTGTCGCGATCCCGAATAGGAGAGCACTAATCCTCTACTAGGGCGGTGGCGTATTCACCTGTGGCGGTTCCATGGGCGACGGCGGGGAAGGTGGCGGAGGCGTGGCCGAGGGCGTTTCCGCTTCCGCCTCCGCCTCCGCCTCGGCTAGCTGCGGAGCCGACGGCAGCTGCTCCTCCGCAATCGAATCTTTCTCACTGTCCACAACAGTGCCAGAGCCCGATGTCGTTTCAATTGCGCACTCTCCTGTTCTACCATCGTCGATGTTCTCCTCAACATTTCCATTGCATTCAACCACCTCTGATAAATTCTCGATCAAGTCGCTCACATTGTCAAGTTTCTCCTCATGTGGCTTTGCATTCATCTCTTGATCCAAAATGTCAGTTGTATCATTTTTCGATATTACATGATTCGAATTAATTTCCAGTTCGTTAGATTTAACTGGGATTTCTGACTTTTCAACAGAGTCTATATCTTCATTGACTGTTGGTGCATTGTCATTGTCCGAACAAGATATTGAATTTTCTACAGCTATTTGAGATGACTCATCTACAGGTGCTACATTAACTACATGCAAATCGGAATGTGAAGATTCAATTAAGGGTTCTACAATTTGATTGTCATCGGGGATAATGACAACTTGGTTGTCTAATTGGTTGGTACAATCTGTATTGGCGTTATTTGCGCTTACTAAGGACGCAGAATCAATTTCAACGACGTCAGTTACTTCTACTGTAGGAATATTTTCCAAAACTTTTGGTGAAGAAATATTGTCCAAAACTTCTACTGAAGGGATACTGTCTAAGACTTCTGCTGAAGGAATATTGTCCAAAACTTCTTCCGGTTTATCAATTTGCATTGGAACCACATCATTTTCAGTAGGCTCTTTTGTAGTAAGGTCAGTTAAAATGTCAGTATTAATAGGAAGTATTGACGGTTCAACGTGTACTTCATCGGTTTAAGAGTTGGAGTTGGAGGTGATTCGGGCATTGCGTTTTCAGCAGTGTTAGGTAGCGAAGCGTCTGCAAGTTCGGGTGCCATTGTAGTGGCTGCAAAGGAGGCCACTGACGAGGGTGGAGGGTTTGCGGGAAGTGGCGGAGGCGTGGGTTCTATCAAAGGCATTTGATCAACACAAACCTCTTTAACCGGATTTTCAGGAGATGGGGCGATTTCTGGCGTTTTTTCTACGGCCTGTTCTTCATTTTTGATCTCCACAATTTCTGCAATTTTATTTTCCACATCAGATGTTTCTATTTTATGTTCTTCTAATGAAAGTCCGTTTAAATCCAATTTCTCTGGCTCTTGGTCAGGTTTAGGCTCCGGCTTGTCATTTTCAAGGCTAGCCTTGATTGAATTTTCACTCTCAACTTTCAGTGATTCTGGTGTACTACTTCCATTCGTGATGGGCTCGGTAACTGGTGTTTCGGGGGTCTTTTCTTTAGTTTCGATTTCAGTTTTATCTTCAGGCACGTCGTTGACAACCACTGCAGGAGTCGTTGCTTCGGCCGTCTGTAACAAACAGTGAACTTAACTTTTTATGTAACTTGCTTAAATCTATTGATATCAAACAAATATAACTGAAAATGTGACTGAGAGTACCCTATCATCGGCCATAATGTCAAGACTTGAAACTCGTTGTATTCCCAGAAAAGTCGGGCTCTGACTGAAGGGAAATCAAAGTGCACCACATCATTTATAATTTACATTTTCACGGTACATTGGCGTTGTATTTAAGAATTCCGATTCACTCGAATGCCTGTGCCGAGACATATTGTATTCCTTTCGATAAAGGGCTGGTGCTTATTAGATATTACAATGATAATGGATTTATTATTAATAATAATGGAATCGAACTAACATGTAAATGATTAAGAAATATTTTTTGTATCCCAATTCAATGTAATAATTAGAATTTTGGTCTTAGAGTTTACTTTTGTTCATATTTTATATAAGAATTTTTCTATATTTTTTAAACTCCAGTACAGCATACCATACTATACACCTGATAGAACATGGCTAGCATAGTGTATAAAAATTTGTAATCCAGAGGTGTTGAATAACATATAGCACTGGTCTCGAAGGATTTGTATGATATGTTTTGAAATTGGGAATGGATTCCTTTGCTAAATGGCTAAGTAAGACATTAGTAACAAATGGTATTTAATTTCAAAATGGGAAATACACGTCCTTAATAATTAGTGTAACAATCAACATACATTAATTTGACTCTGACTAATATAAGCCATATTAACTTAGTACCGAAAATTCTTCAGGGCAAAAATGTAATACATATATATAAGTGCCCTGAGCCATGATTTAAATATATTGCTTAATAGAAAATTCGAAATAATTTGATTTTTATAACTACTACACTACAATTCATATGTATTGAGCAGACAGTCTTAAATGGGTTCTATGGCTAAATGGGCTATCTAACACTGAAAGATTTTTTCAAATCAGACCAGTAGTTCCTGAGATTAGCGCGTTCAAAACCAACAAACTCTTCAGCTTTATATATTGGTATAGATATAATAATTAATATAATTGTATATATAATAAAATGAATCCATATAAAGTTGATATTTTATTACAAACTCAAAAAGATCTGTAACCACAGGGTTGTGGCATACAATAATACGACACCGGCGTGCAAGGCCGTCTTTGTTTACTGGTGTAGAAATATACGTCGGAGTATTGTCCTTATCAATGACTGATGAATATACTTCGTGCTGATTTGGTTGTTTACTTATTTTAACACCAAGACAATCCCCGAGAAATGACAATGATTGTCATTACTCGGGATATAATGCATAATCATAATATTAACGCATAAAAGTTTCAAAAATTCATGATTATTTCAATAAAATCACAGTTTGATTATGACCGTATATGCATTCAAGTGTTATATACTTTTCAATGTTCAGTTCGAGTTTTGACTCGGAAAATATTTTCATTTTTAAGGTATTAAGAAAAGCGAATAGTAGACTGGTAAACAAGTGCCTTTTGGACCAACTTTTTTCAGCAGTCTCCGAAAATTATAAATGAGGTGTCATTCGATTCGGAATGGCATCTAGATGATTTTGAAAAAATTAAGTTCCGCTTGCAAAAATTGTAAAAGTTATTAACAATTAACTAAAAAAGGGGGGGGGGGAGTTTTTTGCAAATATCTCAAAAAGTAATAAAGATTTTTCAAATTTGAAAAAATATTCGAAAAGAGGAGGAAATTTCCTAGAAAAAGTCTTGACTCCCGAAACTGTAAGATCAATATTTATAATTTTCCCAGAGGGATGAAAATACGGCCGAAAACGGGTACTCTGGCTTACGCAAGCCACACCCACATCGGCCCTTTAATGAATAAATTTTATTTAAACATACTAAATATGAAAATAAAAAATTGAAAAAATTCAGGCACTAACTGAATAGATGAATGAACAATAATCTGCTTGAGAAATTTTTTTATAACAAATTTTCATTAAGTTATTCAACGAAAATTATTAATAAAAAATGAAAAATAAACATTTTCTAATTTTTCCAACGGGGTTCTACTCCAAAGCCTTTCAAGAATTTCTCCAAGAAAGGAAAAAAGTCTTAAATTTATAGTTTAACAATTATCACACTTGCAATGTTCATGTTCAAGCAAAATTTTTTATTAATTAACTATTGAATAACAAAATGAAAAATTGTTATAAAAAAATTTCAAGCAGATTATTGTTCATTCATCTATTCAGTTAGTGCCTGAATTTTTTCAATTTTTTATTTTCATATTTAGTATGTTTAAATAATATTTATTAATTAAAGGGCCGATGTGGGTGTGGTTTGCGTAAGCCAGAGTACCCGTTTTCAGCCGTATTTTCATCCCTCTGGGAAAATTATAAATATTGATCTTACAGTTTCGGGAGTCAAGACTTATTTTAGGAAATTTCCTCCTCTTTTCGAATGTTTTTTCAAATTTTAAAAATCTTTATTACTTTCGAGATATTTGCAAAAGACTAAACCCCCCTTTTTTTAGGTAATTGTTAATAACTTTTTCAATTTTTGCAAGCGGAACTTCATTTTTTTCAAAAATCATCTAGATGCGCTTCCGAATCGAATGACACCTCATTTATAATTTTAGGGGACTGCTAAAAAAAGTTGGTCCAAAAGGCACTTGTTTACCAGTCTATAGATCCAATTTCGCTATTCGCATTGCTGACTTTTAGAGGTTTGAAAATGAAATTAGCGGAGGCCCCGAAGGATATACGTCAAGGTTAGGAAAACTGGAATAGAAAGGATAACCGGTATCACATTCGCCCCACTCTCACTCAGAATGCGAAACTCGATTAGCCTAAGACCATTAACCAATTTAAGGCGATCAATTGTCAGAGTATAGTAGCTAACTAAACGAGCCTGAACAATGCGTTACTAAAAATTCTTTTTCACAATACATTCCGATATACAGTTCAACTTGAAATTAACAAAAACCTTCTAAGCCTAATATCATCTGAATTCTGTTATAAATAACTAAAATTAGGCGTATCATATAAAATTTACAAATGTTTCAGTTATTTGGTTTCGTTCTTCTTCATAGCCTAAAGAAATAGTGATAATGAAATTTAGTAAATAATGCTAAATATATATACTACAATTTGGGGACTATTAAGCGAAGCCCTTTAATATATGTATCAAAATAAATGCATATATATGCGGCCTGCGTAAGTTCAAGTGTAAAACTTAGTCTTGGAGTACGACAATGTCAGATTTTGGTACGATACAATGCTGTAAAGTAGAAAATATAACAAACTAGTTTAACCCGTGGCTGCGCCGCGGGTCATACCCTAGTACTACTAGTACTACCCTTTAGTTTAAACGGCAAGCCTTAATACAGGTTACTTGGTATTAAATTTTTATGTTACCCTTATTTGCCCCCAGAATATTCACTTCATTTTTATATCGCAAACTATCCCGTCTCCCTGTATGAAAAGTATCTGTCTATTTTCGGTATACAAACTACAAATGGCCAAAATTACGAAAATGGCACAAACAAAAGCTATCCTGCATTTTGGGTAACCTCTACATAAATCTATCCTATTTATTATCCGGGATGAAAAGTATCATTTGTCCACTCTCGGTATTAGTATTACATGTATACCGAATTTCAGCTAAATCGGTCCAATAGCGTTTCCGTGAGCATAACAAACAGAGAGACAAATATATTTTTATCCCGGAAACTAACCCATTTTTCAGGATAAAAGGTATCCTATGTTCATCCTCGATACCGAAAATATATATATATATATATAGATTATAAGCCTTAGAAACAGGTTGTTCCGGAAATCCGAACAAACAAGAGAACATCAATGTTTAAAGCGGAAATCATTTTCATAGTCAGGCATCCACGACACAATGAGACGCTTAGTGAGTCACTATTATTGCTGACAACTATTTCACCGTTATTGTTTGGACAAGCGAACCATAGTTCCTCATTACTGTACATAGAATTAGTTCATCTACTTTTTAAAAGCAGTAAATGCTAATTATTTAATTTCAATAGGTACCATATTCCTAACAGCCACTAGTTTATGTCTTAAATTCACGTCTGCAATGAATACATCTCTTGTAAACGATATTCATCATTATATTTTCGACGACAGTAAGACTTATAATAATTTTACGACTAACTTTTGACAATATGATGTCGCACATATGGCGAGGCGTCAGTGCCCCGCCCCTCGCTTAGCCTCGTTTCCCCTTTATACCTACGCCTGTCCAAAGTTTTAACACGCCACTAATTCAAATGGCTAACGGCTAGGGGCCATTGAGCTGCCATATTATGTAAATACAATGGATGGATCGTCGCGAATATGTAGCCGGCGAAACGGTGTCATTTGGTAAACACGTAATACGAGTATCGCACTTTGTGCTTCACTTACTTGAAATGGGTTTTTATGCTTATGTTTACAGGTAGGAAACGAGGCATTGTCTGTGACATCAGAACACATGAACAATTTTCTAAAATACTTTTTAAAGACTGCGGAAATGATTCAATGGCATAATGAAACATCTTTACTAAAAGTTATAACCGTTTTATTGGCGTGGACATAAATATTTATTCCACTTAACTATAACAAAGGTACATATATGCGGGTAATTGTGTGTGCATTTATTGGTTAATCAAATGTTTGAATGGCGGATTCGAACGGAAGCGACATTGTAACCACTAAACTTGTGCGCATCCGTGCGTGCGCATGCATCTGTAGTTTCCCCCCTTTCCCTAAATTACTTGTGAAACATCAAACTCCCAGGATTAAAATTGAGAATTAGTCATTGAACAACAAGACATGATCATTGGAGGAACCAAACTTATTTAGTTCCGGGCATAGGACATTACAAAGCTCGCATTTCTTTTTTAAAAGTAGCAAAATATTTGCCAAATGCATTGATTCGTAAATTGCTTGATTGGTCGTGGCCCAGCAAACAAGCATGGGGGTAGTAGCGGGAGGGGGGAAGTGGTTAGCCCACATCCCACATGCAAGATTGGCGAAGTCGCAACCCGTTCCAGCACGGTACCTGACCTGCCTACCCCGCCTACAAACTTGTTCTCTAATTCACTTGGAAATTTTATCCAGCGCAAACGATATACTTATTATACCGGAATTTCATAATTTCTGAAATCTGTAACTTTGGTATAACTTTAATATGCAGCACTTCGCAAATATGGGTTTTTTGCGTTTTTCAGCCAAACTGTAAGTTTGATCATAAAATAAGTTCGACAAAATTGTAGATCATGCAGTTATGTATCAAAATTGTCTTGATTTTTTTTCTCCTACGAATAACTGTGTCTGAGATATAACGCTTCAAAAATTGAAAATGTTGTCTTCTTAATAGTATACACGTTCCCATACCACCCGTGGGGTGACTACTTGACGCGTTACACGATCCATTGCGATTTTGTTCAATTAAATACTAGTTAATAGCAAGAATTGTTACTATTGGAAATTATGAAAACAAATAAATTGGGGGAAATTATTTATGATTCATTATCAACTAATAGTTCTTAATTCTACCTACTTAGATAAGTTTCGATACGTATGTTTTGTAAAAAAATACTCGTAATAAAAAACGAGTGCAATTAGATTGTCTTCCTCTAACGTCTGTTTATGCTGATAAGCATAAGCAGACGTTGGATATATTAATATTTCATAAACATATATATCAATATTTCATCATTTCCAATAGTAACATTTCTTATTATTAACTAGTATTGAATTGAACAGAATCGCAATACGTTGCGGATTGTTTAGACACTATTAGTTGAATAACGATTATCTATCCCTCAAAGCGGCAGATAAAATTATTCTTCAGGAAGTCCAGTTTTGTCAGATAAAGCCTAACTCATATTGTAAAATTCAATTTATATTATCTGTCCGATAAACCCTATCTGATTGTTTATCTGATGATTGAAAAATCAGCCCTTAAATTTAAAATATGTCAGTCTAATCAGCCGAATCTCTGAATTCTTCCAAATGATAATCATGGGAACTACATTACTTCATTTAAAGTAGTATTTGTTATATATAATAAAGCTACGTATGACAGAGTTCAATCCGAATAAAGAATATTCCATAAGCAATTTTAATATTACGTTTAATTGATCACAAATAGGGGTGGGGTATTGAATGAATTAATGAATGCCAGTGTAACAAATATCATGGTTGACAATGGAGGCTCACGTTTGGATAGCACGGATATAGCACCACTTTGAATTATAATGCGCATTGTTCCTCGCAGTGCGCTGGTTCGGGTGCAATGCACTACGTCGCAATAGTTACTTGTCATAGAAATCGTTGGTTTCTAGTCGATCTAACTGGCCGCAAGGTCACCTCACTGGCTACTCACTGCAGTTTCGTTCAGACAATTATTGAAAATTTATAATAACTGTGAATTGGGACGTGATAATTGATGAACAAATAATATTTTATGCACAAGTAACTTGGCTTCATAGACCATAGCTTATATTAAACCAAAGTTTAATATAAGCTATGGTCTATGAAGCCAAGTTATTTGTGCATAATAAATTAGTAGTTTTTATCGAATTGGATGCGGGATGACGACGCCGTCAGATACAGTACGTATGGAGACAAATTTTTCCCACGATATTTTCCTGCACTTATAATAAATACGTCAAATAAGTATTGGTTTTAATTCGTTTTGTAGTCATATTGAAAAAAATAGAACCCTTACAAAATCATCCGCTCGTTATTCTCGAATCCACGTCTTGATTAAGCTGATGGAAATTATAATAAAACTACGTTTTAACGGTTTTAAGCGCGATAATTTATTTGATGTTTGTTATTCCAACGTTTACAACGTGAACTAAATTTTTAATATTATTAATACTAAGCTGACCACACAGTTACACTTATACAACTACCGATTCCAAATTCCGCGGAAACTTTTGCTATTTCGACAACAAAAAATGAATGAGGTCTTCTCTAGTAGTTAATCACCAAACTTATACAATTTTATTTGATGGCAATCCACAAACTATGAAAGGTTCGGTAGAGGTGAAAAGCGAAAACATTGTAACTAACTAAAAAAGCAATCCATAGAAAATACCCATCTCAAAAACTACTGAAAAGATCTAAGCAATGATCGAACAAACTTCTCTTTTACCACGTCAATTTGTTTAAGCATTTTCAAAAGGGAGAACGTACAATTTTTACGACTTCTAAAGCTAGTCTCTCCACCTATTGACATAAAAGGCAACTATTTTTCAACTCTCCATTGTATTTGCTACCCACCTGTAATTTATTTTGTTGTTTCACGTGTTTACCACATAATTGTGTGCCATATAAATTATATCTTCCTATCAACATTTATATGTCTAGGAGTTCACGAGAAAAATGACTGCGATATACAAAAATATATGGACGGAGAGGACGAAAACGTAGGGGGGCTCCTTTTTTGCCAAAACAGCTACGAACCCAAAAAACGGATTCATATAAAAAAAAACAATCACGCAAACTTGTTCTCGCATTTATAGACTCATACGTCCTTATTGCTGGTAATAGTAGGTTCATAGCGTTATAGAAAGTTCTAGATCATTCGAATCACTATCCTTTGAACGGTTGTTGAACTCACTATCGCGCAGAAATGAGATATATCAGTCGTATTATGCAGAAGGGTTGAAAGGTAAGTCATAATTAAATCTTGTTTACTCTGTTACATAACCAACTGCCATTCCACATAGTTTGTTTTTGTTAAGTTTTATTTAATTTCTGCTTGTATATCAACGGCTAGTAAATCAAATTGCAATGCTTATCCGGTTTTTAAAGTATCACTACAAACCTAACTCAGTTTATATCAGATATAAAGATAAAGACTTTTCATATATATGCATATTTTGCCTGTTTTAAACTAGTATGTAACTTTAAAAAAAATTTTTTAATTCTTTTACGACATTTTATACATAAAATACATAACTCGAAATACTATATGAAATTTACGTTCTCCCGAAAAACTACTTTTTGAAAATGCGATTATGACAAAAAGATATGTACAGGATTGCTTTGCCAAATAATAAAATAATGGACTTTCGTACGTCCTCCCTTTCTGTGTACTTCATCATGTGCGGACTGCCAAGCCAAGCCAAGCAATTTACCTACTTTTTTTGTATTTTTGACTAGGGAATCCTAATATTGGCAGTATTGCGTAATAATAAGTAATAAATATGTAAATGTCGAGTTATTACATAGCGTTTAATAATGTGAAAAAAATCAGGGTTAATCGGACCAGGAGAGGAAAAGGAGATTCCGAAAATCAATTTTTAGAGTTTTTGCCTGCTTTTCTGTTTGTTTGTTAGAGCATCACGTGTAAACTACGGAATAGATTTAAATGAAACTCGTCACAGAGCTAGCTCATATCCCAGGACATAACTTAGGATATTTTTTAGCTCGATAAATGTAGTCGTTTCCGCGCGGGATAGATAACAATACAAGAAAAAGGTGTTGCTGCGATTGCATCCTTTTTCAAAACTATTGAACGTATATGTTTAAAACTCGATACAGCTGGCTTATATCTCGAATCATGGATACTTTATATCCCGATAAATTATATCGTTTTCATAGAATAGAAGGATTACATAAATAGATGGCGCTCCCATCACGTTTTTTCAATTCACAACAAATACCAAGTTGTCATTGAAAACAAGTCATTCATTCTATTACTTATCAAATCAGGCTTCGACTCACCTCTATACGTTTGTTATGTTTTGTACGACAGTTGTTTAGACTGTATGGACTTAATTTCTTTGTTATTGTAGTGAATTGAACGAGAAACAGTAGTTTCATTTAGGTCTGATATTTATATAAAAGGTTTATATATAAATAAACCTGTTTTATGTAAGTGACATAGAGCATGCATTATTTTAGAGTTCTTGTCTGTTTATCCGTTTGTTCAAGGTTCGCGTAAAAACTACTGGGCCGAATTTAATACGGTTTTCATTGATCGACAGCTAAATCTTTGACCTAATATCTGCATCACACTTTTTTCCCAGGAACCCGCGGTATTTTTTTTAAGAATGATATAAAATGTGGCAAGATTAAAGATTTTTCACTAATCGATAGAAAATTTTATGTAATAAAATGTGTAATATTTTTTACCCCGGGAATATCGCGGGAATTTCAAGTCAAGCATGGACCAAGTCGCGGGCATATCCTAGTTGTTAGATAAAAATGTCACTCACCTCCTCTGGCACTTTCTCCGGCTCGCCATTTGTTTTGGGTTCCTCGTCCTTTCGCTTCTTCTCCTGTTTTGGCTTGTCCTTTCTGCTAAAACTGATCGATCTCAGGGAGAATTTCTTCTTTACCTGCCCGTGACATGCATTTAGTTAACAACTACTATTTCACTCACAAACAAGCGATTAATAAATGAGGGAATTCTAATTAACATACAAACTATCACAAAGTATATGTAAACATTTTAGTAATGGATTTGTTTACATTGTATTAAGTAATTAGGTTCAGAACTTTTGATTGTTAAAACTAGTTTTTTAATGCTAATTAGTTTAATTATGTTATCACAAATTATTTGATTGTTTTTTAAATATCGTTCTTAGCACACAGAAGATCATTATTATTTCTATAAAAGTACAGACTATAAAACATTTCTACTACATTTTGTTATGTTACAAGTTGCAACAAATATTATTTAAAATTCATACTAATGTAGAAATATGGAGATCCATTAAATATCCTTATATATTTGGGAAACAGGCATAATAATACATATTTTATGTATGGTAGATATGCCATTGAAATGGGTTTGTATGCATGTTGTTTTGTTCCCTCATTCGTGACTTTGGAAATCCAACAATTATCATCGAAATTGGTCTTTTGTTCGCCTTCTTATTTATTCTTAAGTAATGTTACAATAAGAAGTATCTAACAAAGAGTAATTTATCCTGCAAAGGGCTATGTATATATTCAATATAACGCAGCCAGGTGAATTAACTAATTGCCATGAAATTGGACACATGTAAACATTCGATAAATGGGATAGTCATAGTATAATTATTAACTTCACAAAACAGAGCAACCGTTTAAAACTAATGGAATTAATAATTATTAGTGAATTACTTATTCAATGATAATTATTCATATATCAGAATATCTTTTTTCGAACTAAATCTAGAAGATTACTAGCAGCCAAAAACAAAGAGCTTAAAGGCTGATTAACCCAATAGATCCTATACAATTTAAATTTAAATAGAAGAACATACTACACTTTCGTATTTTAAAATTGCAAAGTTGCATTAATAATTTATTAACTGCTTAAATCTTACGAGAAATACAAACATATTGTATGAAACAGTAACGAGAGAGAAATAATCTATATTATTCAAGGTTAACAAGCCATTATTTGACCTCAATCGAAGTCAGTAATGCAAATAAATAATACGATATTAATAATACGCTATAAATATTACTAAAATTAATTTTAATTTACTTAAACGACAATTTCAGTATTACAAGTGTTAAATGTTACTAGCTTAATTAGCAAATTAATCGTTCTTTAAATTTCCATTAGTAGCAGTAAGTTTGTCAGTTAATAGAAAAAAACATTTATTTCAAATTATTCTAATGATATTTATCTGAAAACGATTACCTTCTCTTTTTTAGGTTTCTTCCCTTCTTCGGGTGTGGGAGCGGTATCACCGTTGTCGGCTTTTTGTTCAGGCTCCCCGTTGGCCACTGGTTCCCTGTCCTTCTCTTCCTCGGATGCTTTCGCTTCCTTTTCTGTGGTGGCATCTTTTTCATTCTCAGGAGTTCCACTATCTAACTCCTTTTCGTTTTCCTTTCAAACCAAAAACATTAATTTAATAAATATCCACGACAAGTCATGCTCGTAAAGTCGTTGGAGTATTGACATACAACATGTAGCATTAACGCAGCTTGTTATCACCGCTTTATGTCAAAGAAAACTGTGAGAACACTACAAATCGATATTATTTATATGTGAAACATGACAACCCGCCTTAGACAGGTATAGCGAATATTTCAGACCATAACCGACTAACCTCTGAACTCGGGCCTCATTCAGACAAAAGAGCAGCATAAGTTTCACGCTTGTCCAAGGTGGATCGAGACATAGACAAACTCATCGAGTTGCAAATTATTGTCGTGTTAATTTTCTTCACTGTTTCAGTGTCTGAGGAGTCTAAAAGTCAAAGTTACAGGATGTGAGCGGCTGACTTGACAGTATACAGATACTGCACTTGTGTGCTCGCTTCTTACGTCAATTATGGCAAGAATACAATTTCCTGCGGCCGGGCAGCCTGCCCTAAGAGGCGACAAAACAACGCATGGCTAGGTGGTAGACAGAATATTTGCCCGTCTGGATGGCTACCACCCTTAATTTAGGGTATGCCGTTATAACAACCTTCAATTGTGTTCCGGCATTAGTGGCAAGGTAGGTCTCCCTATAGAGAGTGGCATCGAATTGGTAGCACCTTTGGTGTTACTAATGTCCATAGCCGATGGTAACTGCTTTTCATTGGGTGGGCTGTCTGCTGAACTCACGCAATAAAAAAAATCGTAACAACTTCCTCCTAAAATGAAGATTTTTTTTAATGTATATTAATTTGCCTCTGTAAGGATCTTACCTATAATATCCGTTATTGGCTTAGATCCTTTATCACTTGAAAGAAAGTAATGAAATGGATTATTTATTGGGTATTTCCCTTATTTAAATACAGTTTAAGGAGTTTCTCCTAATTATAAAGTGCACGAGAAACATTCATATATATCTAAAGTGTTCAGTATTGATTAGATATACACAACAAAAAATAAATGTTTATCGATTGATCGATTTTAGTAATTGTTTACTAAGGCGAATTTGACAAAAGCCTACTAATGACAAATGAATTATAAGTTCCAATTGATTTGAAATTGATGAGTAAAAATAAATAAGATAAATAACAAAAAACACTGGTTTAAAATTTTTTGAACTGTTTGTTTTTAAAAACTTAATAAAAAACTGGGTTCTTTTCCAACCCTAATGTATATTAAGCCAAAAACCGCACGCGGCCATATGTACTGTGCTAGATTTCTATCTGCGTTATTAAAATTAAAATCTGAATCCTAATCACTGAACTATCGCGTCCGCAAACTTTTTAATACAAATACATAGTAATTTAAAACTTTCTTGTCTAAAATACGGAATCTCTAGACACAATACGTGAACTTTACGAAACGTTCAGGCTTTGAATCCATTTATTCTTAAGTTTATGAATAAGGAAAAACAAACGTCTAAACAAAGTACTGAATGACATTTATAGCTTAATATTGCTTCCCTGTAAAATTATTAACAAGCGTTCCACTCAGATATGATATGCTCTGAGGAAGACCAGTATTCCAGCTTTCTACGCTCCTTCGAATTATAATGAAATCGACAAAATAAAAACCCAATTCATACTACGACAATGGAAATTTTACCTAAAATTGAATATTTGCTTTTGTGTCTTTGGAAGTCAATTTATTCACTAAATAAAAGCTTTACAGACGTTAGAAAGTGTTTTTTGAAGTTAGATAAGTACCCGAAGTAACGGCCTATAACTAAAAAGTAAAGTCAGTTTCGGTTGAACACTTGTTTTTGTCGGTATGTACAACAATGCTTTGTTACGCTGTCTGTCAGCACCTAAAATGCACGGAGTGAAATTCCAGCTATACAAATACAAAATATCTACGACGGGCCCTGAATGAACCTATAACTCGAATGCCAAAAGCAATTGTGGTTATGGTGTAATTTCATGATGCATACATGAAACTAGTACTAATTTCATGTTGTAGAAGATTTTCGTATTCACAAAACGATAAAACCTCTTCCTTCCAACTTCATCTATACAATAGCTGAGAAATTTCACTGACAAATGGACAGGGAGATATTTAGTAGGATGATCCTAGAAATAAATTGTTTACATGTATTGCAACAAAAGATTTAACATTTGATTTTACAATAAAAACATCCAAGTGCTCGGATGATGACTATTTATTTAACGTTTCGCAGATATTTTAAAGGAAAGTCAGTTAAAATGCGCCTGAAATAAACGCGCATGTATAAAAGAGATTAATGAATGCAGACGAAGCATGTTGGTCTGGAGCGTGTCTTTATCGTGAATGTGGAATAGCCACAAACGTGGATGACTATTGATTACCGATTTTTCATGTATGTGAGCATCCCCGTTGAGCTGTGGCTTGAGCGCGTCCGCGTCCGCGAGCTGTTCGACGCGGCCCTCGCCGCCCGCGCCCGCCGCCGCTACCTCGCCCGCGCTCTCGGCCTCCTTGCCGCTTATGTCGACCGAGCGTTTGCTCTGCTTAGCACCCATGCTTACACCTCACCTGTTGGCATTATAAATATCATAATGGCTATAAATTTTTACTGATTAAGAAATAATTCAAATATTCCATTTTGGGATAGTGGAACACTCATAAAATCGTCACGTCTGACCATTTTTAGTTTAAATACTATCATGGTATTTATTCTATATGCCACTTTTTGATGATGTAGTGACATCGTATCAATACTTAAGAATTAGGGATCGGCTACTATAAAAAAAAACGTGAAATATTGTTTAAAAAAACCCTAAAAATAATGAATATATTTTATAACTTTTTTTATTTAAAACAATTGATGGTGATACGACTTTTGATTTTAAGGTTGTATAACGTGTGTCCACCACCTCTAGCTTTTGAACTATGAAGTGGAAAATTCTCAACTATAAAAATTCAGTGATAAGCAGAATTCGAAAATTCTTTCAACAACAATTTATTTCAATAAGATCCGTTGATTAGATTATGCTATAAGGGGTATTTTTGCCATTTTTAGAGTTTCGTAAGTAAATTACAAAGTTGAAATTGTTAAAAACAATTTTTTTTGAAAATTTTGTTGAAAATATTTAAACTTTACATTCATATAATTTTTTTCATATTTTTTTATTTTATATTGACTTTAACAAAAAAGTAATTAAGAATCATCATTACGGGTTTTCAAGTGATGACTAACGGTACTACACGCCAATACCTTTAGATAGTATAAAATAGTCTCTTTCCGCGTCTGCCCTTCTAATTATATATATTCGCTAACTCCTAAACCACGCCACGGATTTTTCAACAACAGAACATTATCAAGGAAGGTTTATATATAATAGCTTTTATCGTGGTTTCACTTGCGATAAGTTTTTTGGTAAATAGAGCTACTTAATACGGGCACTAAAACATTTTTTTTACCCCTAGTTACATGAATGATGGCCACCTCAAATATATATTTTTATATATATTTTTACAAATACATTACATTTATTTGTAGCGTTATAAACACTTTCTCTAAAATTTTATTCAAGTAGACTCAGTAATTTTTGAAAATAATGTTTGCAACGTACACAAATCGTTTTTGGCCAAACGATTATGGAAACCAAAAACCTGGATATTGTCACAAAAAAAACTGCTTCCAAAGCATGTAATCGCTCGATTTATTTAATATTTAAAGGAAGGGGGTATAAAGTTTATTTTGGCAACATCCATAATAATAGTTCGCAAGCTTTTCGAAGCTTAAAACAGTTAACTTTATATAATGCCATCCTCACATACATTCAATTGCATCCAGATCCCCCAGTCTGTTTTATTATTTAAGTCGACGGTATTTAGTATGAAAATCGGCACTGACATCTGATAGTGGTGTCATGTCATTCTAGAAATGTTTCAGATTCCAAAAGGTCTTACCATTGATTAATATTTATAGCTCAAAAAATGTTAACCATACCAAAGCAAAGCAACAACTTAAACGAGCTTACATGCAATCAATTTTACGCATAAATTATTTATTTATGGACATGAATAGTAATTTATACCGAACACAAGTTCATTTCTGGGAAATTCTCGAATGTAGTTTAAAGCAGACCTTAAATGATTATTATTGGCTAAAGTTACGTACCTAGTTTTCTATCTATCTAATAGCATGCTGATGGCCGGTAACTTAAATTAATTCAACTTCACTTGAATTAAATAATTAGCTACTAAAAATTTGCTATGGGAACCTTATTTGTAAAGTGCAAAGAAATTAGTTCAGCATGGCAGATCTGATTTTCGAGCCGCCATGGTCAAAAAACTATCATAATATAAATAATGGCAAGATACAAGCGAACCTTTTTTTTCACCTTGGGCATTAAACTTGTTTATTCGGTAAAAACTAAAGCTATGGATTTTCTTGACAAGGTGATTTTACTTATTGGTGGCAAATAATTCACACGGGTGAAAATTTAGATCACAATATATCCAAAAAAATATTGTTTAATCTAATAATTGTAGGTACTGACGGATAAATCTCCAGAAGATTTCATGTTGGCAACGCCTTTGGCGTTGTAAAACGTCTGCGCTGTCTGCCTGTTTTAAGGCTATGAAAAAAGTGTTTTTAATCAAACAAAGCATGCTTTGGAATCATAAGGTTGATGGATGCAAATAAAAAAAAATGTTTACATCTACAGGCAATGGACATTCACTGTAAATTTAAAAAATATCAATGATTGTCAAGGGAACAATTATGTTAATTATCTATCTATATTATTACAAAATTTTAAAAGTGTAGTCTTTAGTTTTTTAATTTTTTTGTTTTTGTTTGTCCGGGATTCACATAAAAACTACTGGGCAAATGTTACAAATTTCCGGGCTTAAAATCTGTGGTACTTTATATCCCGGGAACCCCGCGGGGTTTTTCCCCCGAGATTTCAAATTGTTAGGAATCGTATAAATTAGCTTATTCCGTCCAACGTTGACGAAGTCGCTGGAGAATCCTAGTAGTATAAAATTTTATTTTTGACATGAAACACTTTTTCAAACGATGTTATTTGCATAAATTCGAGATCATATCTCATCCAAATTTTTCATTTGAGACATATCGCACACGTAAAATTTGATCTGCAAAAATTATACCATTTCAGAGAACAAACATTTTATCACGAAATGTGCACACATGCACTTTTCTTTCATCGACTAGGAGCGAACCCGCGTGGAAACTGCTAGTAGTTATAATGTAATAACCTATTCTTCAATGAATCTATTCGCTTATATCCGTAACCAAGCTGTTTTTCAATAAAAATACGTGACTGTACTTAATGACATCACTAAAATGTGTGTAATAAGACTTCTCCTTCTGCCTACTAATATAAGTTACTATAAAAACCAAGACGTTATCGGAAGTGAGCTATGTTCGTATCCAGAATTTTGATTGGGTTGAGTTTAACTTAGTGCATTAACATCAACGACACACAGACATTACATTTATATTTGTACTAATGAAACTACAGATAAACAAATACACAATTACTTTTGGCATTTCCCACCAATATGCCAACAGCGGCATCCAATGTACAATATTATATATTCCGAATGAAACTAATAATATAAAACATATACAAAGAAACAAAACAATCATACAAAAACAAAGAAAAGTTTGAAAAACAAAAAAATACAATAAGTACCTAATATTTAAACGCCAGTGCGAGGAAATGCGTACATTCAAGTCTAGGTATCCAATAAATGACGGATATTCTGGATAAACGACACAATATTTAATACATAATTAGTGCTGTTCACATTGGAATTCGTACAAATATATAATAGAACTCCCATGTTTGCGGTCGCTAAAGTAACATACCTCTTTACACTATAACCAGATGAATCACAACTCATAACCACATGAATAACATCGTCATCAAAACAATACTCATGACAATTCTGGGAAAATTTTGAACTTTGTTATATTTTTAAATAAGTAAAATAATGACATACTCACTTATTTAAACCGGAATTATAAACTGTTATAGTATAAATAAAATTACAATAATATGCCGAGTGCACGTAACCACCACGGGGCGTTAAGAATGAAACTGAGAGTACAACAGAATTTACTGTTAATTGTTCACATGGGCTATTAGCAGTGGACCGAATTCCTGGCGCATCGTCGCATTTATCGTTTATTATCCACTCGTTACACTCAATATAAACATAAATAGCACTGACATTAGTCACGCAGGACCAAGCCCTTATCTGCTTTATAAGTAAACATTTACTCCAGACAAAAATATCACAGCTAGCAAAGGAAGCCATTTAATAAAGGAAACAAAGCAAATAAAGTTTCTGTTGATAAAAACCTAAATTATGCACATCTAATAAATAGATAGTAATAATATGCACCATGGCAGCCATTAACACGGAGAAATTATTTGAACGATTAATAAGTTCATGAGAATTAGAATGCGAAGGGTACGTATGTACATACTTCATAACCTAGGAAAAAAACATGTGAAAATTAAGAAAATAAACGTTATGGTCTATTTAGTAATGAGTCATTTTAAACTTACCATTTTTTGTCATTCCTTATGTTATTAAGTATAAGTAAGTCTAGATTAATAATGATAAAGTTGATATTTAAAGGATTTTTATCTGGTAATAAATACCATTATTCAAGTTTTATCGGAATTATTCTGAGTCAAATCGTAGATCTTTAACTGACATCAAACAAGGGAGTTATTGTGGCAGCTTAAATGTCACATCTCGCTGAATAATTAACAATTTCACACAAACGCAATTCTTGCTTATTAACATTCAATATCCTACCAAAAGTATCTTTCTAGTTTTCACCAAAATGAGCAACCTAGAATTAAAGGCGAAATACAAGATATCACCGATCTAAACATAGATCTGTTAAAACAATCGGACAAAAATCCTTGCCATCTAATCGTTATCGAGCACCAGACGTGACGGCTTAATATTACCCAAATAGATTCATTTTTGAATCTTAGAACACCTAAAATACATAATTTTGTAGCTATTTGTTACACACATGAGACTATACATTCGATTTCCTTTTTTTTACCTGGGAAGGTAAAAAATAGAAATTATATGACATCAGACCTTTGAATTATATGTAATACGTACAAGTACATATACCTCAGGTTAGGTTAAAGATAAACAAACGCTTTTAGTTCGAATCAAGTTAGGTAGCTGTTGAAATAAATTCAAATTGGTTTTCACTTCACATATTTATAACCTGTGCCACTAATTTTAGTCAAAATATGGGATAGTATTATTTGCATATTTTTAACTGGAAACGCTAGTTTCTCTACAAAAATCAGAAGTATCCAAGATCCCAGGATTAAAATAATTAATAATATTTTAGTAATTTCAACACAACTCTATACTAATATCGCTACAAACAGATTTTTGTTAATTTGCTAAACCCCAACCCCCAATTACTTTAAAGTCGAACGCAGTTTTATTTAGTTTGTAATGTACGTGTGTTCTTTGTAACGGTCCTAACAGTTTTTGGTTTGAGAAATAAAGTAGGTACTTGGTATTAACACAGAAACAGGTTTCTGCTGTGTCTCTAACCTACATGCGCAATTCCTTGACAATGTGAAGAAGTAATTTTGTAAAAATAATAGACAAGCAAACACACAAATTGTATAACCCCTAGGTATGTAAGTTACGCTTGTGTTACGGAACTTACGGGTTTTATACAAGTAAAACGGACGACGGACAACTAGAGCCGGATCTCAGGCCACAATAAATAACTGAAGGGTGTGTAAGAAATATACCATGCTAGGAATATAACCCGGGACCTCTCGGTTCCAGTGAGCTAAGTGAGCAAAGACTTAGACCATTCAAACGCAGACCCCGTCGAAGATATTATTTCTTTACCTCTGTACCGAACCGAAACGGGAGATCAACAAAGAATACTTTTAACTAGAATATCCTATTATAAATAAAAGATACTACACCGAAGTCTGTACGGATTCAGTAAGATTAAAAAGTTCTCTACATATACGTATAGATAGACATATTGTGACGAATTAAGTCTAAAATGCTCCCAGCCTTTTTATTATTAGAGGCATGGGGATCAACACGCCATAAGGGGTCATCCACAAGCTAAGTGACACGAATTTCATGATTTTTTGACCCCTCCCTCATCCTTGTCACAGCTGGTCACATTCGTAAAACTCAGCCCTTCCTAGTGTGACATCACATATTTGCAATTTTACAGCAAATAGTTATTAAGTTAAACAGTTCCGTAGTTAGTTTTATGCTCATAAGCTCAACGCTATCTTGGCAATATTTGGAAGTTTTTCGTGAATAGTTCAATGTAGTGTTTTAAAACTGAAATATATTATATATATGAAGTACGTAAAAAAAAAAAAAAAAAAAAAAAAAAAAAAAAAAAAAAAAAAAAAAAAAAAAAAAAAAAAAAAAAAAAATAAAATATATATATATTTGAAGTGGACCTCACGAATTGAAAATCCCTTGCTGACCTAGTAGCTAAGGGCCCCCATCGTTCCGGATCCTAACTCAGGGAGGGAAGTAATGCGCGTACCTGCCTCTCCGGGTGCCGGCTGAAGGCCGGCGACCTCGAGAAGAGACCGTAGCACGCGCCCTAGGACTTCGCTCCCTATCCCTCTCTGCGGCCTCTTTCAGAGACATAACTGCCTCACAAAAAGAAACCGCAGTATCCCAGCGGTCGTCGCTCTGCAACATGGCCGTTACCAAATCGCCGAGCGATGCGACGGCTCCTAACTTTGTCTCGAGCTCGAAACGCTGCGGCGCCCAGGCAGCGCACTCGACAAGCGTATGAAACGCCGTATCGGGCGCGCCACACTGTCGGCAATCCGGAGAAGGCAAGCAGCCCACAATGCGAAACAGATACTGGTCGAAGCAACCGTGTCCGGTCAGTATCTGCGTCGTCCTGAAGGTGAGGGTGCCGCTAGTGCGGTTAACCCATTCCTCCAGTTGTGGCCTGATTCTACGTAACCGCCTTTCGGTCAGACCGTCGACAGAAGCTCCCTCCGTCCTATTCGACTGACAGGTCGTCCTCTACGAATTAGAACCTTCTCACCTCGTCAGACGTCGTCGAATAACCCATCTCCCCCTCCCTCCCTTAACATGTGACGTAATTTATGGATAGCTCCTAAGCTATTCAAATAAAGGTGGAGAGAGATGCTAAGTTTGAAAGTAAGCTACAAAAGGCTGCCTAGGTCCCGTAGTCACCAAGTCAGGATCTGATGAGTGATAGTGAAGCGGTGTACATAGACTAGGAAGACAAATTAAATGTTAACCTACATGTATGACTTTCAAAAAGTGTTCTCCAGTGGAACTAATAAACACTTTTGAATTTGAATACCCAGGGAATTCCAGAGAAACACTCGAAAATTGTTAACCGACTTCTTTGTTACACGATATCTTCGTCAATTGTGGACGGATTAAAAAAAATATATTCGAAAGAGTGTCGTGGTGGTCCCAGTGTCACCCAGTCAGAATCTGACCAGTAAACCTCAGGGAAATTGAGAGCAACTTCTATTAAAGAGCGTCTACATCGAAGAGTGAGATGGCAAACTAATACGCGTGCCGGTAGTACAACTTTCACAGGCGGTTAATATATTATTTCTATTTTTTTTTAACAAAAACCATACATACTTCTACCTAAAAGGCAAAAAATAAATATTTTACTAACTTCTTTCAACAACATCTTGCAATCGCTGCATAGGTTAATTTTACTTGGCACCGACTTAAAGATGTTGTAGAAACATAATACCTATTTCGTTTTGCTTTTTAGTACTAACTTGGTGTTGTTTGTTAAAAAAAAATTTGCTAATTGATGCGAAATAAAGACAAATAAAAGAACAAAATTAAAAAGAAAATTAAATCACCGATATTTACGGTTTATGGTTAATGGTCCATCATCTCTAAGTGTGACTTATTGTCCTGCTGGGGTTGCTGTTGTCCGTAACTATTACAAGAGGTCAGATAAAATTAAATAATGATACGAATTATTTACTATCTCGTCATTGTTCTAACCGCGTTGATCGCTCGTTGCCTGCGCAGCATATGAAGTTATTTTAAATTGTTAAATTGGTTCACGCCAAGGGGTATTGACCTGGTTTATACCACAGCATCATCCGCATCCCCACATCAAGTGTGAGCGAAGGCGCTCATCCTGGTTACATTATACTAGCGCCGGTAGCACAATTGAGCCACTTTAAATGGATTGCTCCCTTTTGTACATGTATATACATAACTTTTATTTATCTACGACCTTGACTTAAGAAGTTTGAAGGTCAACAGCCTAACAATTACCAACCAAACTTGCCGGTTTTTATAACGAAACAAAATACGCTAAGACAGACAGTGCCGTTCAAATAACAATGTTTTGTGTTCTTTCTTTAAGCATTTAACAATTGAATTTTTTTTAGGCAGAGTTCTCCAGCCTCGACCGCATCATTGTCTAACATCAAGCGTGCTCGTGATAAAACGCGAAACTATAATTATGTATATTAAAAATAGAGTGGAAAACGTGGAAACGGTCCTTCGTAAACCTAATACATTGAGAAAATCGATAACATTTGCCAGCTGCGGATTTAAACCGCAGGATATCTTGCATCATTCTTATTAACATACTAGAATATGCGCGCGACTTCTTCCACGCTTGGCTTGAAATTGCCAGAACACAAAGTATCACATTTTAAAAATAATGTATACTATCATTTTAGTGGAAACTGTGTCGGAAAATTTGCAATCGATTAGTGAAAAAAAGTGTGTGTGTGCTTATGTACACGCGTTAGAAGTTATACTTCTTTGGCGTAACAAGAAATCTTTCCAAAAATTTAATCTTTCGCATTATTCTGTTTGTAAAAAAAACGACACTAACAATAGAAAAACTAAAATGTTGACTATAACTAACTTCAGGGTGTCGGTTTTTCGTGACGGTGTGCGTGCGCATCGTAAATTTTTTTTCACAACAAACAGACAAGAAATATAAAAAAAATGCATCGTGTTCTCTCCATCGTTTATAGTCTATTCCAGTTGTTTTTTTTAATGGCTTCAATTTACACGGTATATTTAGAATTTTATAATATTATAGTTAGATGAGAAAACAATAACGTGTAATTTTATAACGTACATATTCCGGCCATAAATCCTTTTACAAATCAAAAATGCATTTTTCGAAAAGTAATGTAATCTTAATAAATCTTATACAGAAAAAAATTCTCTTCGAAATGGCCACCTTTGCATTTGAAACAGGTTTTTAGTCTGTATAGTTATGTATTTGCATAGTTTCCACAGGAAATTTAGCCACTGCTTGCTCCAGAGATTTCTAAGAGACTCGATGTCGACGTATCGCTAGAGCAGCATGTCCCCTAAAACTGACTATAATTTGTAGTCCAAGGTGTTCAAATCTAGGCTAGACAAGGGGTAGTCTTCAGCTCTTACAAAGTCCGAACATTAGTTTCGAGCCGGGCTTGGGTAGTTTGTGCCTTATAACGAGGTCCAGCCCTGCTGGAAATACATGGTACATTTTTAAGATGTATTGCTGAGCGGTTTCACAAACCGATTCAAAACGGTTATTTACCACTACGAGCGTACTTTTTTTTATTTTGTCAGTTGTAGTGCTCTTCATTGGTGATTTTTTTTTCATCAGTTAAGACGATAGTTTTATGACTTTCACGTGCGTATCGGGACAGCAGACATTTTGGTCGATCCACTCTCATTAGCTGTAAGAATTGATCGAAGGCCTGTCCTGTATATCGACGACGATAATAGCCAACCTTCAGGTCTTGTTTTATTATACTCGATAGTCTTAACGAGAATCTTCATTTCTGCCTTTA
This sequence comes from Dendrolimus punctatus, assembly GCA_012273795.1. Lineage (NCBI taxonomy): Eukaryota > Metazoa > Arthropoda > Insecta > Lepidoptera > Lasiocampidae > Dendrolimus > Dendrolimus punctatus. The sequence goes on from CM022538.1 coordinate 9,472,957, forward strand.
AGATATTTTTTTTTGATAGGGTTTCGGCGAATGCTCTCAACATGTTAATGTTGTTAAAGAGAAGAGAGAATAAGAGTCTTTGTAGTTCTAATAACACGTAGCCGCCCGATCTTCTATGGTCTTCGACAGAGGAAGTGTTGATATATCTGTCGATAGTATGATATGTTAACATACGTCTGAATATTTGAATATCAGCGAAGGCTCCATACCCACTTTGTGCAAAGCAATCATTTCAATCCTATTTTCTTTAACATGCCATTCCATATTGTAATATGACAATAAACACAAAAAAGTGAAATGGCGGGAATTCTAAAAAGACTTAAAAACAGTAAACACGTTCCAAATTCAAAATAAAGATTACTGCTGTTATAATATTTTTTAAGAATAATATAACAGTATTTATGGTCAGACTAGCTGTGTGATATACCCAATTAATGCAAAATCCTTCTCTGCTTACATACATTTCAATATTTTAACGCAAACTGCTACATCTTATCGGCTACATATAGCTGTTGTTAATTGTTGATTGGAAAAGTTGCACGATAAATATTGGAATCAGGCAATGAAGCAAAGAAAGAAGCACACATTTGGCGTGAAATTAAGTCTCTACATGACGTTTAGTCTGCGTCGAAATGTATGACGTCTCCAGAAGCTGCTGCAAAAGGTTGCTCTATAGTCTATATCTTAGTTTATATGAAAAAATGTCTAGTGTGAATGAGTATCTGTTGATGACTAAGGATGATTATAAACTATATTAATACTAGTATACAAGACGTACGACCACGACGAGAACCCGCATTGGTTGTACATGTCACGTGCGTGTTCACAAATCACACGTGGTTTATGGTATACAGTTTTCTTTTATAATCCACCTTCATGTGGACCTTAATCCAAAAAATAAAAGAATTAAGTTCAATTGTTGTTGAGGTAGGCCGTCTGCTTGTTTGCTTGCCTATTCACGTAATAAAAAATAGTGAGTTACTTTTAAATTATGTAATTTTTTTCGTGAAGTATTTCGGGAGTGCAACGGTGTACCTTTTGTATTTAAGCCCGCAGTACCTACTAATAATGTCGCAGATATATGTTTTTGCAAAATTGCACAGCTATGCTTCAATCCTTACAAATGCCCCTATTGGAGAGGTTTTATTGATAAACTATACATACATGTTTTAAGCGTAGTTTCTTTTTATTATCTTCATTTACTACTGAAAATAATATTACTAATATGCAGCGGCAAAATTAATAGTGCACTTACCACAATAAAGTCCAAATATTCGACGTTCGTGTTAAGATCAGGTAAAAATATATTAAGCCATTGTGCAAGTGCGTATGAAGATGTTAAAGAAATCAGATGAACCAAAAGCATTAGTCAGGGTCGTGACAAGTGGAAATTATTCTGATTGCCGCTATTGGGCACCGGTGTGATTATATACTACGACATCTGAGACATGACCGTGTTTCACAGAGAGCACGAAGTACGTGGAAAACAAATATCTGAAGGTGCAGCCTCCACAATCTTCTAGAAAAGGTGCAACATCCGAGCGTTAAATCCCGGTTGCTTTCGCGTCGACGCCTAAGTCCGGTCTCCTACTTATTTTCCGTACTTCGGCACCCCTTGTATTGAGACCATTGGTATGCATGTCATCATACATGTCAAGCTAGCATTTTGGACCTGGAGGAGCCGGCATGTCTAATAATTTGTTCCTGAAGTAACTAATCGGTTTCCATAAAACGTGGCCGTTCCAGCATAAACGACTCTCTTACAGTTTGTCTGCTATGTGACAAATAAAACTGCCACGGATGCGGGGACATTTAATACAATAAAAGTAAAGTTATTCACACATACAGCTCCGAGTTAAATCACAAGTGAAATCAAAATGGTAATAGGTTTCGAGATAAGAATTTCTACGCATACCCGCCACCCGTGTAACTAACTACACACGAGTGGCGGGTATGATGTATAAAATAGTCTTTTTGTTCTCGGTAGTACATATAAGTATCGTAGAAATATATACTTGTTTTTATACTTCTATAAAAACGGGCAGAGCAGATAGTACTGTAAAACTTCGTTAGGCAAAAATGCTGGTACATTGGAAGGCCCGTTTCTAAATTAGAAAGTATATACCTATTTCATGAATTGATTTATAACATCATTCAACGGTATCTATTAATATCACATTTTATTAATTGTAAAACAAACGCAAATTAAACATTCAGCCTATAACAATATAAACCTCTATTGTATCCTTAAACAAAATGGGTAGGAACACATCGATGAATCATCGTTCCCTTGTTATTCACAAAGGATGGTTTTCCCGGAAATATAGTAAATTAACAATTAATTATAAGCACGGGATTTATTCACAGGCATTTGTTCAGATAACATTCATTGATTTAAATCCCTATAAAATTAAATGTGTTATCGGAAATTCAAACAATACATTTTAAACGTTGACCAAAATTCTAAATACCAAAATGACTACTATTGTTTATAGATAGAAGTATTTATACAAATATAAACATAAGTAGAGAACTTTAATCTATTTTACAAAAAGTATGTAAGTACACTTGGTGACGGCTGGCAATAATTTGTAAGACGAAATTTAACGATGGATATTGATATTGCAGCCGGCATTTTACCGACAATGATGATTGCAATAAACATTTAAAAATTTATAACAAAAACTAATATTATTTTAGGTCATACCTTTTTCTTTTCAATTCCGAAACCAATAAAGAGTTTACACTGTTAATATCAATATTAATCACTTTCAGCACACACAGCTCAGCACAATATGGCGGAACGCCAAGATCCCCACCTCAAAAAATTCAAAATTCAGATGCTTGGTTCACGAAGACTTGCGAGGCGAAAGTTCACAGTCCGTGAGGGATGCAAGATGCGCAACAGATAAATGCATCTCTTTTTAAAAGTAAACAATAGACAATTTGATTCCAGCTTTCTGTCCTGTGATTGGATGTATTGTGGCGACGCGGCAGGGTGGCCACTACTGAAATTTCACTATACATACTACCAACCTAAAATAGTGCCAACAAGAAGTTCCATAGATACGACGCCGCAATCAACGTAGCTCGTATAAAATGTTACCAGGATAATTTTCAACTTTCCGTACAGACATCGACAAATATAATATAACAGAAAGAAAGAGAAGTAAAATAAAAATTTCCTGCAATCGGTTGGCGTATTGTAAGAGGCAATAAAGCAACCCACAGCCAGGTAGGGTATTGGCTGGTATGGATGTCTACCCTGCCTAGTTTAGAGTACGCCTCTATAACAACCTTGAATTGTGTTCCGGCATTAGTGATCCGATTCAGTATCCTTTTAGAGAGCGGCTGTAGTGTGACAAATATCCATGTTAGAGTTTGTATATCCAGACTCTTTATAGTTAAGCTATTGAACCTACTTAGATAAAAGTAATATGCTTTGACATCTTTAGAATAAACCAAAACTGAAGGTGTCACTTCTTTAAAAATTGTATTCCATGTAAAACATCTAATCTACAAATAAAACTCATATTATAAATCTATACCTCTATTAGTTTTACTTTAATAATCCATAGGTAATGTTAACCGCTTTCTATCAGGTGGACCGTCTGCCTGTCTGCTGAACTCATAACAAAACAAAATAAGACAAATTATAATATTGATACTGATATTTTTTGCAGTCCTGTTGTAAAACTTTACCTTTATAGTTTGGTACCGTTACCGTTAGTACCGTTATTACTATTTATTGTAAAAATAATTACGGTCCTATATATATATATATATGTATTAAGTTAAAGTTAGTTTGAAGGATTCTTTATTGTAGTTGAAAAGCCTTCAAACTGAATCTATCTTGATATGAATAAGACCGTGACAGTCTCACATCAATATTTTGGTATAGAGCCACTCATCCAGTTCAAGTTAAATTGGCATGACAGTTAACTTGCAATTGCCTTAATCTTGCTTCACATTTTAACGGTAATCCCATACTATCCCGCAGCTCTTCTATATTTAAGACTATTTAAAGCTTTCGCAATTACATTTATACCTTTCCTACTGCCATTGTCCTTTTTTCCTTCCCTTTCGTCAATGATACTGTTCAAATATGGCATGCCTTTTTCATATATTCCTTCAAAATATTATTTGCAACGGTACAATATGCATTCTTCTTCTTTTCAAAGCATCCATCCCTTGCCCGGATTACATGAATATTTAATTTATTTAATCAATTCATGGATTATCTCTACGACTGGTCACCCTAATAGCATACAATAATCTTTAAATCGGCATATATATAGTATTTTCTAAAATTTTCGCGGTATAAGTTTGAAGAGTTTGAACAGTTTTAAGAACGGTGTAAATTGCACTTTTATTGTGATCTTTCGGCCACTTTTCAGTGGCCGTGATCATGGTAGACAAAGATATCAAACTCAGTCTCCAGATTGAATTTACAAAAATTTCCATTTAAATAATTATGATCTCATGAAAAAATAGCCAAGTGCGTGTCGGACCACGCATATTAATAATTTTTTAGGGTTGATAAAGGGTATAAAAAAATCACACCAGGAGCCCTCGTGGCGTTTTCTACTTTTACTGTGGGATCGTTTTGTTATCAAAGAAAAATAATTCACCCAAATTTTCAGTTTTTTTTCTTAAGTATTTCTGACTTATATTGAAAACCTATTTTTCCATTTTTTTTAAGTGATACTCCTTTATAGACGGGGGGTCTTACGATTTTTCGGCTCACGAAAAAGTGTCACAGTCACGTGGTCTGGGTGGTTAGTACTTACATTTTTGAACTCGTGATATCTTTCGAATGGAATGTCCGAATTGAATAATTCAAAAAGTTATTTAAAGGTATTGAAGCAGTCTTCAATATGAAGTAATTTATTTTGATAAGGATTAATACCAAGAGCCTTTTCTGGCGGCGGAATTTTAATTAAATTTTTAAATTAAAAGTACACTTATTGTGGCATAACTGTAATAGTTAGACATATATTGTCGCGACACTTTTTGTAGATAATGATGTGTTCTGCAAAGTCGTAGTACATTATTTCATTCTATCATCAATAGTTTTCGCAGTGCACGCGATTTTAGGTATTTTTTAAACCTTGCCTTACATTATTGGAGTTTTAGTAAGGATCCCTAATTTTTTTTTTTAAATATAATGTAGCATCGGTCACCCGGGGATAGTGTAGCTTGCCAACAGTCCGTTCGGTAATCGATGGGCTCTTCCCGGATCCGGGGAACTTCACTCCCCCCAGTATGGGTCCCCCCATTCCCGACACCCCCACGGACGAGGAGCCTCACTCCATCTCCGAGGGGGAACTTGACGTTGCCCTGGACCGGCTCCGGGGCAGGAAGACGGCTCCGGGACCCGACGGGGTCCCAGGTCGACTCCTCTTCCTGGCTGCAAAACATCTACGCAGCCAGCTGCGGGACCTCTTCGAAGCCTGTATTCGCGCAGGTAGGTTCCCGTCGCAATGGAAAGAGGGGCGTTTGTGCCTTCTTCCCAAGGGAGGTCGACGATCCGTCCGCCTACAGGCCCATAGTGCTGCTGAACGAGGTCGCCAAGGTCTTCGAGAAGATCTTGGCGGAGCGGCTCGTGAAGCATCTAGACACTGTGGAGCCGGGGCTATCAGATACGCAGTTCGGGTTTCGGAGGAGGCGCTCCACGATGGACGCCTTCGAGACGCTGCGAACGGTGACGGACGAAGCCATCCAAGCGAAGGACGTCGTTCTTGCAGTATCGCTAGACATAGCGAACGCCTTTAACAGCCTCCCTCATGAGACGATCAGGGAGGGGCTCCGTGCACACGGAGTCCCCCCGTACCTCACGAGGCTGTTAGGCGAGTATCTGCGAGATCGACACGTCCTTTGGGAGGGCGGTGAGTCTGTCAATCACGAGTTAGGTCGGCGACGTGTCGCGTGCGGCGTTCCACAGGGGTCGGTCCTCGGGCCGATCCTTTGGAACGTAGGCTATGACTGGATCCTTCGGGTGACGATCCGGCCCGGGGTAGGGCTGATCTGCTTTGCGGACGACACCCTACTCACGGCACGCGCCGCGTCATTCGCGGAGTCCGTGGACGTCGCCAACGACGGGTTGGCGATAGTCGTAGATCGAATAGCTAGGCTGGGCTTGAGGGTCTCCCCCGCGAAAACGGAGGCTGTCATGTTCCATAGGAAGTTCCGTAATGCTCCCCCGGACCTGTCCGTTACGGTTCAGGGGGTGGCGATTAGAGTAGGGCCCAAGATGAAATATCTTGGGCTAGTCTTAGACGGGAAATGGCTGTTCAAAGCGCACTTTGAGCAGCTAGTTGCCAAACTGGTGAGGTCCGCGGGCGCACTCTCAAGGCTTCTTCCCAACGTGGGGGGGCCGGGGGGTGCGACGCGGAAACTTTATTCTGGCATCCTGAGGAGTATGGCCCTTTAAGGTGCCCCCATCTGGTTCGATGCGCTTCACCGCCACAACCGAACCCTGCTGCACCGCGCGCAGTGGGTTCTGGCTGTGAGAACCATACGGGGGTATCGTACAGTGTCTTGGACGGCGGCGACACTCTTGGCAGGCGAGCTGCCCTGGCCTCTCCAGGCAGACGTCCTGTCCAGGGTTCGTCGTACCCAGCAGGATGCCCTAGCTAGAGGACTGACCTTCTGTCAAGTCGAGATAGAGACGGTCAGGAAGCGGGAAACCGCTTGCTGCCTCGTCGACTGGTCCCGTGACCTCGAACACCCTGCGGCCGGCGGCTTTACGGTGGATGCAATCAGGCCACAGCTGGAGAAATGGGTCACCCGCACCAGCGGAACCCTGACCTTCAGGACGACACAGATACTGACCGGACACGGTTGTTTCGATCAGTATCTGTTTCGCATTGTGGGCTGCTTGCCTTCCCCGGATTACCGACAGTGTGGCGCACCCGATACGGCGTTTCATACGCTTGTCGAGTGCGCTGCCTGGACGCCGCAGCGTTTCGAGCTCGAGACACACGTAGGAGCCGTCGGATCGCTCGGCGACTTGGTAACGGCCATGTTGCAGAGCGACGACCGCTGGGATGCTGCTGTTACTTTTTGTGAGGCAGTAATGTCTCTCAAAGAGGCCGCAGAACGAGATAGGGAGCGAAATCCTTCAGTGCGTACTACGGTCTCTTCTCGAGGTCGCCGGCCTTCAGCCGGCAACCGGAGAGGCAGGTACGCGCATTACTTCCCTCCCTAAGTTAGGTTCCGGAACGAGGGGGCCCTTAGCTACTAGGTAAAGCAAGGGATTTAACAACTACCCCCGTTTCGTAGTGGAGTGTGTTCTCCCAGGGCACACTTCAAGCACTTTATTGCGCTGGATCGACTGTTGCGTAACTATGTTCTATATCTCAGTCTTCCAACACACACAAGCGCAGGGCCGCGTAGGGAGGAGGGGGTTTTTAGTGGGTATTGAGGTTGCTCGCCCGTGCGGCATCACTCGGAGTCTCCACACTCCTCTGTGTAGTCCATAGCGGACGGAACGCAAAATAAAGCATACAATTGCTAGCGTTACCGCCCCCCGTGGATTCGTGCCGTTTCCTAGTGACGGCCCAGAGAGTGCGTAAATCGGTTAGTCATTTTCCCTCACCTCAAAAAGAAAAAAAACTTGCCAACAGTGAAACAATTTTTCAAATCGGTTCAGTAGTTTCAGAGCCTCTTCAATGCAAACAACAATCTAATCTTTCCTCTTAATAATATTAGTCCAGATATTCATATATTTACTTTAAAATTAATTCGATATGTGCATATTACAAAAAGCGTAAGATTTTGCGTTAGAAGTTGTTAGAATAGAATTGGGAGCTGGGTTGCCCTAAAAAGCGCTTTATCTATTTAAAACCGTTAAAACGTAGTTTTATTATCTATACCTCTGCTCTCCACATGACTGGGTATCACTGCCACTATTTGTGGTCTATGAAAAAAAATAAAAAAAATAGAGAGTTTGTTAAGGAAACAAATTAACATCAAGAAAACTTTGTCAACGGTTCAGTTTTTCGAAAGTCACAACAAAAGTGAACGACAACAAACGGCAAAACTGTTGACGTAAAAAAATAGTCGGTGCGTGTGTAGCATATTACACCATTAAAATGTACCAATAAATACAAATCATAATTTGCAGTAAACCTGCGAAAAATCGAAATATGTGCTGGGACACATATTAGATGTGAAACTTCAACGGACAAGTGGAAAAAACGAATCGCAACGGACAAGTGGAAAAACGAATGGCAACGAATAAGTGGGAAAACGAATCGCAACGGACAAGTGGAAAAACGAATCGCAACGGACAAGTGGAAAATCTTCAACTGATAAGTGACAAAATGAATCGCAACAAAATTTTAACTTGAAGTTTTACGGGCAGGTTTTCAAATTGTTCATTAGTTATTTTGTTATATATTTTTCTTCTGTGAAGGTGACGTTGCTGCTAGGCACTAACGGAAGACCAGCATGGTTGTTATCAACCAGCATCTGCTGAGTTAGGGCCTGTTTAGAGTTAGTCAAGTTTTTGGTTTTATTAAACTGTTTATGTACTTTGTAATCACTTTGAATAACTCTAAATAAACATTATTTTCTTTCTTTCTTTTCTTCTTTCAAATTGGGCAAGTACATTAACAACTTTGCGATTCGTTTTTTCCACTTGTCCGTTGAAGTTTCACTTCTAATATGTGTCCCAGCACACATTTTTCAATACTGTAATTAAAAATTAACTCAGGGCTATTCTTTTGCTAATTCTTGGAAGCAAAAGGCATGAAACAATATCCTTGTTGTATTTCCCGGATGAAAATCCGATTTTAAAAAAAACTTTTGAAAATTATCTATCACCTCTTTTTTTAGAATATATGTTTTAAAATCCTTTCTACTCGTACATTTCTTAAATTATGTTAAAGTGGTGGAAGAGTGTCAAAAAACTAAAAACTTTTTTTCATAGCCTTGTGTTCTATCTAACTCATATTCATATGATTTTTAACTCAAAACACATACCTCTTTGAAAAGACTTTAAAATAATAACTGTCGTTACTTTTTTTAAGAATTAATACATTACAAAAAAATCTATATTGTTAAGAATAATTTTTAGTGTTAATATATTAGATAGAAATTACTGATTACAAAATCAGTGCCTAACTCTGTAAACACTGTGTAGTGCCTCAATATGAATATACTATCATTAAAACTTTTAACTAATTAACTGTAGCGGCGCAGCGACCCAAAATGAGTCCTGGCCTTCGAAACGAGAATAGTCTACTTCTTTCTGTTCAGCGCTGTCCCTGTCAGTCATAAGCTTACAACTCGCTCAGACCAGCCTCCACTACGTCACTCCAGCAATATCTGGGTGAATAACTGGTCGCCGTCGCATTGGTCTACCCAGATAGGCTCTTTTCACCGCGTGATCCTCCCCCATTCTCTATGTGGGTGGCCAATCCAGCACAAGCGATATGCCTAGGTCTCGTCTATGATATAGTGGTCTCATCCACCAGTTCTTTGATTTATGAAATTTTTGGATGTAGCACTTGCCATCACTTCCCCGTGTTGGACCCAGGATCTTACTTAGGACTGTTCTTTCAGCCAAAAACAGCTTATTTTCTTTCTTAAGTGTTAGGGTCCAAGCCTTACACCAGGACAAACTAATATATATAAATAAACGCAATATGACTATATTTATTACACCACATGAAATGTAATCAATACCATTACAATTATTGTGACAGACATGTTTTGATTTAATTAGGTATTCTAAGCAATTCATCCTATGTGGAATATTAATGGAATTTAGTAAGGATAGATGGATGAAGTAATTTCCCCATTTTCCCAGCAGGAGGTTTTGTACCCCATCACTTTTACAAGTGAAGGCCATCTCCCATTAGTTTACTGTGGGCTCCAACAATTATGATAGTGATACTATTCGTATTAAACAGGTACATACAAGATTTTATAAATTAGTATATTCCAGAACAAAGAGTTACTGTCTCGTGCTATATATTTTCGTATTGCTTTCATTTTCATTGCCACACAAAGCCGTAATAGATTAATGGTTAGTGCTTGTGTCCTAAACGCACAGGTTCGATCCTGATTGGAAAGCATGCACCACCTAGGTAGCTCTCTAACCTAAGGTGCATATTGTTATAAATCTCATATATTGACGGTGATGGAAAACTGAGATGAATCCTGCACGTCAATATAATCAATGTGTCAGACCTGCCAATCTGACTTGGGAAAAATGTGGAGGGTATATTGTCTCTTCCTCCCCCATTTAAAATGGGGTGCCCAATCCCAGCAGTGGGCTACTTGGTCACGCGAGACCTCAATTAGACACATTGAGAGGTCCCGATCGAGATGATGAACTTCAGGCGCCACGGATCCCTAGTCTGGACTCGAAAGCCAGAAATACGTACCCACAACCAATGGACACATATTTGCAACATTTCAGGGCCTCCCGGTGTGCAGCAGCAGCCCTGGCTGTCAAGGCTGTGTTCGGAATATGGGACTCAACCAAAGTATCAGCACAGGCAAATCCACTCACAACCAAACGAAAACCGCCATCTTGTTTGTCAAAATTGACGTTGACATTCGTGTTAGAGCTGCCATGTAAAAAGTTTTCAAATAATTCCAGGTTCAACATTTATCGAATGTTGAACCTGACCAGCCAGACTGTATGAATGTTTTTTTAGTTCCGGATCTAATTCAGTTTTTTGTTTGATAAAATGAAATGTTTAAATAAAAAATGCATTCATTAAAATGTACCTAACCTAACCAAATCATAATTTGCAGTAAACCTGCGAAAAATCGAAATGTGTGCTGGGACACATACTAAAAGTGAAACTTCAATGGACAAGTTGAAAAACGAATCGCAACAGACAAGTGGAAAAACTAATGGCAACGGAAAAGTGGAAAGATGAATCGCAACGGACAAGTGGAAAAACGAATCGCAACATACAAGTGGAAAAACTTCAACTGACATGTGAAAAAATGAATCGCAACAAAATATTAACTTGAAATTTTACGGGTAGATAGTGAATGTACTTGTCCAATTTGAAAACCTGCCCGTTGCGATTCATTTTTCCACTTATCCGTTGCCATTCGTTTTTCCACTTGTCCGTTGCGATTTGTTTTTCAACTTGTCCGTTGAAGTTTCATTTTTTGTTATTAGTTACCTCAGCAAACAAAAATATATATATTTATAGTAGGATAAACATTTTATTATTAAAGACAAGACAAATATATAAAAAGAACAAAGCCGCATGTTTGTTAATTTACTTGTCAATTTGAAAACCTGCCAGTAACACTTCAAGTTAAAATTTTGTTGCGATTCATTTTGTCCGTTGAAGATTTTCCTCTTGTCCGTAGCGATTCGTTTTTCCACTTGTCCGTTGAAATTTCACTTCTACTATGTGTCCCAGCACACATTTCGATTTTCTTATACAGGGGAAATCCGTTTGAGGACCGTGAGCCGCGCAAGGGGAAAGCCCGTGTGTGATATTCGCCAGGTCGGAGTTGCACTAGCACCTCACGTGTGAGATGCTATTGCCACGCCGCAGTTAGGGATACCTGCTAAATCCTCTGTCCGATCCTGAGCGTCCTTTGTTCGGGCTGTGGGCACGCTCGCGCATTTACCATCAGCTCGGATGGACGACGGCCAGCCTCTTTGCGGGCTGGTATCGCCGTTTATTTGCCGGAGATCTGGGTCTCTCTGGCCTCTTGACTTCATGCGAGGTGAGAGGGGGCGCGCGGATCGGGGCACGACCCTTCTCTCTACGGCCTTTATGTGTGGGCGGGTCCGGTTTCCCAGCTGGTCACCCGCACGGCTGTAGCCTACGGCGGCTGGAGGCTTCACCGCCTCCTTCGCGGACATGACGGTCACGCAGAAGGAGGTGGCTGCATCCCACTTGTTGGCGGGACACAACAAGTGGGATGTGTGATGGAGTGGCGGCGCACACCTTCACCACGGACGGGAGGGACAAATCTACCCCGATGGCCACAATGAGATCGCGACGCTGCTCGTTCCAGGCTGGACACACCTGGAGGGTGTGCAGCGCCGTGTCTTCGTCCTCGTCGACGCAGTGGTGGCACCTTAAATTCTGTTCACGTCTTATGTGTGTGTTAAAAAGGTACCTCCCGAAGCGCCCATGGTCTCCCTACAGATCCAGCAGTTGACTATTGACAACCCTACCAAACGTCTTTATCCCCTTGCAGGCTTTGAATACTTTTTGCTATTGATTTTTTCCTTCAACGAAGGTAATTTCTACTTTTTCATGGTTTCACTAAGAATTTGCTGCTAAAAGTCTTGTATGGAATTTTATTTTATTTTAATAAGAGTACCATTTGGTTCTACATGGAGATGTATTATGACAAGCTGGTTGAAATTTAAAAGGCGCGTCAGGTTATCTCCATTATAAGGTAATAATCATAAGATGTAATGGTGAATAAAGGAACCTAAGCAAAAAAAAAAATACTAAATACGAATACGAATAAGATAACAAATGGTATCTAAATATAAGATACAAAATACATTTTTAAAAAGTATCTAGATACAAGATAATGAATACGTATTTTGTGTCATGTATCTGTATTTTAAATATTTGTATTTAGCTAAGTCACATCTCATTATATTTGTTTGAATTTTATGGCTAGAGTATAGACGAGCACTCTAATTTATGGTATGTAGTGCTCTTATTCAAAGCCGACTTTTGCCTTTCGTTAAAAAAATAAAATAATCGTAGTCTATGGCTTACCATGCATCGATGCCGCGTTGCCCTTGACTCGTAATATACATTTCTACGTTTTAATAAGTTGTATGCATAAAATCCTTGCAACGATAAATTTTAAGGATTGCTGTGTTAGTGAAATATATTAATAAGTGTAACTTCTGTGTTGATACAGTTGACTTTACTCGAAACTTTGTGTAGCGTCACCTGACTGAACTCGATGTCATTTCCCGCCATTGTGGCTTGTGAATAAACCAATAATTCCCGCTTTTCTAAGATTGTTGCTCAGTAATTTAGATGAATAATATTTGCTAAGTACCGCTAAGTTATGTCATTACACGGTAATGATGTTTGTGTGCTAGAAGTAGAAGATTACAACTTATACGAAGAAGAAGCATCCGATCACACCTTTGCCAGGTATGTCTGACCGGCGTGGTCGCCGAATCATGCGTGGTTCTGCGTCTTTTTCTACAATCTATTCCTCAATTTTTGTTTGTTTACCATTGCAGTCTAAAATAACAACTTTTTAACATTGATGTCATATTTACGCGGGCCACATGATGACGCTCACGCCCTGTACCGGTTCATAGTCAGCTGTTGGGCCGCCATGTTTGGTCAAAAATAGGCGTAGTAGGTGCCTCTACTTGCGTATCGCAAAAGTATCGTACAACCAAACACATGATTCTCCGTAATTGTGAATGCAGCCATTCAGGATCTATAAAATGATGTTTATCTAATTAATTTGATTCCTGTTTTTATTATACAACTAGATTACAAACTTTTGTTTATGTCCTGTATAGTAGTATAACCAAGCAAGCATTTTAATTTCATTATCCACCATCTGTTTTAGTAACTCTTAACATAATTATTGTCATCAGTGAAGACTTATAAATATTTTTGGTTACTTACCTTTGTGCCAGTCAATTTATAAGACTACAGCTATTAGACCCCAAATAGATTAAAATAATTATTGTACAAGATTAAATGGTAGTCTATTTACTTTTTCCTTACATTGTCTTATAATTCTTAAAAACTACACAACATATCTGTATGCTTTTAACCTGATATAGATAGACAGCTCATTTATTTATTTAAGTCTTGTTGAATACTATTGCATCCTTTCAGTCCTGTGTCTTTCAACCAAAGCATTAGAGAAAACATAATTTTATGTTATAATTTTTGTCTTTCAACTTTAAAATTATTATTTCATTTATAACTTACTTCATAATTATTTGTTGAATGATTTACAAATAGAAGGATAGCGATAAGTCTTTCTTATTAATCTTGTTGCTTGTATTTGTATTCTTATATTGAAGCATTTGATTCCAGCTCAGACAAACATATAACAGGCAGTAAGACTATGGAGGCTGAAAAACGTATTCGAAGAGAGATAGCAAACAGTAATGAGCGGAGGCGAATGCAAAGTATAAATGCTGGTTTCCAAGCTTTACGCACCTTATTACCACGACATGAAGGAGAGAAATTAAGCAAGGTAAACAATCACAAATATTAAATACACTAATAGATTTTGATATATTCATCTTATGATTTGCAAGTATAGTTATTGAAAACACTAATAAAATCCTTTTTATTAGATTTTGGGAATTTTCTTAAGCTAGGTTGTAAAATGACTTAAAATTTCATGGAATAAGACTCAACAGTGAAGAAATAAATAAGACTCCATGTCATATACTCACAAATTTATTACATTAAATGTGGACATATGACAAGGCATCCAAGCATATCAAGGCTAAACACATTTGGTATTCATTCTGGTTTTGGTAACTTCACACTGTACGCTTCACCTGCACCAGGCTAATGAGACAGGGTAGCAGGCAAATGCACATAGACGTGATCCTGTGACTAGCATCAGCTGCTTGCATGTGTTATATGTAAATACAAATGTGGTTATATCCTAGACATGTTGATAATTGCCAAAATCCTTTGAAAAAACTGATTGGATTGGATCACTCTATTTTTAAAAACGGATCATGGTTTGTTATAAGTGAAAATCATGTTGTTTCTAACATAGAGGTTATGTTAAATCATGTTCCTCTTTTATGAGCTAGAAAACAAATGAACCAAGGATAAATGCCTGTCTCTTGTTTTATGGGAGAAAATAAATTAATAAACAAACAAATTGAGAAAACATGACAAAGGGCTCATAGAATTTGAAAAATACATAGCCTATAACCATCTACGATTAATTCCGCATCAAATGGTTGTGGTTTTATGCTGATCTTTGAGTTTACCTTCAGACAAAGAAAACAAACTTTGCTTTATATATAAAGATAGATAACATCCACTTTACTAGTACTGATACATGCTATTGACTAAGGCAATGAAGTCTTCTTCAATGAAATGTTAAAGTTTCAATGACAAATTAATCTGTTTAAATGTACCTCTCTGATGAGTAGTAGTCTTAGAGTTTCATGAAAAGTATAATATGATAAGACTATTTTTAATATTAAAATTTCCTATTACTCAACAAGTTTTAAAGTTTAATCTTATTCAGGACGTTTCTTAAAAATAAATTTATTTATAGGCTGCCATTTTGCAACAAACTGCAGAATACATCTATAACCTGGAGCAGGAAAAAACAAGGCTGCTTTCACAAAATTGTCAACTAAAAAGGCTACTGAACCAACATGAGGGTGGAGAAATACCACTGAAAAAAAGAAAAGGTGAAGTGCTTACACACATGCCATCTATTATATCACCAGATTCAACTGACGAGATTTCTAACTCACGATCTCCAGAGCCACTAGCTATCATAACTGTGTCAAATGTTCCTCAGAAAAAAGAGGTAGACAGTAGTGAATTAAGAATCAAGTTAGAGCAGGAACGTCGCCTGCGACGTCATCTTGAGGAGCGCCTACACACACTTGAAGCGCAAATATATCCTAACACAGGTCATGATATATCACATCCAAATGTGCATTTTGATCAAACTGACGTAGATGATTGTAAATTGGAAAATGTTGAGGTGGAAGTGGCAGCAGTGGAAACACCAGTAGTAGCTGCTCCGTTGCTGGAAGCAGCTATAAAAGCGGAGCCCCGTGTGGAGGTGGAGGTGCTGCCAGAGTCTGGAGCTGAAGCAGCGTCACGCTTGTACCTGGCCAGCACCAGCCGGCAGAACCTAGAGACGATTGTAGAGGCCATCAGGCACCTGGAAGGCGACCACCTGTTCGAGGAGGCGGCCGAGGCGCCGCTGGCGCTCACTAAGAAGGAGCGCGCGCCGCCGCCGCGGCCTGGCGTCATCGTCGTCAAACACTCGTGATTATGTTGAGCGCATGTTGAACTTTTGCCTCACCAATTCGCTTACGTTTAGCGAGCGATCCTGACCCTCCTCGAATATAGTTTTAAAATTTAGTTTTTTAGTAATCTTTTCCAAAGCAAAGAATCGATAAGTCTGCATCTTTTTATGCGTTGAAATCGAAGCAACTATAGCATTACTGGGTTTATGTCAAATCAATATTTATGAGAGCTGTGCTTACTTAAGTATCAAAAGTGATTAATATTGGATCATTATTAATTTTTGCTTAGTGCAGCAGATTGTTTGTAACATTAGAATGAAGAATGACTGACTTGTGTAAGGCTAAATGAAAAGATGGAATGTGAAGTGTGTAGTGTGCCAATATTTGATGATGACCTTCGGTTACGTGAATTTGATTAATTCTGTGTCATAACAAGCTTAGAAAATTATTTTCTATTTTGTTTTAATTACATTGTAAATTGAAAAGGTTCCTCATGTACTACAGCAATATAAATAATTCAAATTAATTACACCGGCCCACAAAAAAAAAGTGGCCAGTACTTTTGACTAGACTTACAATTCTGAGGGCCATGGACCAAATAGATCCACGATTCGTGTTCATCGCATTGAAACAAGAATAGGTGGGTTTGGTCAAAAGTGCAAACCACTTTTCTGTTTTGTGGGCCAGTGATATTGAATGATCTTTAAATTTATTAGTGTCCAAGTAATTTCATAATGTACATTTGTTATTTCATAATGTACACTGTTAAAAGAGGAGTTTGTTTTTCACTCCTGCTTTTAATTATACAATTTGTGTACTGATTATTACTCTACTAGATAATGTATTATTACTTAATACATACCAATAGACCATACGTTCTAATAGTGTATTAGTATTATATGATTGGGTTAAAATATTTATTATATTTCCCAAACATTTTATCCACATGGTTTAGGAAAATTCATTTATTTCATAGAACAGTGAGTTTTGATATAACTTTTAAGTGTTTTCTCATAAAAGTACTCAGTACTTTCTTAAAGTAATACTTGCAATTAAGGTTAATATTGGATTTTATTAGAAAATAAGATTGAGGGCAAATGGCTCAAATAAATATTC
Source organism: Dendrolimus punctatus (assembly GCA_012273795.1). Classification (NCBI taxonomy): domain Eukaryota; kingdom Metazoa; phylum Arthropoda; class Insecta; order Lepidoptera; family Lasiocampidae; genus Dendrolimus; species Dendrolimus punctatus. The sequence goes on from CM022538.1 coordinate 9,490,037, forward strand.
TCATTTAGATAATTTGCAAATAACATAGGTATGCTACAATTCCTTGTATTATTAGTAACTTGATAAATTATATATTATGTAGGTATGAATAAATATGTACCAGTAACTCTAAAATTCATAATATGATACTGAAATTTTTAACAAGGACCTAAAAATTTAAGGACACAAAAATCAAATTGTATCTGTATACCCTCGAAACTGTTATCAAACATTATCCCAGTTATGATACACTCATACCAGTGTGTAGATTAGTTTCTATGTTTATAATTATATTAGGGGAATTTTGTGACAAACAGTCACTACACATATAAAAATGTTAGTAGACACAGAAATTTTAGAGCATTCCAATTTGTTGAATATTCCTCTGAGAGTATTCTGCATATAAGTGGAGAGTTAGGTGTATTTTAATGATAAAAAAAGTGTATTGTGTGATGCTAAACTTGGCAACACAACAAACACATAATCTAGTTCATTATTAATATTAAATAATTTGTATAATGATATATAAAATTAATTAAAAGCAAAAAACTTGTATAATGCCTGATTATTCCAAGATATCTTAATTAATAATAATAATTCAGTCATTACTTTGTTTATGTAGCGAATGAATAGTCTAAAATACTCTAAAGCCTCCTCCAGACTGCTAGTATTTTAGGATTAGAGAATATTTCTATAGACTAAACTTGTTTAGCTCATCAAATATTTGCAGTCTGAACTAGGCTGCAGTATTATTCTTATATCTTCTGGGATAATACTGTGTAAACTTCAGCTTTTATTAAAGAAAAAGATTCAATCTAAAGAAACTTGTGAAAACATTTATTCTTACTATTTTTCGAAAACTTGAAAATCCTCAGGCAATTTTCGGTTGGAATTCTATATTAACCATGATAAAATTGATGATCCACATTGAATATTAATGTATGACATTTTTATAATTGTGTAAAAATCAATATACTTACAGATGCCTTTTTCTATCCATGAATATAGTACTATAGTCCTCTCACCAATCTTTATGGGTTCTTTTGTTTATGAACATAGGCTGTGCAGTAGACAATTCTCAATACATCCCTTTTTGCACAACCATCTGTTATTGAATAAGAGTCACAATAAAAGTTGGCGAGGACTAAATAATAATGTTCTATTAAGAATACAATCTTAATAATTTTGGATTTAAACATACTCGTTATTTTAAAAGTACTTAGGCTGGTGTGCATAGACATTTAACTGACGGTTATAATAAAATAATCGCCAAAAATATATGGCTAAACAGCGATTATTTTATGTCTATGCACACCAGCCTAATTCCTGTATCTTCTATTTAAAAAAAAAATATTCACGTACTACACTGAACTCTATTTAGAGTTCTCAAAATTGTATTTACACTTTTATAATAACGAATATTAATATTATGAAATGTGGCGATTTGATTAACTATTGTTTAATACATTAAATAACTTATACAGTTTTGGGTTTCATAATTAACTTGAAGAAGTTTTAGATGTATGGAATATTGTAAGTCATTTTAGATAACTAATCAGTGAATTCATTTAAATGTTTCGCTTATTTGTGCTGATATTTTGTTATAAATTATATAGTCCGCACCAATCTTTGGGGCTCTTATTAGCGACTGTTAGCTTTGAAATAATTCTTTAATACCAAAGCTGCAATCTTAAAATAACCACTTTTACAGAATGTTTTTATAAACATACATCGGATCATATTCACTAACAAAATAAAGGGTTGATATGCACTAAAAAAGTCAAATTTTGAAAATATTTATTTTTTATTTAATTATAATTCTTTGTGACAATCAACTATTACTTATTTCACTTGGTTTTTATATCAAAATTGTGTCTCTTGTCATTTAATTCAAATTAAACTTTAGCACCATTTTTGATTATATCTTTTATGCAAGGTTAGATCTGTCTGATTGGCATAATATAAGCATTAATTTTATGTAACTAAAGTATGCACAATGAACGAGCATACATACTACATTATGTAATAATGGGATATTACGTTATATGTTGTTGCATATGCAAATGCACATAATCCGATGTTTAATATAATTATGAATATGCCAAGTTTGAAAGACACAATAGCAAAAGTGCAATATCTTGCCTCTACCTGTGTCCAGACTTGTCGTATTCACAATATGATTCTACAAAAGTGGCTGTTTATTAAGACTAGGACATTGAGCCCAGCATTCTTTAGCTAATGTGTAGAGGCCATAAAGTTTGGTGGGTGCTTTTGTTAATAGAGATGTACTGTTTGGGTGTATGAATTATGTTTTAAGTTGACTCAGTGACAGAGTGAATTGTAAGTTCAATGGATTTCAGGATTGTCCTTGAGTCTTTGCCATAGGGTCATATAAATTTTGAAGACTGATCATTAATTTGTTCTTTTTATTTAAGTTACGCTAGTGGTGTCACCATGTGATTAGTTAAGTGTATGTGTGTTTCAGATGTTAGGTTATTTATGTGTATTTTGTGATAAACATTTAATAGGTTACTCGCATGGGAGAAATAAGCTGGGAATGACAATGTACTAGTAACAAGTGTAACTGTGAAATACTCTGAAAGATGACTGCGCCATTATTTTATTAAATTAAATAGGAAATTGCATAGTTTCTGGCTGGGATCTTGATCGGTCGGTGGTATAGTAATGAGCGTAGAATGCGATGCATTTTATTGATAATAATATGTTTTTATTTCTTTACTTAAATTAGAATCTATACACCATATACTTTGAAAAAATTCAGTCAATTGAGGCCAACCCAAGCTCAGTCTTAGACCTGTGCCAGGGTTTATAACCACTTTCCATGTGGTGTGCCGGTACTGTTTGCTGTACCTACTCCAGCAAAAAAAACATGCGATTTATGTTGAAAATTTAAAGAGAGCTTAGTAGCAACTTTTACTTTGATCTAAACATTTTTTTAAACAATAAAACGTCAAAAAATGAAATAACACGAGCTGTAACGCCATTTAGGTTTATAAGTCTTAAGCTTTCGAGTTACGTATATTTTGGGATATTGTCATTCTTAATATTATTATTTCATGATTTTTAGGATATAAAGGAGATCTCTTCATGTTTGTGAAAATATACCATCTGTAGTAAAACATTTAAAATTATGATGTATAGACATCAAGTATATATAATATTAATCTGCAAATTTAAAATTTTCTGATATAAAACAGATTAATATTCATATTAACAGATATAAATAAGAACTTTACACATTTGAAATATTTTTTTCAATAAAATTATTAATTTAAAAAATCTTTAGGATAGAACCATCAATCAATAATTATAGTGATCGATGGATAGAAGTCTCCTTTTGTACATTGTTTTGATAATATTTAATATTAATTGTACATAATTTATGTAGTATGTTTCCTTTATGGATATTTGTACTGACATTTCTTGAATAATTAAGTGTAATCTCATATTTCAGTACATTATATATATGAATGCGTAATGTATACTGTTTTTGTTTTGGAATTTTTCTATGGTTTCACATAAATATGTTTTAACAATTAATAATGTTCAAAAGCTATTTTTATTTGAATTTTGTTGTTATAGAAAATTGGCCAAAACGAAAAATTAATTGAAAACAAACATAATAATCCTTAAAGTGCAGTTTTAAGTATGAAATCCATAATAATTATAATTTATAAACATGTAGTAATACATTGAATCTATTTTAAAAAACAATTGAATAGACTGTAATCAACGCAGAACATGATGATTTTTTTTAGATTTCCTGTCTGTTCGGAATTCACGTAAAAACTACTGGGCCGATATCGATGTGGTTTTTGCTGATCGACAGCAAATTCTTAGACTTGAGCTTCCGCTACTTTTGATCTCGGGATTTTTTCTGGGAATTATTTAAAATTGCAAAATTAAAAAAAAAAACATATTCCTAAATGATTTTTTTACTGATCGATAGCAATGTTATGTAATATTAGTGTGATATTTTTATCCTGGGAATCCGCGGAAAATCTCACGGAAGCGTTTTTAATTTTGTTTGGGTGCGTGAATAATTTTTATTATTTATAATTATGGTATTTCCGACACCGTTTTCACTAAAACAATAGCTTGCAATCTTTTTTAAATGTTATCGTACTTTGTGTGTGGGAATTTCAAGTCAAGCGTGGACGAAGTCGCGGATCTATCCTAGTATTATATATTTTTTAGTAACTTCGTTTCCAAAGGAAAAATAATAATAGCAATATTACCGTAACCAGTAAATTGATGTTTAAAATGTAATTGGTTTAATTTCTATCATAGTAAAACCAAGTTAAAGAATCGTAATTATCTATCTATCAATTCTATTATTTTATGTTAAACCTCGTTTCTTTGACAATTGAAATGAATGAGAATAAGATGTTTGCCTTGTCCAGAGAATTGTTAATAAATCTATTTATTACATTTGAATGTTAGACTATAATAATTAATTAATTATATCACAATTGATTTTAAGTAGATGTGTTATCGTTAATAGGGCCACTGAAATATATTTTCGAGTTTTACATACATTTTACATGTTGTGTAAAATATTTCTTATTGTCAGTAATTGAAATACGTAGGGACTAAATATCTAAAGTTGGAAGATTCCTTTTTCGCCTCATTGGCTTCTTGGGATGGAGTTCTTTTCGCCTCTTCTTGTGGCTTGACTCTTTTATTTATTTAATTTTAAGTGTATGTAAATATTTTGGTTGTATTTGTTCATGTTCTATATAAATGTAAATTTGCAGAGGGTTTAAGTTTGTATAAAATTAGAGCGTCTAGTTCGTACCAACAGATTCCAAGAATGCCACTTGTCTTTTCGCGCATCACAAAACCTATTGATCAGAACTAAATAAAACTACACGAAATTATCTTATGTTCCGCGTCATGTTTTGCTGTGGCAGTATAATGTTTAAAATGCGTATAAGTGTGATATTGTTGAGAAATGTTAAATAGAAACTTAATTATTGTTTTTAAGCAGAATCTGTTTGTATGAAAAATGTGAATTGTTTAGTGAAATGAGTATGTTCGAGTCGTCACAAGATATCAATTATCGTTTCCGTGGGAAACATGCGTAAATTTAAAATTAAGCTATGCTATTTATTATTAACCAAGTTGACAAACGCAATTACACATGAGATTGTATGAATGTCGTGTCTTCTATAATTTAGGTGAATTAGTCCCAACTATTCCGACGTCACTGATGATATTATTACTTATATTGTTTATAGAAGATGCATGTTATGTAAGGTATGAAATTCCCTTAGAATGCCCTAACTCAAACGCACTCTGTTCCTGAGTCCATATTACAAGAAATTGTCTGCCTACCGCCTTTACTTTAATGTCAGTATAGGATAGGATAATTAACTATGTAAAATAAAGAACTCGGTTTTATTATTAGTGTAGTCAAAAGTAGTAATAAGAGATCTTAAGTCAAAAAACAAGTTGAATTGTTTAAAATGTGTTATTATTTATGTCATAAAGTATTAAAACAGTTATTTCTTATTAATTAGTTTGTAAATGATGGAATAATAGTCTGTATATTTAATCAAAATCTTCCCTTTGTCACGACAGCTTTGGGCAAGTTGCCCTTACCTCAAAAAGCGAGGTTTTGCAATGGGGAATATGTATGTATTATTTTTATAGTTTTGATTTTAATTTAGGAAACAGCCGTATATATATTTACAAATTGCAATCCATATTCGCTAACATTGCTCAACAAGATCGGCATTTTGTAAACTGTAAAAATACCCTGTAAATGGGCCAATAAGTATATTCTGCCATGTTAAATTTCACGCCTTTTTTATTTTAACCCTCTAATAATTAAAATCCCTAACCAATATGCAAATAAATGGAAAAACATTATTTACAGAGAATAGATTTTATATAGAATAGAAATTAAAATATTTGCCTATATTAGTATTACAGACATATTCCCTATTTCGTTTCTTATTAAAATACGACTTTAAAGCCAATAAAACATTGCAGTCTGATGTTACTTCGTTATTATGAGTTGCTGGATTCATAATAATTTTTATACTTAATTATATTTTATCTTCTATATCACTTATATGAATTGTAATATATTTAGCAAACATTTGAGTATGTGCATTTTTTCAATTTTTTGCTTTTACTTAACCAAGTGCACGTACGTATAAACACAATTATTTTTGTAATTACATAATACGATAGTGTAATGTTTTATTGGTTTGCAGCGTAACTTATTGTACATATTCTTATTTTCTACACTCTATCTCACAATAAGTTAGTTTACATATAAAATATAATTTTAATTTAGTATTATGGTCTATCTAACGATGATTGTGATTTTTGCTATATTGGATTGGCTGCTGATTTATTTAGTACCCGTAATTTCTGAAGGAACATCTAATTTGTATTCTCTTTAAAATAAGTATATAAATTTCACACTACTTATATAGTCGTAGGTGGGGGGGGGGGGTTTGGGTTATGGATAGTCTGATCTTGAAAAATATTTCTTAATGACTCATTCATCAATACATGGCGAGATGCTAGGTCTTTAACTCGTGAAAATTGTGTCTATCCTTTAACTTTTAAATTTAACTTTTCTGAGAAAACAAAGTAAAGTTAATTTACATTATCCATTGAGTAGTACAGCTATGGGGTTTCTTCGATTGTTTGTTTCATCGTCCGTAATTAAATAATGGCAACAGTCTATATTTGTAATCCTTTGCTGTGTGCGAACTGCAACTACTTACCCAATTTCCTCTTAAATTAATTTGACAACTTGATAGGTTAACAAAATCGCATAGCTTTCAGCCGCCAAATAATGTTCCTAAATTATTTAAAACTTGTGTATGATATTGTGTAGAAAATGATACATTGATGTTTGCATTTTGATATAAAATAATGAAAGAATTACATTTCTTCTGATTTTAATTGTATGTACCACATTTGACCTATATTTACCAATACCTATTTATAAAAGATTGATTCTATGGTGTTTCATTTATTCCTTTATATTTTCCCTTTAATGCATGTAGCAATGTATATCTGCCTTTACTTTGGATGCTAGATTTTTAGGTTTTAATTTTTATGATAGCGTACCCTAGCTACGGGCATGGAAGAATACTACCAGTTAAGTAGTCGAAATAACTAATATCTGGGGAGCTTTTAGTGTCTCCTAAATAAGATATTAATGTAATCTGTAATTATATGGTATAATGGTCTCTCTAGACAGATAATACCCTGTATGGTAATGTATAATTTGAATTACTCTTTTGTTTGCCTTATTTCTTATGAGATAGACATGAAAAATGTAAATGATTGTATGGTCATTGAATGTCAATTGTCATTTCGGAGCTAGTTAAAAGCAGCAAAATTTCCCGTAAGTGCTGAGCTAAACCACACTTCAGGCTCAAAAAGTAAGCAAGCTTTAGTGTGTAGATATTTGTTAGCAATATAACCCCCCAGTGTAAGGTGTGACTTAAACTTTGTGCTACACAAAACTTACTTTTTAGAAAGATAAATATTTTTTCGGAGGCCGTAGGTCTAGGTTTGCATCCCTAGTCATTCTGCGTCCTGCGTAATATTTGAACCACATTTTCAGATTACCACTCATTAGGCTTATATTACGATTTTGCAAATCTGAACTCTGTTCATTTAGCTCTTGAAGAGCATCGCACATTTTATAAGAGGCGACGCGGAAACTGTTCTGGAAAGATAGATTATATTTCGTATTTGGATGATAACTTTGACCTATTAAAAAAAACTATTTTTTGAAAGGTTATGTTTGTTTTCAAATTCTTTAGTTTTTCAGTTTTTATGCCATTTTCGAAATTTTCTTTAAGGGCACTGCGTGCCGTCACAGGAAGAACCCAGACTGTAAGTTACAATCTATATATAATTATTTTAATTCAATTCGAGCATGTTTTGTCTCTTTTATTAAAAAAAACTACCTTTTATCCCTCCTTTGGGCCCCCACACACATTTCGCTACGGGGCCCGTCTAAGGCCCCCACATCTGAACACTAATCGTATAGATTAAACCGATTAATACTAGTCGCATTTATAAAATAGTATACACAAGATCTTTAGTATATAGTATAGTTACACGGAGAGTCCGAATGCTTTCTTTTCACCTTGGTGTTCCTCGTTTTCCTTTTCTTCGCTTATGTACTGGAAACGAATTCAAATAACCTTGCGGACCATGGCGCTGGCTCGCTAAGGTACTATTTTACACGGACGCTTAAGTGCTAATCAAACAAACTACGTATTCGCAGTGGGTGGGGCGCAAGGATATACCTACGAATTCTGGGGGAAAGGTCAGAGGGAAATTCTGTCCGTAACAATCGTAGTATAGGTATAAATAAATACTTAAATAAACATTTCAATAATGGCCCACTTCAATGCTATTCATTCAATTGTTCTACCATCGGTTAAAATTTGACATTAGATGTGGAGCTTATGTCAATTTTTAAATGATAGTAAAAGGCAAATTCACGGTCGGTAAGATTTAGAAACTGGGCCTAAATGAACAAGTAGTAATGGTTTTACTTGAAGAACGAGCACTACATGAACAAATTATACTTTTATTGGAACGAAACTGTATCGTGGCTTAAACGCTAGTAGTGCAATGGTGGCAAATCGTGCACATGCTATGGCACGCGATAAAATAACCAATTCGGGACGCATATACGAGTAATTAAGAAATTCATATTCATTCAAAAGGAAAGAGCTGTACAATTTTCGGGATGAAGAAAACAATTTTAAATAATATCTAAAAGTATTTATAAAAAAGGGCATGAAGGATAGCCATCTCCACCCTACTTATTGTGTTTATTTTTATAACTTGATGGGAACGTTGAAAAATGAGAAAATAACGTTCGCGACTGCAGAGGCCACCAACACGCTGCCGACCTTGAAGAAATTTTGTGAGCCCCACTGTCATCCAAATTGTCTAAAGTATTAAAAAATTATAATTTCGACAGTTTAAACAAAGTGATGTGTTTTGCGTACATTGAGATGCGACCCACATACGAAACAATACTGCGACGTGATTCACTTCGTTATGTCCCAAGCTCAAGGTTCACAAGGGTAGGTCAGTTAGTTGTTGAGTCGTCTGAGTGCAGTCGTGTGCAACTTTGTGTATTTTTAATCATTACATAGAAAATATGTAATATAACTACGAGTATATACGATATAAAGAAAATATTAAGTAATGTAATTTTAAAAATATAATACTTGGTATATTTGATAGACAATAATTGTAAGTAGGTAGATAAACCAGCCAGGTTTAAACGGACTATAAATCAAGGTAGGAAGGAAATCAATGTTTGTTTTATTCAATGCTTTTTAAAATAAATAATTACGCCCATTTAAAATACTTTAAAAAATCATATTCAATTTGAATATGTAATTAACTCAATATGACAAAGACCGTAAAATAAAACATTTTAAACCAACTTCAAAAAGGTCAATTGTGGACCGATTTACTAAATTTTCTTTTCACCGAAAGGTTATATATACCTACTCCCAATTGGTTTCATTGTCACTCTGGCTGGATCTGATAAGTGCATTTCAAGAAATTAGAGAAACTCACGAAAATTGTTAACCAACTTCTTTGTAAACGACATCTCCATCAATTGTAAACCGATTTTCAATTCTATTCTTTACTCGTAAGTGTATACTCCCGATGTAGTCATCAATTCAGGATCTGATGAGTGGATAGGATCCCAGGGCTATCAAGCATAACTCTTTACTTATTAAAGAATGCCGTGCGCCTAAATTCTTGGAATCGCTTGCTTAATAAATAAGAGTGCAGATATTGCATTTTCTACAAGCGCTTAATATTGTATATGCATGTTATGCGATTTCGACCGATCTTATTATTTTTTATTCCGAGATGGTCCTATAGTTACCACGTCAGGATCTGATTTGTGGATAGCAATGAAACCGAGAGCAACCCTTGTTAAAGATTATACACACTGCAAAGTAGATGACAAATTTATACCAGTTGTACAATTTCTACAGATGCTTAATATATGATTAACTAAAGCTATTGAAGTATTTGCGCAAATAAATTTTTTTGGTGAATCGGTTTTGCTAGTGTTAAAAAATAAATAACTGAGCAAAAATCCCGTCTATTGCGCTCTTGGCAAAAACTTTTTAGCACTGGAATCTTGTAACAATATTGTTACGTGCGAGCGGGGGTACGTACTTGGATTGGAAGAAAACACCAGTTTTTAATTTAACTCTTTTATTGACTTACACAGTCGCACGTAATACCTCTCTGTAGGTTTTCCCTATACGCACGACTAACGATGCACATTCCCGATGATAAGGTGTCTCGCTCACAATACCGTGCGTCGCCGATATTGCATAGACCACCTCCTGCTACTGCAGTGCTCACCTCCGATATTGCCGCGTGTAGCCAGCTTCTGGTTGTCTCTCGAACTACCCTACACTCCTTCACTTACTGTCCACTAAACTTTTCACTAAATTCACCAGTAAACTCGTCAATTTCTTCTATTAAACTTTTCTTCCAGCTCTTTCGTATCGCACTTGTCGCTTCACTGTCTTGAACTGAACTCAACTCTTAATCTGCCCGGTAGGCGCGTACTACGCTGCTTATATTCCCGGAAGAATCTTCTAGAACCCATGATTTCGTTATTCTTTTATTTACTATCTGTTCCTTTCTAAACATCTATCTATCTATCCTTCCCGAACCTTCTATTCGGGAACTTTCGTTCAGCGTCTATCCCTTTCTAAAATATATTCGTCCTTGTCTTTTCCTTCCAGAATTTTTTAGCTTTTTCTAAAAGTTTTTAAACTACTAGATGGTTCGACCATCATTCTCCACAATATTAATGAGACACTAATAATCACATCTAAACCCATCCAGTATTATTTATAAGATATAATGAAATATAAATAACAACCCTGATAATAATTATTATAATAGTTGACTATATTACGCATTTGGAAAGTGTTTATAAAATACTTTGTGAACTTCCCGACACATTCTCTGGTGTTGCAAAGTTCGTACTATAAGAGGTGTCTACTTAATGCATACTTCAACGTCGGTGTTCGAGCAGAAACAGTAAGGTTGCCGGAATCGAACCACTGGAGGGACCTTCTTCGTATTAAATGACAGGTGCGCGTGAAACACCTTCCCTGTTTCAGTAAACAAATTAAAGTCTCAGCCAAGTTGATTTTAAGGACCTAATACGTAATGAATGACATGTGGGCAACCTGACAACGTATTTGTTGTTGAATTACAGCGATGGTTGCCTCCATCGCAATTGCAGCGCTATTTATTTTGCTAATTCGTCTATTCCAAGTAAACGACGTCTTTTATCAGGATAAAACGTATCCTTAGTGTTGAATCGGGATATAAGCCATCTCTCTCTCGAGTTTCGCTCATATGCGTTTTAATTACAGATAATTTTCAAAAAGGATGTGACCGCAGTGCCATCTTTGCCGTTAGTGCAAGTATCCTAAATTTCGCCTAGAGATATGAGCTAGCTCTGATAAGCTCTGTGTCGTGTTTCATTTAAATTCATTCTGTAGTTTTCACGTGATGCTCTCAAACACATAGGAAAAAAAAAATTTTCGTTATATCCTGGTCCGAATAGATATTATATTATTTATTATAGATATCCTGATATTTTCACACTTCTAAACGCAATGTACAAACTAACCATTTAGAGATTTATTATAATATAGATAGATAAAGGATTTTAGTGTTGATATAGAACAAAGGTCGAGTTCATGAATGCCTGTCATATCAGAATGTTTACTAAAAACACTCGCAAACGACAATACAACGGTTCATGGTAATGTAACAGATAAAGGCCGTTTCACGCATAAAGTCCGATGTAATGTACTACTAGAGAATAGAAGTCATCGGTGACTAGCTTTTTTTTTTTTTTTTGAGGCGAGGGAAAATAACTAATCGATTTACGCACTCTCTGGGCCGTCACTAGGAAACGGCACGAATCCACGGGGGGCGGTAACGCTAGCAATTGTATGCTTTATTTTGCGTTCCGTTCGCTATGGACTACACAGAGGAGTGTGCAGACTCCGAGTGATGCCGCACGGGCGAGCAACCTCAATACCCACTAAAAACCCCCTCCTCCCTACGCGGCCCTGCGCTTTTGTGTGTTGGAAAGACTGAGATATAGAACATAGTTACGCAACAGTCGATCCAGCGCAATAAAGTGCTTGAAGTGTGCCCTGGGAGAACACACTCCACTACGAAACGGGGGTAGTTGTTAAATCCCTTGCTTTACCTAGTAGCAAGGGCCCCATCGTTCCGGATCCTAACTCAGGGAGGGAAGTAATGCGCGTACCTGCCTCTCCGGGTGCCGGCTGAAGGCCGGCGACCTCGAGAAGAGACCGTAGTACGCGCCGAAGGACTTCGCTCCCTATCCCTTTCTGCGGCCTCTTTCAGAGACATTACTGCCTCACAAAAAGAAACCGCAGCATCCCAGCGGTCGTCGCCCTGCAACATGGCCGTTACCAAGTCGCCGAGCGATCTGACGGCTCCTACATGTGTCTCAAGTTCGAAACTCTGCGGCGCCCAGGCAGCGCACTCGACAAGCGTATGAAACGCCGTATCGGGTGCACCACACTGTCGGCAATCCGGCGAAGGCAAGCAGCCCACAATGCGAAACAGATACTGATCGAAACAACCGTGTCCGGTCAGTATCTGTGTCGTCCTGAAGGTCAGGGTTCCGCTGGTGCGGTTGACCCATTCCTCCAGCTGTGGCCTGATTGCATCCACCGTAAAGCCGCCGGCCGCAGGGTGTTCGAGGTCACGAGACCAGTCGACGAGGCAGCAAGCGGTTTCCCGCTTCCTGACCGTCTCTATCTCGACTTGACAGAAGGTCAGTCCTCTAGCTAGGGCATCCTGCTGGGTACGACGAACCCTGGACAGGACGTCTGCCTGGAGAGGCCAGGGCAGCTCGCCTGCCAAGAGTGTCGCCGCCGTCCAAGACACTGTACGATACCCCCGTATGGTTCTCACGGCCAGAACCCGCTGCGCCCGGTGCAGCAGGGTTCGGTTGTGGCGGTGAAGCGCATTGAACCAGATGGGGGCACCGTAAAGGACCATACTCCTCAGGATGCCAGAATAAAGTTTCCGCGTCGCACCCCCCGGCCCCCCCACGTTGGGAAGAAGTCTTGAGAGTGCGCCCGCGGAATTCACCAGTTTGGGAACTAGCTGCTCAAAGTGCGCTTTGAACAGCCATTTCCCGTCTAAGACTAGCCCAAGATATTTCATCTTGGGCCCTACTCTGATCGTCACCCCCTGGACCGTAACGGACAATCCGGGGGGGGATTACGGAACTTCCTATGGAACATGATGGCCTCCGTTTTCGCGGGGAGACCCTCAAGCCCAGCCTAGCTATTCTATCTATGACTATCGCCAACCCGTCGTTGGCGACGTCCACGGACTCCGCGAATGACGCGGCGCGTGCCGTGAGTAGGGTGTCGTCCGCAAAGCAGATCAGCCCTACCCCGGCCGGACCGTCACCCGAAGGATCCAGTCATAGCCTACGTTCCAAAGAATCGGCCCGAGGACCGACCCCTGTGGAACGCCGCACGCGACACGATCGGTGACTAGCTTATTTCAGCACTCGTTATGTTCCATGGACTTTGACTATAGACTCGTTTAGTCTGCGCCGGGCTGTTGTCGTTACTTTACGTTATCCCGTTACTTTACGCGTTTGAGTGAAAAGTAACTATAAAAAAATGCGTTCATGTGTACTCACATGTACATGTTTAAACCACTCGAGAAACTCAAATAAATGTCAAGGGGTGACTTTCATCGGTAATTTTGTTTGTGATAAAACATCATATTTTATAGACGTGCAGATGAGATAAAAGTATACAGAAATTAAAAAACACGAACAAAGTTACCTACCATCGGTAAGTAATTATTCAGAACTCAGTATTTCGTAAAATAAATTTATTTATTAGGTAAAATCAGTAGGAAGCGTAATTGACCTTTTGAAGTGAAACTTCTATATAGAGGGGGTCTTACGATTTTTCGCTCACGAAAAAGCGTCACAGTCACGTGGTCTAATTCTTACATTTTTAAACTCGTGGTATCTTTCGAATGGGATGTCCGAATTGAATAATTCAAAAGTTATATAAAGGTATTGAAGCAGTCTTGAATATGAAGTAATTTATTTTGATAAGGATAAATACCAAGATACAAATAAAGAGCCTTTTCTAGTGGCGGCATTTTAATTAAATTTTTAAAATGAAATAACACTTATTGTGGCATAACTATAATAGTTAGACACATGCTGTCGCGACACTTTTTCTAAATAATGATGTGTTCTACAAAGTCGTAGTCCGTAGTACATTATTTTATTCTATCATCAATAGTTTTCGCAGCGCTAGCGATTTAAGGGAAAAAAAATCAACTTGGGTATCATTATTGGAGTTTTAGTAAGGATCCCTAATTTTTTTGTAAATATAATATATAGCCTATGCCACCCGGGAATAGCATAGCTTGCCAACAGTGAAAGAATTTTTCAAATCGTTTTTGTAGTTTCGGAGCCTCTTCATCAAAACTGAGCAAACGAAATATTTCTTTTTTTTAAATATTTTTCTGTTTACATAATTTGAGATTCGAATGAAGATTGATGACGAAAGATGCGTATTTGTTAACGTTCCGTTGTATGTGTATAATTTTAGAGTAGATTATGGATGTTTTGATGGTTGCGGATCGAATCCAGTTTTTTGTTTGATAAAATAAAATATGTTTACATAAAAAATGCATTAAATAAAATGTACCTAACCTAACCAAATCATAATTTGCAGTAAACCTGCGAAAAAAAATAGAAATGTGTGCTGTGTATTAGAACTGAAACTTCAACGGACAAGTTGAAAAACGAATGGCAACGGATAAGTGGAAAAAGGAATCGCTACGGACAAGTGGAAAACGAATCGCAACGTACAAGTGGAAAAAGTTCAACTGATTAGTGACAAAATGAATCGTAACAAAATTTTAACTTGAAGTTTTACGGGCAGGTTTTCAAATTGGACAAGTTAACAATCTGCCCGTTGTTTATACATATTGTATTATACTAAAAACCTGTGATACTCTTTTTATTTACAAACTTCCCCAGACGGTCAAAGTTGGCTCGGACAAGTGTTTTTAAATTTTTAATTACTCATATCACGCAACCAATGACTTTGTAATAACGTTCAAATTAATGACGGAAACGAACGGCTATTTACTTCATTCTATTTTTATTTTATGGGCTGAGGTTTCGGGTCCTGGAAGATCAAGTGCCCACAAACATTAAATATCATATTTTTTTAAATCTGGTCGATGCATCACCCTAAAGTCTGGAACATAGCTCCCTCAAAGGATTATATTCTTTTGTATTGTACTGATTTGTTTCAGTGCGGTAATGCTGGCAGCTTTCTTGGCACTGCCTAATAACAGCATTTTGGTGGGGCTGAACGGGTTTTAGTTTGTATTAGATACACCCACAGTAGCATAACATAATCTAGTTTTGTGGTCTTAGTCTTCTTACGCGTTTGATTCCATTTATTTTTTTAGCCAACTTTCTCAATACGTACTACTTACTAGGTTACTAAATAATAATGCTTCAATCAAATTCGTAATTTTCCAGAAAATGAAGATATTAGTACAAATAACGCTGTTTTTAAATTTATTTTGCATCCTGCTGACGATGCCATCGGAACCATCTTTTAATGAAGCTGAGTAAGTACTTATATAGATGACTAAGATATGCCCGTGACTTTGTCCACGTTTGACTTGAAATTCCCGGACACAAAGTACCGTAACATTTAAAAAAGGAATGTAAGCTATAGTTTTAGTGAAAATTGTGTCGGATAAGCAATTTTTTATGCACTCCAACAACTTCAAACCGCTCCAAGGACTATTCCCTCGGGATTCCCGAGATGAAAAGTATCACAATTTTTATTATATAAAATAGCGGGAAAATCGCATTGGAATTGCATTTTATTTCAATTTGGTCATTTTAAAGCACTCCCAGAAAATTTCTCGCAGGATTCCCAAAATAAGTAGCGCAGGTAGTCTTGCTGTCGATCAGCGAAAACCGCATTGAAATCGGCCCAGTAGTTTTTACGTTAATGCCGAACAAACAGACAAGACATCTAAAAAAATGCATCGTGTTCTCCACTTTTTATATAGTGTATTCGAGTTGTTTATAATTTTATTGTATTATAGATTATGACGAATCTACACTGAATACGTAAAAGCGTGCCGTTGGTGAAATCAATCATAATAATATTTATCACTGAATATTTTTAGTTCACGTTCTTCGTTTATTCCATATATTTTGAATAACTAAAATTTAAAAAATGGTTTGAATAAAATTATTTAATCCGGTCCGGTAATATCTGGTGTGATGGTAAAAACTTTTATGTAGATGTTGAATATAGAATTTTTCATCTTACAATTCTAAGGTTGCAGGGAAAGAAAACATTTTTAAGACTTCAAAAAACATATACCTCTTTATATATAAAACTGTATTCTGAGACCTAATCAAAGAAATTGTTAGGAAATATCGCTTGTATCCCCCCTTGTACTATAATATCTTTTGTATTTTTCTACTTCTGTTTATCTATGCTTTGGTGCAATAAATGGTTGCCTTACCTTACCTTATAAGGTTTTCGTTTTGTTTTTGCTATGGAACCCCTTAAAACTTAAGTATAAAAGAACATGACATTCATTTACATAATTTATTACAAAATTACAGAATTACAACAGTTGAAACGAATACAATACATCTAGCAAACGGTATCAATGAATTCGGCTATACATTATTAGGTAAAATGTTGACACATAAAAAATATGAGAACGTGGTTATTTCGCCTACAGGTATTTCAGGTGAGACAATCAAATATTCCCTTTATTACATTTTAGTGTAATTACTCAGAACAATTACTAATAGCTAGTTATTGTCCCGAGAAATTAATATATTGCATTTTTGTTTATTTGTTTGACTGCCAAGTTCTATTGTCCACGTAACTCAGATGAGTGTATGTAATCCGCACGCCGTCATCTTACGCTTGTGTTGTAGTTGCTTGCTCTTTTAGAAAGGGAGGAAACTGTGTCCAGATCAGAATTGTCGGCCATGTAAACGCTGTAAAATTATTACCTCCTAGTGCCGACAAGACCTTTGTTTAGGTTTGGCTATAGCGCATTAGCCTTGAAAAATAGGCGATTTATTTCAACAATGTTACAGTTATCTGTATAAATTAAATAACAATGTATATCCTACACTGGTACACTCATGGCTTTATTTTCAGGTTTACTAGCAATGACGTTAATCGGAACAGTCGGAAAAACGTACGAGGAAATCGCTGACTCACTTGGATTTTCTCATGGTAAAATGACTATTGTTCAATGAAAATCTTTATGTATAATAATGATAACAGCCCATAATTGCCCCACCGTTGACCACAGGCTTTTTAATTTTTAGGGGAATTTTAAGTGGTTGGGGATTTGACACATCGGTTACTTCTAAGTACTGGTTTCACAATGATGTTTTCCATCACCTACGGCACGTGGTCATTATAACAAGATGTACATTAGGCTAGAAAACTGCCTAGACGATGCATTATTTCCGTCAAAATTAGAACCAACGCTGTGGCCTCTAAGTTTGGGACGCGAGTTAAGTGAAGACGGCGCAACAATTGATTCGTAGATATTTCATGATAACATGCTAAACGAAAAATATTTATAATATTATAAGTTTTCATGGAAATACCAAGTATAAGGTATATATCATAAACATTCCACTTAGTTTGAATCTCCTTATTTTAGCCGAAAAAACAGTGGCGGGGGGGGGGGGTATACGACATTGTTTGATGCGAATTAAAGGGTTACTCGGTTAAGTCGGAGTACAGGATACTTCGTGGTGTTTTTTTTGTCACCGTTAAAACGTGGTACTTGGAATAAGACGTAATTAGGTCAGACAACAGCCTAAGGGGTCCCTGTTAGGCCTCGAAACCATATCATTGGTTCATTGGGATGATATGCGGGTACCATAACCACTAAGGTAGCACAACTAATGCCAAAGACCAAGTCTCAAAGCGACAACCAAAGCTAAAAGTTATTATTCTGACCTGTTAGCTTCTTGCATTATTAATTTGCCTTTGTTTTTCAGACATTTACAGTAATAGTCAATATCACGACCAATTTGGAAAATTGTTGCAACAGTTACATTTTGAATCAAATATTTCAAAAACACTTTACGCAGACGCGATATTCGTTGATACACATACTAAATTACGCGAGCTGTACCGCGAATATGTAAAAATGGTGTACAGGGCTGATACATTTAACATAGACTTTAAAGATTCGGTCAAAGCAAAAGATAACATTAACGAGTGAGTTCTTTCAGTTATAGTAGTGAGGGCCTAAAGCGGCCGTCTTTAAAAAAACATTGAGGAAAAAACTTTGTAAAATTGATACGTCTCTAGATATATTGATAGTTGTAGACATAATATAAAGTTTGATACTTGTCGAGTGCGTTACACGAATCTGAGAAAACTGTCGCTTTAGGCCCTCAGGTTATAAGATCATGAAAATTCGAAGTCTAAAAGATTATTTTTGAGAAACTATCCCATCGCGACCACGTTCATTATGTTAGTTGCGAAAACTTGTGATACCATCAATGATGCGTATCTGTAATATTTTTTGGGATTTGTATTCATTTTGGTCAACATGGAACTCTTATGAGATATTTATATTCCTCCTCCTATTCCTCTTATATATTCCTGCGTGTATTTGTCCGTCTGTTTGTATGTATTTGTCTGGCGCAGTCATTTTCCTCCGAAAATACCGGGTCTATAGCTTAGTGTTGGAAAACTCACTAAAACTATTCGATGTTCCGTCATTGCCAGGGTCACACGGTTGCAGCAACACCGCGAACCCTGATAATCAACGGCGCAAAAGACCCGTCTAGCCTATAAATCCTCCCGGCATCTTTCTTTACCAAACGCGGGGTGTGTGTTTGTTTCCACAAACGTCTTCTTTCTGCCTTTTTTCGACGAGGAGAAATCCACTCACGGACTTATCCGTGTGTGGATCACGGTTAAAGGTGTGAACTAGCCCTGCCCTAATAATGCCACTTGCAGTAAACGATATTTTGCGAATTTTTTTTTTTTAGAAATGTTATCCCAAGGCTCTAATCTATACATAACGCGGACATGTCTAAAAAATAAGATTGGACGAAAAACGTGACAGTCATGTTTCTTCTTCAAACCGCTATTTGCAAGTACTGCATTTGCTATAAGAAAGGCAGAGCCGGCCAGGGCAGTGAGAAATGGCAATTGCCTATTCCGCATTAGCTCTGGCAGTCGTCTGCCAAGATGGCCACAAGCTGCCGAACAGGGTCCGACAGAACAGGGAGCACCGAACAACTCCACTCCTTTATCGGACGGTCTTTAATGCGGGTGAATCCTGCACTGGATTTCGCCCGCGACGGTTTGCTCATGAAATTGAAGTCTTCGTCTACAGCAGTTCATATTGTTTCTGCCTACCCGAAAAAATGTATTTTTTTAAATAGTTATTTTTTGTATTTGAATCCATTTGCTAATAGTTGACTTCCTTTGTCGATTCCAACTTTCAATCGTATCATCATCGATAGTTCACGTAACTGTACAAATCAATTTGATAGATGCATAAAGTGGCTTTACAACGCGGCCCTTTATGTTTTAGACACAGAGCACAGTGATATATTAGCAGAGTTTCATACATATATATGTTTTATCTATGCCTTTATGTGACTTCTTTTACACATTTGAAATCAATTTTCATGTAAAAGAGCGGATGATATGAATTGTGCTTATCGCTTTTCTGCGGCGCCTGTGTAACACGTTGCAAATTTTTAAAATCTGTTGAGAATTTATTGATTAGTATTTTACAGATGGGTAAAAAACAACACTGAGGGTGAAATACAGGATTTTCTAAAAAGCACACTACCAAAGGAAACGCGAATAATACTGCTTAGTGCTCTTTACTTCAGGGGACAATGGGAACAAGTCTTTATGCCAGAATTCACTGCAAAGTAATTGTATTTTTTGGTAATAATTGTGTATAAACAAAATATTCGCACTTTTTAATTAACTTATGCACCTGAGTAAAATAATCATATGATAAACCAGCATAGAGTACTTTTTCCTTCCAGTCACAATTTCGGAGTTGACTACTTTTATCAATATTTTGTAATTTTATTTAAGTATATTATCCATTTACGCCTAAATACTTGGAATCTTGAAATTAATTTATTTTTTTACAGAATGCCTTTTACAAGAATCGAAAATGGACAAGTTATGGCAGATTTTATGCTGAACGTGGGGGAATTTAGATACATTTTTTCGGAAAAATATGGTAACAGTGAAGTTTAAATCTATCGTAGGTCTATTATGTATTGTAAAAAATAAAATGTTCTTGAGTTTATTGCATGATACTATATGCAATTTAGTATATACTATATTTTAGACTTCAATATCCAGACTGCACCATACTTATCACCTCTCCAATTTAACTGCAGCACCGTGCACCGTAATTAAAATCTTATACTATCTATATCTATACTAATATAAAGCTGAACAGTTTGTTTGTTTAAACGCGCTAATCTCAGGAAAAATTATTTCAGTGTTGGATAGTCCATTTATCGAGGAAGGCTATAGGCTATATATTACCACGCTAAGACCAATAGGAGGGGACCACAAATGAAGAATATTTAAAAATCGGGGTTTTTTTAACTCTGCCACGTGAATGAAGTCACGAGATTAAGCTAGTTTACTATATAAAATCATTTATTCTGCATCTACCATTGCTAAAGAAAATATGAACAACAGCAATAAAGTTTGACAAAAACACAAGCAATCAAAAATCTCCCATATCATAAAACCTGTGCAATAAATATTTTTCAAATCAATTGTTGTGGAATGAGTTGTGGGAGCTTAATTTTGAATTTAATTTAATTAAAAACCAACAAGTAACTAACTTCGCCTTCCCAAAACGCAAAAATTTATTGAGGTCATAGAGAAACATATTCTTTTCCTGTATATGTTCCTGTATACTCGTAGTTAGAGCAAAATATTGTAAAGGCCATATTAACAAATGAGACAATTTAATAACATTAAGCTCCTTACTTTATAATTTACAGGTGCACAAATGGTGGCATTACCATACAATGACAGCGTTACGACAATGTACCTGCTAAAACCTATACTTCCTAAAGAAACAACGCTTCCCCGACTTTTGGCCCGTCTAGACCACGCAAAAATAGAAGACTTGATAGACCAAATGTCTACACACAAATGTGTGATAAGACTCCCCAAAATGGAACTTCAAAGGGCAAATCAACTAGAAGCGTATCTTAAAGACATGGGAGTTAGAACGATATTTGACCCGCCAAAAGCCAATTTTGCCCTAATGATAGACAACAATCCGAACATTACCCAAAATAATATATTTTCTAGAATTGGGGAAGAAAATGATTCACATAGAGTGAGGAATATTTTGAATAAACTGACTAATCCGGGAATATATGTCGATACTGTACTTCATGATGTTAAATTGACCATAAATGGTGAGTATACTTATGATTACCACACAGATTATAATAAAATCTGTCTGTTAAAATCCTACAACTAGGTTTTGCGAGTATAAATACACTATAGTAAAATTATTTTGTCCGTGCAGTTTGGGTCATAAATAATCAGAGCGGTGAAGCAAGTATTTCGCTCTCTCTTCCACTCACCGGCCTTATGGGCGAGCATAGTGATGCGCATTATTATTATCAATAAGCGTTATCGATAATGTATTTAGTTTTGTCATTTTGTGGGGTAGTGATAAAAATGAAAGACAAAATAGATAAAACAACGTATTTGTTAAAATAAGATTAATAATGATTTAAAATAAATTACAAAAGTTTAGTATATATAAGTATTTATATTTATTTTAATGTAACAAGTTTTATTAAAAATAAGTATAAATAGTTATATCTAAGTTTAAAATTATCAGCAAAAAAGATAATAATGATATTTGTAAGAATGATAATATTTCTTTGATAAGAATGAGTTTTTATCGATAATGGCGTTGCGCCCGCGAAACATGCTCACCGCCTTAGCCGGGCTGAGGCCGAGCTATGATTTATGGCCCAAACTGCACGGACAAAATAATTCTACTGAGGAGGTTGACTGATGTGTGATGGTGGTGATGGTTGCGGCCGTTGAGCGGTGTACGGAGAAATAAAAGATTGCTTGCGTTGTACACTTTTAATCAATCACACACTCTCAATGTTTAACAATACTGTTCAGAAGGATTTTTGGAAGGCAAGCAATAAGCGCGGAACTAACGTTTGTACACGAGCACATTTGTCGTGCGGTCGCGTTGAAGACGTGAGTCGGACTGTGTCGAGATGACCCGAAATAACTCCGGTCCTCGACTGTTTCGCGGCAGAGAAATGCCGCGAAAAACTGGGCGCGCGCTTGTTATAAACGGCGCGATGTTTTGCTTGCCACAGATAAATATTGGTTCCGCGCTTGCGTGCTTGTTTTTATGTTGGCACTAATGTCGCCACACTACTATAGATTTCCTCACGGCTGCTCCGCGATTCAGGACCTACTGCATTCATATTCAGTTAGAATAAGTTTGTAGGCAAAAAAAAATCTACCAAGTCACCCTTACTCAATATGAATAAAACCGTCAGTGTTTTAACTGATTAAATTGTTTAGGTGTTACTTTTGAACATTAGTATTGCATGATTGAAATACATGTACATATTTATTGATTATTTGATATGAACACCAATTTTATTAAACAAACTTGAATTGATTTATTTATAATAATATATTCTTTTTAGAGTTTGGAACAGAAGCTGTGGCTGCAACAGCTGGGATACTAGCGCGGACAGCTGAACAATTCTATGCAGACTCTCCTTTCTACATGTTTATAAGAAATGAGAAAACTAAGTTAATTACTTTCAGTGCTGCTATATTTGATCCTACAGCTTAGATAATTATTTATCTATATATAAAATATAATTATATATCATACTAAAAGATAATGCACAGTAAAGTTTTAGTTACTAATATTTTATATTTTGTTAGTTTTTTAGTGCAATCATAAGGTTAATGATTAACAAATTAGTTAACAAACAAATATATTTTGATTAATACCAAACATTAAGGCATATTTAAAAATATTTTATTATATGTACCATAGGAACTTGGAACTTTGAATTAGGAGGTATAAAACAAATCATTGTTTTATTAAGTGACAAAATGCTTTAGATTTTATGATTTTATTATATTATACCCCATACTTAGATATTGAAAATAGTATGATTGTAGTAAATATATTTTACATTATATTGGATAATTTCAAAGAAAGTATTTGTCCCATTATGATTCCACTTTTGACTCCAATGCATTAAAATGTTAAAATTTTAACATAATATTTTGGCCTACCTACTATTCACCAACATTTTTATAAAACCTATATTTAACATATATGAAATAAAAAATTACCATTTAGTTTTACATTTCGAACCTTCAGAATTAAGCTATCAAACTACAACTTTAAGCTATGAAAATTGCACACAGTAAGTAGGCCAGGCTCAATATTAAACTATTAAAAACCATTTATACGCTAATACCTAATTATCGGTTATTTTTAATTTTCTCTATCCTGTCTATTAAAGTTTGTTTCCATTGTTCTTCAGATATAGATTGCGCCCACTCTGGTATTTGTGTTTGTGGTAGAGAAAAGTTTGCCATAGCTGTCATAACCTAAAATAGTAAATAAATTTTACTTAGAAGAAAACAAATTGATAATTAGATGTATCATGTGTCATTTTGTGCAGTAAAGTGAATCAGACACCCATTTTGAATGCAGCTGTTTTCAAACAAGTTTTGTTCTTTTTACACCCAAGATATTCTCAACTGAGAATAGTAACTGATTTAAAGCTGTAACCTGCAATAGAATTCTACTTCCCAGTACATGGTCAATTTGATCTGAAAACCTGAATTGTTATTTTGTTTAATAAGTTTGAAAAAATTAAGCAGGCCCATAAATCAATCTTATTCTTTAGTGTACTACAGACTGTTTATTGAGTTTCTGCTAATGAGTATACACCCTGTGCCTCTTTAATACTGAATTTCAATACACATTCAATCCAATGGAGTGTAATGCACAAACCTGAAATTTACTTCATCAAGAAAGCTTATTAATTGATCATAATAATGTCTGTTGCATTTGAAGTATGTAAAATACAGGCTCACATATTTACTTGTGCACCCTAAATTCATATATTGGTTCACAAGAAACCTTTGTTAGCAAAATTGGATACCACTGCATCTTTGCTGACAATAGTTTTGCTAGATCAAGTATTACAATTATGACAATGTGAGATATTTTAGGGCTGTAATGTATTGATGTAATTTTGTAGATACAAAGAATATGAAAGATGTACGTATGATAATTAAACAAATATAAAGATGTTACCTGCTGAGCTCTTTCACTGTCCATTTGAATTGAGTCTGTATTATGTGGTGCATTCCACAAATTCCTAGCTATTTCTGTTTCAATTGTTTCTATGGGAGGTAAGTTGACCGCTGGTTCTACATCATGTGGCTGCAAATTATGTTAAATTAAATATAAATAGTGAATATAAATGATGATTGGCAATAAATATTGACTTTGCATTAAATATGTTTGTTTATCTTGAATCTGTTTCCAAAAATAGCAACCAGTAATGTGTTAGAGCTATACTGGGATCATTACCATACCATTGGATCACAGCTCACTAGGTTAGGTCAGGTATGGTATAGATATGAGACATAGTGTTTGTGTTTATAAAAAAATAACCACTAAGGCTAAGGCTTTCTAACCTCTATTAAAACAAATTGGGTCTGTCCATAATAAATAACAGGTGTCCATAACTATACCCCACCCTCAAATACTCCATTACACAAATGAGAGTCACTTTCCTAAAATAAGAAAGACCCTCATCCTTAAGAGTGGCTACACCCCTGGTGTCACACATATAGGGAGGTGACGGCAACCACTTTATGTTGTTCGTCATCTGCGTGTACGCCTGTCTCATACAAAAAAAAGAACAAAAGTATAAATGGTAAATCTATATATGTTTGATACATGAAGTTTAAGTAGTGGGGCGGTAGAATGGGGAGAGGGGGTACTTGCCCTTGTGGTCTGGAGATCTTGAAATATTATTTTTTTAATAAGCATGTCCTCAGTTATTTATTCACTAATATTGCACTTATATCATAGTTGCCAAAGTCGAACACTCCTTTTAAAGTTCAAAAGAAAGCCAGTAATCAAATGAAAAAGAACCAAACAACAGTTTAATGTTCAAAACATGAAGAAAACAGAGCACATTCATATACATAACCATGATAATATTTAAAATACATTTACCAAAACTTAATATTTCAAGAACTCCGTTCCGTAAGGGTTGCTGAAAGGGTAAGTATACTTTCCCCCCTACCCACTACTTAAAATTCCTGTACCGGGTATCTTAGTGGCAATTGTATAAAATAAACGATTAAGTACATACCTCAGGATTATCCTCATTATCGTTTTCTGAATGCACAATTTCCGGCCCTTGTGGCAATGGTTCATAGCCAAAGTAGTCGTGATCGTCATCACTATCTTCATTCAGTTGACCATTTAAAGGCAAATCATGTCTAGGGGGTACATTTAGCTCATGAGGATTGTTTTCAGGCGGGTCGGGGCCCTCACATACCATATTGAAGAATTAGATTTTAAGAATAGATATTAATTCACTGCGATTATTATAGGTATATTATACGTATGTTACGGATGAGGGAAAAGCACAATATATTCTTTTTGTAAGATTAATAATATATTTCGTCGTTTCATAAACAGACTGTTCCATAGAAATTAGACATAGACTAATGACAAATATGAATATGACAACACACTTACAGTCTGGCTATCGAAAGTTGAACCTGGAATTATTTGCAAACTTTTACATGGCAACTCGAATACGAATGTCAACGTCAATTTTGACAAACAAGATGGCGGTTTTCGTTTGGTTGTGAGTGGATTTGCCTGTGTTGATACTTTGGTGGAGTCCCATCTTCCGGACACAGCTTTGACAGCCGGGGCTGCTGCTGCACACCAGGAGGCCCTGAAATGTTGCAAATATGTGTCCATTGGTAGTGCGTACGTATGTGGCTTTCGGGTCGAGACTAGGGGGTCGTGACGAAATCTTATTTTAATTAAAGCGGATAAAACTAAGTTTTCCCGAATATTGCAGTTTATTTTTCAAAAAATGTAATGACTATTGATTTCCTGCTATCTACCGGAATTAAAAGTAGAAAGTCTATATTCTATTGTAGGTCATTCTAGATTCGAGATATAAGGGTTAGTAATAGCTAGTTTTCCAAATTTCATAAAAATCCGTTCAGTATTTTTGGCGAGAATGAGTAACAAAAACATCTAAATACTGAAGTTTGTGCAGTATTTATAATATTATCGTTAGAAACGAGTATGATGTATCTATTGTCACACATAAAATATACAACATAAATAATTAAGTAACTACCAAGTATCGAAATAGGTTAATCCTAATAATATTGATGTTGCCATACGTATATTATTTAAATTTGCCGCCATTTTCCATGGTCAACTTTCGTTGGCCAGACTATATGTCATTATGGCACTAATCATTATTATTTGAACTATTTAATGCATAGACAATACACTAAGGTTTGTCTGTCTACGGTTGGTTTACCCTGTATCTTAAGCTGTGTACATAATAGGGTGCCCACAGCACATTACGGGAAAACTTGATTACAAAATTGTTACTATAACAAGTATAGTTATGTTGAATAACTGCACCCATGTAAATACAGCAACCCGATTCTTGCACGATGTTTGACGTAGTAGTAGATGTGGCGATAGGTGTAATGCGTTATTTGTGATCTAATTAAGTTACAATCAATATCTCTGATAATAGCGCAGATGTGGCCCTCAGCTTAAGAATAGGAGTTGCTAGAGTTTAGACAAATTTCAAAAAAAAAGGGGTGCCCAGATTATTTTCTAAATTAATTTGCTACAATTTACAATCGCGTTTCTATAACGAGAATTGGCTAGTGAAAATAAGTAGTGTGTTATAGTTCAAAAGGCCTTGTAGCTACAAACATAACACTACAAATTATTTTAGGACATCATTATCATTGAGTTCTAGCATGTTGTTATTTTAGGACATCCGAACGCTCAAGGTCACGTCCGAGACTTATATCTTATAATCATGGAGGATAAAGGTAAGTAGAACCATCTAGTATGAGGGATCAGTTGAAAAAGTGTCCACCTGTAAACAGCAAATTATGGTTCAAAAACTCGTCAAAATAGCGCTAGTGTAGGAAAAGGAAATTATATGAATTTAGCAGTTTTAAACGAAGTGAAGTGTGCTGGGTTGAAAACGCATGCGTGGTGACAAAGAGGAAGTCTTTCTTTCTTTCTTTAATATAGTATCCTACTCAAATTATTTGTGACGCTATTTTTAAATACTTTCTACTAGCTATTGTGGCTGTGTGGCGCCATAATTTGCTACCCTTCAGTGGACCCTTTTTAATATACTGAGATGGTACTCCTTACCTCTATCCTCCATGCTTATAATGTTCATGCTTCATCGACTTTCCTTATCCAGTTACGTTGTAAGCCACGCCTCTCAGCTTCATCCGTCAGCCGTAACTTATAATATGTACAAGCCTTTACACGCGTTATTTTTTCCTATATGGCAATGGCATTGATTTACTAAATGTCAAAACAATTATAATCACACCTCTAAAAACATTGAGTATGTCGTAATTTATTGACGTTGACTGCATATGTGTCAAATTATCAATCAATGTTCAATTGTTCAAAATAAAAATAACTTCATGGCGTAGACAGAGCTACGCTCCACACGGTCGTTTTCAATTTTCGTAAAGTGTTTTCAAACTATATACAAATTGATTATTCCTGGCGCAAGTTTAGTTTATTTTTTATTTGTACTGCTACTGTAGCAATCATAATGGCTTGGAGGAGTCATGGCATAAATAATGCAGACATGGTCCGTCATTTGAGAGGTATTCTAATTGTATTTATTTATTTTTTGATTTAACTACAAATGTACAGGCACTAATCTCACCATTTATTACGTAATGAAATCAAAACAATTAACTCATATAAATATGTTTCGTTTTATGGTACAAAATAGATCTTTTCTCAATCACTACCTGGTTAAAATAGTTGCAGATTATTTTTTTTCAATTTTTAGTTTTCATTACATGTCAATCTAAAGTTCAAGATTCCATAACTCATATGAAAGTTTTTTGCGGGAATTGAGACGGGACATTGTGCTGTGCAGTTTTATTTCCTTAAAATGTGTAAAATTACTGTAAAATGAACAATAAATGTAGGATACACTTTTAGCAGTAATTATGTGTTTTTGTAAGAAATGAGACCTTAAGAGTTTTTCAAAGAGTCTGTTGAATGGCATCGGTTGCAGCCTACAATACAATTCCCCTAGTATACAAAGATTATATACATCAGAATTGACTTTATGGACTAAGATTCCATTGCCTGCCTTTGTGGCGAATTGTACTACTACTACTACCATAACTTATACTGGAATAGTTTTGATTACTTATAAGATTATTTGTCAAGTCAATTACATATTGAATAAGTCAATTGTAGTGTGTTCCATACCAAGCCTGTAGCTCAGTGTGAAATAAGTCACACTGATGTGAGTGTCTGGCTAGATTTTTATCCCACTTAATGGAGAGTGATTGCCATAACCTGTGGACTTTGTTACCTCCAGATGCTTTATTTCTGCTGTTATAAAAAAAAACCTTAAGGTAAAAGTCTTTTCAGATCTAATAGGCTTTATGAAATGCCTGCAGTTTCCAAAGTTGGAACTTATAAAAAAGGTTTAAAAATTTTGTTATATACATTATAATATTTTTAAATATGCTTTATTTCACAGCTAATGGAATAATCAAATCTGATGCAGTGGCAAATGCAATGAATGCTGTAGACAGAAAAAATTACTGTCCATATGCACCATACCATGACTCACCTCAATCTATTGGGTTCTCTGCCACTATCAGTGCTCCACATATGGTAAAAATTTATATTAATTTCTCTATTCAAGTACATGAATCTGAAGCTTGTATGTATATCTGTTTGTATTCTGTTGTATCTGTTTGTTTTTGTTTCTATGAAATACAAATCTAAAGTTACTACAGTGAAGTTTCATAGGAAGGCCTTATGTGTGTATAGTGTGTATGTCTTGTATATTTTTCTAGTTGTTCAATAAACAACTTGCTAAGAGATTGATAATGCCAAAAGAAGTAAAAGGGATAATAGAGACTAATATTAAATAAAGCAAAAATATATACTTGAATCTTAGATTTGAAATTGAATAAAATAATAAATAAAGCATAAGTGAATAGATATTCAGTACATAAATTTTAAGTAGTGGGAGTGGGGAAGGGGGGGGAGTTTTACTTACCCCTTGTGCAACCCCTATGTTCTGAAGTCCTTTAAATATTCATTTTTTAGTAAATATCTTTAGTTATTCCTTCACTAATATTGCACTTATATCATAGGTCCAAAGTTAAACAATCCAATTAAAGTCCAAAAGAAAGCCAAAAGTAATCAACAAAAAAAGAATAAAAATAACCAAAAAATAGTGTAAGTCATCAAAAAATCAAGATAAAATACAACATACTACATTCACATATTACAAAAGTAACAATAAAAAACTTCAAATGGTGCCAATAAAGATGAAATAATAAATTAATATATTATTTTTATTATAATCACACTTATTTTTAACCCTTATTAAAAAATGTTGGATCTGTTTTGCAATGTATCTAAAAATTCCTATATTATTACTTCAGATTATTTATACTAAAGATTAGTAATCTCTCATTGCATATTTAGAAAAGCATCTTGCTAGTCATCTGCTAAACGCATGAAAAAAAACAAATGTTTCATACAAAATGTTTCTGTCACATATATAAAATAAATAAGAATTGATTACCTGTTGGTTCTGGTACTTGCCGCCCGCTGTGGCGGCACACTCGCTCGACTCATGCGCTTTGGTATAGAGATAACCTAACCTACATCACTAGTCATCACATTCATTAGTAATCACATTCTAGTCACTGGTTGCGAAGTTTCAAAACTTTCACCGCCCATCACAATAATATTAGTGAAAAAAGTGACCAGACCATAGGGGTTGCAGAAAGAGCAAGTATCTTCCTACCTACCCCACTACTTAAAATTCGTGTATTAAATATCTGAGTAGCAGCTGGGAACAGAATAATTTGTTTAATACTAGGCTCACACAGAGCATTGTGTTTTCTTACTAGATAAATTTATAAAGAAAATGAATATTAAAAATGGTGCACAGTATAAGTGAACTGTAATGTACTTTTTTGAGATATTTTTTAAACCCAACCCATTGTTATTTTTAAATAGTTAATTTAAATATTTTCTGTTTTAATCTGTAACTTAAGGCATTAGTAAAGCAAGTGAACAGTTGGTAAGATATAGGAATTGGCCATATGTTAGTATATTCAGTTATTACATTGTTACAGCTGCTGTGTAATATTGAAAGTTGAATTCTTCATGTCAAAAGCTCTTTACAGAGATCATTCAGTTTATGGCTGTAGGGATCTGTGTATTGACCAAAATCTTATTATTAATCATAGTTACTTATTTAATGAAAATATATATTTTTTTAGTTGGCCTTATGGTAATTATAGTAACAGTTAGTAACTAACTAAATAAGTATCATTAATATAGGGACCCTCAATGTTCAAATCCAATTGCAGCAAAAATTGTCCCATATGTTAATTGTTTTTAATTGATATTTTGTAATAATGGGGAATAGACATGTTTCTTTAATTGAATTTTTAAATCATCATTTTGTCATAGTACAAAATACTGTTGGGAATGTTCAAATTAATTTTTAATATTCAAAATCTTGAATAAATTTGAGGTATTTAAACACCACAATTTTCGCGGGCTTTTGATGACATCATAGTTCATTATCAGTGTATGGTTTACATGTTTATCTTTTTGAATATTTTCAGTCTTAAACAAGATTTAATAGACATAGACCATGCAAAAGGCTAAAAAAATAATCTTATATATATTCAATTACGATAAATACAATCACAAAACCAAATGCACTCTATGCAGTAAGTTCGCATTTTGTTTCTGCACCTTTGTTGACACTTGACAAACTAAAAATAACAAAATGAAAAGTGACGTCATGTTTCCAATTCATCAATAGCCTTGCATTTTGCGGTTTTAAATATTCCGCGCATTTTTAACTCTTAAAAAATCAATTAAAGGGGTTAAATTAAAATATAACATTAGCTATGTAATTCTACATCATTAAAGGCATCATATAAAAAATGAGTCATACTGTAATTACATGCATATTCTCCATTAGCTAAACTACCCTAGGAGATGTGTTGTGTGCTATTTAGTCACAGTAAGATAACTTTGTAATATATAAAAAAAATATTGATATGAAATATTTTATAGCATGCACACACATTAGAAAGGTTAAAAAACCAGTTAGTCCCTGGTGAGAAGGCATTGGATGTTGGATCGGGATCTGGATACTTAACAGCCTGCATGGCATTCATGTTAGGAGAAACAGGGACAGTAGTAGGCATTGAACACATTCCTGAACTTGTAACTTTAGCTACAAAAAATATTAGGAATGACAATCCGCAGCTGTTAGACTCTCAAAGGATTAAGCTTATTGGTGAGTATTTCTTTAAACCAAACTTAAAAGCAATTTTAAATTTGATTCTTTTTAATATAGATCTGCTTTTCTTGTATTGTAAATAAGGATCTCAATTATAAAACTTATACATTCATTAATCTAATAATCAAAGCCATACTATTTATAAAGTTACAATCAAACTTTCAAGTCACATGTAAGTTCATCTCTATCTATAAATATAAAAGTATGTATGTTCATTTTTCATAACTTTAAAAATTATCTGATTATAAAATATGAGGAATGCATGATTATACATTAACCATACATATATAACGATATAACAATTTGTGAAAATTATTAAATAACAGGGTTTAAATTTTTTTATTGCTAGAGTACAGCAGACAGGTTGACGGCCCACCTGTGATGAAAAGTGGTTACCGTCGCCTATTATCATTTGCAACACACAACACTAGGCATTACCAATATGTTGCCATACTCATAAATAGGACTGGAAACTGGCCAGTAATGTAGGAACACAACTCAAGGTTGTTATGGCGCCCTATACTCTAGACCAGAGGTGGTAGCTTTCCAGACGGGCAAATACCCTATCACCTGGCTGTGGATTGTTTTTCGCCTCTAACAACAGGCCGCCTGACTGTAGGAATTAGTTAGTATTCTTTCTCTGTTTCTGCACAGATCAAAATATATTCATTATATTTATTTGATAAATATATAGATATTTACTATCATAACAATATCTCCAATGGCGGACATAATCTCCAACACATGGAAGAAGATTCTCCAACATCTTGCATCACCACACAATAACTGATGAGTGGGTCGTCCACAAATTACATCACGCGAATTTCATGATTTTTGGACCACTCCCCCGGGCCTTGTTACATTCGTGAGACTCCTCCCTCCCTAGGGTGACGTTACATATTTTGCGATTTCCCATAGAAAAAATATGAAATTAAAACAGCTTCGTAATTAGTTTTATTTCCATTTAACAAATATTTTTTAATAAGTTAAACACTATAATAATACAGATAGAGTTGTAAATATTTTGAACTCTTTAGTTAATAGTTCGAATTTCGTGTTTTAAAACATAAAAAGATTTTGAAATGTGTCGTCATGAAATTTAGAACCCCTCCCAACCCTTGTCACACTTTGTCGACCCCCTCGTAATATATGGATGGTCCATAACAGGTAAAAAAATTAATAGCCATATATTATTTTTAGCTGGCGATGGACGTTTAGGGTATCCACAAGAGGCTCCTTTTAACGCTATCCATGTTGGGGCAGCGGCACCTTCACTTCCACAGGCGGTAGGTAGCAAAGAAACTATAAATCATATTTTAACTTTTATACTATTTCAATGAATTTTGCAGGGAATATATAAAACTGAGTTTATTTATTCACTTTTCACAGTCTTTAATTTAAACATTTTGATGGAATTTGTATTTTATGAGCTGGAGTGGAACATACTTTCTATAATAATATACATTTTTATATCCTAGTGTTTCTTTCCATACATGAAGTGAGAAAGTATACTAATTCTAGCACTTGGGCTATCTGTAGAGAGAGATGATAAAACAACCCCACAGCCAGGTGGTAGGGAATTTGCCAGTCTGGATGTTAATCTAGTATGTTGCCATAACAATCTTGAATTGCTTTCCTGTATCAATCGCCAGATTTCCAGTCCCCACTTCGAGGTTGACAGGATGGTAGCACTTTTCGTGCTGCAAATGTCCATAGGTGACAGTAACCACTTCCAATCGGGGGATAATCAGTTTATCTCCTCCAGCAACAAAAAAGTTATGGTGTCCAAGTCGGACAAATCTCGTGCATGGAAGATTAAATCGCAGAATATCGGCGTGAATCGGTTAACCTTAAGCTAGTCGTATTTCGTGCGATAAGTGGGAATCCCGATGGCCTACTTCCTCTTTCTTTATGCCATCCCCTCTATCCAATTGCTCTTGTCTTGATCCTTCTCTATCACACCTCTACTATTCTATCCCTTTTACCGCATACCCTTCTATTCCGTCCCCGCTTTACCCCCACCCTAAGGTTGGCAATAGGTACGTTGACTACGCCCCTGGTCTTCGGGATATCTATAGACGACGGTAAATATTTTCCATTAGATGGGCCCTCTGTCTGCTGGTTTCGTAATAAAATAAAAAAGTCTTATTACATACATAAATTCACGCCAGATCCCTTGCGGGGTAGGCACGAACAACAGAGCGCCATTCAGGCTTATTCTTACACACTTCACTTGCTTCTTTGACATTCATAGCTCTTGTCATGCACAAGTCTTATTCAATCTGATTTTACTTTTTAACCAACTCATTTACGGCCGTTATGACCAATTTGCTTTTACTCCTGTATTCTTACGAACGAAATAAATATAACGAATACGAAATTTAATTAAATCGATGAAATTCTGCTCCAGTTTTAACGGACTTAAAAAAGGAGGAGGTTCTCGATTCGTTGTCTAAATATTTTTTATGTACGTTCAGTCATAACTTTGTTGTATCTGAACCGATTTTCGTGATTCTCTTTGCGTTCGACTTGGCAAAGATTCTAAACGATTCCATTGAAATGAAAAAAACCTTGAAATGAGGTAGAAATGTGTTTTTTTCCGTTATTCAGTCTTACCTTTAATTTAATGTTTTTGTTACTCTTGAAGTTGGTTTCTGTTTGTTAGAATTTTTGAGTGTAGTTAGTTAAAACTTTGTTTTTATATGTAAAAATATCTGGTATTTAAAATGATAATTCTATTCGTTTTGCAGTTAGTAGAACAGCTTAAACCTGGCGGGAGGCTGATTGTGCCTGTTGGACCGGAAGGTGGTGAACAACATCTTACTCAGGTAAGTTAGGTTTGAATAATGGGAGTAGAGAACAATGCGGAAATACAACTAAAACTTTAATTATTCAAAAGTAACATTTTGTGGGTTGGATCCTTTTTGCGTAACTACGTCCAATTAGCCCCCCTGATTGTTGTCACATTTTTAAATGCATTTACGAACTAAAAACCATTGGAAATTTATGATATTATATATTCTGAATAATTTAAACAAAATATTTATAAACCACAGCTTGGGTGCTATTCTGATAAGATAATATAACTGCAAAGCTTCCTCAGATTCCGTTCGGTAGTTTTTACATGAAACAGTGAGAAACATACACTGATCCTCACAAACTTGTTCTTTATAATATTATAATAAGATTATTCTAGAATTTGGATCTTAGTTGTATTGTTATTTTCAGGTAGACAAAGCTGCAGACGGCACAACGACAGTTAAGAAACTTATGAGCGTTATTTATGTTCCACTCACAGACAAGGATCACCAATATCGTGAGTGATCCCACCTGCAATTGTCGTCATATCTTAGATATGGGGGACGTCATTTCAATTTCGGCAGTTGTTGCTTATTTATAAATCTTCAAAAAAAAATCCTAACCACAAGTCGATTTTTAAGGTAAAAATAAATATTTAAAATACTAAATAATTTATTGCGATTCAAAAAAATATATTTAAAAGAGTTTATCTCATATAACCTTCATACTCAGAGTAGGTTAAAGTGACTTGACTAACGTGAATTTTTTTCTGATATAAATATGTATACCTGTGTTTCCTTACAAGATAATTTTTTTGATAGTTTTAGTTAGATTGTCTTTTTAGATGATTAATATAAAACAATTTTTATTGTAATATCTAACTTTAAATGTGGCTTAACTTGTCTAAGATATTTAAAAGTCATTAAATAGTAGTAATTTATTGCAAAAATCCTGTTTGTAACGTACGAAAATTATCTTCTAAGGAATAACAATTAGGTATACATGTTGTTTCCGTCCCCGTCCTTTGTTGATTGAACATATATTGTATATAATTTTTAACCGACTTTAAAAAAGGAGGAGGTTCCTCAATTCTTCGGAATCTTCCCTTTTTTTTCAAAGTAAAACATAAAATTTCTAAGCCGACTTTAAGATGTTTCAAATAATATATATTAAAATAAGATTTTCTAAAGCTATTATTAATTAATAATAGCTTTAGAAATAAGTTATTTTATACTTTTTAGTTTTTGAAGTCGGTTTTTAAACGAAGTTTTTTTAAATTAAGAACCGAGTTTTAATTTATGTTACACAAAGCAGTGGTTTCGACCATTTTTGAGACTATATCGCATAATGCTTGGTAAAGACAAAGTATCTGCATTAATTGTGGGACATACACAGACCTTTCGCTTCATATATTTTCAATAATCTCTTAGACACGCACGCCAGTTTGAAGTGAATTACCTTCGACTTGAACTGTATTTATTCATTCTTGTAAAGTGATATGAAATTTCTTCTGTTTTTTTTTCAGTGTAATTATAGTCATAGATTTATATTCATGGCGTTGCAGAATCTTACATTGTGTGTTCGATTTATCGAAACAACACAAGTAATTAAAATCAAGAAATAAATCTCAATGTAATACTCTTTTCAACACACTTGCTTATAAAGTAGCTCTATGGTCACCGCAGTTAGGCACAGAATGACACCCATAATCAAACTGTGACTAAAAAAAAATATAACTCACTAGTGACTTATAGATTTTTTTTAAATTTTATTGGTTGAGTTACTTTGTTCTTAAAAAAGTTTTTATTCAAAAAAAAAGATCGTGTTCTATAGAACAAATAAATTAATGTTCCTATTGCTTGCTCATTTCATGCAACTTCTTATTTAAATAGATAATTTTACTTACGTGTTTAATAAATAAAACTTTCACTCATATATAACTTTTTTTTCTCTGTAATAAAAGAGAACTTTAAATTCCCCATTTTGTACGTGGCAGAATAGGCGCAAACCCTATGCGCGGAAAAAAACCTCATCCCTTTAGTCTGTGGCCGATCGCAATGCGCGCGCATAGGAAAACTGTTATCTACTAAATAAAATGAGTTTTTGTTGTTATTTTATTGACAAGTGTGTTGAAAAACGTCGTATGATACACGTGTGTATTGATGATTACCGTCCTCGGCGGTAATCACCAATGTTACACACTAGTACCTTAATGTACTATTATATAATAGGGTAATCCATACAACTAAGAAAAATAATTGGAACCCTATCAATTTTTTCAAGATATTAAGAAATATTAGGTACTAGCTGACCCGGCAAACTTTGTACCGCCTCAGAATGATTTCTAGGGGAAAACGAAATTCTTGTTTTTACTATATTCGAAGCATTTTTTCATATTTACTTACCTTTTAAGCCTTCCCTGGTCTTCCAAAAATAAATTAAAATCAATATTAGCCAAATCAGTTCGGCTGTTCTCGAGTGTTAACGAGATTAACGAACAACAATTGATTTTTATATATATGATTAATTTGTTTCCCATACAGTATTATTATTAATATTCAGAGTATCATTTTATATGTTTTAATTGATCATTAAAATCTCTGAGTGTAGCAGTTAACCTCCATATGCAATCTGAACAACATATTATCTACTTTCAAAATCGAACTTGCATTTATTATTACCTATTATATTGTCACAGACGAATCTCACTATAGAAGTGTTATGATCACCCGCACCCGAGTCTGGGATACCCACTAAACCCTCTCGTGTTCAGCCCTTCACTTATGCTAGGGCTACTACCCATTCTTTAAAAATGGTAGCTGCCATATGCTATTATATACATATATACGTTGCGGAACCATTACCATGTTCATGTCCATCTATACAGATGATCCATGACAGCAAAACATACCTTACCAAGTTCTCGAGAACATCCAGAATTGTAATTATAAATTTGATAGACCTATATGTTGTTAGAAAAAAAAATGATATTATTGAAGTGAAACTTCTTTATC
Source organism: Dendrolimus punctatus (assembly GCA_012273795.1). Lineage (NCBI taxonomy): Eukaryota > Metazoa > Arthropoda > Insecta > Lepidoptera > Lasiocampidae > Dendrolimus > Dendrolimus punctatus. Next base: position 9,527,696 of record CM022538.1, read on the forward strand.
GGCTTTAAAAAAAATACCGTCACGTTTTTCGGTTACGCGCCATCTTTTTCTTGCCCCTACACACGGTCGATTCGAACGAAGAGTAATTACAAGGTAAAATGAAATAATTTCGTGAATGAAGTTTCACTTCTTACGTGTGTACAGTACACGCACACATTTTTTGTTTAGTTTTGACACAATTACCAGTTGCATTTTATATTATTCATGGTTTTTCAGGGTGTAGAGTAATATGAAGACCGCAGTAACAATTAGTCACCATTCAGCTTAATTGAAAATTAGATTATTTTTATGTGATGTTATTAATTTTGTATAAATTGATTTTCGTTCTAGGTCCTTGGCGTTAATAATAAATGTAATTAGCTTAAAAACTTTCACTTCATCGATATTAGTGCAATGTCTGTCTGTTGTTGTTTATTGAATTGGAATTTAAATTAAAACTCTGCGAGTTTGTATTTATTTCATGCTAGTTGTTTAATAAACTTTACAATTCTTTTTCAGTGTTGTGTATTTTTATCCGACTCCTAAAAAATCCTTATGATCTCAGTTCTGTGTGTATGGAACTACTGAGATTAGAGTCGAAAGCGGATGCTTTTGTAGAATCGCTTGTATCTAGATATAGAACGTTATAAAGTTCCACTCTATTTTGATACTTGTCGTGTTCCGCACTTTTAAAGCGTCCGCATTAGATCCCTAGCTAGATATATGAATTTTGACACACAAAAATCTCCGGTGTCTACAAAAGCTTAGTGTTAAATTTTGGAACATACTGGTTTAATATTGAAAAATTACCTATGCGAGATCAAATGAAAAAGTTACATCGCTTCTTTGCTTCAATAACGTTGTATCTTGAAAAACCCAAATTTACAGTACGCTACTTTTAAAATTTCAAAAAAAGATTTTACCCAAACATATTTTACACTTTCTGTCAATTTACTAAGCTTTTTGAAATATATGAGAAAGTTGTGATAATATGATAAATTTAGCAAAATATAGTGAGTGACTGAAATAAGCGAGTATTGGGATATGTCACGTTATTGAAGCAAAGAAGCGACATGTTACACATTACAATTTTTTTTCTATTCTCATATTCTGAATGTATGCTTGGAGTTGGCTAATCACAGGGATAAAAAACAATACTTGTCTTCCCTGGGAAACCATAGTGCCAACTGTTTTTGCAGTCACTGTTAGTTAAATCGCGGCATACATTGTAATGAAAAATTATCAAACAATTTGTATCATCATTTCATGTATATAAATTACTTTTCACTAAATTATTATTTAACTTAAATGAATTTGAGCTACATATTTAGTATCATCAGTGAAAAAAAATGGCTGGTAGAATGCCACTGAATTTTTTTAAATCTGAGGTTTCACATGTGACGTACGTGATGATGTTTCATCAGATTTAGAAATGGATTTAACGCCTGATTTTATTAGAGAAGTGGTTGTTTGTTCAACTAATTAGTTTTTGTTTACATTCCTCATATTTGAAATAAAAAGCAGTGTTAACCTCGGGTGAAAGGCCTATTTAGGCACTCTAATTATTAGCGCCCTCGCTACGCTCATGCGCAGAACCATCTCTTACCTAAATAGGTCCCCTTCACCTCTCGTAACATTCTACTATGTATTTTTCAATTTAATTTTTTAGGGTCTAGTACCCATTTTGGCAAAAACGGTTCCCGCGCGTTTGCGTGTTGTCCATTCCGTCCGCCTTTATTCTCCATTATATTAATGTACTCTGTGATTATTACAATATAAGTTTTATCTTTGTCACCACAGAGTACATTAATATAATAGGAGCATTTACACCATGGAAGAATTAACTCATGTTGTCTATATTATTTATGGTTTAAATCTGACGGGAAGCTTATAGAGAATATACACCATAGATCCACAGGATAGACTAGGCGTGTTGCTGGGAAGTTTCTTTCGCCGTTTCTTCTCTCCCAGCCATAACACGTTGCGAAACGGCAGTAAGATAGCGTAGGCCGCCGCGAACAGCCGATCCCGGTCCGCCGGGATCCTTCCCCTCGGGCTTTATATTACTCGTCACCCGTTCTCAATTAGTTCATTGTGTCGCCCTATGGGGCATCATCAGATTCATCCTCCTCTCATGGCAACAGTCCAGCCGAGGTAAAACTCACTAGGGAGCTCCCTCGAGCAAGATGTCCCCGGGCTGGAGCGCCTTCGCAAAGCGAAGCCCCGAATACCCCGGTAAAGGTGTGAGGTCTTCGGACCAACAACATAAAGTCAAGTCAAATAAAAAACACCATAGATAAAATTTTGATATACGCGGCAGGAGTACAGACGAAGTAATCCTTAAACACTATTCTGTCACTCCAAAAAGATTATGACTTCATTGAATAAAAAAGGTTTTTGAGTTCATTGATATTACTACACATGATTTTATTTATTTCATAATTGCTGAATAAATTATATTTTTTTTAGATTATGTACAAAGCGATTTTATTTCTTATTTCTAAAAAATTACCCGTATTTTTCTTCCTCGCAAAAGGTTTCTCCTCTTTACATATGTCTACTGGTTCGGCCTTGACATGTAAAATAGAATACAACATGTCCGCTTCATTTTTGTTTTCAACTATTTCCAAAATTTCGCTCTGAAAAATAAAAAAATATATAAACGATCCATGAACTAGAATTAATACTACCGCGTATTCACAGATGTGAAAGAAAGATTTTTTGTTCCCTCTTCATAAACTTAGATGTGAACACATTCTCATGAAATTGCAATTTGGGCAGGTACATTAAAAACTAGGGGACTTGTGCTTTATTTCGCACGTTTGTACTACGATTATGATAAATAACAAAATAAGGTAGAATTTTATGTTATCTTACAACCTACAAGCAGTATGTCTAGACATGTGTCATTTAAGCGGTTCGCCAATTGGTCTGTCTATGGCCTGATAACAATAACTAAAGCTATAAAAAAATAATTAAAATACAATGCTACAACATATATTCGGACTTTTTCACTTATGGCCTTGAAAAATGTTGAAAAGTCCACGCTCGACTTGAAATGCACAAAGTACCACAGCATTTAAAAAGGAATGTAAGCTATCGTTTTAGTGGAAACTGTGTCGGAATAAGCTATTTATGCATCCGAACTTCGAACCGCTCCCGGGAAAATTCCCGCGGGATTCCTGGGATAAAAGGTATCACACATTTTATTACATAAAATTTGATATCGATCAGTGAAGAAATCGCATTTGTTTTAGATTATTTTTTCGATCTGGCCATTTTAAATAATTCTCAGGAAAATTGCTGTCGACCAGCGAAAATCGCAACGAAATCCGCCCTGTAGTTATTATGTGATTCTGACCAAACAGACAAAAATCTACAAAAAAATGCATGGTCTTCTCCTTTTATACAGTATCCAGTTTTTTTTATAGCTTCAATGTACAGACATGGCATGTTTAGAATTTTATAATATTATAGATCAGCATGGAAATTAATTGTACCCATTATATTCCTCATCTATTTATCCGTCCATCCTATTTGGTTAAATTAGGATGCAATGCACACAGTCTACAGTAAATAATAGAAAGAACACATAAAAAATCACTCACTTTACTTAATGTTATTAAATAATCCAATGATTTTCCTTTATTCATAATCCGGGCGATATTCTTGGATGTAACTCCTGGCAATTTTTGCACAAAATCGTGGACCAATATATTGTATCTCTCGTAGTTCATGTCATCTGCAGTATTTTCGCCGCTCAACGCCACGGCTTCTGCTATATTTGGATTTTTTCTACTTTGCTGTAATTGTAGATAAATGTAATTGAGCTTGACTGTACCAATTCTTAAGTTAGGTCTAGCCTTGTAAGAAGAATATTATGAGTAAAAACATAATTCTCAAAAAGCTTAAATCGAATCCGACGACAATTTTCCGTTTTGTGTCGTTCTAAGGTTAAAAATGTTTTTTTTAATGTGTAAAAAACCAGTGCAAAGTAAGCTACACATTCGTACCCTACTTTGTACTTCTTCTTTGACTTATGCTGGTGTGCACCGTCATTTAATCAACGTTTAAAATAAAACAATCGCTGTTTATGCATACAATTTCATCGATTATTTTATTTTAACCACCGGTTAAATGTCGGTGCACACCAGCCTTATTTATTGTGAGTTATATAACGGTCTTGCCTTTAGTTCATAGAAAAGTTCGGTGTTGCATACGGGCTGGGAGACCATACGAGTTTCAGCCTCGGGAAGTGGATTGTAAGCAGTTGCAGTTTTTGTTGGATCTCCGCACCTGATATGTCTGTCGATAACACAAAGTTGCCCTGAAATAAAAAAATTCTACTAACCCTTCTACAGACCCAAATCTCCATCTACTTTCATTACATATAAATGTGTTGAATATTTTATATATCGTTTAAAAGAGATAACTGCGTGTACAAGATGGTGGATGAAATCAATTAATCGTAGTTGTACGTAATTTTTTAATTTTCCCATGAACTATCGACATCAAGGGAACAAAGGGCGGCGGTAGCAGAAGTGGCAGGACGAGTGTTATTTCACGTCGTTGCGCTGACCATTTCCTTCAATGGTGTTACAAATTAATCTTGCTGTAAATTCTCGGAGTGTAGCGGTATGTGTGATAATCATATATATCTGTAATAAGTATCGTATTAATTTCATATGATTTTTCTAATCTTTTTTATTAATTTGCTTTTTATGTGTTTGATTAAATAGATAAGATAGATAAAAAAATGTGTAGATATTGGTGTCTTTTTTAATCCTATGACCTATTATATATTTATTTCTTATATATTTATTTCTTGCCTACGCCCCGCTACTTGATTGAGTTACGAAATTACGCCCTCAGCTAAGCAAAGGTACCCTATACCTGATCTATACTATAATAAATCTGTAAATGGTTGGAGTTTGTACAATGCGTTTAAAAATGTGAAAAAAATCAGCTGGGCTAATTAGGATTCCGAAAATGCGTTTTTTAGAATTTTTGTCTGTCTTTCTATCTGTTAGAACATCACTGGAAAACCACTGAACGAAAATTCGACACAGAGCAAGCTCATATCCCGGGGAGTAACTTAGGATACTTCATATCCCGATAAATGACGTCATTCCTAAAGGACAAACGAAAGTATCGAAAAAGATGGCGATGCGATCGCATCCTTTTTGAAAACTACATAATGTATATGAACGGAACTCGAAACAGGTATAGCCTATATCGCTAATCAACATTTATATACTTTTTATCCCAATAAATAATGTCAGTCTCCTAAAATAGACGGATTAGCTCAAAAGATGGCGCTGCAATCGCGTTTTTCAATTACTAAAAATGATATTGTCATAGGAAACAAATGGTTAATTTTATTACTTCAAATCAGGATGGCTTCGACTTATCGCGATGTTATGCTAGACAGCTGTTGAGACTATATGGACTTAGTTTCTTTGTTATTGTTACAAGTTGCAGGACTCGAATTAAAATGCCGTTGGAGTTACTATAGAATTTGTTAGAACTATACAAACACGCATAACACAGGTAAAAATATAACTGAACACAACTAGTACAAACGTTATGCACGTTTAAATAACACGCGCAAAATCCGTCACTATATAGATTATCGAATGTAGTACACACTTCTTGACTCGCTTGCGATTACCGCTTGACTGCCCCCTCTGCATTGCTTTATACTGCACAATACAATATGTCTCACGGCCGCGCAGACTGAATTTGTAACAATCACACCTGGATATTATGATAGCATAATAATTACAATACAAAATGGGATGGTTTTTATAATTCCAAACTTTAAACAAAAGAAGACTGTCATAAATGCGCTTCAAAGTTATTAGCTCAAACGACGCCGGTGGGTAATAAATGTGCTTTGTTTGCAGGTGGCCCAAATTGTAACATTATTGTTGTGAATTGAGCAAGAAACTGTAAAGCTTTAGATCTAATGTATATAAAAAATCTAATTTAGTTGTGTTAGTTACATAGAGCCACTACTAGAATTAACAAGAATACATATCAAGAATGATAACTTTTTACAAAAAAACATAATTTAAACAGCTTACCTGGAGATTAAATGGCTTATTTTGGTCGAACTCTATAAGGAGTATGGCCGACTATAATTACGGCACATTTGCGTACATTGCGTGAACAACCGGCCCGAATTTAACGAGCCTATCAAGTCCGATATTGATTTCCTTTCTACACAAATTTCCGGAGTGAGGATATAATCTCCAATCTACCGCAAAAAAATACAATTAGTAAAATAAAACGTGTGAAAATGTCGACAGCTGTTCCTGTAATTTCTTTTTAACTACTGTATCATTTAATAGTTTCACTGAAAAGTTTTCAGGGAGTTTTGAAAACTGGTAAATCATAAATAAAATCGAAACAATATTAATTAAAATAAACAAATTGGCGGTAAGCTATATAAGATTTAACAATACTCATTGACACTTGACAGTTTTAAACTACGGCTACTAAAAAGTGGATGAAACTTCGGAATAATAAAAAAAACAAATAAATTACCGCCCTGAAACTGTTAAAAAGTAGTTTTAAAATGTTTTTACTTAAATTGTAGGAAATTTTCTCTAGTTTAATTTTTTGATGTTTTTTATTGTAAAATGAGATATTGTTAAAAAGCTCCTATTAGGTGTCGTTCTTCCACGATGGCGGCGCCAGAGGCAACGATACGAGGTGGCAAAATTGACATTCAGATAGCATCGCAATCTACAAAATTACCCATGAAAATGGGTAATTCTGTAGATTTAGACTTTAGAAATAAAGTCCCGGACAACTTTTCAGTAAACCCTTTTTTTTAAACCAAATGACTAAGATACTAGGCTAGTAGATATGACGTTGATTATTGTGACACAACAAATGATACCGGGAAGTTTAATCTTGAGATTACTTTTGTGTTTAATAACAGACCAATACCTTTTTTATCATGGAGTTTAAAAAAATGATACTAACCGAGAGCAGGATAAAAGGTATTTTAAATGATAATAATTCTTACAGCAATGGTGACAGGTTCAATATTGATTCCTTTTCTATGTAGCAAAGCCGGAAGGTCCGATCGGAACTCTCGCATATCAACAATTACTACAGGTTTTTCATTCGATTTAATTTGTCCACCTGAAATATTGTACAATTTAGTTTTTGTTTCTTGGCTGGACACAACCAGGTGGAGCCTGTACGGCGCTACAAAGTAATGTTTTAAATCGCGAAAAAGAACAGTGTTCAGGACATATATGTAAGAGTTGTTTTTTTTTATTCAGCGCACAAAATCGTATCAAATCTTGATAATCAGAATCATCCTTGACTACTTATTTACCTTTATTCGGTAGGTAGCGAGATAATAAAAACTACGATAGTGACCTGGTCGAGCGGTTCGTACGGAACCGAAATTTAACGTTTGGATGATGATGATGAGCGAGATAATAGCGCTCAAAGTGATAATTGCGTTCCCTTTTACTTTTAAACTGAGGGGAGAAAAATCAGGGAAAATAAAGTTTATAGAGTTACGTTAGACTTGTTAGAGTATGGAGCTTAGAAGCCCGTTTTCTTACTTTATCTTTTAGAAAATATTGCAGAAATCATCGCGGTGTAATTTCCGCGGATGAGAAACTTGAATTTTTCCAAAGTCGCATAGAGTTTCAAAGCGCTAGTAAATACCTGCTTTACGAGTGTCCAGTTTCTCGGGTTCATCTTCTACATTAAGATTAAAGAATTCATCTGTTTTGCCATCTTGGTATGAAGGAATCACCATAACCTATAATAACATAACTATTTACATTACATACTACATTGAAAGTATTAAAGAAAACTGGAATATATATAAAAGGCAGAACACGAGGCACTTAAAAAAACTGTTCGTTCGGGATTCACGTAAAAACTACTGGGCCGATTTCGGCGCGGTTTTCGCTAATCGACAGCACAACATAAAATCTGCGCTACTATACCATAATGCGAAAAACATACTACTTTTATAAAAATATTAGGATATGCCCGTGACTTCGTTCACGCTTGACTTCAAGTTAGCGCGGGTTCCCGAACACAAAGTAATGTAATAAAAAATAATGTAAGCTATCATTTTAGTGAAAATTTTCGGAAACAGTCATTATTTATGCACGCGAATAACTTTAAACCACTCCCGGAAAAAATCCCGCAGGATTTCCGAGATAAAAAACTAACACGCGATTTATTACATAAAATTGCTATCGATCGGTGAAAAAATCGTTTTGGAATTTCAAAGCCTCTTAAAGACAACTTTCAAATACACAAAATTTTTAAACCGATCACTTATGATACTTATTATAAACAGGAGTTCTTACTAGACTTTCGGCATTTATTTTGAAACGTCGGACATATATTACAATTTTATTTTTTGTTAACGATCCAATTGTGCTCTTTAAGACTTAAATTTAAGATGGCGCTTTAATTTACTCACACTTTTAGTTTGGATCAGCTGTTCAAATGCTAACTTTTCTCTCTTTAACGAAGTTAAGTATGCTTGCTCTTCAATAGTTTTATCGTGAATCAAGAAATAGACTTTACTAATCGGCTCCTCCTGTTTTTTCTGCACTCAAAGAGTTCAATCTGCCTCACAGCTGACATATCGCTGTGGTACAATATTATATATTCGGGACGTAACTTCTCTAAAGTTTGTTCCAATGAAAAATTATTCCCATTCTCTTTGAATGTCTGAATGTAGATTAATGGTTTTTCCGCTTCCAATTGTGTTATATCGAGATCATCGATCTGGGAAGAAAGAATAAATGAATGGAAACAAACAATATTTGATATTGAGTTATTCTCTTATGTAAGAAGTCTCTAGTCATTCTCTCACACATAAATTAAAATACCCAAAAGTGAACAATTAAATAAAAACAAAACTTCAAAGATATACATATCGCGGGCTTCAAGCCAGAGGGGCGTATAAAAAATGCGTTTTTTTATTTCGTCTATCATTTACATTTTTATCGATACACCACCTCTGTTTTTTTCTTAATAGTAGGTTAATACTAGTACTGTCTTTCATAGACAGACATTGAATATATTGAAACAAACTTATTAAGTTTTTTGTATCTCCTGAAAAGTTGTTTTTTGCTTATACGCCCCTCTGGCTTGAAGCCCGCGATATGTACTATTTTAACCAAAAAATAATCATATACGAATTGTAATGTAATTTAATTTTTGGACATAGACCTGATCTCTTAGAGTCCGGCGGCAAGTGCGCTCGAAGGCAGTATATAAACACGTATTCGTGCTTGCACTGCCCTTTCTTTAGAGAGCTTAGGTTCAGGACGGGTGTTGTTTGCGTCCTCGCACTACCCACTGTACTGCTCGATACCACGGAAGTAGGGGTAATGGCATTTTTAAAAAGAATGCTATTCCTTCTTTTATTGTTATTACAAGTCAACGGAAGCTTTAAAACATGATTTAAATTACCTGAGATATTGGTTCAAACATTATATCCTCAGTGCTGTCGATCTTACTTTCAGATTTTGAATCCATTTGCGTAAGTGTCAATATGAAATTAGATTTATTTATTTCATCTAAATTAATTTCCTCGTCTTCTTCCAATGTTTTGTTTTGACTAGATTTTTCTTCTGAAGCATCTATTTTATCCTTTTTACTAATTTCATTATTTACAGTTTCTTTTAATGTTTTGAACTTTGATGAAACAGAATTTATAGATAGATCTCTTCTAAACGCAGTGTAAAATAAATACTTATTTGCTCCCATAGTTAAGTACTGATTCAACTGGCAACACGTTTTATTATCATGACAGAGTACGAGTATTTTTGTGACGTTTGTTTTTTTGCAACCCTTTTTCTTTACCTCTTCTGGTATTTCCGATTGTAATAAATCGCTGAGACATTTCCATTTCGGTGGAAGTTCGGGATCAAACTCTACGAAAATATACTAATAAATTAACCTACATTGGTTTCAGAAATATAAATTCGGATATGACTGTGTTAGCAATTCGGATGCTGAAGACCGCGCGAAATGAAAAGTAGGAAAGCGGACCCTGGGCGTCGGAGTGATCGCTCCGAACGCAACCGGAATTTAAGGCTCGGATGATAATGACTGTGTTAGCAATTCAGGGTTCCGTAGAGACAAATGTCAACTGATTGTTTTTCATGTTAGTAAGGGAAGCCCTTGCTAAGTTCATGCAACTTCTCCAGGTCGTCGATCTCGAGTCCTTGCCAGAGATAAGTTCGAAAATAGCGTCCTATGTAATCTTTGTACGCATAGCAGAGTCGAGATCGCACCTGAATCGGTCGTAGGCTCTCCAGCATGAGCTGGATTGTCTCATCATCTCCAGTTGCGCAATGGAACAAGTTCAAAAGTTATATAATGGGAACCAAACACCTCACCGTTATTTTGTTAAGTAAAGTCACTCATGGACGGTCCCTATATTTTTTACTATTTATTCACTTTCCTTACCATTAGTACGACATTAGGCATTACCTATCTGGAGCTATGTAAAATGTTAGCTGGTAGTAAGGTGAACGAAAGGTTGCTAAGATATATTAACTGGCCTAAGAGACATCAATGTGACTTGAAAGACCGGTCGTATTAAACGTTCCTTTACAAAAAAGGATCCATATAAGCTATACTATAGGACAGTGTAATAATACAGTATGTGTTTTTGATTTAAAATCAGCGGATTGATCTCTTGAGTAAGATATTGAATTTATCAAAAATTTATGATATCACTTTAGTTTTCATCAAAATCGGCCCAGATCTTTGGAGTATTTTCACTATTTCTCATAGTTCAGAATTGGGCGTTGAAGGTTCACTTGGAAAATTCACCTGTATATTATGTATTAGATGTTGGCATGTTTTTTTCCAAAAGTCATATTGACTCAGTAATTTTTGAAAAATCTGCTGTAACATAATATACAAATGTTTTAGGGGTCCTTTCCAAATGCGGTCTTCTAAAACTGCAAAAATCTGGCAGATAGTACTGTAAGGAAATCAAACTCATTAATTTTTGAGGAAGACATAAAAATAATTACCATTTTTATGGTTGTAAACCCTCGATTTCGCTAAACGGAATAACTGTTCAGCAGAGTCTAGTAATATCCAGCCTGAATTTACTTTCGCATACTCTGGGGTTCGGTACTTGCTCACCAAGGCATAAAACGAAACTGCGTCATCGTGTATAAGATTGCTAAAAAGTAAAGATATTACATACAATTTTATCAGCTATTAATTCAAACTAACTTGGTAGCCAACATATCTGTCACCATTCCAATAATGTAGCTATCAGCTGTCGGCATAATGTCTTTTTCTTCCATATATACTCTGTCCCACCATAAATCATCATATCTTCCTTCACACAATCCATCCATCTCTTTATTGGTCTACTTTTACATCTGTATCCATCAATCTTGCAGTTTAAAAATCTGTTTGTCACTTGACTTTTATCCCTCCTCATTACATGCCCATACCAATTCTTCCCCTCAAAATTTCAGTCAGTGTTATGTAAATAGATAACAACAATGTTTATTGTTTTTTATGTGTAGTAACATGCACATAAAAAATCTATACTAATCCGTATTATCTAAATATATATGATTGAAATCCCCTTATATATATAGTGACTCATCACGATACCTCAGGAACTATAATACCTATAGACTTGAAATGCCAAATCTTGCTAAGGTTAGCTAAGAACGGATTTTACGGTACGCGAAGCGGGCGGGTATCAGCTAGTAATATTATAAATGCGAAAGTAACTCTCAGTCTGGCTGTCTGTTAGGCTTTCACCGAAAAACTACTGGACCGATTTGGCTGAAACTCAGTTTATAAATATTTTCGATGCCGAGGATGAACATAGGATACTTTTTATCCTGAAAGATTGGATAGTGTCTGGGATTAGAGTATATTTTTCTGTTTGTATATAATGCTTTTTAACGTGACTGTTTCACGCAGATTTAGCGATGAGTGTAATGCGTTATTTGTGATGTGACATTGTTAATTACGTTAAATATTATCAGAACGTTTGTGTATACAATAATATAACTATAATTTCTAAGCGATTTTCACCACCAGTTAGTTAATTTTCATTGCAGGCTTGTATATTTAAAAACCTAATTCTATTTTTACGTAAGTAACAACATAAAGGCTAAAACTAAGGGTTCTTAGTTTTAGGTTTTCCACACGACTTAGCCGCAGTTAAAGAAACGCTAGTATGCAATAAACTCACATGATCATGGTTCTTAAAACTTTTAAATCCTGGATATATTCCTTGGTTCTTGTACTTAGCTGATGCCAAACACAGTCTAATTGTGATTGTAATATTTTATGAAATTTCTTTAACAAACAATTCTCGGTTGTTATTTCCTGAAAAAATACCAAACTGAAGTACAGATTTCTGATAAAAGTTATGTATGTGGAAGAAATTATATGTAGATTTAATTTTATTTTATTTCTTAGATCATATCATATCATATCATATTTCTTAGATATAAGGTGTAGTAAACGTTTCAATTTGACTGTACATAAGTAAATAATAAGTATATTTACCTGCATATCAAGAGTTCTGTTGATACTTTTAAGTTGTTTAACTGTATAATTCATGATATCAAGAAGACATGTTTGAATATGGCTCATATTTGAACTTAAAGAGACATAGAGTTCCATTACTTCAGCCTGTCTAGTTTTCAGATTCTTGATAATGGTCCCATGAAACCTGTAGGTATGTAACATTCATATTTTAAGTTATAAATGTAAGGATGAGATATTTGCTTAAAAGGGTTTAAAATTACTACATAATACTCCCTGCCACAGTAGGAATAGCCGCAAGGCACTTCCAATTTCATTTTATTTTCCCCGTTAAACTTCGGAGATAGGCGATTATTTTTGACACACGCAACCAATTTGATGAAATTAAATTAAAACCAAAAACCAATGTGTTAGATAGAACAGCCCATGGATACTGCTAAAGTATAAATTTCAATTTTCTCTTTAGGCTCCTATTATCAATATAAAACATGTATACATAACACATACGGACAGACAGTCAACGGACCATATACTACAATCATTTGACAGTTTTGCTTGGAAAGTTTTCAGGGAGTTTTAAAAATGGGTAGTTTTATAGACTTCGGTGTGCTCTTACCGAATGTCAATTTTGTCACGTTGTATCGTTGCCGCTAGCGCCACCATAGTGGAAAAATGGCGCAATAATATCTCCATTACAGCTCATTTTACAATGCAACCATCAAACACCAAAATTGTCAACCCCTTCAAAAACCCCTTTTTCGCCCGCAAATGATTGGACTAATAAGAACAACAGACATTTCAATACTTAATTGAATGGCTGCTGCAAGAAACACTTTATATACTAATTCAGATATAGAAATTTTCAAATCAAACATCAAAGGAATATGGCATAGCAATCAATTTCCTTATATAGGTACTATTATTATTTTAAATAAATTATTCATATGAATTATTTGAATTTTGAATTATACACACCTTGGCCATAAGAACAGCTCAGTAACAAATAGTGCCCTCATTACCTTTTCAATTTGATTATAGCCAAATGTAAATGATATAGGCGAATTTGAAAATGCTTTGATAAAACCAGTCTGAAATATAATTTAATTAGGTTAATTTGTACATGTATGTGTCCTTGCCTACATGTGCAGATAAGGACACGGATGTACACAATTACGAATAGGGATAAATGGTGAAACATCTGTGTGTGCATCAAGAATAAATCAGACTTCATAAATCACAGAGCTCAGCTTGATGTTAAAATTATCCTAAAGTACTATATTTATGTTACAATTTATATTATTCACTAGCTGGGCCTTCCGACTGCTGGGTATTTGACAAAATTGAAGTAACTTGTAAGTCAATGAGAATATTTTAATCCAGCTTGCTTTGGCGCAACAAGTAGTTAGTACTATCCACTAGATGAAAGTAATAGCTTACATACCCGCAAAGATCACAATAATAAGTAATATGTATTTACATTCATCTTTTGAATTATGACAAATACGGAAATAGAATATGCTTGATATTTTCAATGATTCTATTTATACTATGATTGCTCTTTCAGAGCAAGTATTACCTTGTTACTTTGCCTATAGAGCCTAAGTGCAAATGCTTCCTGACATGATTCCAGTACTGTATGCGCCCTCAAAACAATTATGCCAGTGACATGTGAGATTGGGACTCTATTCTTTAGTAAGTCAACAACCAATATCCGAGATGACACAAAGTGTATACCACCCTCTAAATATGTTTTTTCTCTGAAATTTCAAAGATAATAAATTTTCTGATAATCTGAATCTCTAAATACCTAACATAAGAAGGGACATAATATATATTATAAGGGACATAAAATAATAAAGCCAAGTGTGTCCTTTATTCAGAGTATAATGGATTCCTTAGTGATAAAATATAGTCCACTGCCATTTGACTATAGAACCTTAAAGTGAGCATATGATCTCAAGTTCATGAAGCGAAGTGTTTGTCAGGAACATAGAAGGTGGAGATCCACTGTCTCAGCCTACCTCAATAGGAAACAAGTGTGACAATATACTTGTATATGAATGTATGTCAGTGGCGCGGGATGAAAATTTGGCTAAGATGAGCCCGGTTGAAAAAACATACTGCATGATGCAGGCACCTACTACACCATTGTTGAATAAACGGTGGCCAAGCGGTTGGATATGACAATCACATAAGAGCACTGTTTTTGGTCAAAATGGTAGTGGAATCCTAAAAAGCATTATTTGTGTTATTGCGCTTTGGATTAGCAACAGATCAGGTGTGCAATTTCAAAACCTAGCAAGCTATTCCCAAAAATTAAATGTCATGAACTTCAACAAGGTGCTAGTTTAATTATTTTTAATAAGCTTATTGGGAGTGTTACCATATTTTAACAGTTTTAAATGTTTTGGCATCACAATAAATTGGGAAATTCACATAACAGGACAGTAAATGCACAAACATTCATTTAAATGGCAATGTCAGTTGATAAGTTTTGAAATTGTAGGGCTGAGATAACTGTGGATTCAATGATTTATCATATAAAATCAGGAATTAAAATTTATGACTTATTTAGGGAGGACTGTTTGGTATGGAAAGGGGGCTGTGTTTATTGGAATACCTTTCTGTTCCTAGATTTGGTAAAGCTGCTAATTGAAATTTTTCAGTAAAGTATTTTTCTTCATGATCACTGCTATTTAAAATGAGAACTAAATTGCTAGGATCTTTATATACCCAGAGTAAATTCAATAGTATGTTGTTGTAATTTAATCCTCTGTAAAAGAAAAATCAATAATGTTGGATTAATATTTTATCATTTAATATATATTATTTAAGCTACTTCTAACATTGAAAAATGTAATGAGATGGTGTAATATAACATTGCCCGAAAAACACTGCAAAGGGACAACACCTATTTAAATAATTACCAACCTTCTTTTTATTTGTAATCTATTTTTATTTCATTAATTCAACTGTTTCCCAATGTGATGACTCTTGATCCTATATCCTACATATATTATAAACATGACAGTTTGTAAGAATGTATGGATGTATGTTTGTTACTGTTTCATGCAAAAACTACTGAATGGATTTTGATGAAACTTTATAATAATATAGCTTACACATCACAATAACACATAAGCTATATTTTAAATTTTGTTAATTTTTATCTATATTTTTTAAAGTTTTTTAAATTCAATTTATAATAATGTAATTTGAAATTGTAAAATATGTTGTTTTTTTAGGGATCTTTGTGTCTGAAATTATTATTATAATTTATAAAGATATAGTGTGAATTATCCAAAATATAATGATTTTCTATCACCAAGTGGGGCTCAGCTAGTTCAAAATATTACTATATAGGTGGGTACTTATAAAGTTTAAGGGGTTTGTTTGAGTCTGCAGTTTTATAAATTTGTATTTCAATCTATTTAAATACTAGTTTTCTTAATAGAGTCTCTCAACTCAACTAATTAAGAACTTACTATTGAGCCTAAACATAATATATCTGCTAAAGTAGGTGAGAATTATTGAAAACCGAAAAACGCTATTGCCTTTTTCGGTTTTTAATTATAGACATCTATACAAATATTATAAAGTATAAAGAGCAAAGATTTGTACTTTTGAATGTTTGTAACAAATAAATACAAGTACTGGACTGATTACAAAAATTCTTTCACCGTTTTAAAATGCTACATTATCTCTGATTAAATATAGGCTAAACAAAAGTTAGAGATCGATACTAAAATTTCAATAATGTAACCCATCAATCTAAACAAAATCCTTGACGCTGAAGTCGCTTTCTTTGATTGATTGAAATTTAATGTTTGAGTCCTGGTCCTTGGGTCCCTGGGTGTTTAAATAGATGGGTGTGATAGTCCCTGGGTGGATTAAATAGGCTTGTAAAAGCTTAAAGTTATAATTATTTACTTAGCCATAACAACCAATGCATCTTTTTCAAATATATCAATGAAAATTTGTTTTTCAAACGCTAATAGATTGTATTTGGTATCAAAATCCTTGGGTTCAGTCTCATCGTCCAATTTATTAGACAAAGACATAATTAAATCTTGCACTTATTTTAACAATTCATAATTCATAAAACCAAAACAACCATAAATAACGCCATAGACTTCTAGGCAGTTCTAGGTTATTTTATTTATTTAGGTTTATGGCTTGGGACCTAGGCCTGTAAGATCTAAGATCTGGCTATCTTAGTTTACTTTAAAGTTTCTCATTTTCATAAGTGGATACATAAGTGTAGTGTAGTAGCTTCTGTTTGTGGTTTCGTTTAAGATATATAAAAAAATCTAGTAAAGTTTATAGGATATTATAATAGATTTTTATCTAAAAATAATCAATATCGGTATAAAAAGAAACTGTTGTCAAAACAGACAACAAGGCTATATGAAGTCAATTCCTTTGCCTTTGGAATAAAGCAGCAAGAACAACCAAGTGAGTTCCGGATGTTCAACCATTTTAAAACTGTGTTTTAATTTTTGTTTTCGGCTCACGTAATTTCGACCCGATTTAGGTGAAATAATAGCGATGGGGTTTTTTGGTAATCTATTTACAAGGACTTTTCAATATTTTAATACGGACTTTTTACATTATTCTGTATGTATAGAATGAAGTTATGGTACGATAAATGTTTCTTCCATATTTACAGGAATCAGAAATAAATGTCAACGATTAAAATCTTATAATGTTATGTTTTACTTTAATATATCAATTTTTCTTAAAGCAAGAGATTGGTAAGTATGAGGTCTGCCGACATATAAGCTACTTATCCATCAAATAGATAGCACCATACTATAAGTCCCACCCTTTCTTTGATTAATAGTATGTGAATCTTAACCATTTCATTTTAACAAGAATCAAATATTTGTGTGTGTTTGAGTTTCCCCGGATGATTTAGATTTACAATTAGATTTGATAGGTGGTGCTGGAATGGGGTTCTAGATGTTTATTTTTTCAGGGCAGGACAACATCTGCCGGGACCGTTAGTGTACTATAATTTGTGAGCTTAGTGAAGAACATTCGTAATCTGTCAACGTAATCTGTAATCAATAATATTTTTGACAGCAATTTGCGTAGTAGGATATTTAAAGAAATGTTGTAGCAATGATGAACAATAGATCAAACGAATGTATGATTTTTAAAAGTTAAAACCAACAGACAAAGCCAAATTTTGTTTGAACTATTAATTAATTTATAATCGTGAGCTTGAAAAAGCTTCTAATATGATTGAATAGTTTTCAAGTCCATTAGAAATAATATTCTAATTTTGGCAATATACTTTTATATGCTGGCAACACTAATAGGACGCGAACCGGGCGCGACGCCATTTTTCAATTGATTTTTTAATGAAGTACTCGACCTCGTTCATCGTCGTCGCTTATTAGTGCGTGTGATTGAAATTATTTGATCATTTTATGTAAATCTCGTTTTTATTAAGCCACCGCAAAAATTTCATAGAATAGAGTTATAATAATAGGTAAGAGTAACTAAGTTCTTTAAAAATATGATCTTTATTTCTGTTTCGCAACTTTGCGTTCAAGTTTTTGTGCGTTGTTCTAGAATGCAAATGCAAGCCATGAATCAATTCGGAACTCAAAGAGGATTTGGTGGTCCACCACAACCTCAACGGCAAGGTCGTCGTGGTAACAATAGGGGAGGCGGTGGAGGTTTCCGTAATTCAAGATTTGAAAACAATCAGCAGAGAAATCCTAATCTGAATCAAGGAGGTCAACGACCTACTAATGAAGTATGCACTACTTTCTAGCACTTTTATTAACTTTTTATTGATTGTCTCATTTGTTTTAATTTCACAAGTAGTTTAACTTCTTCATTACTATATTTTTTATATGTTAAAATTTCGCTTATTTCATGGAAGTACCGCCGCCATCTTGTGATACCTTTTCTTTCTAATTAAAATCCATGACCTTTACAGCTGCATAAAAGCATTATTATACCGATGAAATTGGATGAAATATATTGCATTAGTATTTTCCGTTTTTGTTAACTCGGGTCAAAATTACGGTACTTTATTTTATTAATGATGACTCAATTTTATAATAAAATAATCCGTATTTCACTGAAAACGATGTTTTCCTTCGCTCATATTGCAAAATAATGGTATAATATTCAAGTAGATCAGAAAAACTGCTTATATGATGCATTAAAAGTGTCTAAACCCACATAATTGCAATAAAATCGACACGTGTATTACTCATTTAGCGACAAAATATTAAGATAATATATTTATACTGAATAGCTAGGTTAGTTAATGCACTGAGCTGGAAAGATGATGATTCTTAGTGATTAATGATTTTGTGGAAAATACATATTTGTTTCATTTATTTATTAATAATGTATTAGTTGTTGACTGGGTCTTGTTTTAATAGATAAAATAACACAGTTAATGAATAGCCACGTTATTATATTGTTATGTGTCAATATATAACATTAACAATTAAAAACAATACCACATCACAAATAATGCATTACACTCATTGCCCCATCTGAGTGAAAGGGCTTATAACTGTAACATTATGCCAGGTGAAGGCCAATCTTTACCAAATATCATGTTTGGTATGTAAACACACATATTAGTATTATTACTATAGAAAATTAATTTCTATTCCCCTATTTTTTTTATATTTTTTATAATATTTTATATGTATGTAAACAGGGTGTACCATCTGGGGATACCCAAGTGCCACAACAGAATCAGCAAAGTAAACCTCAGCTACAGAAGACTGAGGCTGTAAATACACCTGCACCTCAACAACAGCAGCAGCAACAACAGCAACAACAACAGCAACAACAACAGCAGCAGCAACCAAAACCACAACAGCAACCAAAACCACAACAGCAACCAAAACCACAACAGCAAAAACCGCAGCAGCAACAAAATCAACAGAATCAGCAGCAACAGCAAAAGCCTGCACAAACAATACCCATTAAGCAGGACTCGCAAGATAGGTTGGATAATGTTGCAAATGTTCAATCAATGAATCAAAGCAGCAATCAAAATCAACAACAAAAGGTAAGTGTGTGGTCATTCATCCAGGAATGGATAAGTATACAATTTCCAGTCAGGTGTGCTGTCTTAGAGGCGACAAAACAACTCACAGCCAGGTGGCAGAGTATGTACCTGCATGGGTGAATATCACCTCTGGTCTAGAGTATATCGCCATAATAACTTTGAAAAGTGTTCTAACACAGAAGCCAGGTTCCAGGCACTCTTTAGAAAGTGGTAATATATTTCTAGCACCTTCGGTGCTAGAAATGTCTATAAGTTATGGTAACCACTTTCTATCAGGTGGGCTGTCTTCCTGTCTGCTGAACTCAGTCAATAAAAAAAAACATTTTAAAATGGGATTGTCATTTGACTATATGAACTATATTAAATCAAATAATTGATTGATTGTTATTTTGGCATATAGATGAAAATAATAATTGAGGTACCTATGTTTAATAAATTAATAAGTTTTATTAAGTTAAGTTTAATTTATGACATTATATTTGTACCAGTTAAATAATTATGTATATTATCAACCAAATAAATTAATTGTTATTTGCTTTCAGTTTTTGTTTATTTCATATCTATAGAAAAATATAGACTTTCTCAATTGTCAAATTGGATTTTTCAGTTTGTGATTATTGTTCTTAGGGTTTGACATGTGGTGCAGCCGCAGGGCAAGACACTACTCACCTGTATATTCATATCTATTGTTGTTAAACTACTACAAACTATTATCACACACATCTATAAAAACTCAAAACTATGCTAAGTCGATTTTTTTATATACAGTTGTATGACTTGGTGTAGTGTTTATAAATTATAATTTTGATCTAATATTCAAATTTTACAACATATGTTTTCGTCACCTAAAAACAATTAAGGAGAAAGAAGAAATACTTTATTCCTATTTTTTTTATCAGAATATGAATGGAAGTTTTGGCGGAAACAACAAGCAAGGTGGTTCTTGGAACCAAGGTGGACCAGGGATTAATAAACAGGGTGGGAATTTTGGCCCACCAAACAAGCAGTTTGGCCAGAAACCTGGTGGTGGTCCTGGCCCGGCTCGCAACCAACAACGCAACAGCATGAGAGGAGGAGGGCCACCTCAGGATGGAATGAAACCTGCACAGAGAGAGGTAATTTTTTGTTACCTTTGAGCAGCTCAACTATATCTGCAGGATGTAGCTTAAATTAATAAATTAAATACAATCCTGTAACAATTATGTGGTTCATAGATGAGATGAATCCATACTTATGGATGACCTTTTTCATTTATGATCATCATCTTTATCATCTGAAATTGTCATCCAGTTTATTACTTCGAATTGCTTATATAATCTAGTTTTTCCAATGCATAATTATAATTCATGCTTCATACCATCTATATTTATAATGATGATTACATATACATTGTGGCAACATAGGTTGTTCCAGAAAAAGATTGGAGTATTTCTTGATAAATTATTTTGAATCACTTTATGAAATTCATGAATCATTCTTGATTGTGTTAACAAGATTAGATTTTCTTAAATTATAACCTGTAAAATGTTATTGTTGACCAGGAGCACATGTTGGCTAATAAATTAAAAGATCTAGTTGGACCACTGGTTGATCTACAACCCATTGACCAGTCTGAAGTTAAATTTAATGGCAGGAGTCGTTTGTATATTGGTAACTTCACAAGTGATTTGACTGAGGAGGAGATTCAAAACTTGTTTGCTGCATTTGGTGAAACTGCAGAATTGTTTGTCAACAAAGAGAAGAACTTTGGATTCATAAAAATGGTAAGTTGCAGAGATTGTCACAAAATGTAAGTCATTTGTGGTGTGTACTTTTTTTATTAGAGATTTCATTTGGAAATACAAATTCATTTTAATAATTTGCTAATTAGCAGGGAATACAATATCTTTAAACTAAATTATCAAAAGAAAGAAAGTAAAAAAAAGCAAGAAACAACTTTGACTGGTTCTATTGCTAGGGAGAAAAATAGAAATATGGAAAAAATTTAAAAAATTAAAAAATTAAATAAATCTTTTTTACCATAAAAAATACCCCTATGAACATTCATGATTTGTTTTAGGACTACAGAGTTAATGCAGAAAGAGCAAAACGTGAATTAGATGGACAATTGAGAAATGGCAGAACATTGAGAGTTAGGTTTGCCCCTCACAACAGCGCAGTCCGTGTTAAGAATCTGCCGCCATTTGTATCAAATGAACTTCTCTATCGTGCATTTGAAATTTTTGGAAAAATTGAGCGCGCTTATGTGAGGGTGGATGAAAGGGGGAAGACTCTTGGAGAGGGTGTGGTTGAATTTGCAAGGAAACCAAGTGCATTGGCGGCAATCCGTAACTGCACTGAAAAATGCTTCTTTTTGACATCGTAAGTTTATGAATATTGATTGTTCTTTATTGGCAATGATTAGAATATGCTAGAGCATATTTTTCTCACTGTTTTTTTATATTTGCATTTGCTTGTTAAATCTGTTCAATCTGTTGTAGTTCCAGTTTTGTGACAATGTTTTTTTTTCATTAGATCATTGCGGCCAGTAATCGTTGAGAACTTTGAAGAACCTGATGAGTTTGATGGATATCCTGAGAAGAATTTACCCAAGAAGCATCCAGAATTTATGAGAGCACGTGAAGTGAGTAAAAAACTGTTGTATATAATTTATATATTATACTCTGTATGCCTAGGCTTTTCTTAGCTTTTGCAAGTAAAGTACAACATAATTAGGATAAGAGTAAAATATAAAGTGGTAGGTAATAGAATATATTCAGTTGTCACATAGTCATTGTGTTAGGATCACAAATTGACTTAGATTTACTAAAAAGTAATAGTAACATAAATTTTTTTTTGTTAATCTGCATAAAGCTAGAACAATAAATTTGTGCCTTTTTCATATATACAGACTATAAATATGATTTGTTATGGTATAATAAAAAAAATACAATTATGTTAAACAGGTAGGTCATCATCACAGAAATATTATTCAATATTAGTGAAGACCTTTTTTTTTTTTTTTTTTTACATGGGAAATGCGTTGCCGCACCGTCAGCCGCGGGGGATCATGCGCGGCGGTGTGGGGGCTCCCCGACGCCGGTTCAATACGACCGGCTGCCGGTATACCCACTAAAACCCCATGGGAGCCTTCCTTCCGCCTAGCGCCGGGGTCGCGGTACATGCGTGAGCTTAACCCGCAACCCCGGCAGCGGCCGGCCGCCTCGTAAACAGAGGCGGCCTCTCCTGTGTGCGGGCCGGGGAATGACGTTTCCCCGGCCCTGAGAGGGAGGCTGCGAAGGATTGCTCCTGCGCCATCACCCCTCCCTCTCCTTTCTCCCCCTCCGCCGCCTCGCGCTCTCAGCAGCGTCAGCGGCGGGGGGGCTTCGCGATGGGGGGAGGGGGAGGCTGCGAAGGATTGCTCCTGCGCCAACACCCCTCCCCCCTCTTCTTCCTCCCCTTTTCCCCGCCGCCTCGCGCACACAGCAGCGTCGGCGGACGGAGCGGAGGAGGGTAGGTCGCCGGTCAGGCCGGCGGTGGTGGGGTGGACATCACCACCGCCGTCCTCGACGGCCAGCGGAGAAAATCTCGACGCTGGCGGTCGCAACGGAAGGATGGGTGTTTGGGAGGAGGTTGGAAGGAAGGGAAGGCATTGGGATTTGGAGGCGGAGAGGTGGGACACCACTGTCACGGAGTGAAAGGGGATGTGACAGTGGCGGCTCGGGGCCCCGGGGACGCCTCCCTGGGGGATTAGTGAAGACCTACCTCATTATCACTTAAACATAATTTCAGGATTAATTTGCAAGTATAACACGTATACACAAATAAATCTGAGATTAATTAACCTTTATTTTAAATAGTTATTTGGTTCTTAGCCTGTTCTGGCACTCGCCGGCCGCTGCCGCGGCACGCTAACAAAATCCTGTGTTTTAATTTCGGCTATATTCTATAATTTTTCGCTATTGTATCAGTTTAGAAAAATACTTATAATAATAGAATACATTTCACAAGGCTGTATAGATTTATTTTCTTTGCCTGCCACTCTGATAAACTAAATAACAAAAAAACTGTCTTTAGTATTTTAGGATATAGGGACCGAGACTGATGGACTTTATTGCCATCAAACAGAGTGATTATCTAATGCTAAGTCCCAAACAAACAAAATGGTGATAAATATAAAACATAAAAAATGACAAAATATTTAGTTGTTACCAAATTGTGACTAACTTTGTGATTTTATCTTAAACAACAAGTGAAATGACGTATTGTTGTAAAATTATAAATTTTGCCAGTGCCATTGGAAAATTAAAAATCAGACATGTGGGTGATATGAAATTCTATAACTACCCAATGTCCAAGTGTTGATTGCAATTTGTGGTCCAAGCAATTCTAATCCAGATCTTTAGTGTCCTGAATATAATTGAGTTTATTTATTAAAAAATTATTAAACTTTCCATGGACAATGTAATTTAAAAAAATCCACAAAAACAAGACTATTTATTACGGTAACAAAATTAATGGCTAGCTGTTTCTTAAAAACTGAAACCCTGGTCCTTATAGATTTTTCAAAAATCTAATGATAAGTTTTTGGCAAAATCGACCTCGAGACTCCTTTGAATATTTTTTGCTATTTAGCAGCAACTGTAGGATTTGGTACTAAACACTCACTTGAAACCACCCTACCCTACCCTGTATACTTTTGCTTGTCATTTAGGTTGGCCCACGCTTCTCTGAGGCGGGCACCTTTGAGCATGAGTATGGTACACGTTGGAAGCAGTTACATGAACTGCACCGGCAGAAGGAAGAGGCATTAAAGAAAGAGTTGGCTGCCGAGGAAGAAAAACTTGAGGCACAAATGGAGTATGCCAAGTGAGTTTCACATTTCACATTTTTTTCCATAGACTGACAATAGTCAACAAGGTACAAACTTTGGAGATACAACCTAACTAGGGTTGTAACGGAGGCCTTCTTAGCGGAGGCGGATGCAGAGGCGACAGGATTCACCTCCGCAAATGCGGAGGTTAACGGAGGCGGAGGCGGAAGTGAAAGTGGATGTAGAAAAAATTGTAGTTTATGGTTTATTAAAACTATCAATAGTCTAACGCGTCCAAGTAATTCGACAGGTTGATTCCTGTCGCGTATCCTTCATTTGACAAATGACGTTTGCACGCGTCCCGCCCCACCCCAACCGCGCTCGCGTTGATTCTTGTTCATTTGCCGCGCGCGGCCGGACGACTGAGTCGTCGCGAGCATCGCTGCTTGCGTATGATTAGTGAATAAACCTCCGTTATAACTCCACATAAATTACACGGATGCGGAGGCGGAGGCGGAGGTACGATTTCTTGCGGAACTTCCGCAGTAACGGAGGCGGAAGTGAAGTTCCGTTACAACCCTAAACCTTACCTAGAATAACTAGATAAAAAAGAATGTGTCCAATAACATGTTTCTTATTGTTTTTCTATTGTGTTTTTAAGATACTTTGTTCAGGAGCTCTTTGTCACTGTTTAGCATATAGCTCTTAAACTTTGTTATGAGAGTATTATAAACACATATTCAAATAGTCTTGTCCCTTTAGTCTTTTTAATAAATCTGTATTATCAAGGAGCTGGACGGCCTCAACCTTTAACATGGTGACTAAGCCGTTGCCAGTAGGCTTCAGCATATTTTTAAATTACACTAGTGATGATGTCGCCTTTCAGATCCTGATTTTGTACCTTGTTAATTATAACATTAGTTGGCTTGGTGCAGTCCCATAGTTGTATAATGTACTCTACAGCAGACTGGCATTAGTATCTGCTGTTTATTGTAACAATAATCTCATTATAACCAAAGTGGACTGTGTTAGTGTTCGGTCGAGTGTGTTACTGGCAGGCGTATGACGTGGCTATGTGTCGTCTGGGCAGGTACGAGCACGAGACGGAGTTGCTCCGCGAGCAGCTGCGGCAGCGCGAGCAGGACCGCGAGCGGCAGAAGCGCACCTGGGAGATGGCGGAGCGCGCGGCCGAGGAGAGGCGCGAGACGGAGCGCCAGCAGCTGCTGCGCCAGGAGGAGGAGCTGAGCGCGCGCATGCGCCACCAGGACGACGAGCTGCGCAGACGCCAACAGGAGAACACCTTATTCGTGCAGGTCTACACTCATTGTCACTCGTTGTCCATAAATCCTTATCCCTATTTATATTATAAATGTGAAAGTAACTCTGTCTGTCTGTTCCGTTTTCTCAGAAAACTACTACACTACAGGGCCAATTTGACTGAAACTCGCTATATATTTTCGATGCCGGGGATGAATATAGGATACTTTTTATCCTGAAAATTTGAATGGTTTTTGGGGTAAAAACATGTTTTTCTCTTTGTTATACTTTTACTAACTATCTACTAACAGTAAAGGATCGATTTGGGTGAAATTTGGTATGTATGTAATTCTAATATCGAAGTTGAACAAGCAATACTTTTTATTCCGGACATTGGTATAGATTTATGTAAAGGTTATCCCAGAAAGCAAGATAGGTTTTTGTGATTTGCCATTTTGGTTATGTTGATCATTTTGGTCAATTTGGTCATCATGGTTATTTTGGTCATTTTATCATTTATGTAATCTACAGATAGATAGACGGGGGATAGATAAATAAAACTAGAATGGGTTGAAATGTGGATGAAAGTTTGTGTGGGAACCAATCATTTCTCAAGTTACTAGATGTTAAAATGTATCATCTTTGAAAAAATGTGATAGTAACTTGATCTGTCTGTCTGTCTGGTAAGCATTCACAGAAAACTATTGGGAGTATGGGATCGGCTTTACTATAATTTTGTTTAAATGCAGTTTTAATACCGAAATTATACATAAATACTTGTCATCCTGGGAGACAGGATAGCTTGCGATATAAAATGAAGTAAAACTTCCAGGGTACAATAAAAATTTTAGCTAACTAATATTATGTGGGACATCTAAATAAACACTTTTCACTTGAAAACGTCCGGATGTCTAGAAGTTGTGCTGGAATTACGACACCTTGTGTAATTTTAAGATTCATATTTTTTGTTTTAATAAATTCTTTTTTCACAGGCCCAAAGATTGAATTCGATGCTGGACCGTCAAGAACAAGGAATGTTTGACCAACAGCAGCCAATGGTAAGTTTGCAAAATAATTGTGCTGTATTATTGATTTTATAACATTGATTTTTTGTTTGTTTCTTAAATATCCATTTGGAACTCTTTCTATTGAGTGTTGTACTCTATGGCTATTACAAGTTACCAATAATATAAAAGTCTGCAGCTATTATCTTATAATTATAAAAAGTAGTTTAAACCCACTAGTTCTCTCTAATACAATAGGTCCGATTTCATACTTATCCAGTTAAATAGCAGTGATATAATTTTAACATATTGAATTGAGGACTATCGACTCGTTAAGTTCTGCGATTCTCAAACTTCAAATAATGATTTTCTTTAAATCATGTTGCCATAATACATTAAAAATTATTGCATAATTTTTTAATGCTTGTGAAATTTGGACTACTTAAAATATTGAACCAGCCTCGTAACTGCTACATATTTTATATTTCATAACATTATCTGATTTAAGTATAATAATTAATAATTTTACCTATAATATTTATAATCTCAACAACTTAGAACATGTTTTCTTACTATTTTAAAAAGAAATTATAATTTACTATCTTCAACCATTTTCTCAAATTACACTACTATTTGAAAATCAATACTTGATGTGTTATCTCATATTTCATAGAAGCTTGAGTTGTCTTGTATGTTACACATTAAAATTATTTAGAATATTATAGACCAAAACGTATAACTGATAAGATATATTAAGTGACGTCTTTACGTCAATTAAAGCTGCACTGCTCTAGATAATATGAATGTAACTACCATATGCAATTGTTTAAATATATATGCTCTGATTATTTTATCATATTACACATTCTGTGGTCATCAATATACAAATGCAAACTAAGACTAAACTTGCGAGTGATTAAGATACATAATATTTTTTATCATCAAGTTTTCGAGATCTGAGAGTATTATTAATCTGACTCAATTAATTATTTTCTTTTTAAGTGTATAAAATAAATTGAACAATACTTCTGTAATGTACCAAAAATAATGTAGGTTTCCAGGTTTTTTTAAATATTCCTTCTAATGGATTGAATTTTACATTACCTGAAACTCAAGGTGATCCTCGATCTTATTGACCTCAACCGATTATTTTGGCAGTCTTTAGGGAGTTTCATTATCTTAATGGCTATAGGGGTCAGTTATTCTTGGCATTTTGATGGTGTGTTATATCAAATAAATGTGTGAGTTTGTTTGTTACCTCTTCACTGCCTTTTGATGTGTAAAGATTGAATGAAATTAAAATGAAAAATTGAAGAAAATTGTATGTGTGTACTTTAAATACTGGATATGAACGTAAGTATATTTTTTAGCCATCGCAGTTCATGCCTAAATTTGATTGAGTTAGACAAAGTAATTTGTTTGGGTAGTTTTTAAAGCAGTTAATATGTGCGTGTAAAATATAAGTAGGTAAATAGATAACACTTTACTGTTTACCAAATATACACAACATAATAAGCGGCCGTATCGCTTAATGATCTCTTTCAGGGTCAATAGAATTATAGGATGTTCTTAAGATGTAAACGGTTGGTAGACTTGGTGGTGCTATGTATAAATTATGCTTTTCGAACATTGGGGTTGATTAAAGCTTAAGGATTCATTCGAATTTAAGTTCTCAGGGCAATGTTATAAAACACTACTCATGTTCAAACACCGTCATATAATGTGATAACCTGTCCAAATTTAAAAAGTATTTTGAAAGCACGAGGCGTTATCCCAGGGTTCGGTGACATTTCAACATTATCTATCATCTCAAGCGTCGGTGTAGGAATACCTACACGTATTATTCTAGAATACGCCGGCTTCAAATCATAATTTCTGTTGCCAATCTAGAATCTTAACATACCTTATTGAGGATGCTCATTGATGCTTTACAAGAGTTCTCGCTATTCGCCCTTTCATTAGAGATCTAGAGAAAAATGGCGTCAGAACAGCAAATAGCACGTTTTTAAAGTCGTAATCGACTGGTTTCGAAGGGCTTACTGATATATAAAATACGTCAATTTTTATGTTGAGAAATACCTGGCGACATTGAATAAGATTCTTAATTCGTTCAATATTTGTTTTATTGCTAGGTTTTACATGATTTTACTCTTGTTGCAAAGATATAAATTATTTGATAATATACTTTATTCAGGTGTTGCTGAATGGCAGTTCGCTTTGATTCCCAATTATTTAGCGTAATGCGACATAGCGACAATGTCTTCAACTGATTGTAATACTCTCGATCTCGTTTAAACTCCAATAGAATAATATAATACTTTTAACTGCCGTAAACAAACAATAACCGAAAACCTTTAAATCGTGTTATTTGTTGCGGACTGTGAAATTGTAGCAAAAATATGACTCGTCGTCAAGCTGAGGACCAGAAAACTTGTGCTCTGTCGTTTTAAGTAATAATAACTTGCATCTGATAAGTAAACTTCAGAAAAGAAAACTATTGGAAAG
This sequence comes from Dendrolimus punctatus, assembly GCA_012273795.1. Taxonomy (NCBI): domain Eukaryota; kingdom Metazoa; phylum Arthropoda; class Insecta; order Lepidoptera; family Lasiocampidae; genus Dendrolimus; species Dendrolimus punctatus. The sequence goes on from CM022538.1 coordinate 9,556,824, forward strand.
TATTTGTGATTGCTTACATAGGATGGTGGAGGCTTCAGAGACCAGTACGACATGCCGCGTGGAGGGTATGACGACATGCATCAGAATCGCGGTTGGGAGGGGCCGCGCCAAATGGACGATTTCCCTAATAAACGTCGTCGTTTCTAATTCTTCCGAGACACCAATAAATATCATACGGCATTGTAGAAAGAGATATCTTATGTACCGAGTCGTTGGTTAGTTGCAAATAAGGAAATATATTTTGATGGATTCTTATAGTGATTATATGATGTAGTAAGTATTATTGATAAAAATATATTTATTCACAACTGCGCGAATTTTCTTTTTCATACATGCGCGAATTTTCTTTATTAATCATATTGAGAATTTTCATACAAGTACCCGAATTTATAACTTATTTTGCTTTAATCAGAGTATCCAATCGAATACGCTGTCGGTTTATAGGACCTGGGATGTCATTTGTTTATTTAGATTACATTTAAACTAACGTAATTCCTTATCCATAATAAGAAGAATTATTGATCGTCAATTCCGATCGAAAAACCCCAATATCATTAATGGAAATATAATTTTTCAAAGTTTTATATTGTTGGGAGTACAAATTAGTTCGGTCCTTTTTTGTGACCAAAAACGCATTTATTACAGAAATAAATAATGTACATATAAAGTATTGCTAACGGTAGGTTTCCCGTAGATCACACAATTTTCAGTCTTTTTTAGGCAAGTCAAGTTGAAGCCAATTTTAAATTTCTACAAAAGAATGAACCGGTTACCTGTCAAAAAGTGTAACTTTTGTCGGTACCAAATAATCAGAAGGAGAATTTTCCGCCGAATACAGCGGGTGCGTTTAAACGTTTACAAATATTTTTTACGATTTTTGCGACATCAGAGCAGAAGACTAAGTTTGTCATGTCTTTACTCGTATTCCGGTCGTTTTTGTCGTAATGTTTATAATTGTCTCTACTCTAACAAATTAACTGTAGTGGAAATTACTTTTTGCTTAATGCCAAATTATTCTACAAGACCTCTCATTTGACTCTGACCTTCTTTAAGGAATGCCTCCAACTCTTTGTCTTGGAATATTTGTGCCGTCCTATGTGAACCCTGTCTTCAAGACTGAAATGACTGTTCTTGAAAAGTTGCAACCATCCACACCTACATTATGTAATCAGTTGAAGCGTTGGCATCCTATATTTTTACAAGCTTTCGATTGTGCTTCTGCTTCACTTTTTTTCAAGTAACGCAGAATACATAAACATTACGTTCAACATAATAAAATAAAGATTTTTTGACGAAACAAAAAGCACAGAAAACTGAATTTTATCGTCCTTGTCTAACCGATACAAACCTACTGAAATAAGCAGTTATCTATTATTATAAAACATTCATAGTAACTTGAGTTACCTTTTGAAAAGTTGAAAACGGTCCGAACTAATTTGTGCATGTAATATTTCTGTTACATCTAACAGTGATCATTAGATGAAGATTTAAAGTAATTGGTTTACTAATACCGGGTTTCTGTCCATTTTTACCTTAGAACTGGTACAAATTTGTCATTACTTTAATAGAGTTTATATAACATTTTAACCAGTAGTAGTAGTATGGCAAACGCGCGCAATGTCGCATCCAGACTACAAATAATTCATAATAGTCGAATACCGGTGGAGATTGTTGTCGCCGTGCGGCTTGTTCCAGTGTGCGTGCTGGCGTTTCAAAACCCCCCACTAAGTACTAAACGTATCTCGTAACATATTTGCATCGAAGTGAATGTACGTGTTGGCAGCTCCCAGTGTCAGTTTCGATGACAATCTCGCTTCACCGTCATTCCAAATTTCAATGATGCGTAAGTGTGTATATATCCAGAGGGGAGGTACGAGAACTGCAGATTAATCATATTAGCAATAATACTTAAAATAATTTACCCTTACTGGTACACGTGCGAATTAAAAACGAAAGAATCTACAAAAACATAGACCTTCCATTACTTTCATTACAATACTCTTTAATTACAGTAGTCAAGATTGTCGATATACAGGTGTATTTTTCAAGCGGACCTTCAGGGCCAAATCCTGAATTATGTGCTAAAAAAAGAAAATACTCAAAGGAATCTCGAGGCCGATTTTGACGAAAACTAAAGTCGTATACGTATAATTAGATTTTTGTAACAGAGACTGCTTTGTGTTTTTCACTATTAAGCATAATTAGGATTCTGCCCTGAAGGCCACTTGAAAATTCACATGTATATTATTATATTTACCTCGATGTGTTTTAGTCGATTGAATAGGAAATTTAAAATGGACGTCATTCGTACCTGTTGTGTTGGTTATAAAAATTTCTTTAAAAGGTTTTTCTTTATTAAGTATGAATTAAATAAAAAAAATTGATAGTAAAGAAAATCGTGCATGACCCTTATTTGTGCTAACCGAAGACTTGCCTTTGCTATAAAATTGTAAAAGTTATAAAACGATTAATTCTCCGTCTTGAAGAAGTAACCACTAATTAACCTGAGAATAATCATGACGTTAATTTGAACTTTATAATTTTGAAATTCATAATCCTAGAATTGACCAGGATTTATATTTGTATACATTACACTTGTAGATTTACTACTCTGATACGATTAATGGCCCGTTATTTTATCTTACCAACTGTTCATTTGCCTTATTATCTGTTCAAATTTGACAGGCTTCATACAAGTAATGTCAAAACTCAACCGATGATAAGGTAAGTAAATGAATAGTAAGATATAAGAATCAGCCATAAACTAGAATCGTAAAGGCGTTAAACCTCCACAGGGTTGTATATTGTTTTTTAAAAATTGGATAAACCACTTCAGTAGTTTAAATGATCATTAACTTGATCTTATGTGAACTTTTGATGAATACCATCAAAATAAAGATTAATATTGTCGACATTATTCCTCAATCACCTTGTTTGACTATCACTATCACTATTTCTTCGTATACCATGCCACTGGGTTTTATAACAATAATCGAAAAATTATTGCTAATTTTCGTAACTTTGAGACAACATACGAAATAAGAGTGGTTAAAACATTAACATTTAATTAGTTTATTGTTTCTAAATTTACACAAGGTAAATCAATTATTTACATTTACAATTTAATCATTACGTCGTATTACTCAATAAGTTTTGGGTAAGTTGCTACAGTTTCCTGATTATTGAATTAACACACACTGACTCGGTTTCAGTGATCATAATTTGATTTAAAAAAATCAAAGTTTTAGTTTGATCGTATAGTGTTCTTGAATTGAATGTTTCAGTATTTAATAATTTGACACTAGCTACGAAAATATATGTTTAATGTTTCTGTTACTAATACTTATAAAGCAATTCCTAAATGAAAATTTGTGTCCAATTAATTTATTAATTATAGCATTCTACTGGTAATTTATAATATTAGTTTTGTCCTGTTTCTATTTTACGCGTAGGTACACAACACCCTTGCACGTTCATACTGTTCTAGCATTACAATATTTAATTAAATATAGATTATTTTATATTCACCAGTGAGTTTCTTGTCCTTTTTATACTTTGCAGACAAGAACTTGCGTTTGGTTAAATCTATAATAGGGTAATTAGAAGTAATTATTATAGTTTAGTTTGAGATTCTTACGTGTATGGTTTTTAAATTTTAAGAATAGGACTACACCGATACGTTTAGTACGAGTTATTATTATGTGTGAGGAATACATTATTACTTAATTTAATATAAAATAGTGTTTTACGTATTTTTAACGACAATCTTTGAATAAATATATAAATAGTAAATATAATGGAATTATCATTTAGACCATTTACGTAATTTTAATTAATTTAAAATTGGTTTTCACTGCATTGAATTTCTGTATCTTTTATATAAAAACTAAATCCCTAAAAATAAAATAAAAGTTTACACAGGCCGCAACTGCTTCTTTTCAGTGCATAAAAATATTTTGCTTGGGATACGCACCCCTAATCTGCTCCACCCAGACATATTAGGGGCTATTCTATTTTGAAGATGTATGGAATTAAATTTTGTGCATGAATTATTTTTTTGTATAAAGTAGTAAAAACAACTAACTACCAATTGGATCTAACCAGCCGCTGTCACGTTTTTCTCGCGAACAGCTTTATCCAGTTATAAACGCTAACTCGGTACTTTGGTTTTTGTTATTTTTCGAAGGCCGTAAACGATGGCGATATCCGTCCAACATGTTAAAATTTGGAGTTATGAATTTGATAATGGGAATATCAACTTCTTTTTAACTCGAAAGCTAATTTTTTTTCACACATATATGACGGAAGACGTGTGTGAAGTTTTGTATCTCTAGCTATAACAATTCATGAGATAATAACCAGTGGCTATTTATTATAAATACAAACCATCCGGATGAAGCTAATAGAGTTCCTCTAAAGTTGAAACTGAGTATTTATACACGATCCATTAGTTTAACAGGTGAGCGGTATACACTCAAAACTACTGAGTACCATTAATCTTCTTATATGTCTTTTTCAATTAATATTGAAAATACATTTAAGGTCGAGGTGGGGAAGACAAAGGACAGAGAAGGTATAGTTTCTAGCCAATTCGGTTTGATAAACATGCTACAGTCGATTTTTAACTTAAACCTCTTTTGAGTATTGATGATGATTAAGAATAAATAAAATACGAACGTGCACGTGACTCTCGTCGTAATTAGTAAAAGCTTGATTGTTAAGTAGTCAGTAGACTGATTTTCCCGAATATTGGGGATAATTCCGTCATAAGCATTGATATAATGGTATATAATAGATTTGACCATAACCCGTGTATAATAACTAATAATTAATTGAATTCAATCCTGCGTATGTTATAAGTACCATGACATAAGCTGCAGCTACAATTTATTGTGATAAAATTATGAAAGGGGAAAGCCTAAAATATTTGCTAAAGGAGGGGTGGGTTATCAATATTAAAATCAATATGCTCCATGCTCATTTTATGCAATTTACATGGCGTAATATTTTGATAAAGTTTATAACACGCTTTTTTACAATTTCCATATGCGTAATATAATTATAATTTATTAAAAAAATCTAAATATGCCGCGTCTGTACATTGAAGCCATTAAAAAACCAACCGGAATACACTTAAAACGACGGAGAACACGATGCAATTTTTTTAGATTTCTTGTCTGTTCATCAGCGGGAATTTCCCGGGAGTGGTTTAAAAATTTTCAGGTGTATAAAAATTGGGTTTTTACCGATACATTTTCACTAAAACCATAATTTACATTATTTTTTAAATACTTTGTGTCCCAGGTATTTCGCGGGAATTTCAAGTCGAGCTTGGACGGAGTCGCATGCATGTCCTAGTAATTTATATAAAACTAGTATGTTTTTCGTATAGTATAGTATAGTAGCGCAGATTTTATGTCTATTATTTTACTGTGTCCGTTAGCGAAAACCGCGTCGAAATCGGCCAAATTGTTTTAAAGTATAATTACAGTACCACGCAGTCGTGTTTCAACTTGTCAAATACTAATAATGAATAAAACGGTTTTTATTATTTTAAAAGGCGACTGGCATCGCGGTAATTCTTCCATACGTGGACATATCGAGAGTGCACGGTGTCTCTCCATTGACGGACTTACCCACATTGACCTTATATGTACTGTTTACGTTATGTGGTGCATTCAGAACTAAATCAGGGCGAGCATCTAGTAATTATGGCAAATACTACCTAGTCTTGTCATAAATATTGTATCAAAGAAAAAAAATCTATTGTAAATAACATTTATAAGTTTTACAGTGGGTTAGTTTAATACATAAATATAAAACAATTTAAAATGTAAAAAGCTTATTCGAAGTGGTCTCCATTGGCTGCAATACAGTCCTTTAAACGTTAAGGCCAGTTATCAATAGAAACACGCACTCCTACCATTGGAAAATTCTTCACTGCTAATCGTATGGATTGTTTTAGGGACTCCAAATTATCATGGCGTTTAGAGCAAGCCGTACTCTTTAAAACTGACCATAAATCATAATCCAGCGGATTAAGATCGGATTAGACGACGACCAGTCTTTCAGGTCTGATGAAGTCCGAAACGTTCCTTTCCAATCAAGACTGCGTGGACCGAGCTTTATAACCCGGCGCCGAGTCTTGCTGGAAGGACCATTCTTGATTATTGTACATGGTGTTGTTAAGAGGCTTAACTACCTGCTCAAGAATGGTATCTTGATACACTTGTGTCGATATTTTGATACCTTTCCACAAATATATGGCTCAGTCACTCCTTCAAAGCTAACACCCCACCAAACCATCACTGAAGACGGATAATGCCCACGTTGTACTTTGTCGACTAATTGAGAAGCTTCCTTAGAGCTTTGAGCATAAATATGGTCATTTTGTTTGTTAAAATGTTGCTCAATTGTAAAATTTTTCTCATCCGTAAACAATTTTTTTCTTGATCTCCCTTTGCATACCGCTTCAGTAGTTTTTTTGCTTTACCACCCTATTCTTTTTTAAATTATGAATTAAGAGATAACTAGTGCGTCTCTTATAGGCTGTAGTCCTAAGTCATCTTTTAAAATAGGCAACATGGTTCTAGGTGATGTGTTCAGCTCACGAGATAAAATCATTTGCTCTCAGACATGATTTCTTCGATTTTTTTCCCTTACTTGTTTGACCACCTTTTTCGTACGAACACTACGTGGACGGCCAGATCTTTTTCTGTCGCAAACAGAGGAGGTCTCATTGTACCTATTAATAGGCCGGTACACAAACATTTGACTAATACCAACCGTATGGAGAGTTTTAAAAATTGCATTGGCTCCATACCTACTTTGTGTAATGCAATCACAGCGATTCGGTTCTCTTTATCGCCCCACTCCATTTTAATATCTCAAAATGTTGTACAATGTATTGGCGCCAAAATGAGAAAACACAATGAACAATCATATAAAAATCACAGATTCCAAATTAAAATGTAATTTTGTTTCTTTTTCATTTCAACAGTATTTATGGCCGGACTAAGTATTGTGCACAAAATAATTTGTAATTCTCAGGATAAATTGATGCTGGCGTTTTGAAAACAATGGTTGGTAGGTATTTCAACTGTAACACTTTGTCTTCTTACAAAACGTTGGAGCATATTTTTAACCCGCCATTTGTGACGTACCTGTTTGAGAGACCGAGTGGTACGAAAAAGTTGAATAATTTTTTAACCCGTGACCGATTTCGTTGTCATTTCGAGTAGCTTCTTAACGTCCCTTATCAGTTGACTATCCGAAGGTAGCGACGCGGGCACCGTTTTTTTACCAATGCGGTGCGGAGGAGACCGGGATCACTAACTACGTAAGTGAAATGAACATCGCTGCATTTTCTACTTTTTCTCTTTTTCGTATGAAAATGTGTATTGACATTATATTTATTTGTGGCATTATTGTATTATCACATGATAAGAATAGATCTCACATGGTTATATACCGATATTTAACCAAGATACCTATGCTTTATTATATATTGAAAATTGTTTCAACATGTCTTTGAATGTAAATAACGACACTTCGAAGCTCTTCACAAGAAAATATTTATTTCTAACGTGGACATATTGTAAAAACCTTCAGAAAATGATTACTAGAAGTGATGGTGAACTTGGAATTGGACAAGAAATAGATTTGAGTCATCATCATCATCCGAGCTTTAAATCCCGGTTGCGTTCGGAACGTTCACTCCGACGCCCAGGGTCCGAAGAAATAGATTTGAGTGACCGGGAATGTATGTGCCAGGGCTCCTCTTTATTTTCATTAAAACTATTAAATCGACCGAAGAACTTCATCGCCACTATCTTCGCACAAGAATTTTAAATATATTAACTCGGTTACAAGGATGTACAAATGGAACAGATGCAATTAAAATTTGCACACAATTTTTGGAATAGTGGACGTGCTTGAGATGGTTGATTTATTTAAAAAAAATGGTCGATCTTGTAACTGTTGAGAACAGAAAAGCTTCAAGACAAAATAGACTTTCCACAAATGCAAAAAAAATATATTGATCATTTAGAGAACCTGCTTGATCGTTGACGAAGAGTTTTAGCATTGGCATTTAAAGGGCATTTTTTGGTAATTTTATGTTAGAAAATACCATATTTATTTATTTTGTAAAAAAAACTTTTTACTTTCATATGATCAATAAATTTCATACAACGAAAAAAGTTTTTTTGTGAAGAGTTATAAATTAAAAAGCATAGATCTACAAGCATGATAAATTTCAATGGTATAATTGCTATTGCAAATAATTCCCAATAAATGACATTGATTGTCTTTATGATGTACTATGAGAAAAGGGAGGGAGGATTATATTGGTGCCTACCGCCTTGTGCCTATTTCCTTGAAGATTATTCTTAAACTGGAATATTCATAAATATTTGACACTGGCTGGATATGCAAACCTTGGAAGCAAGATTTGAAAAATAGCTTTTCTATTGTTTCTAATAAAACTAAATAAAGCCTCCTTTTTGAAATATGTGTCTATAATGTAAATGAAAATTAGTAATTATACGAGGACTAACCATAAAGTAACGTTTTTAGAATTTTGTCTTAACCTGTCTGATAGTTCATAACTAGCTCCTTAATGGCTCATTAGATTTCACTGCAAATTTTAGAATTTGAAACATTTTTATTTAAAATTTTCGTATCTATGTTTCTAAATATGTATAAAACAGTTTTTGCTTAAACAACCACAAGGTTTGTTATCTAGATACTTGTGAGAAAAAGATAAGACACCATGAACATATAAATATCTATCGCTAAACAGTATATTTTGTATTTTAATAACTAACGATGTACAAACGAAACTTTTATGAATATTTTCACTTCCATAGGTTTATTGACTTTGGTAAATAGAAAAAAGTAAAATACTTTTAAAAAAGAATAATGCGGGTTTTGTGTGAGTTTTTGATATTTGTAATTAATTGCGGTGGGTGAAATGTGGGAAAATGGCTTATGTATTAATTAATATTCCTCTGTATAAGCTATAAAACTAGCAATGAGGAAGTAAATTTGGAACCTGCTTTCGGTATTGAAGGCACTAAACACGAGAAGTTTCATATCAAAAGGTAATATTAGACAGTGCTACTTAATAGCTTTTAAAGGAACACGCATAATGCATTATATATTTGCCACTCATATTTTGGAGACGGAATATGTATTCATTGACTTTCAGTGGACATGGAAAATGTAAACTCGTCACAATTTCTATGTCCCTGAGTAGTGTGCCATGTAACGTAATTTTATGAATATAACAAAATCGTGGATTGCCTTAAGGCAACCGACATAGCACGCCATACTAGTCAGCTGAAGTGGCAGTGGGTCAATCATACCTGTAAGTCCTGGGGTGGAGACTGCGTTTTTACAAATGTAATGTAAGACGCGCGCTAGTAGTGAACTTGTGTAACCTGCCCAAGGTCACATCTGTATAGGCTAAATGAGAAAAGTGGGGGCCCCGGATATATGTCGAAACTTAGGACGACGATGCATTTTTTAGGCCAGCTATTATAGTCAACAACAACCTATAAAGATAGTGGCCACGTGGACGAACGAGTACTAGTTGAGGTGCCGCGGGCCGTAACTTTAAAAAGTGTTTTTTTTTTTACTAGACGACACAGTAGACAGGCTGACGGCCCACCTGAGATCAAGTGCTTACGCTGTCTATTTTTAGCACCACAGGCGTTACAAATATAAATCCATTACATTATACAACAATGTAGTATGCAAGGAGAGCCACTCACAAAAGTCGGCTTTGCGGCGACTGTATTAGGATGCATTTTAAAAAGAGCAAATGGGCCCAAACTGAGTATGATTGACTAATGAAGGGAGAGTGGTATGGAAGAAAGAATTGATATTGTTGCTTAGCGGGGATTAAAATGATTAAATCGCTGGTTTTGAGCAAATGCTGGAAAATGTGCACTAAGTCTACGTTTATTATACCATAAAGAGTTTAATTTAATGCAAGTAGATGACAAAAGTGTATTATTTAAGATTGTAAGAAGTAGAGATTGATATTGAGAGAGAGACATGAATTATGGGATATGTGACAAGCGTGATAATGCGTGTATGAGTGAAGAAAATGAAGTGATCATATGCTGTCGAGACCTTGAAATGGTTACAATCGCTGCAAACTATCTTATAAGGTAATTATTTATAGTTTATGATCCGATTTTCCAAACATGTAAACACTTAAACATAACTGGCTATAGCACCGACTTATCTAGTGCTTGAGTAAGTATTGTTCAATAATATTGACTAAGGTTTCCTCTAGGACTACATCTGCATAAACTATGGCTCTTCAGATGTTCCGGCATTTTCTTTTATAGAAGTAGCCAGTGAGTTTTTTTAAACACATGTAGTATATTTCGAAATTATAGAAAACAAATCACATAAAAGTCCTTGAAAAGAAAATAATATAAATTTCACTTTTATATTTATAATTTGTTATTTTATTTATTGTTGTATTTTAATCAGAAGTTAAAATGTATAATTTTGATTAATCGATTAGATTTTTTTGATTTTATTTAAGTTGGAGATCTCTTGGTATTTTTTTTTCTTCCACGCCGGGAATGAAAAAATTATCACTGTGTGGGCTGACAAATAACAATCATAATGTTTAGTCAGTTCAGTATTCTTGCATGTTGATAGCCTATTGGCATTTACAACATCTTTCTATGTGCCACTACTTTAAAAATTTAACCTGTATAGTACGATGATAACAATTCTTTAAATATATATTTATTTTTTTAATATTAAATTCCATTTTTTAACTTAGGCTTAATTTTTAACCCTCATAATGTTGCAACAACCAATATTTTAATATTTTGAGAATTTTCTATCAAACTTGGCAACAGCAATTATATAAATGTATATAGTATACCTCATTTGCTTTAATGCATGTGCTTTGCTTAATTAAGTAGGCTCGGACCTACTTTTGTTATTATCTATACTAATATTTTAAGGAGGTAAGATTTGTATTTGTTTATGTGTTTAATGAATAAGCTCTAAAACGACTGAACTGATTTCAAAATTCTTTCACCATTAGAATGCTACAGTATCACTGATTAATATAGGCTGCATAAAAAATAGTAGGGATTCCTACTAAAACTTCAATAATGTAACCCGTCAATCTAAACTAAATACTTGCGCTGAAATCGGATTCCACGATTTTGATGATATTTTATGTGTGTTTGAGTGGGTCCCGGGGTGGTTTAGATTCACAATTAGACCCGGCAGGTGGCGCTGGAATCGGGCTCAGATTTTTATTTTTTCAGAGCAGGGAACGTCTGCAGAGACTGCTAGTTATTATTTCATTGGTCATCTTTAAATCTGTTTAAGTGTTTGAACTTGTTTAGATACTTTTTTCCAAATAATATCGATTAAAAACTATTTTTATATTATTTAGTCTATTTGATAACTCTTGACAAAATATTATTTTTTTGTAAAGCTATACTGTTTGTAGACCATTTATGACTAGTATATGACTACTGTCATATGGATTAGACAAAAATTGGAGTGACACCATAGGGTTTCTTTTTGCCCTCAGGTCAATGGACCCTAGAAAATACTAATAAATAATATTAATATTAGTTTAATGCTGCCATGTTTGATAGTAGTCAGTCACTTTATGCTTTGTATAATACTTACTGCACTTTAATATTATTTCAAGACTAACGTTATAATACTACGTTAATATCAAAGTATCTGCATGTCTATGAATTACCAATTACGTGTAATTTATTGATGCGCAGAAATTGTTTCAGCTCACCAGGATCAAGAATTTAGATCTTATAATCGCCACGTCTGCCTAGATCGTTCTGATTTCTAGTACAAATTATTCGTCATGAAAACTAAAATTATATGTAATACTTTGGGATTTAAAAGTCCAGCGTGCACTATACAATGTCCCGGAAGTCAAAGTCAAGAAGCTTACGATTGTTACAGATTTTCAAGTCAATTTTCCAGGTACTATTTAGAACGGCAGAAGGTGAACAGCATGAAGCTTGTATTGTAGTACACGTTGTGATTGAAAGTCATTGTATCACCTGTTTAATGTGACTGAAGTAAAAAAGTCGTAAGAAGTAAAAAAATATTTGTTGTAAAATTTTAAAGAAGCCAAAGCTTGTATTTGTTGTAATACTTTAACCTTTCGAACTCCAGCTCGCATTATTTAAGGTAGCAGAGATTAAATTCATCAACGTTACGTGATCGAATGTTATTCTTCTTGTTGTTGGTTTTACGGCGGAACACAGAAAATCGTTGAGAATTTATTATTTTTCGTATTATACATTTTTGTTGGTTCACTGTTGTTATCATCTCATTCGGTGGAACTAATTTACTTGGGTGAATTTTAATGAATCGGAAAACTGTCCGGCAAGTTCATTTATGGATTTGGAACAAATAGTTAATATTGTTTATTTCCAAGTATAGACTAGGTTTTGGCGATACTAATAAAATTAGGCTGCGTCGTTTAACCTCTTTGCAGGTTATTAAAATGGATTTATTTTTCGTCATTTTGACGCAAAACGATGTCGTTGCAACACGCACACACATTGGTTTTGCTTTGAAAATTGGCAGAGCAATCACGTGATTGCGGACGTCCGCCCATGATATTCAACTATACTAATTAGTGATGTTTTTGACAATAAGATGATGACAGGAACAGACATGCAGTAGAAATCTTATAAAAATATCACATATTATAATGGCAAGACAAGAACGCATCGGTCATGTGTTACAAGGAACTTTTTTGCCTTTAATACGCACTACAGCCTTTCTTTCACGTGACTTTCTCTGGTTGTCTATTATTTACTCTAGATCCATTTTTTATCATTTATTCCATTTTATTATTATCGATTTTTGTTAATGTTTTTATTCTGTTTTCTATCATTGGGGATATGAGAGAGGTGTGGGGGAGAGGTGCGAGCAAGTACGGCGTGCTATAAGTGCTTGGTGATCTTTAGTTCGCTTATTCAACCTAAGAAAGTTCTCAAGCCGGAAAGTACATACTTCCTGGCATGTTTATCACCCGCTTTAGAATTTCTGAATAAACTAAAGCCTAATTTGTATCTACGTTAGTTTAGAAGTGAGTTCAATTCGAAAACTGGCATTTAAATAGCAAGTTTTGTCCAAACGTGTTACAGGTGAGTTAGCTTTAAGTATCAGTTTTTCATAGGGTGGTCTACGTATGTCGTCAAGTTTCTAACAAAAAATTAACTCACTTCTTAATAATGCAAAAGTAAATTTGGTCTTATGCACCGTACTGCAATTGCCTGTACGTTAATTTATTTTTCGGAGTGGGGGAGACGAGAGAATGTTGCACTTGAACTTAAATCGGCGAAAAAAGCGAATGTCCTAATTTTTCTACTTAATCGTCAACTTGTTATTTAACTGGTAAATTTCCGTCCAAACGATGATAAAGCTGTTGCATCAGTTAAGAAGCAAGTTGGCTTGTGAAACTGGGAAGTTTGAACCCTTTTAGTCGTTTGGGCAGCCAACCACGTATCTCATCGACAAGTATTTACTAAACTGGCGAATGTCTGTCCCAACGATGATACGGGCTTAACTCGTCATTTTCGCAAGTTACCTGGCTTCTTAACTAATATAAATCAGGTTTAAGGTATTTTTATCGCGAATAGAGCTATTATTCGCGATATATGTATATGTAGTAAATTTATCATACCATAACTGGACAGTTATGGAATGACAAATTGACTTGCATATGAAAGTCAAACTTATTTTTTTAAGAAAAACTCTTAAATCACCACTCTTTTAAAGGATTCAAGTTATGTTATTTGATTTACTCAGCAATAATCTTTCTTTTTTTTCGATATATCCACAATGAGTCGGTGATGCCAGGTTACGACTGATTGTGGATATATCGAAATCTTTGATCTATATAATATATAAATAAAAATGAATAGTAGAAATGTATGTACACGCATAACTTGAGAGCGCCTTTACCGATTTTGATAAAAAAGGTGTGTTTGAGTGGGTGGATGGATTATTTAGATTCACAATTGAAACCGGTATGTGGCGCTGGGATCGATTTCTAGGATTCTCCTAATCCCCTGAACCGATTTTAATGTTTATTTTTTGTGTTTGAGTGGGATCCCCAGATGGTTTACATCCACAATTGGAACTGGTCCTAGATTTTCAGGGCAGTACAACGTCTGTCGGGACCCCTAGTAAAATATAAACGCAAATTTGGAGTTGTAACGCAACAGTTAATTTTATTTAAAGAATTTTTTTTTAATGTTTGCTTTTAAACATCCACGAAACAAAAGTAAGTTCCTGACACTATTGTCTTGTGGACTACTGTTTAAGTTTTTCTTTCTCAAAAAGTAATCTTAAATGGACTATATAACATGGAGATCTAACACTGCTAAATAACAGTTATGGTTCTGAGCATTTAACACATTTCTTTTTTTCACAGGCCTGCAGAAAACCTTATAGTAAAAATGGTCCAGCCAAATATTTTTATTTTAACCTATCATTTTTGAGGTTCCGTTGCCGTTTGAGTAAAAAAGGAAAGCTTATGAAATCGTTATATCTGTCTTTGTATTCTACAGTTATTTTCACCAAAAACTACAATGTTGATATAGATATAATTTGACTATTTGGATATAAATATTGTATATTGGATTATTTTAATTTGGAATAGCAAAACTACAATGAATTAAAGGGGGTGGTCGTGAAAATACTTTTTCAATGTACGACGGTGTGTGAAAACGGTATCGTTAAACGGAGCATGTAAACGCTTGATGACTTTTTATTTAAGCCAGTAGTTGAACAGATCATATAATTAGCTTCAAGTCTTAAATTTGTTTGAAATACTCGAGTAGTATTTGAGATTGGGATATTTTTAATTTATTGAAATTTTGTAGCTCAAAGACGAAAACCGGACTTAACGTCAAAAACCCCTTCGTTGTGCGTGCACATGTCATGCACTGGCATCAGGCCGGCATCCGTACCCACTATGACATTAGAGTCCAGTACCAACAAGATTATAAAATAATGTAAAACAAAATTGATTTCCATTTCGTGAAAACATGGTTATCGTTAAAATTTTTATATTGTGTAAGACACTTCGACTACACATTTCATGAAAATTAAAAAACTAATCATAATTATAGTCTGATTTACGGTAGTTATTCAGTTTAGTTTCTTAGTTAGTATTAACATAAAAACTGATGAACTTGTTCTATATTGTTTCTCAGCTATCCCGATGGTTTCAAATTTCCGGGGTTAGCTAAATTCAAAACGACTGCGACTTTGGGGTGCAGATAAATTTAATGCTTCTCATAAAGCCATAGAAATATAATACAGATAGGTATTGTAAAACGAATACTTTAGAATAATTATTTTTAATAATTATTATTATAATTAAAATAATTGATTTGTAAACACGCTTTCGAATTTTCCGGGATAAAGATTTTTTAATATTTACCCGCTTCTTTCATAGTTAACCGTTTATATTGGACTACTTCCCTTTTTGCACGTTAATCGGCGGACGGGAGCTAAATGAAAAATGTTAAGTGAAAAAAAAGCTGACCGTTGTATTGTGTATGCTTCTTTACGCCGTCTCAGCCATCTGTGGATTCTACACGATAACACTACACTTTGATGTTGGTTGTTAAATAATAATATAAAATCAGTCCATAAATGTCCGTCCCACTGCTGGGCTCGGTCTTCGGAGAAAATAAGGTTGTATGTTAAGCCTTATTAATATTATAAATGCGAAAGTAACTCTGTCTTTCTGTCTGTCTGTTACGTTTTCACGGGTAAAAACTTGAACAGTGGGTCCAATGGATCCAGTGGCCATTTTGGATCCATTGGACTTAAGTTATACAGAAAAAAGAACTTGGTTCCAATCAGGTGTCTCAAAGACGCCTTACGCGTTTCGTTATTTTTACAAGCCTGTAAATAGGTATTTATCTATTATATTATAAAATTATGCACATGCCGTGTGTGTACATTAAAGCTATTTAAAAATCGACTGGAACGACCGACGACGGAAAGACTAAACGATGCAGAACCGGATGCATTTTTTTTGTCTGTTTGTTCGGGATTTACGTAAAATCTACTGGGCTGATTTCGATGCGGTTTTAGCTGATCGACAGCAAATTCTTAAGACTTAAAATCTGCGCTACTTTTTATCATCAGAATCCGCAGGAATTTTCTCGGGAACAGGTTGTCCACAAAAATGATAGCTTACATTCTGCGCTATTATGTGTCTCGGGTATCATGTGGGAATTTCAAGTCTAGCGTGGAGGATGTCGCGGGCATATCCATATATCATATCCTAGAAGTATAACAAATATCGTCGCCTACACACATTAGCAATATCCGCGGTGCTAACACCTATTCTAGTAAATGTCATTAAAATAAGTTTATAAGGCATGGAAACGAACATTTTTCATTTTTTCATGTTTAAAAAAACTACGTAAAACAAAAAGCGATCGCTCTTGGACGTTTGCAACTCTAGGTGAGTGTTTTGATAGGTCGCGGTGTTGTTCGATCGATTGAAATTTAAAGACAATGAAAAATACTGCATTAGATACACGAAGGGTTGCGAGAAAGTGGGGTTGGGCGTAGCTATGTATTAATGACTTACTAAGTTCGCTGTATGATTAATGCACGATATCTAAAAGAGTAAATTTGATCATAACATTTTGCGAAAATCATGTATTTCATGTCAGGGTAAGATTGAAATTTAAGGACAATGGCAAATATTGTGTAAGATAAACGAAGGTTTGCGAGAAAGTGGGGCTCACTCCAGCCCCCAGCGTAGATTTGTGTTAGTGGATTGCTAGGTGAGCTACTCAATGTCGCCCATGTGCATATGACCGTCCGGGTTATTCTGAATATTGATGAAAACGCCATTTTATGAATACTTGGTCTTGTGAAAAACTAAAAAAAAAACTAACTCAACTTTTTTATTAGTCGACAAGTTGTGATTAAAATTGTTAACTAATCAGATTTAAAAAAAACTCATAGGCTTTTAGAATTAACAAACAGAATTGAAATCGAACCAATAACATCAGAGATAGGACAAAAATGCAAAATTACGTCATCGACGCTACTTCAAAATATAGAAAAAGAATATCATGATTTTTTTGAATTTTTTCTAGATGATTTTTCATCAATACTCAGAATAACCCCGGCGGTCATTTACCTATGGACGACATTGTATTGTAATTAACTTGCGAGGTTTAAAATAGTAAACTGGGTCACTAAATTTAGTGAAAAATCATGTATTACATTTCAGGGTAAGATTAATTTACATAGGTAATTTTTTAGGGCGCATAAGTGAGAGCCAGACTGAAGCGCGAATCAGCCGGATTGCAAAGATCTTGTATAGGAGAGTTTTGCAAACGCATAATTTTGGTATTTTCCTGTAGATGTGTAAGAAATCCCTATATTTTGTTTTTTTTTATTGTTTGTCTTGGGGGCTTTTAAGTGTATTTAATAAAAAATATTTCAATCACTCAATGCGTTTTTCAACTAATATGTGATGTATTTGAAAAACATCTTTTTATCATTATGATTTGACCTCTTAAATCACAATTGGTTCATTTTCACTTAATAGGCTTGCTGGGTCGCCTAACTTTCTATAAGTTCCGTCTGTTTTTTATTTGATTGATTCTATAGCAAATAGTTTGTTACAAACAAACAGACATATTACATGCGCATGGCGTCGTCTATACACCGAACATAATATCTATGCATGCTATGCCCATGCACTCCCTGGTTTTGTATTAGCAAAACCCATTCAAAAAGGAAAAGCCCCGTTTTGTTTTGAACCTGAAATAGTGGTGAAATCTTACTAAAAACATTCATCGAAATAAAAAGAATACAATAACTTGTTTACAAATCCTATATTCGGTTAATTTGTAAACTATTACACTAACATTTCTTGTTTTTCAAAGTTATATTATGTACGAGAGTTATTACTTTTATTATAAATAGCTATTTTTGAGATGAATGCTTTTAGTAGGGACCTAGGACATGGAAGGACTCGACAAGAAGAAAACTAATCGTACTTTCATTGGAGAATGTATCCACAATTTAATTTAATGCCGCACTTACAACCAAAATGAAGATTCCGGTCATGTCCGTGTTCTACACATTATTACAACGGGTAAGTTGTACGGCGTATGTAACATTGTATATGAACTTTTCCTAGTTGTTGAAAATAGTTTTTATTGTTCTCATCTGAAATATCGGCAGAAGTATGGAAATTTTGTATTAAAATAAATGCGGAATTATGTACACGATTCTCAACTATACAATAGTTAATCATTGATAAAACGGTGATACCACGCAATAACTAATCTTAATGAAGAATGGGGATGCGTAGTTGTACCGAATGCATATTTACTTGAACTAGTTTTGTTTTATAATTTAGGTACTTCTAGTCAAAACAGACCTGGCCTGTACCAGGCAATAAAACATTGAAATTTACCTTCTCTATATACCATTATTATTTCTTTCCACTTAGCACTGTATCAATTTAATATAACTTGTTAATTGCTTAAATGTTAAATGTTAATTTTCCTTAAAAGCTTAAATTCTAAAATCATTTAGAATTCTGTTGTTTAACATATTGAATATTAAACAGGGGAATATAGCATAAATCAGTATAATACAATAAGACATTACTTAATCTAATTCTAATGGTTATTTATTCTGCAAAATTAATGAAATAAAACAAATCTTATGCTTTCTCAATTTTATTTGTTCATGATTTCAATAATGTTGTATATTATAAAATCAGAAGGCAGCTTTAACTATTAAACCTGATCTTCAAAGAATCAGAGCTTCGAGATATTCACCTCTACAGTCAGAACGATAATATATTGTATAAAAACATGTATTCATAATAAATGACAAACTTATTTGTCCTATGTCAAAATCAGATGGGGTCGTAGTCATTAAAATTGTGTTTGAGCGTTGATATTTTATAATTATACTTTTTATAGATTTATTTGGCATAAACTGAAATTATTAGGAATGGGTCTATATAAGAATAACGTTATTTTCCATAACAAATTATTATAATACAATTATGAGATACAATCATAACTTAAAGCTAAATTTCGTCAAAAGAGTTCTATGACATATGTAAAAGTAACGCTTGAAACCTTCGTGTATTCATTCTGCTCACCAAATCGCGTATCTGATACGATAAGTAGTAATGGTTTTATGCTGGTATACATCTAGGGCCTTACTTATAATAATCTCGTTAAGAAAGGATTAGCCATCTCTTAAATAAGAGACTCTTAAGCCCCTAATCAATGGTTGTTTCAAATAAAACTTGCCATCTTGCCTCTTAGCAGTCGCTTAAACCATCTCTCAATGTTGGTTATTTTTGACAGTTATTTATGACTTACTTTACCACCACCTCTTATCCTTAAGAGGAGTTTATGGGTAAGATTTTCGTTAATCAGTTGCTGAGCAGTTTCTTAAATTTTAACAAATGATTATAAGTAAGGCTACTAATCTATTAAATCTAATACACTTTCAAATTTTACCAGAATAAGGAGATTAGAAATGGAAATTGAAATTAGCTTTTATTGATTACACGAAATAATTGTGTGAAGATTGATTACTTCTAGGCACCGAGTCTATATTTTACCGAATTATATTGGTATATTTATATTATCTACCTCTTAATTAACATTTGTTAATTTATTCTCATTTTGATACGTGTGCTAGATTTATATCCAGACTTAAATATCAAATTATTGCAGTTTTTTTTCGATACTATAGTATAAGAAGCTTACTTAATGAACTTGAAGGGCCTTACTTATAATAATCTCGTTAAGAAAGGATTGGCCATCTCTTAAATAAGAGACTCTTAAGTCCCTAATCAATGGCTGTTTCAAATAAAACTTGCCATCTTACCACTTAGCAGTCACTTAAACTACCTCTCGATGTTGGTTGTTTTTGACAGTTATTTACGAGTTATTTTACCACTACCACCTCTTATCCTTAAGAGGAGTTAACGGGTAAGATTTTCGTTAGTCAGTTGCTGAGCAGTTTCTTAAAATTTAACAAGCGATTATAAATATGGCCAGTAATGTCGATTCTTACTTGATACAGTTACTTTTCAGGAAGTTATATTTGAACGTTGCAATATATTAATAAAGTTTTCTTATGTTCCCAGGTGTCCGTATTTAGCTAGACAAGAGCTTGGATTTTAAACAGGTAATTGAGTTTTTTTTTAATTTTTATACCTACATATTATTATTCTGTAACTTGGCATTAAAGTTCGCTTTAAAACAGTTTTCTTGGATTTAGAATAATTTAGTGAGATGTAAAAGTTTTATCAACAACAAAATTGCAGACATAATATTGTTTACATATGAAACAAAAAAGTTTATAAAACGTATTATAATAATATCTTTCATCTTATTTTTAAAGTATTAAGATAGAAATAATTGTAATTACTTTTAAATATTTAAGGTTTCTAATAATATCCCACTAAATTTAAATTCATTAAGTACATTTCTTTAATTCCATCATAAAAAGTTTCTTGCTAATAAATGTATTACACAATAAATCAATACATAAATGATAAACTATAATTCAAACGCACAATGATAATCATATTAACAATGACTGTTTATTAAAAGTTTATTAATATTTGACTGTTATAATTATCTGACTACGGGATGGGGTTGTGGACGCTACTTATTTTTAATTGAGATTTTGACATAATATTTTAATTAGAATATATAAAAATTATAAATAATGTCATATTACAAATAACACATTAAACTTGTAGCTTACGTCTGCGTGACCAGTCAAAACACTGTCCTAGATGTAGTAAACGAATGTTGATTATTTTAAAATTGATTTTACTGTATTTTATTTCCAGGGAGTTGCGGTCAGTGAGACTGGCGATGAGTTTACAGGCAGCCGACATTGAATTCCAAAGGTAATTAAATTCCAAAGGTTTTTCAATTATTAACTTAGATTAATTGTATTTAACATACCTATATTATGATGATTTTTCTTGTCTTCTTTTCCCGACTGATTAATGCTGAAGTTAAAATATTATAATAATCTGATGTTACAGCCAAAAGTAGATTAAAACACACTTATTACTACACCAGTAAATGAGCATATCTTATTTATTTTTTTCAGGCTGAAAAAATACTTTTAGTGTCGCAAATATGAGCGGCAGCGAAAGAAGTATCTAAATCAAGTATTGTAAGTATTTATAATCATTTATTTTGAATCTTAAATTATCTTTATAAATGATAAAAATATGATAATTATGATGAAAAATTGGTATGAATTATAATTCCTCCTAATTTATAAAAGTGACTAAGTCTGTTTTTATTCTTCACAAAATTCAAAATTTAGTTGCATCATTAACAATCATGTAAGTTATAAATATCCTTTGACAACGGAATATATATTTTTTTGTAAGACCTGTGATGGCGTCTAGTTTTACCTTTATTATGAAATTTGGATATAATTATTGGATATTATTATTGCAATAACCAGCCTGAATAATACTGAGAGGTGAAAGGACATACTAAGCCACTCAGAAAGTATTGCATAAAAACGTTTTTATGTAAATAATTAAATAACAAATTAGCGAAAAGCAATTTATAAATATAAAATGATGATACAAAATTGTTTATTAAATCGTTTTCCAGGGACCAAAAGTGCTGTTTTATAATATTTCTAATATCGCACAATAATAAATATCCTATAAAAGCTATTTTTTGTTATCTATTTTTTTTGTATATTTTTTTAATTGAATACTTGCAGCTACCGAAACACTAATAGCCTTAGTTAGAACCTTAGATAATATTGTTAGTTTTGCCCTAATATATTAATGATGATTTTGTTTATTTTGTCTTCTTTTCCCGACTGAAGCATAATGATGCAAATTTATCGTTTCTTCTGATGATATATACATTTTAGAAAGGAATAGGAATTTTTATATCAGAAAATTGATTGCTTTTTTGTTTTTTTTTTCAGAATAAAACGAACGATGTTGCTTCAGTCGTCCAGTCAGTTCCGTTATTTGAATAAGAATAGTTAGTTTTTCTTTTAGGATAATGTTGCAAAATAGTATTGTATATTATATACATCAATAAAAAAAAGAAAATTACAATTAAAGTTTGAAAGAGAAGAAACCAGAACGAATGCAAGTATAATGGTCGATGATGTTATGCTGGAACAAGTGAATGAGTTTGTATATCTTGGATGTGCTTTTAGCAGGGATGGAAGGTACATCGCTGACATAGAAAGAAGAGTAAATTTGGGGAATAGTGTGAATGGAGCGTTAGGTAAACTAGGCGCTAAAAACCTCAGCCAGAAGGCCCAGCTTACCATACACAACGCGGTTCTGGTACCTACGCTCAAGTATGGAAGCGAGAGTTAGGTATGGAATAGAGAGCATGAAAGTAGAGTAAACGCGGTCGAGATGCGAGCACTGCGCAAAATCTGCGGAGTGACGCTCGCGGACCGCGTTCGTAATACCGAAGTAAGAAAGAGAATTGGTCTGAAAGAGAGTGTCGGGGTGAAGGTAAAAAAAAGGAATGCTCCGGTGGTTCGGGCATGTGGAAAGAATGTATGATGAAAGAATGACTAAACAGATATACAATGCAAAAGTGGATGGATGCAGAAGTCGCGGAAGGCCACGACACACCTTCCATGATCAAATTGATCATGTATTAACAGAAGGTGATGTTAGGAGCCTTAAGAACAGACGAGCGTGCATGACGAGCTATGAATGTCAAAGAAGCAAGTGAGGTGTGTAAGAATGGGCCTGTGTGGCGCTCTGTTCTTCGTGCCTACCCCGCAAGGGACCTGACGTGAAGTTATGTATGAATGTATGTATGTAAATTACAGTCAGTAGTAATATTTTTAAATCTTATTATACGTATAAGAGGTAATTAAGTAAAATGTATTAATATATATTAAGTTCAATTTTGTTAGTTTACGAAACTTTGTAATATTCACGTTTAAAAAAATCAATAAGTAATTCACGGCCAATTTTTAATTATTCCTCCATCTGTCATATTTTTAACTGTCACAAATACAACACATTACTTTATGTCAAATAATTAGCTAAATATCTGCAAAAGAAAGTAGCGATTATTTTGATTATTGAAAATGACGTGAGTGAAACAGCCCATTTTGCTATATCAATATCTTGGCGTTGGGGAGATATTCAAAGTAAGATACCATTGCGATAATTGCGAAAAATCGTATTTTACCAAATCCGCAATATCTCTTCGATATTATTGCGCCGTAATAATAGTATTACTAATAACATTGCCAAAAATAGCGTTAACAGAAATGAATAAATAAAACGCTACCAAAATGTTAAACATTTATTTCGCAAAGTTTTCAACAAACAAATACAATTGTAAATACAATAAAGATAGAGTGGCGTGTCACGGGTTCGCCATTGGAATTAACAGAATACCGAAATCAGGTTAATCTATGATTGACGCCATAGTATCGGGCGATTTTGACGAGATAGTAATAGCAGAATTAGGCCCCCAGGATCTTTTAATAATCTATAGTCGTAGTAATATTGATGTTGAATATTTTGCCACGTAGAACTACATGTCAAATGTATTCTGATTTCTAATATACATACATTTCATAATTGATTTTGTTGTTTTATTTATATTTTAGTTTATTGAATCGATCAAAATGATAGATGCGGATATACTACTATATATAGATATTGTTTTACAATGATAGATTTGCGACTTGGGGTTTTCTAGAAGAGCCAAAAGCCTCGCTTAAAAAGCTTATAGGATAATTTAAAATCTTAACATGCAATTACAATTTTACGATTGAAAAATTGTTTTCCTTGACGAAGTTATTGTACTGTAAGATACTTATTGAAAGTATCATTATTTGGCATTATTCTAGAACAATACTCGAACGCAAATCCATGATTGAAATGACTAAACATCTAATGCGGATCTATTATTATTATTATTTCATTTGTAGTAATCACTAGTTAGGCGTGGGAGAAATGTCACAATTTTGTGATTGGAACATTTGTGTCTGGAACAGTAAAATGTTCCGGATCACTGATATGTTTCATTTGGAACATTGAGTCAAAGATATAAAATCATGGTTGTCTTGTTATGGTACGTCGCGGACTGAGGCTGAGAAACGGGCTGCGGTTTCATTTGAAACATCGTGTCAAAGTTGTCAAAGATAAAAATACAGATATATGTATGTCGTGTCGCAGGTATATTGAGGCACACGGTGTTAAGGTTGAAACAAAGATTAATAAAACCGATTTCCCTTCATACTTTAACCAGTCTTAGGACTGGCGGCCAGACGCTTAAGCTAGCTAGCGTATTTTCTCATTTGTTATCTCATTCATGAGAATTTGCTTATATTTTATTGTTTTCCTGCTCTCTCGCCACGCTTGTTGCTCTGTGATTCATTATCCTCTGGTCGGTCTCTCTCACACGTAAGCGAACATGATCGCGCTGAACAGAGTCAGAGAGATTGCGATATTTCAGATCCAAACGATGCATTTGAAACATTATTGATATTTCTATCTTTTGGAACACCTAAATGTTTTGGATCAGTGAGTCGGTTCAGTAGAGTTACACACGCCTACTACCAGTTAAAATGTGACAAACTTCCAATACATGTTGAGTGATTTCAATTAACTTCATCACTAATGTACAAATAATTAATGTATAGTAATGCCTTATTTCCACAAGGACCCCACTTCTACGGCAGTAAATAAGTAGTACGAGTATGACATGTTCAATATCGAGTTGAAATACTTCGCCGCCCATTTCCCTCACCACTTTCCTGTTTGCTACCGTGGAAGTGCGCGCAATCTTGGATGGAGTAAGATAAAGGAACCGGAAATGGCCATTAATTAAAAATCATCTTCGAATGCACGAGGTTTCATAGATCAACCTGATATTTCAATTAAATTTGTCTACCGGAATGTTGACTCTTCTTGATCAATAGCGTAAGGCGGATCACCCCGAGTGTGAAGGTAAAAATCTCCATATCTTTCGTCAGAAGCATGAAAACCCATTAATGTTGAGTTTTCTCTACAGTTATTTTTGACAAATTCATCCCAGCTTTCACACGGGTACGAAGTATAGCGGTTTTTAGAGTCTATAGACTCTAAAAAGAATTGATGTGACCTCGCATGACTACAACCATCTGAAAAAGAAAATTTTACTAAAGAAATCTAAAGTATTAATTTACATTTTTAAACTTAAAGTGGGTAGTTCTGATTTAAGATTTTTTTACTAAAACGTAGATACACTGTTTCGTAACGTATTCGTGTATGAACGAAGGTATAGTGTGTTAATGTATTAGCGGGTACCAACGCCATGGGCAGAAGAGCTTTAGTTCTACGAAAATATCATTTAGTTACCTATAATTACCTAATAAGTATTGAACACCTTCACAACCAGGTTGCATAGGCTTGCCACTATTAGGGTAAAAATCGGCGTGGCCGTGACTTCTTTTGTAACCTAGTGTACCACCAGCCGTATGAATGATATCCACAAAGTCTGCATCACTCTTTTCTAATCTGTATTCAGGCGGCATCGGTGGTTTGTCGAAGAGAGGTCCGGCAGAATCGAGTCCTGAGACACAATCAATACTTTATATTTTTATTTAAAATGCACAATTTCAATTTGAAATTAAAATTATTGGTACCAATAACTATGTTGAGTCGTGATAAGTAACCGCGTCTCACTCCAGTAACTACGCACGCTTAATAAAACTAAGAAAGAACTCAAAAATCACGAAATTGGAGATAACATTATAAAACGTAAGAACTTGTCATAAAGAATAAATTCGCTCCAATTCCTACGCAATTTGACCGTTGTTTGTTGAAATAAAGAATTATCCTTTTTCTAATAACTTCGATTGCAACGGGCGTAACTACCGCGGTATCAGCCGTATCAATGATACGGGGCCTCCAAGCTGCTAGGCCCTCGAAAGTGTGTAAGCAAAAATTCTTAAAATGTTATCCACAATCTCTTTTATATTAGCATTTTCATAGATTATAGATTATTAACATTTTTGAGAACAACTGCTGGGCCAACAGAAACAGCTATCAGACTTCTCATTATTATCATTATAGAGGCAGAAAATCTACAAAAATTTAAATCGTTTTCAATTATAGATGATTTGATAAATAAGTTTGCTGATAAAAAGGCGAGAAGACTATCAATAGTTAGACTTAGTTTTTATGAGCAGTAAGTATAATTAATAACTTATATTCAATATATAATTATTTTAATTCAATTCGAGCATTTTTTGTTAAATACCTACCTCGACCTAGGTACTCTGTGCCAAAGTGTACATCGTATAGTATATAAATATAGAGATTGCGTAGACCTGTTGCAGGTTAATGAGTCAGGTGAAGTTTTTCAGGTAATATTATTTTGAAGTAGTAGCTGTGGTTGTCAGTCAATATTATATCTACTTGACTTTATATTCATACCTTCTCAACACTGCAAGATATCTAAATAAAACACGAAATCTTTCAGACAGATTGACAGAAAAAAAAACTTGAACGGTCATTCTTGATTTGATTTATCCTTGTATAAATAGTTGTATTCACTATAATAACAATATAATATATATTAAAGGACACATGAGGCCCGAGCGCGCGAGCGGGGGTCGTCTCCCCGCTCGTTACGGTTAGAGCGCGGGTAAGTGCCGTCCCACCTCCCCCGCGACTCGAGTTGCGATGGGCCTACGGCTGCGAGAGATAGTCGGAGAGTAGTATGGAGACTGTGTTGTGTGTGGAGTAGTGAGTAGTCATTGATTAGCTCTCGTCCGCATTGCGCATGCACAGGGGCCAATCCTTACGTGGCGAGAGTAAAAGTGTAAAATTTCACAATGACAGTGTGCCAGGATATCACTCAATAAACGTTATTTCTTATAACATACCATGTTTCAGTTCCCCCTGACCATAATATGTAATAATAATATAATATGTAAATGTAATTGCGATGTATGAGAATGAGATAAATGAGATTGATAATATGAGGTTGATAATATGAGATGTAAAACTGAAATGCCTGCAATTCAATTTTATTAATATGCAATACATACCGGTAATTCTGTACACTCTTCCTTTTACAAACATTCCAGCGTATCCCATTACATGAGCTCCTAAACTGTGCCCAATCAAATGGATAGTGTCGTTTCTTATGTTATAACTTTTTGACAAAGCATTTATTAATTTAGCAGTTAACTTTCCTACATATCTAGTACTTAGTGCTGACCACTGATAGAAAATATTCTTGGCTAAGTACTGCCAATCTACAGTGATTACATTGAAGTCTCCATTCCTCAACAAATCATCTTTCATGAGTTGGATCCATTCAGTTTGTTCCTCAGAAAACCACCCGTGTGTTATTACTTTAATAGTGTTTGATGAGTTAAAGTAGTTACTTTTTATTAGTTCCTTATTCTCCGACATATTAAGACGTTCTCCCACCTTGTTACGCCTGAGGATTAAAAGTATAAGTTTTACGATTACAGTCGTACAGTCTACGATTGACTTTTTGGCTGCTATAGGCGCAAAACATGACGCCCATTAGATATGTTGTTAGTGCGGGATTTATATAACAAAATACGTAACACTTGGGGAACTATTTAATTTGACTTCCGAACAAAGATAAAGACTGTCGATCTAAAATAAAAGTAATTATTATCACCGAACCTCGAGTGAGAATAATCTTTCGTCACTACGCCTGTTCGCTTTTATATCCGAGTGGTGACGAAACCAGTCGAGTATTAGGTAGTCACAACTACCCACAAATATTCATTAGTACAATGAAATAGATGACACTACATGGAAAATAATATCTTTTCATATAAACTGCTTTAAGTATTTGTGTATGTATGTATTGCCCCTTCTGCCCGCGCCACTTATATCACCTAAGGTATGTAACTTGGGATTCGCTTTAAGCAATAAGGCCCCATATAGTATTGCCCAGAAGAACAGCATTTAGTTTATTTGACTGACAGCTGTGGTTTAATTCTAAGGCTGGTGTGCACCGACTTTTAACCGACCGTTAACCTAAAATAATCATTGTTTTTTTTTCATACATTTTTGGCGATTATTTTATTTTAACCACCGGTTAAAAATCGGTGCACACCAGCCTGATTCGATGGACATAGAACCACCTACCGTGAGATCAACCAATCAGCGCCCAAAGTACGTGCTATCGCTTGCAATTTCACAATTTGAGGATTTGACGTCGATAGATTATAATCTAATGTAAAATAATGTGTTAGATTGTAAGCAGTATGTTACAGTTCACAATATTTCGACAATTTACCTGCAATCTCGCGAGATAGATTATAATCTAACTGTATTTACAAAATGACGTCATTTAGCGACACAAGTACATTAGTTGATAAACTACCTGGTATAAAGATAAAAATCGGCGCCTCCAAATAATATTCCCCGCGTGTCACTGGGAATGTAAGAAAAGTTCATCATGTGTGTAGAGCCATTGTCATCGACGTAAATTAACCAATCTTCACCGTAAACGAGGTCATGGTTATTCTCATTGACAGCTATTCGACATGAAACTGTAATGAGAGAAATTAAGTACAGTCAAGTTCATTAATATATATGCATTGACAAGGATTCAAAATATTGTATGCAGTAGAATGTTAAAAAAATATCTTTACAGTCTGTAGTTCATTAATACATGATCATGTCATTGGTTCAATAATATATGTCTGGACACTTTACAATAATTTGTGACCAGCCATATGATCAAATATAACTCAATAGCATAGGATTCAAAAATATCTGACTAGACAAATATTCACAAATATGTTATGGATATGGGAATTTCACTCACATTTACTTTTTCCTAGAATTCATTTTGCAGTACCTACCTTATATGCAAGTAAAAATGCATCGTTGCCAATACGTGCAACTGCCCACTGGGCAACGTCGCGTAACTAGCTAGCGTTTTTAGGATTCTGATTAATATCAATGTTCTCGTTGTATTACTTAACTCTGTACTTGCAGAATAAGGTATACGAATTAAAAAAAATAGATTTTGGAAAACTTATTTATTTTTCTGTAACTACGAAACTAATAAGGAACTAACTTCTCTTAAAATTATTAACCAAAAATTGAATGGAACATCAACAAAATAAAACATTTCAATGAACTTTAATACATTTTTATATATAAAAAAATAGCTTCTTCTTTCAAGTTGTTCCTTCATTGCTGAGGATTATGACTTTGATAGCAGTGAGAACATTAACTCTGTTCCACGGAGATCGGTTCGGTACATAGTGGCTGGCCAAGTTTATTCAAATGTTTATCTGGTCAGCAATCTAGTCAAGCAATCTATTTGGAGATCTACCACAATGTCTCTTTCCCAGTGACCACAAGTCTCTGCATGTTGTCTGGGTTCCTTCGCGGTATGTGGTCAAAGTACTTCAGTAGTATACGTTATCGGCACACTGCTGATAACATCTGATGATCTCGGATCTCAAGCTCTTCGAGTATAGAAACATTTGTTCTGTGAGCTGTCCACGGAATTCTGACAATCCGACTCCAGCACTACAATCCAAAGGCATCGATTTTATATCTGTTAGATACCTTTATAATCTAGGTACATAAATATGAATAAGACAAGTGGCTGCACTAAGCGCTTTTTTGTCCGCTTTAAAATATGGCTTAGTCAGCGAGTATTAATTTAAAATCTTGTGACGCTCCATTTACGTCAATGACATTTTGTAAGCGAGTCCTCATTGATTTAATCATTTTGTAGGAGTAATCCTGATTTCTAAAATTATCCCAGATGGAATGAGCCTTTAAATTTTCTTGTGTACGAGCTCCACTATTATCCCAATTTTGGATCATTAACCCCCATAGATTGTGTATGGGGTTAAGATGTAGGCTTAGTCTAAGTCCGGCTTCATTCTGTTCCAGCCACCTTATCCACCATAAAGAAATAGTATTTCTTGATATTCCCAATTACCCAAATATGTGAGGAAGGACACATACACACTATTTTATGTTTTGTGTGTTCATCAATTCTATACATTTAATAACAAATAAAGAAGATGAAATTTTAATTTATCTTTTAGAAATATTAGATAAATGTCGTAAGCATGAACTCTTTATCTTTGAAAAAATCAAATGCATCTTTTCGACCGGTAACTAATGTTCAAAAACCAATTGCAAACTTTGACTAGAGTTTGAAAGGTTTCATAAAATCAAATGTTTGACAATTTAGACAAGTTTAAACGTAAACCGTATTCAAAATATTTATGAATCCATCACGGCACACATAATTATGATCGTAATACACATATTATTGAAAGGAGTCTGTCACATATATATGAATCTAAAAGTTGACCACAAATTATTGATTTGTTTGATTGTAAAGATATTTTTTAACATTCTACTGTATACAATATTTTGATTCCTTGTCAATGCATAATAATATATATTAATGAACTTGATTGTACCTATAAATTATAGTAGACTACTTTTATGTCATCAAGACACATTTTTAATTTGTCTATTGTATGAGTAGATACAGAAATATTTACAAATATATACCTACCATAAATGAAATTAACAATCAACAATTTAAGTATCACTGACATGTTTTAACAAAAACGACTTTGTTTTGCAACAATTACTGCTGTAATAAAACCGTTCATGTGATGTGTTGTGGTAGATGGTTTTAGTCATATTAATGAGCAGAATAATCTTGCACAAATTAACATGAACTGCATTGACGTTATCTTAAATACGATAGGTAAAGTCGATGGTATTTTACATAATATTATCTACGTACTTTCATACTTTTCTATACATCGTCAAGGTGACGATCACGAGACTGATCTTATGAAGTGACATCAGTTTGTTGAGGCTTTTTAATAAATAGAAACCTACTACCTAATCTTGAGAATGGAACTGCAACATCGTAAGCCTGATTCTATGTAGAATATATAATAAGATCCATACGTACACCTTGTGTTTTCTTAAAGAATATTTTTTGGATACATTTTTATTTAAATTGTGTTCTTACACGATGAATATAACACATTTTCTATTATATCTAACTTTAGACGTGGCTTACTTAAGCCAAGTCTAAAGTTAGATAAAGTAGTATTTTAATTTAAAAAAAGCAATGAATTACACTATTTTAATGTTTTAGGTGTATTTAACAACTTTGTTAAATACACCTAAAACATTAAAATAGTGTAATTCATTGCAACAATTCTGTTTTTAATATACGAAACTGTTCTGATAAACAGTGTATATAGTAGGTACCTACACCTATTGGGAAATATGCGCGCATATAATAATTATTCGTCATCAGATCTTCAGATCTCGCCCCCTTGTACCTACAGACCTACGAAAATGGTTACCTAGTGTACTTTGAAGTTGTTACTGGGAGTTTACAAACGTACTCAACCAACTAATATATTGTTAGATAATATATGGAGGTAATATAATAATTTTTAAATCAAGCCGGTTGATTATTGGGTGTAAATAAAAAGCAACACAGTAATCATAGCAACTTTATTGTATTTTATTTTTTGAATTGAATCCTTTTTGTGCTTACACAGTAAACACATGATCTCAACACTTAAAACTAAAAATATTCTAAAACTCAAAATATTAGTCTCAATTTAAAAACTGTATTTTCTCTTGCATCAGAAATACAAGATCAAAATTATTTCGGATTCATCGGTTAAAAAGGTGGTGAAAGTGCTTAGTATGATACGTCGAATATTCGTACATTTTATTATAATATATCACTTATTGTGCTGAGATATTGTGCATAATGTCTTAAGATGTTGGGTGCCCTGTTTCACCGCATTACATACTGCCAATGTGCAAATAACATGCTTTACTTACTTCCCTTTATATAAACTGATATACGAGTTACATTATTCTAAAATATTGCTATATTTTTCATTTAGTCTATAGAAATGCCGAATGAACACGCAACTTTCTTGAAACGCTGCGTTCCGGTATTTTAATTTCGTTTTCTATGTTAAGAAATCATCGACTATAAAGTGC
This sequence comes from Dendrolimus punctatus, assembly GCA_012273795.1. Classification (NCBI taxonomy): domain Eukaryota; kingdom Metazoa; phylum Arthropoda; class Insecta; order Lepidoptera; family Lasiocampidae; genus Dendrolimus; species Dendrolimus punctatus. The sequence continues at coordinate 9,588,934 of CM022538.1, forward strand.
TTTTAGGCAGGAAAGTGCATTGACAGTGGGACAATATTCACGTATTTTAACATTCTGATGGTTATTTTCAAATAATAAAAGAATATTTTAATGAAAAGACTAGATATCACATGGTTTGAGCTATACTTTAGGCATTTCATTAATTTACCACAAATAAGTTCAAACAATAATTAGGTAATAGTTAAGTATCAATGTCAGCATACATTAGGATATTTACTTGAATTCCGGTTGGCTACCATTGAGTTGTTTGACTAAGGTCGCGCACGCATAGGCTCAACTAAGGCAACCATCGTTCGTTAACGTTCGCTGACAATACGTACCATCAAAGGAATCTAAGCATTCAACCGAACGACCAAACGTACGAAAAGAGCCAAGCCCATTCGTTGTCTCTATGTATACAAGGTCTTAAATGAAAGATCGACACACGAGCCACATTTTTATATCGTGGTTTTAAAGATTGACAGACGCCAAAGCGTGATCGACGAGCAAAAAGTTGTAACTTCACTCTTCAAACAACATGTAATGAAAGAGTTTAAAAAAAAGAATCCATACGCCCCAGAACTTTGATTAAAAATGCGTGTATAGGCGTTCTATTTTTTTTAGTTACGGAAACCTAAAAGTATAAAGAAAAACCTCATCTTTCTACACATATGAATAGTTTTTGTCGTCGAAAACTGTTGGTTTGACATGTCAGCCTTGATTGACGGGTGGTTTTGTATGATAAGCTATGTAAAAAAATAACATCAATGATTCGCCGGTAACTATGCGGTTGCGCGGTTTTGCTCGTGTGCCGATCAGCGGCTTTACACGCATTATTGGTTTAGCATGAATCGTGCGTGCTATCACATGCTGTTGTATCGTACCGATTGACTGCCAATGTTAAAAAAATTCAACTTTTCAAATGTATATATAATTATATATATATACAATGTGATTACAAAATATTCTTTACCATATTCAGTCAAATAATTTTTCGAAACTTATATTTTTATTCACGTATTTATGTGATATGCCTAACGTCATGTGGGTGTAAAAAAAACTCCAAATTTATTACATATATTCTGTACACATACCTTTTAGGCTACTAATGTTTAGTTAATGTAGGTACCTTTTTCATGTCCCTCAATAAATGTCACTTGCGTTCTATCACTAGATAGATAGACAATTCTTTTGTTTCAGTTCACAAATAAATCCACCAAGAATGCACAAATTTAATTATTGATTACCAATTATATATAATAGTTGGTCAGTCAAAATATTGAGCATTTTGTATATGTGTTATAAATATTTAATTAATAATTTACTGATGTATTATAGTATTGCACATATCGTCGACTCTACCGTTCTAAAATAAGTAACATGTTAAAGGCAAATATGATAGATTAAAATTAACAATAAAATAACCTAATATAGTCCCATTTTCTCAGCTAAGTGTCTACATAGTCGATAATTGAGAAATAAGAGGCTTTCGATGCTTATTTATTATGAAATCTATTCATATTCAAATAACTTATATAAATTAAAAATTGCGCATTTAGTCTGGGATTTTGTTATTCCCATTTCATAATTGAAAGAAGTGTGTTGCCATATCAGTTTCGCGTTTGTGGTTTCCACTCCAATAAGATATATGCATGTATTTCTAATATAGTTCAGATATTTTTATTTAAATTCTTTATTACCCTTGATGCACATCTCTAACGATATTTTTATGAGATTGCATCATAGTTATGATCTGTAATGAATAATAAAAAGGTGTGCGTCTCGGCACGCTCGACTGAAGTGATAACTTGCGTGAGAGAAAGGGAAGCCGGTCAAACTGGCGCCGTAAGGCGTTACCTAACGAAGCGGATTACCCTCCCAAAAGAAGTTATCACTTCAAAATGTATTAAAAATACGCGGGAAACTTCAAATTACAAAATGCGCTAGTAAATCGTGACGTCACGACCCACGTTCAGTTTACCATTACATATTTACCTGTAATATATACTGTAATATATAATATACAATCTGAATTTGCCGTTTGACATATTTTTTTCACAAAAAATGATCTTTACAAGCTACACTATGGATTAAATGGAAACAGGTGTTATTTTCTTTTCAATATCAGTCGATTCGATTCTTGAGTGAGGACTTACTTTCAAACGTGTTTCGTCGTTCGTTTTCGTTTTACAACTTTTTTTTATGTGTAACTGGATTTTCCACTGTATGTTCCATTTATTTTTGTGTTATATGGACTATTATTGTATTGATACCCAGCCTAAAGTATGCTGTCATAACAACCTTGACTTGTGTTTCGGCATTAGTGGCCAGGTTCCAGTCTTCCTTAAAAGATCAACAGCGCATTTTTAGCACCTTTGGAAATGTCCATAGACGATGATAACCGCTGTCTATCAGGTGCAATAAAACTTTTTTGTTTTTGCTTTCTTCTATCTAAAATTTAATTGTCTCTTTAGAGCTGCTCGGAGGAAAATGAACGACGAAAGGTGATTGAGAGTAAGACCTCGGACTAAGTAATTAATTTTTCAAAAATCTAATGATACCACTTTAGTTTTCAAGAAAATCGGCCTCGAGACTCCTTTGAATATTATTCGCTATTTCGTATAGTTTAGGACTTCGCCCTGAAGGCCTTCTTGAAAAATTCGCCCGCTCCTTCATCCAGTAAAGGTGACCAAATAGCAGCGGTCAAGTCGTCCGAATTTAATTTCAATTTTAAAATATAACCATTTCATTATTTTTAAGGCTATTTACATAATAATAACTGACTATAAATGTAAAAATAATACATGCATATTCCTTATTGTCTAAATATGGCAGATGCGTCTTTGTCTTCGTTCATTCGTAAAATTCCGTATCCCGCAATACACGCATAGACTTCTATAACCTTATCCGACTTACCTATCTACATTAACAGTAATTTATTCAAGTTCTTTAAAGCGTACATTTTTATACTTATTACTTAGGAGGTCCTTAGTTCAATATCCGACTTCAAATTCAGCGCGTTAAATAAACGGTTCAATTATGCATAAGTAAATCAGTTCAAGAAGTTGATTGTATTTTATTACAATTAACTCTGATAAACGTAAATCTAGACAGTCTTTCCTTTGACTGGTTAACGATACGATTGGTGGGATTATCATTAAGTAAATAACATGAACGTAAAATAACATAAGGTACTGAATTCATAAGTTAAAATTAATAATAAAAAAACATTTTAAATATATAAAATATGTGTACCTATATTTAAGAACAATACAAACCAATTGACTGAACCTTTGTGAAAAACTTTGGGCCTTGAAAGAACTAGAGTTGCACTCTGCACTTGAAAGTAGGGGCAAGATAGTTTTAAGGGATAATAGAAAGGTGTTTTGCTGTGCTGTTTTATTAAAAAATAATAATAATATTGGTTAAACACACACAGTTGTAACATACTAAGCAAAAATTTTGTATTCGTTTAAAATAATTGTTTAGTAAAAATTGTCATTTTGTGTCGGCACAAGAAATAGCGTGTATGGCGTCAGTCGAAAGATCTACTATTTGACCGAGGCTATATTTAAAAAAGAATTTATTAAATATGTAAATAATAAGACTTGCTACTAGGCCAAACATACTTTAAATTAATAAGTAGAGGCAAGATGAGCAAATTAAAATTATCGAGTTTTTTAATTTACGCAAAAAGTAGACAAAAACCTGCATTCGTATATAATAACAAGTACATTAAAATATGCCTCCGTATGTGTTTTCAACAATTAAAAATACTAAATAAATAAAGGTTTCGGTACAATTTACACACATGCGTATTCTCATTTCTGATATTATGTATGATATTATACGTAGGTACGAATAACATACAATACCATACATATACATTTTTAAAATAATTTTTGTGATTTATTTTACTGTAGTAAAATTGTATAAAATAAAATAGGCAAGATAAGTATTTAAGGTATTTTAAAAACGTAAAGTACGTAAGTAAAAGTAAAGAAAGCGTAATATAAAAAGTAGGCAGCGTCGAATGACGACCATGTCTAGTGCCCCATAATTAAGAACTGGCAAAGTGTTCTCAAGAATCACAATCATTCCACGTCATATCTAAATAAGTAAGTGTATATGATAATATCTAATATTTTTACATATTTACACTTTTGCTTTAAATTATTGTTTTACATAAATAAAAATATAACTTAACAAATTTGTACTTTAAAATATAATAATCATAATTGTATAATAATTCGTTCGAGAACAATAATAATGAAAGAGAAAAAGAATTGAATTATAATTTTTCGTGTCGTTCTAAGTTATTCTAAAGTCTACTTAATGATTAATTTGTTGTATATTATTTATTACTATATCTTGCAAATAAGAGCGCGCAGCGCGCATTTTACTCTGCGAAGTGTATGAGATATCATCCGTAGATTTTTCATACAAAATAAATTCTGTCGCAAAGTAAGATGCAACTCACAGCACCTCGTATTTATACTTTGTCTCTCAGGCAGGCTACATAACGGACAGTACCCGTGACCTTTGAGCTTATCGCAGCAGTAAGCATTTTTTTAAATTTACATTTTTGTTCTATCATTAAAGTTCCACGCGCAAGCGTATTTGATAGAGAATGTGAACTTTGTACCGCTACATTTATTATTATTGCAATATTCCAAACATTGGAAATTTGTTACCTACCTCAGGATGGCATTCGATTCTCACCATACCTTGTGCTATGTAAAGCGGTACGAAGGTGTAACGGTAAAATAGTATATTAGGAACGATACATTTTCTGTAAACGTTAACATAATAAGTGACGTCGTCGACTGATATTCCGCTTGCCTGAGAAACAGAATATAGTCATCGTTATTCATAATAAGTACCATAATAACTACAATTAATGGTATGAGCGGCGTCGTGGATGCATTCCCACTCATACCTAAAGCGTTTATGTGAACGTCAGTCGCACTGCCTGACCGCCACAGCGTCGCCGTCTTAAACCGTCGATTTAGCTACTGAATAAAGCAGTAGGTATTTCACTCTTGGCCAATAATAGAATATTGATAGAAACGCGAGATATCATATAGCAACTTTAAAATTAAACAAATGTACCATTAGAGCTTTTAAAGAATTAATTGACTCATCAAATGTTATCTGGAGAGCAGGCAGTGCGAGCTTTTAACGTCACGACATCCACTTCGAAACGTTCATTTAAAATATTTAAGTCGTCATCGCATATCGTAGCGATCATATTCTATCGATCCTAAATTAAATAAGTTATATGTAACGTCGCCAACGGCGTTTTAAAGTAAAGCCGACGGCTAAGGTGGGATGTTTTAACACTATATAAGAAAAGGCCAATGTAATATTTAAATCAAGTGCCGCTGACACAATGCAACAGGCTACAGGACTAATTGATCGCTGAAACAAATGCATCGCGTCGCACGTTACTACCGACAGTGACTATATAAATCATAAATTAATATGAAACATTGATATAAGTGATAAGGTTCAGTCGTTAAATTAGAGATCGATGTGGTATAAAATTATTCGGTGGGGCGGCATCGATACTCATTCGGGCATCCGAGTCCGTACGGCGTGTACGGGGCGCGAGTTCAGCAGACTGTTTCGGCGGGCGTCGCCAGCGAGTGCGTGAGGGTCGAAAGCGGCGACAGCGGCGGCGGCGAGCCCAGCGGCTCCGGCGAGCGCCGCCGCAGCGCCTGTCGTTTGCGGAACTCTAGGAACTCTTCCTTCATCGCCCGCACTCGAGCCTCGACGTCATCACGCGAGCTCCGCGCCCTCATCCTCTCGGGCGTCGAGGGCGTCGGGGTCCGAGTCGCCCGGTCCCACTCGTAGTGCACGTCGACGGAGCCCGCGTCGCCCACCTCGCCCACTTCACCGGAGCCCGGTCGCGGTGGAGGCGCCGGCGGGGGCGGCCGGTACGGCGGGGGACGCCACTCGGCTAGGCTGCCGGTGCGGCTGCTGCGGTTGTGTTGCGACGATGACGCGTTCTTGCTGCCGAAACCGCTCGACGAGGAGCGGCTCTCGGGCGAGGCCTCGTGGGGCGGCGGCGGCAGTTCGGCGATGGCCCGCGGCCGCGCGTGCCTCGTTTGAGAGCGAGCGCGCGGTCGGGCGAGCACGCCGACGTTTGCCCGCATCGAGTCGTGCGCCGCCTGCCGGAGGGAGCGCAGCCGGAATGGCGACGGCGGTGTCGGGAAAGAACCGTCAGCGGAACTCGGAAAAGGGACCGAGCTGAGGTCCGACACGTGCAGGGGCGACCAGGGCGTCCAGGCGGCGGCCCACGGTGGCCACGGCGGCCACGGGGGCCAGTGCAGCGCGATGGCGGGTGAGGAGGCGCGAAACAGGGGCGGCGCAGCCGAGGGCCGCAGCGGGGCGCGAAGCCGCGGCAGGAACCCGCCGTCGTCCGAGGACGAAGGCGCGAGGGAAGGCACCGGGGACGCCGACGGCGCCGGGGACATCCGGTGGATCGTCGCCCAGTAGCCGCCGTCTCCACCGCAGCGGGACGCCGGCCATACCCAGTTGGCAGTGAAACGTAAACATTGCACTATACTCGATATTCCGCGTTCTCTAAATCTGAAAATCAAAATAAGTACCTAAATTACTATTTAGGTACTTATTATATATTATACTATTTAGGTACGCGAAAGCTTAAGAAAATAAAACTATGTATACCTACTGGTATACATTGTTTTATTTTCTTAAGCTTTCGCGAGTAGTATACATAATAAAACTACATTTAACGATTTTAAGCGCGGTAATTTATTTGTTTTTTATTCGATGTTTAGGCCACTTTTCAGCAGCCGTGATCACGGAAGACAAAGGTGTCAAGTGTCAAGTGTCAATGAATATTCTTAAAGTTTTATTTAGTCTACCGCCAACTTGCTCATTTTAATTATTTACTTTTTATTTTCTTTATAGTTATTAGTTACCCTATTGGAGCCTTATCTAATTTACAACCGCTTTGCAACATGTTGGGGCTTGATGAGAAGAAACATGCTTGGCTCTAATAATTTTATTTAATTGATATTAAAATGGGTGGAAGGAATTCTGTCTTTTTTTCCTTCCACTCATTTTAATATTATATATACTTGGTTAGAAAACATTGACCTAAATATGCATATTAAATAGTAATTACCTGATTTCCTGAAAGTATGCAGCATGTTTGTGAATATAATACGTATTAGATTTGGTAAAGAATAAAGCAACATAGTATAATATTTATTGTACAATTATATTTTGCATGTAACACAGATGAGTACGTACTTTTTAAAAGGCACTTGAGTGCTATCTGCGGCGCGTAGGTCTGTGAGTCGCGCGGCTACCATGTTGTATGCTGCAATCGAATAATTTCTAAACATTAATTGAGTGCAGCCTGTTGCCCCTCTCGAGATAAGGAGCCGCGGCCGCTGCCCGCCACCCACACTATGCAAACACCGCACACCACCACCCACCATATTGTCAACTAGAAGCACCCTACGTTTACTTATACGATGAAAGTGCATGACAGCGAACACATAATAAGAAATTATTCTTATTAAATGACATCATGGAATGAAATAAGCATAACTTAGTGTTATAATAATAGTAATATAATTTCTGATAATCTTTATCCGCACATATGTTCAAGTCCAAATTGTCATTGTACTATACGGGACTGTGCTGTGTGTCAACACAGCAAAGTCCCGTATAGTACAGCATTAAATCATGCTCGGACTATAGCTGATTTCCGCGTTTACATTATTCCATGGCAGCAAGCAGTAAAGTGGCGAGGAAAAAATTAAATAAAAATAAATCCTTAACTCTTCGAGGGATCAGAGGGCTGGTGCCTACCACGAACAACAGATCAGTATGACGATCCACCGACGAACCGTGACCAACCTTCTGAGCGCCATAGCCATAGAAGACGGGTGATCTAGGCTCAGTATTCTACTTATAGTCTTGAGGGACTATGGGTAGAATACAATATAAATAAGTTATTTTTTATTGTATTAGTTTATATAGTCATTTAATAAGTACAGAATGATTACTCAGTTCACTCTCAACTATGTTATGCTTGTGTTATGGGCAATGTATAACGGACAACTCTGCGACCGATCCCAAATACCCAGACCAAAGAACATAATGAATAATTCATTTAAAACATTTCAATTGTCAGTATCGAACACAGGACCTCTGCATTGCAGTAACAAGACGGGGCTACACTAGACTCCTAGTTCTCAGGGGCCGTCGCGTAAGAATTAAAATAATAATATAATCGGTATACAAACACACACATTGTATAACATACCCAAATTAAGCAAGTTACGCATGTATTATGGATAATATAATAAATACAATGCACTGCTCTAGGGCCGATCGCAGTTATACAGACCATATTAAATAATTAACCATGACGATAATCGAACCCGGAACCTCTGCTTTGCGGTGTGGTAGGCCGGCAAAGGCTTAGTCCGGTCAACCAAGGACGCCAAAAAAAGGATATGAATAGGCAAATAAATAATATTGTTAGAATACCAAAACCACATAATTAATTAAAAAGCATGAAAAAAAGCATTCAGAGTCCCAAATTATGTATCTATCGATATACGTAGGTGTAATAATATATGAGAAATTATTACTTATTAAATTTCCGATTATAGATATTCAATCAGTGCCTGATATTTATAGTTATGTTATTGCAATGCTTATTCATATTTTAAAATTAATATTAAATTAATTTAAGAGTACAAGATTAATTTTAGAACACAAAAGCTTTCAAAAGGTTAAATACTTCATCGCTTCATATTAACGTGTATCATCTATGGTATTAACTACGGGTTACCTCCAATAAATTATAGACACAAGGTACAAGGCGATGGTTGCGCACCGAATATAATAATATGTGTAGGGGTTGACCGGGGTTTTTATACAAAACTGCATTTACTTTGCCACAAACCTTTTGCGATAGTGAACTCGGAAGGGCGTTACTCTGTTGAATCATTTATTCTAATATTTTAATAGTGTCGTCGGCATAATACAAGACGCCTAACACGTATAACTGCCGAAAGCACTGTCAATGAAAAAGTACCAAAATATGCAATAACGCTATAAAAATAGATTTATATGCACTGGCATATGCATACATGCTGTGGCGACTTTAGTGCCAACATCACAAACAAGCACGCAAGCGCGGAACCAATATTTATCTGTGGCAAGCAAAACATCGCGCCGTTTTATGACATCGCGCCCACAATTTTTCGCGGCAATCCACTTGCCGCGAAACAGTCGAGAACCGAAGCTATTTCGGGACAATTCGACACAGTCCGACTTACGTCTTCAACGCGACCGCACGACATACGTGCTCGTGTACAAACGTTAGTTTTCGCGCTCGCTGCTTGCCTTCATACCAAAATCCTTCTGAACTATAATATATTAACATTGAGAGAGTGTGTGTGTGATTAAAAGTGTACGTCGCAAACAATCTCTTTCATTGACCCGTACACCGCTCAACGGCCGCAACGCAACCATCATCATCATAATCATCACCTCCTCAAATGGTGACCACCTCCTACACGCAAGAAGGCACAAGCACAAGTCGCACAAAACGAGAACCAAGGACTCGTCAACCACACCCACGTCCAAGGTAACTTCTTCAAGTGCAGAGCAGACATACGCCGGTTCCTGCCAGCGGTGTCACACGTATCGCTACCTGCATACACGACTCTGTTCCCGGGTGCCACTCATCCCCTGCACCCTCGGGTATAGACGGCCCTAAACAACACACCACGGACGGGTGATACTTCGCTACACCAAGGCGTTGGCAGCCATCGCCAAACGCCTATATTGTTCACCGACAGCTAACAGCTAACCTGCAGCCAACCTAATATTTCATCAACAACCGTCGCCGACTCGGATAATTTTCGCCGCCACAAAACTCCGAGTTACAATTTTTGCCGCCAACTCTAACTTACGCGTCCAAAATCGGTGCACAGCAACAACAGTTGCGGCCGGCGACGAGGCAACCATCGGCTGGTTACTTAGCAACAACGAACGATTGGCGCCCGGTAACAACGAACCGTCAGCTGTTGCGCGCCAACATCACATCGAGTTGCCGCCAACATCACATCGGGTTCGCGCCAATATTACATCGAGGTATTAAGTGTTCTGCAGTTATCGGTGAGCGAATTTTTTTTTTTTTAAATAATAAACAAAAGTGCAATACTAAGTATACCAAAATAGTGAAGTGATTATAACCCGGTACAATATATTCGGACTACGTTTTTCAATTTTATACTATTGTTTACGTACCGAATTAACAAGTAAATATTAAATTACTGTCTGACTGTATATTTAACAACCTAACTTTGTAGGACTTATTAGGTGCATTTTTTTTTCAAAATAAATAAACTTTAGTGAACAAACATTTCGATAATAATTGTACATATTCACTAACAAATAATAGTTAAATTTTTCATGCCCTTTGTGTACATATATATTTTATATTAATTGTATTTTCGTGTTTACATTTATTATTGTTTTGTGTACTTTGTTATAGACTTAATCATTATTTTTTTTCTTTTCTTTAGTGTGTAAGGTGTGTATATATTTGTGTATTTTGTAAGCTGTTTCTTTTGTGTGTAAAATATTATTAGGATTGATATTATATTGATACATTTATACATAATAATTGCTAGTATTGTCACGCGGTGTCACTTGGGTCTTTTCCAACACCAACCTCTGATACTTCCACTAGTCTGTCCTTCCAGTTTCCTTTACTTCCTAATAACGATTTTTTTCCACCACAATGACGTCACCTGTAGAGCAATTAGAACTGCTTCAAGCTCAACTCCAACTGCTACAGGACAGCCAAGACAGTCGGACAATGGCAGTAACTGTCAAATTCCCAGCTTTTTGGGCTGACAAGCCTTCCGTCTGGTTTGGCCAGGTGGAAGCTCAATTTGAACTTGTTGGGATCACACAAGACAGGACAAAATACAACCACGTCATCTCTATGCTGGATTCAAGAATTGCCGACGAGGTTGCGGATATTATAGAGCAGCCTCCGGACACCAACCGCTACCAGTACTTAAAAACAGAACTCATCAAGCGCCTCTCTGCCTCCAAGAAGGACAGGATCAGACGGCTCCTCGGAGAGGAGGACATTGGTGACCGCAAGCCATCACAATTCTTGCGACGCCTCCAGTCCTTGGCAGGATCAGATTTCAGGAGCGACGAGATAATCAGACAACTGTGGCTGCGTCGCCTTCCTGCAAACGTACAAGCAATTTTAGCTGCACAGGAGGACCTGCCTTTGGAAAAGGCAGCCGACATCGCAGACAAGATCTTGGAAGTGGCCACACCTGCGGTTCACGCCGTTACAACTAAATCTCCTGAGCTCATTGAGCTCGCCAACCGCTTCGAACAGCTTACGAAGCAGGTAGAAGCATTAACGGCAGAATTTCGGGCGCGTCCACGTCAAGGACGTGACCCAGTCAGATCCAGAGCTAGCTCCAGATCTTCAACCCGCTCGTCCCCCTCCACCTCCTTATGCTGGTATCACAAGACATACCACAAAAAGGCCAAGAAGTGCGTTAACCCCTGCTCCTGGGTAAACCAAGATCAGGGAAACCCAAAATGCAGTCAGTAGACGCGGCTACTGACTGCAACACTTTCTGCCGCCGGTTATTCGTCACAGATAAGACGACAGGGCTCAAGTTCTTAATTGACACAGGTAGCGACCTCTGCTGCTATCCTCAACGGTTAGCCAAAGGTCGTGCCAATTCAGCAACCGATTATCAATTGGCCGCAGCCAACGGCAGCACCATAAACACCTACGGCAGCATATCCCTTTGCCTCAATCTGGGCTTGCATCGGAACTTTCAATGGAATTTCACCATCGCCGATGTAGAAATCCCAATAATAGGCTCGGATTTTCTTAGCTTCTACAATTTGTTGCCAGACCTCCGCCACAAACGCCTAATTGACGGAAACACAAGCTTGACAACTGCTGCTACAATTGCACAAGTCAACCAAGTTAGCGTGAAAGCCGTGTCAGTCATGGAATCCTCAGCTTACTCCAAGCTGCTCCTCGAGTTTCCGGACTTGACCAGACCTCCAGGCCTCCCACGGCAGGTGAAGCATACCACGGTTCATCACATCGTGACTACCGATGGCCCTCCTGTCTCTTGCCGTCCACGTCGTCTCGCACCTCAGAAGCTAGTAGCAGCTAAAAAGGAATTTGAGGACATGGTCAACTGCGGAACAGCTAGACCTTCGGACAGTCCTTGGTCTTCTCCTCTACACATGGCGAAGAAAGGAGACCAAGAGTGGCGACCGTGTGGCGACTACCGGGCTCTCAATGCAAGAACTGTGCCAGACCGGTATCCCGTCAGACATATCGCCGACTTCGCACACAACATCGCAGGTTCCACTATCTTCAGCAAAATTGACTTGGTAAAGGCTTACCAACAATTACCAGTTTATGAACCTGACATATGCAAGACTGCAATAACCACTCCATTTGGTCTGTACGAGTTTCCCTTCATGACCTTCGGTCTTCGAAACGCAGGACAAACGTTCCAGCGTTTCATTGACGAAGTCATGAGGGGACTCGACTTCTGCTACGCCTATGTTGATGACTTACTGGTCTTTTCAAAGACACCAGAAGACCACCTGGAACACCTGCGTACAGTTTTCCAGCGCTTGGTCAACTATGGCTGCGTAGTAAATGCATCAAAAAGCATATTCGGCGTCGACGAGGTTACTTTCCTCGGCTACCGTATTAACAAAGACGGTACACGCCCGCCTACAGAGAGAATCGAGGCTCTGCAAAATTATCCCTTGCCGAAAACCGTGCAAGGCCTTCGCAGATTCTTAGGCATGATAAACTTTTATCGCCAATTCCTCCCAAAGGCAGCAGAATTGCAAGCTCCGCTCATAGATGCCTTAGCTGCATCTAAACTCAAAGGACCAAAGCCAGTTCCATGGACGCCCGAACTTGAACTCGCGTTTCAGAAGTGCAAGGATAGCCTCGTGAGTGCTACTCTCCTTGCTCACCCAGTCAGCGACGCTAAACTGGGACTCTTCACTGACGCCTCTTCAGTTCATGTGGGATCTTGCCTCCAACAGAAGATAGGCAACCAATGGCAGCCTTTGGCCTTTTTCAGTAAGAAACTTACTGACAAACAATCACAATGGCCCGCGTACTATCGTGAACTCCTCGGGGTATACGAAAGCGTACAACACTTTCGCTACCTGCTCGAGGTTCAACACGTGACAATCTACACGGACCACAAACCGCTCATCTATTCTTTCACTCAACGCCGAGAAAAGCTTCCTCCTGTTCAGCTCAACCAGCTGTCCTTCATTTCCCAGTTCACAACAGACATTGTACATGTAAAGGGAGAGGACAATGTGGTTGCTGATACAATGTCTAGAATAGAAGCCATCTCTATAGAACAGAGTTTCACTGAGTTAGCGAAAGAACAATCCACAGATGCTGAAATGCAGGACGTCATCAACAATTCCTCCCTTAAATTGGAGAAAATCTGCATTCCTGGCTCCGATATTTCTATCTACTGCGACACATCAACAGGAAAGCCACGACCATATGTAACACCATCCTTCCGCCGTAGCTACTTCAACCAACTGCACAACCTCAGTCACCCTGGTGCGAAGACTTCTGCGCGCTTGGTGGCTGACCGCTTCGTTTGGCCGGCAATGAACAAGGATTGTCACAGATGGGCACGTGAATGCTTGCCATGTCAACGCACCAAAGTATCGAGGCACACTATAACACCCTTAGGTGGTTTTACTGCCCCGACCAACCGCTTTCGCCACGTCCACATAGACATTATTGGACCTCTGCCTTCCAGTAAAGGCTACCAATATTGTCTAACAGCTGTGGACAGATTCACCCGTTGGCCAGAAGTTTGGCCCATGGTCGGCATCACCGCAGAAGAGGTGGCCGAAACATTCACAACGGGATGGATTGCTCGTTTCGGGGTTCCTTCCATCGTTACCACGGACCAAGGCCGACAATTTGAGTCTGCATTATTTCAGGCTCTACTAAAGCAATGCTCAGTGCTTCGCTCACGCACCACCAGCTACCATCCATGCGCAAACGGTATGGTGGAGAGATTGCACCGCCAGCTCAAAGCAGCCCTCATGTGCCATGGAGGTACATGGTGTGCTGCCCTACCACTGGTGCTCCTGGGCCTGCGAGCCGCTCTAAAAGAGGACTTGCGAACATCGGCCGCTGAACTCGTGTACGGGGAACCACTGAGATTACCCGGCGAATTTTTGAGTCCCTCAACTGGGAACAGCACATTAGAAGATGTGCACAACTTCACGTCACAACTACGAAACCACATGGCTGAACTCAAACCAGTCACTGGATCACATCATTCCCAACGTCGACCATTCATATTTAAGGAATTACACGACTGTACTCATGTATTTCTGCGGGACGACTCTGGGAAACTCACTATGAAACCACCCTATACAGGACCCCATCCAGTAATTAGCAGGGATGATAAAACCATCTGCATTACTGTGGGGAACAGGGACATACGGGTCAGTTTGGACCGTGTGAAGCCAGCGTTCATCGAGGGGGCCCAAATCCTTTCACCTCCTCTTCCACTTCACGCTCCATCCACACCGCCTACTCCAACCCCACCAACAACTCCGGCTCAGGCCAATCGACCACTACCCCCTAGTACATCTTCACCACATCCCAAGTATGTGACTCGCTCGGGACGTCACGTTCGTTTCAAGACGCCCGTGGATGTGTAGTATATGTAAATATTTTAGACATAAGTTTTTTTTAAATATTGTAAGACTTGTTTTATTATTCGTTGGGGGTACTTTTCTCCGTGGGTGGGTGGTGTGGCGACTTTAGTGCCAACATCACAAACAAGCACGCAAGCGCGGAACCAATATTTATCTGTGGCAAGCAAAACATCGCGCCGTTTTATGACATCGCGCCCACAATTTTTCGCGGCAATCCACTTGCCGCGAAACAGTCGAGAACCGGAGCTATTTCGGGACAATTCGACACAGTCCGACTTACGTCTTCAACGCGACCGCACGACATACGTGCTCGTGTACAAACGTTAGTTTTCGCGCTCGCTGCTTGCCTTCATACCAAAATCCTTCTGAACTATAATATATTAACATTGAGAGAGTGTGTGTGTGATTAAAAGTGTACGTCGCAAACAATCTCTTTCATTGACCCGTACACCGCTCAACGGCCGCAACGCAACCATCATCATCATAATCATCACCTCCTCAATGCAAATGCATATAATCCTAGAATTAGGTTTTGTAATGTAAATTATTCCGATAAACTAAAGACACTAACGTCAGTTTATTTGCAGACAAACGAATAACAAACTGAAAAATGCTCAAGAATCAAAAATTGCTACCAATTGTCTTAGTTTTTTTATTAAAGAATCGATCGGAGAACGAAAAAACTAATTAAGAAATTAACGTGAGGTGGATGTATTTAGTCTTGAGAAGCGGATGATATGCGTGTTTATCGACAATATGGTAAGTTGAATATTTTTGCATCCCAATTACTTGTTCTGTACATGACAAAGTATATCGCAGACATGAATTGTGCATTTCTGACTTCCCGGATATTGTTTTACCTCGATATTAGCATTACAACTAGCTTGCCATGTGAAATTCTATTTTTTAAACAGTTAATATTAGTGTAATTTTATACATTTTGTGCATTTTTATAATTAGTATCTTAAAATGGAGAAAGCATTATTTAGATATTTTGTCTGTTTATTCGAGCTCCATACTGGTCCAACTTTGATGCGGTTTTCGCTGATCAATAGAAAATGGTTGGATTTAACATCTTTTACACGTCAGGAATTCTATAAAAATTACCTGATTCCGTTACCATTTCCTCCAGAACGATAGCGAGCTTGCGTTCTTTTTAAAAATCTGCGGTACTCTATATCCCGAGAATCCAGCGGGATTTTTCGAGTGAGTGGTTTAAAGTGATTAGGGCGCATAAAAAGTATATAATAGTTGATTCCGATACGATTTCCACAAGAACGATAGGTTACGTTAATTTTTTTAATATCTTCGGTACTTCGGGAATACGGTATGATTTTACCCAGGAGGTTTTAAAGTGGTTAGGGTACATAAGAATTGACTGATGCCAATACGATTTTCTAGAACTTCCTAGAATGATAACTTAAGTTTATAAATGCTCTGCTACATTTGTCCTGGGAAAAACCAGAAATTTTCATAAGCCTTTTTTGCATATACAAGACACGCATCGGGCCTGATGATAATAAAATTTATCGTTGTTCTAATATTTAAATAAAAAATCAAATCGATTCATGTGATTATTAACTTTCCATGATAAGCTAGTTGCATTATTTTAATGTTTTTTTTAGTGTCGTATGTCGGCGAGGTTATTTACTGGCATTACTAGACGGGAGCGAGAGGGAGCGGGCTAGCGGCCGCTTCTCCCTGACTGCGCTTACCTTTCTCCTGCTTACGGCGTTTGCGCTTGTTGCAGATCTTGACGGCACACACCGATAGTATAATAGCGACGATGAAGAACAGTATCCCGCCAACTACTCCCGCGGTAATCGCTTTATGCTTCACCCGGGCTGGGACCGGGAATTTCACCTCTTCGGAACTTTCGTAGCTTGTCGCCGAATTTGCTAATACTCTAAAATAGTATGTGCGTCCACCGACTAGATTTTTAACTGAAATAAGATAAAAAATGTTAATAGGCATTGCTTAGCACTTAACAATAGTTGTAATGCACTATACCGAGTAGTTTATTGCATTAAATTAATTATTTATGGTTTGGCTGTTCTATAAAGCCACATTTGGCATTTATCAAAATCATTTTAGTACCTAATTGCGTGAAGAACTGTCGTGCACACAATTACTAAAGTCGTATAATAACATACCCCATAACACAATAAAACATTGGAATCGATATTAGAAGTCACATCACCGATCCGGTTAAAATTTAATGATTTATTATTTTACGTTTCGATGAATCTTTAAAATGTAGAAAATATGTAATTAAACGATTTATATTTAAACCATTCCTTTAAACATCAATCTTCAAGTCACATCACTTAATTGAATAAAAAGGCAAATACACATAACGTTGTCATGCGTTACGTTATTATAGTGTTTTAATTTGACATAAATTATTTTGATTCTGTTGCAAAGTTAGTTCGTCAGTATTTATTAGAAACTTCAAATGGGCTTCTTAGAACGGCTCAATTATAGTTATACTTACTTGAGTTGAAATATGAATGAATGAACGAATATGGCTCATTGTGTGTAAAAGATACAGTTAACAGAAATAAAACTCTTTGGATGGACTAGGACAAGAAGAAATACACAATAAATGGATTCCATTATCGGTTTATAACTTAATTCAGATTGAAAAATCTGTCTGGTGTTTTTTGGATTATCTGAATACAAATAGTTATCTATGTTTAACAACCTTACAAAAAGCATACTTCATTTATTATATAAAGCATAAATTAAACATTGCTAAACCGTCATGACGGTTGTTAGAAAATTGTCAATTCAACGCTATAACAAAATCAGCTATCATCTAGAAACGTATCTACTCTGCTTCTTATTAATCCACTTTAGGAATTACAATGACTAAGTACGTTATGATGGTTATTTTCGATTCAGCTATATATAAAGGTTAGTTGTTTTATAACCATAGACTGACTCATATTTAAATTACCTAGATAACTTGTCTCCTCGGGTCGTATTTGGCCTCGATTGAGTGTCTTCCACTGGGCATCTGTGCGATACTTTATAGTGTAGTACTGGATCAAGTGGGCCCGCTCCAGTGGCGCCTGCCACGTTATTAGAAATCCGTTGTGCACCTCGGCTACTGTTAAGTTACGCGGCTGTCCGGGTTTTGGTCCTATATAACATTGCAGTGGGATTAACACATTCATCGCCATACCAGATATATATCATTTTTGAGATTTCTCGGTATGGTCGATATTACTTATTTAAACACAGTACGAAATGCTGTATGGCGCACGCGAATCACGTGACTGGACAGATTGAGAAGCAGCGCGATCAGTGTGGCGCGATTAGCAATAAACATTTATTACTATAAGTATTACTGTGTTACTACATAATACAAAAGTTTCTTCAGGTGATAAACACTTACTTTTTGTAAAAAGAGACTAAATTCACTATAATCTAATAAATTTGCTATTTTAATAGATAATAATGTATCCCTGTTGAAACATAGAAATTTTAATAAGTTCTAATTTCAAACGAGGCAATGAAAAACAAAATAAATAATCCACATATTTCTAGCAAAATTATAATAAGCAATGACATTAAAGAAAACTTTGCCGGATATATTTAGATATATACATTGAGCAACTTTTTATCAAATAAACTATTGTTTTACCGAACGATGAAATAAAGCTCACAAAACACTATAAAAGAAATAAATAAAATATTAATATAACCCATGTATTTAATGTAATAAGCATAAATTTAATACACAATAAATAGAATAAACAAACCAAATTAAATATAGGTACGTCATAATTCATAAAATAAATTGTTATACAAGGCTTGAAACTGTATTAGAAGTGATAAAAATACAAACAGAAGAATGTGTTAAAAGTTGAATTGGTTAATAAAGGTGTATATCGTCGGTCAACTACCAAGATCTTCTATCTGATATCCTTTACCCGACTGTTTTTTTACTGATACTCCACATTCTCTACCTCACTCTTTAGAGATGTCTACATAGATTTCTCCTTCTTGTATTTAAAACAACTGAACCATATTATTGTGTTTGTCATATTTGCACTTATATAAAAAATAATAAAATATTTTTTGGCATGTGTAATTTTTTTTTGTTTTGAGTTAGGAGGTCTTGATAGTTAACTGTCGATATCGGGATATATACCGGAGCCCTCAGGAGCGTTCTGAAATATCTTTTCATCTACAGGCCCAGCGGGAGTGGGAGCTGCTTTCGGTTTGGCACCCACGTCTAGAAACAGTGGTCTCCGGTCAGGTTAGTTAGTTCATTACAACATGTATGGAATATAACAGAGTAGTATATATCACAGAGTTAATAGAGTTAGTCTAATTAATAAAGATTTTTACCGAACTGCTGTTTTCTAACAATTTACATGCGTAGGTATATTGGAATAGAAATAATAATTCAATTTGTACAATCCAATATTAACATATGTACAAAACATTATAATATCATATATCAAAGGGAATTTAACGTTACAATTAGAAAAATGATACTGCAGATAATGATGATGTTAGACGGATAAACCAAATTGAATCGATTTGGTTTAAAAAACAAAACTGAAACGATTCGACGGTTTTCAGTGACACTAAATGATTCAAGTTTATGTTTACAACTTCACATCTTTGAGTCACTTTGGTTGATTCAATCAAATAGAAAGATATAAATGAACCATCCAATATCAGCATATTAGATGGTTCATTTTTGTCTTTCAATTATTAATCAAAATAAACTTCATCCATTCTATGTCATTGTTGATCCGCCTAAAATCAGCATAAGGAATAAGAATCTGATACTACTATATTTGTATATAATTTAAAGGCAGTGCGATATTTTTCTTCGTTCGTCATACTTGTTGCATTCAATTACATAATCTTAATTTGAAAAGCTCTGAAGACTTTCTATTATATTATTTATGGCCAAAACTTTTTTTATATTTTATTCTACCGAAATATTAAATGAACAGAATATAGGTATAATTTTATTAGTAAGGAAATTTTTAACATACATACACTCTAGAACCCTATCGTCCGTTATAATTTTTATGTAATACATACCGAGTGTTCTTATAGTAATTGCTTTGCTCATCATTCCTTCTCCTATTGTATTCTTACTATTAACTTGAAACTCGTACGTTGTTCCTGGTTGTAGGCGATTTATAGTTACCTACAAAATGATATAATTATGATAATTAAGCAGGCAAAGCCAAATTAATTAAATTACTAAATTATTTAGAGCTCACAAAAGTAAAAAGAGGTTGGGAGGAATCTCTTTTAACAGTTTGCTTTTTTATAATTTACAATCTCAACGTTCATTATTTTTCTCCGTTTCTTAGTTCTGTTTTATTTATTTACTAGCTGTCCCGGCAGACGTCACCCTGTCCGGAAAAGCTTCAATCGATATGCCGACAGCAGCGCCACCTGCCGGGTCCAATTGTGAACCAACTCAGAAACCTTTGGCTCATGTACAACAACTTTGCTAAAGATCATCACATGGTCAAATGTATAGTTCACGATTCTATAAAGGACATACCGACAAACATTCATTTTTATATATAAGATAATTATGGTATAATACTGGCCACTTAGTTTTGATATGATTGAAATAAAATCGAGTTGGTTGTGATTAGAACGTTGGAAACAAAATGTGTTTTATTTAGTTCCATTTTCAATAAGGTCTAGCAAAATTATTATAACTAGTGACGTGTTACTTCATGTCAGTTTTATTTTTATACAGTCATGGTGCTTTCCAAATATTGGTCCTTCGAGCCGGATATGAAACAACAACATTATTGAAAACAGCTGGATAGAAAAATAAAATATCGTTGACTGACTGAGGTAGCTCCTGAAGGCGTGACGGGCACTTTGGTCCACTCGGAGAAGCCGGCCTCGCGGTGCCATATGGTGTAATCCTGCTTGTAGTCGGGCCCGCCCGCGTAGCCCGGCTGCCATCGCAGCGTCACCTGGAACTCGGTCGCCGACCCCGACACGTTGTACGGCGCATGCGGTTGCGTGCCCTCGATCACCAGCTGCGTATCCGCCACTATCGTCGCCACCTAAATAAAACATAATCACAGATATAAACATTATTGCAATAAATGCGAACGCTCGCGTGAATCCTGGCCGGGGAGGATAACAACAATAAATCAAATACACATCGTTAGGGTTATCCGCATTTTTGCCATGGTAGAAACATGCTGGAATCTTATCTTGATTGCAGCTCTCATAGAATATCAGCGTGAAAAGGTTAACTTTGAGTTAATCGTGTTTCACACGATTACTCAGAGTTCCGATGGCCCACTTTCTACTCCCCCTATTCCATTCCTCTTGTCTCATCAACCCACCCCATCCTAAAGGCTGACAATGCATTGGCGTTGTAATCGTCTGTAGGCGACGTTTTCCATGAGCTGGGCTGTCTGCATGTTTGCCAGTTTAGCAATAAAAATAAACCAATTGAAAATATTTTTAGAACAGCCGCATTTTAAAATTGCCGATGCGTGAAGCCCGTCCATCCAATTTGGACAAGTGTAGCTGCTAAAGTTACCGGACCCTTAAATAATTGAGTAGAAGTATTAAATTAATGTGTGTTGTTATTAATAATACAGTGACTGTAACGAACCTCGTTGGAGGCGACACATTGATATATGCCGAAGTCCTGCCGGCGCAGCGTGTCGATGGTGATGTTCCCGCCGAGTGCCCGCACGCGGCTCTTCTGCAGCGGCAGCCCGTCGCGGCGCCGCCACGTCACGCTCGGCCGCTGCGTGCCCTCCGCCTCTTGCGCCTCGCAATGCATCTCCACCGATTCACCCACCTAATAACCATATCATCGCAACTTTAATGAATTCTAGAAGAAATTGATACAACAACCACGATTACACAACCGGCTCTTATTAATGATGAATAATTATAACATTACACCGGGACTCAGTCAGTCACCCGTGTTTAATCGAAAGCCCGTCTTACGCCCGTATTGGGCGCTAGAGTGCACTCCTTACTGACTAGAAAAAATGAAACAAAATAATAATAATAATAATGTTTTATTGACACCAAAGATACATAGTTTTACATTAAGATGAAAAATATATTTTTTCGTGTCTATTAATAATAAGTTAAATTGTTAACTAACACCTAAACTAGGCCGAGCCTGTTTTTTAGGTGTTAGTCCCTTCCAGTGTCTTAAACAGAATTAATTGAAAAGAAAATTGTAAAATTTAAATATTGTAAAAAAAAAATATATATAATAAGATTAAGACTAAGACTTGCTTTCGTAACTAGCTATGTTTAATTATATTTATTTCTACTGTTGTTTTACTAATGTTTTATAACCTTACCTACCGTAGCCATTTTAACAAAACTAAAACAACAAGAGCTATGAATGTCAAAGAAGCAAGTGAGGTGTGTAAGAATAAGCCTGTATGGCACTCTGTCGTTCGTGCCTACCCCGCAAGGGACCTGGCGTGAAGTTATGTATGTATGTAAAACATCGTGAATTCTCATGTCCGTCCGTCTGTCCGTTGTACAATATTATAGATATATTATGCGGATAGGCTTGCGCCCCCAAGTCTCTGCGCCCAGGTGCCTTGCACTTCTTGCACCGCCAGGTAAAGATGCCCCAGTCCTGTCGGGACCACAGCTAGTGGAAACACCTCTCAACGCCATTTCTATCTAGGGTACAATGCACCCGATCGTATTCAATAAAATGCATAGACGTGTTTTACCTTATGCTCCCTGGATTATGTTAGTGATCCTGTCTCGTAGATGTAGCTAAGGGTTTAATGCGTTATTTGAGATAAGATATTGTTAATGACGTTTTAAACCTTAATAGATAACTCATATATAATATATTATCATTAACGGCATTATATTAACGCTATAAGTGGAATTTGGACACAGTTACTAACACTATCGTTATCCGGAATGTAGCAGGCCATTATAACACTTAGAAGTATTGTTTTTATTACACTATCTAAATATATTTTTTTTGCTGCCGGAACTCAGCAGAAAGCGGATGGACCACGTGTTGAGAAGTGGTGACCGTCGCGTATGAACCTTAGCAACTTCAAAAGCGTTATCATTATGCTGCCGGCCTAGAAGCATGGCCATTGATGCCGGAACACAACTCTAGTTGGTTATGGCAGTATAATATAGACCAGAGGTAGCTATCTAGACGGTTAAATGCCCTACCTTTATGTCTACTTAATTATTCTGTAATTGAAATATTTTATATTTATCTTACTTTTCTTTGGTACAACGGTTCCGGCTCCACTGTAAAAACGGGTGGCTTACGTACTAACACTTCCATGGGACCTGCAAAGTTTACAAAATTTATATTTGTATTATGTCTCAGCTAATATTTTTGCATTTTTATACTATTAACATGAATTTTGTAATTATTAAAGATAATGCTTTACTAACAACTATACGTATAGCGGTAAGACATAAGTTAAAAAAGTATATTATCAACTGTCTTCGTGGGCAGGCTGAATTTAAGTGCCGCCCAGGGGCACCGTGAGTAATGCCGCCCTGTTGTCTATATCCTGCACTATTTGAGTAAAGGATCGAAAAAAAATATGCACTCTAACTAGTTACAGTGCATATTTATTTGCAGTCTAGACTTCAAAACGCAAATATCCAATGAAAACTCGATTTTCAAGATTTGGCATGAAACTAATAACTTCTCAATTTTTGAAAATCATTGATTTTCATAGCAGAAAGTTGTTTTTTTTGTTGACGTTCCAAATTTTGCCGCCTTCGAAAATTTCGCCGCCCTGGACACTAGGCACTAGTTCCCCTAGTGTCAATCCATCACAACCATAAGAAGAAATAATAGCGATTCAATTTGGAGAGGTTTTTATATAAAATAATAGAAGGTCTGTAAATTACCGATATCATTGTCATTTTATCTTAACTGGCCAGAGTTATGTGACGAAATAGATTAAAATATAATTACCTGACGAGCCTTGGGTTCCTTGCGCATTGTACGGGGTACAAGTATATCTTCCCTGGTGGTTCTGGTTGACCCTTGTGAACAGAAGTGACCCGTTGTTCATGATCACTATATCTTTCGTCTGGTAAGGCTCTAGCAGGCGCTTGTCCTTCGTCCAAGTGACGTACTGAAGAGGCGGGTTCGCTTTTATATAGCACTGCACTACTCCCGCCAAACGAAACGGTAAGTATTGAACGGTGGGCGTGAAAGTAACTTTCGCGGGATCTGTATGAAAAAAGGGACCCTTCTCAGTTTCTTAGTCCATGTTATTGGTGATAAGCATTCTGAGCTTCAATTTTAGCTTCAGTTTTACGACTCGTAAATCGTATTTTATGTCAAGGGAAAACATTTGAGATTTTGTAGTTATGTAGTATCCCTAGAGATGATTCATTCCCGTTACTAGTCCATAGGTACGACTATTTTGTCTCTACCATTATTTTTATTTGATAAATCTTTATTCTTGAGGCGTCTTTTTTAATATATAAATACGATACCTAGTTAGAATTTTTGTCTGTCTGTAAGTTTGTCTCGAATAGGTTTCTAAAAGACTCAACGCCGTTCAATGAGAATTTTGGGATTAAAATGTGTTATTTCAATATCTTGCAAAAGGTTTGAGACTATAAATATTTGTAATCCTACGCGAAAGACGTTGCGGGTACATCTAGGTTAGAATAAACTTATACTAACAGACGTAAGGATGTCAGAGATTGCAATGAAGTATTAAGGATTTTTTATATTTAATGTTCCAATTATGTGTCTTCTTCTATCTATCTATAACATATTAAATCTAAACATGCTGTGTTTGTACATAGAAACTATTAAAAAAAACAACTGGTATACACTATATTATAAACGATGAAGAAGACAATGATTTTTTTAGATTTCTTGTCTGTTTGTTGGTTTATTTGTTCGGGGTTCAAGTAAAAAAACCACTGAACCGATTTTCATACGGTTTTCGCTGATCGACAGAAAATCCTTACATTTGAATCCCGTGGGAATTTCTCTGGGAATGATTAAAAAAGATAGAAAATCGAATTCTAATACGATTTGTTCACTGACCGATAGCAAATTTTATGTATCTCGTAAAATGTATGATGATAAATAATATATTTATCTCGGGAGCGGTTTTAAGTTATTCGGGTGCATAAAATTTGGTTATTCCGACACAGTTTTCAGTAAGACGCTAGCTTACATTTTAGTTCTGGAACGGGTAGTATACAGATAAAACAGTATGCAAGTATTGATTGACAGCGGAACTCACATTCTACGTTTAAATAAGCAGAAGCACTTTGGGGTCGCCAATTCCGTTTGAAACTTCGCAGAGGTACTGTCCAGAATCGTCGGCGGCTACGGGGTTAATGAGGAGAGCGCCGTCGCGGCGGATGGTCACGCGCGTCTCGAGGGCTGCGACCTCCGCCACCGGCGCCCCCTCTCGGAACCATTTCACTGTCACATTCCCAGGCAGGGCCTTGGCCTCGCAGGAGAATTGCACCTTCTCTCCTTCCAATTTCGTTTGGTTCGTCGGTGGCATCTGAAATAATCAGATTTAGTTTTTATGATGACGTAGGTCAGTAATCGAAGACGACCTTGTAATTTTTTGACATGCACACGAGAATGGTTTATAAAGTGGAACACATCCTTGAAAATTTGACCGCAATATAAATAGTATAACTGTCCAATGTAATTACTTAATTATGTGTAGGATGGCTTGGGTCATGCTTTGCAGCGCTTACGTCTAGCATCAAGGTCCTTTGTACAAATGATTCCGTATTCCTTTTTAGTTAAAATTGTATTTAAAAAATGTAAACGCAGTATAATAGTATACGTATATGTGTAAATGAGGATACACTATAGCATAGATACACAATTTTGGTTCATACGCGGGCTGTAGAGGAATAAAATTGGCTATTATAACAGATTTTTTACACTTATAAATTCAGTTTCTTTTAATATTTATTTCACTGCATCTCGCAGATTAGGTAGGTTAAATAAAAAAATACAGTTTACACATAAATTAATCCATGTAACACGTCCAACCATTTTTGAATAGGGTGTGCCGTTAAAATAACACGAAAATTCGTCATCTTATCTTATTCTTACTAAGGAATGTTTTGTGCCTGATAGTTATGTTTATGGTTAACAATACTACTATTGGCACTTTATGAAAATTTAAGGAATTTCTTAGCTTCGTAAGTACTGTACTAATTATGATTTTATAGTGTAGTCTGGGTGTAAAGCAGTTTAATTTATAATTTTATTGTTATAATACCCAATTATTTTATAAATCAATTACGATTTGCTGGCTATTTTGACACTTTTTTATTCTAGAAAGACGCTAATATCTAGAAATCAAGAAAAATAAACCTAGTCAGATTTTGCAATACCAGAATGTCTTTTGATTAACATGTATTAATAAGTATTAGTTATGATGTGGTAGAAAATTATAAAATAAACATCGAATAACAGTATTAAAATTGACTTACTGTAATGACGGCTCCCCCTGCAATAATAACCCGCGCTGTATGGGACACTTGTCCTTCACCATTTCGCGCAATGCACGTGTAGTCACCGATGTCTTCGTGCCTAATGTTGCTGATTCGCAATTCAGTGCCGTCATTGAATATGCCAACAGTTCCTGATGGCTCCACGGGTTTGCATCTTTGTACCAAAGGATCTCTGGTGTAGGCGTACCTTCAGCTTGGCAGTTGAGGATTATAGCATCTCCTTTAATAACAATAAAATGGATTATTTCGAAAATCAATGCACAGAGTACGATTCCATAGAAGATAAAGTTGACCCATGTGATATCAGTATAATAATATGGCCCAATGGTTAATATCAGAGAAGCCATTCGTGCGTACATACTGTCGATGATTTAAAAATATAATGCACTTACCTAAATTAACGTAAATAATGTCTTCCGGTGTGATGGAGAAACGCGGTGGCGCATGCACGTCCAAGTGGAACCACGTGCCATTCTTGTGTTGATTGGGTGAACGATTAAGAAACACCACCTTACATTCGTACCAACCCTACAGAAGAAGTTAAATATATATATATATATATATAACGAACAAAAGACTTTCAATTAATTTTGACATTACTTGTGTCCTTATGTCAAATTTTAACAGATAGTAAGGCAAACGAACATTCGGTAAAATTGCCGGAATCTGTTTCTCGTATACATACGATTTAGAAGTTTCAATATTAGGAGTGAATAAGTGTCTAGGCGAAATATTCCTTCTAAAATAGTACCTATCTTAATTAGTTGATTAACGTAATTATTTATTTCCACATATATGCACACATAAGCCATCTGTAATTGTGTTAAATTTTGTCTCTAGTCTCTGCCCACCAACTTCCAACTGCTGGGCAGGAGCGTCCTCATTTTTTAGGTAATGGTATACCTGCCATGCTTGTCTAGGAGAGTTGGAGTTTATCTCGATTTCAGGTTCGATCACGATGTTTTTCTTTAGCACGTGGTAAATGTATTTAGGTTAGAGAATCTGCGTAAGCGGTGCATGTTTCCACAATTCCAGAATCCGTGTTATTCGAATTAGATGAGGGTGCATTAGTCATTAAGCTACCACAATTAGTCTAGTAGCTCTTGACATATAAATTTGGAATGTTAAAAATGTAAATACCTGATCGGATTCGCGGATATTGGTGAGGTTAAGGCTGGCGGCGCCGTACGGCGAATCTGGCGCGACTCGCGACACTCTTCCTTCATAACCCTCCCCACTGTGAGTTGGGTAGCTCTCATACCAGATGTAGATCGGGATGTCTTGTCCCTACACCACACAAAAACACGTTTAACCCCGAATACCTACTGGTGCTTAACTTTTACATGTTACGGTTAAATATGGACGTCTCATTTGCCATATTTGTGATCATCAAGTCCGATTTTGTGAACTGTGTAAAGACAAAATCGAATAACGCATTATATGACTAATAGCGTTGAAAGTTTCGACACATGCAATTGGCCTCTACAGTTAAAATAATTGTGTTTTACTACAAACATGCAGAAACAACAAATTACGACGATGACAAAAACAACGTCAAGGATAGATGTGTGATGATTAATTTGGTTTTGTGGACATTGGCTAATTTACATATTAATTTAGTTTACTGTTACAATCGAAAGTGTTTCAGATAATTCTTACCAGATTTTTCACCAGCACAGATCGTTGAGAACATAGTTTTATAGAATTTTCATATTATTAGTATTGGGTATTTAATATCTTGCCATGCAAATAATCAAAACGAAAACAAAAAGCATCATAGATACTATGTGATTTAATTAACTTCTTACTTCGTGCAGAGGCTTAATTAATGGTGTGCTTAGAAAATAGAATAATTAAAAGATACAGTAACAACAGTAATGCTAAGTACTTGTACATAAATCTACATGTTGCCGATAGAGCGTGGGAGAAGCCCACGGCCACAGGAAGAGAGAAACAGACAGAACCGCCGCCAGTGCGCAGGAGAGTGCGCGTGCCCCGTGTCAGCCGTGTAAGCGCAGTGCTCCCGATACTATCTCACAAAATAACAAGGTGCGATCTTTAGAAATAATAATGAAAAGGAAAAAAACCTTATCGTATATGTAAAGTGGCAGTGTATGTGTATGTTAATAATATCTAACGGGGGTCTGCTGCTCTCTCGGACTCGCTTTGAAGGCCTTTGTCACTGTGGTACGGTTGAACCGATCGTGTCGACGAGTACGAGCGCGGTAAACACAGGAGGCAGTACGCAGAAGAGGCAGAGTACATAAAAGGCGTGCGTGAGGGCGCGCACGGGGCGAGGGCGGCGGGGCGGAGCCCCCGACCCGCGGCGCTCGCGCTTTACCACTAGCACGGGACAATACCAAGTGTCAGTGGCGACACGGCACAGAATACTTTACAGTCAGCGGGGCGCGTCGTGGGGGACGAGCCGTCCTCTACTGAACAGAAACACACACACGGTAGATGAGCAGCGTTGTATTGTAAGAGTGGAGTGTGGGCCGTCGTACCGTTTCGCCTACCTTCTTCTCCCACTGCAACACGTACGGCACGGGGATGTCCTCGGGGAAGTCCACTTGGCAGTTGAACACGACACTCTCGCCGAGGATTGCCGTGATGTGCACAGCATCTTGGTGATCTTGATGGCAGGTTGCTGATGAATAATTCGACAATGGTATTAGCAACGTCGCCATCTGTGTGCGTTGAGTGCGTTGCTGAGGAAGCCCATACCTGGCAGGTTGACTAACAGCAGTAGGAGCAAGCCGGCGGCGATGTGCGGCGATTGCACGGCGCGCCAGCCCATGCCTGCGCTCCCATGTCACGGCCGCGCGCGGCGACTCATTGTTGATGCATCACCTGTAACAAAGAAACATTTTACGCAACTGTCACTTGTAACAATGGCTACATCCATCTGTGCAAAACTGGTTTCAAATGTGCTATGTCAAAACTACGTTAAGTATTAAACTATAAAGGGATTGACATGAATAGAACAATTTGAAAATACAATCTCAAACATTGTAATGGACATCACCTCTTAATGAATCACTCGGACAGTAGGATTGAATCAGGGCTCGCACAAGTTATACTTTATAGATGAGTAAACAATCAAAGTAAAATTTGCATTCCATTTAATCGGGGTTGATACCACAATAACCAATCTCTTTCATATGATGGCTAGCAATTAAATTTCTAGGTTTCTCGGATATACATCCCACTCTCACTGACGGACCAATTTTCTTTAAAAATTCGAGAAACTTTTATCTTTGTGTATTCTCTTTCAATCCATTAGTTTTTTTTTTATTGCAGGAGATCAGCAGACAGGCAGACGGCCCACTTGATGGACAGCGGTTACCATCGCCTATGGACATTTGCAACACCAAAGGTGCTACGAATGCGCTGCTGCTCTCTTTAGGGAGCCTGGAACCTGGTCACTAATGCCGGAACACAACACAAGGTTGTTATGGCGACATACTTTAGACCAGGGGTGGTAGCCATCCAGTCGGGAAAATGCCCTACCACCTGGCTGTGGGTTGTTTTGTCGCCTCTTACGACAGGCCGCCGGGCCGCAGGAAATTGTATTCTTTCTCCGTTCCTGCACGGATAATTCTCTATAAGTATTCTCTAAGGATACACTAAATTCATATAAATCACTTATTAGCTTATTGAGTGCTACCTACATGATATAATTTTTATTATTGCGTGTTTGTACAGGATACCACGCCGCAGCTAAAATTTATTTAAGAAATCATAATATCCTTAGTTTGTTATCCATACAATAGTCCAATATTATCATTATCATCATAAATGAAAAATTTACTAAGATATTTTTTGTAAAGTTAACAGAGTGGAAAGTAGAATATAGAAATATGTACATTCAACGTATTTGGTTTATCGTACGTAAAATACAACAGATCAGCAGCGCATTGGCAGTGCGCGGCTGCGGCGTGGCGGCGGTCGATCTATTACTATAACAAATCTTTAAATATTAGCACCTAAGTTCCATCTATCACTAATCCTTACGACAGCAATATTGTACATGTTATAAATATGCATGCATTACAATAGTGAATAAACTTTTTAATCATTTGTATATTTCACTGTAAATGAATCATATACCAAAAAATAACGGTTAAAGTAATTTAGAATCAATTTATTTAGTTTACGTAATGTGGTAAGGCCAATGGTATTGAAGTACTGATTGTAGAGGCGGATGGCCTTTGAATTGCGGTTCGTCCTTGGACTATTTTCCTGCACCAACCGGCTGTAGGCACTCAGAAAGTAATTGCACCACGTCACGATACGTAATCGACTTATAACAGAACCCCTATGTTTTAACTTGCCTACTGCAACCATAAGTCTATAAAAGAAAGTGTTCCATAAAAACAATAATTGCTACGTTCATTAAATAACTGAAAGTGTCAAATATCATAATATGTTATGATACGTCTATGTTATAGAAACAAATACGATAAATAAATTTCCTTTTTTTTAAAGAATTTATGTAGAACTCCGTGAGATATACATGAATCCCTACTAGCCACGTGGTGGCCAAGTTATATTATAGAACACATAGCAAAATTGATTACAAATGAGAATAATGAATTTTGGTTAAAAATTATGCGAAGAAGAACTTTAAATTTATGAAATATTAATCAAATTGGCCTTGGTTAGAAACTGGGTACTTTTCTATTTTTTAAACTATAACATGATAGTGACTAAAGTAAAACTAAGAATAACTATTTTAACAATAAAAAATAATTATGTACGTTCTACATCAAAGTAATAATTTTCCATTTTTTCAGTCGGCAAGGACAGATTTAGAACGTTTTTTTTTATCGTTGCGAGGTTAATCGTAATTGCTAAACAGCCGGATCAATAGCTATGAAATTAACAATTTCAGTGCTTCGTGAAATTTTAGTATCAAATATTTCACATATTCACATAACTTCACCTAGCACTAAGTAATTAAATCTTTAAAAATCACTCTTCTTTATAGATAAGACGTAATGTGGTCGATTGGCTAGGTATGCTATTTTTGTCTTTTCAGATCTATATTTAGATGTTATATTTGGAGAATAGTGCCTATTTCGTTTATATTCAGTCAATTATTAACAAATAAAACGTTTTATTGCAAAAGAATATGTTGATACATATATTATTTAATCGCTTAATATTATTAGAAAGAAAGTCCTAAATTGATGCCACCAAATATGTTACGCTTATAGGGCGTACACTCGATGTGGTTGGCTGTGCGGTTGGTCAGCAGCGGATGCTGCGGCACTTACAAGAGGTGTTGGCTATCGATTTTTATACCTTGTCTTCGCGCGTAACGAGCGAGTGGTGTCTCGCAATGCGAGACCTGTCGTGGTGGGTACGGGGTTGGTGCGGCGTTCCAGATGGATGCAGGCGGGCTCCGTCATCTGTGGAGGGCGGTCATGGGCTCGCGAGGCGCGGCGAAGACGAGCGTGCGAGGCGTCGCGCGGGTGGCCGGGCACTGCCCGCCCGCGCCCTAACACTATTGATTGGTGCGCGCGCAAGCCGCCGCCCTCGCACATGAATGGTCCCCGGTGAGGAGCTCACGTGCTTTGCTCGCCAGCCCCTGGTCGTTGTGACCTCTCCGAGATCACTACCACAGGCGCAGTGAGACAGCTAGACACCGGGACACTGACACCGCTTTCACCAATGTCGGTCATACAGACGTCGATGCACGGCTTTTAAATTTACAGATGGTTTAATGAACCATTTATATTTAAATTTCCATTTCAAAATTACAGTCGAGTGCCGAAGTGTTATTTCGTTTATAACAATGTGATAGGAACATAAAAAATATAATGTTTATGATAATAAGGACCAATCTAAACGTAATTATCCAAGCTGTAACAAACAGGTCATTCCTCCTTACAATGGGCAGCGTTATCGCTGCATACAGCTCAATTTATATCTAACTAGAGTTCTCCCCATGGCTACGCGCGGATCTGACCCTAGTCGGTAGTTCTATTTTATTTGCATGCATATAAACTTCATTTGCTCTTATATGTCGCGTGCGAAGCGTTGGCAAATGCTAGTATATATATAAACCTTTCTTGAAAAGTACTAAATGATGGTGATTCCCGCTTAAAAAGCCGTTATGTAGTTTAGGAGGAATTATCAGATATACAAAAAAACAGACAGACGTGGAAGACTTTGTTTTAAACCATGTAAAGATATTTTGTGGAAGTCTGATGATAATTAACTAATTAAATAATTTTAATAAAGGCTAATAATTATTTTGAACTAAAAATATTAATAATCTGATATTTACAGGCAATATAAAACTTGAAAATATTGTATACATCTAAGTGATATCTATTCTGTCGTGTACATATGTAAGTAAAAATGAATCGTAGAAATGTATGTACGCGCATTACTTAGAACGACTATCCATTTTGATGAAATTTTTTGTGTGTTCGAGTGGGGTCCTAGCATGCTTTTTTATATTCACAACTGGGACCGGAAGGTAGCGCTGGGATCGGGTCCTCGATTTTTATTTTCTAGGGGTAGGATAAAATCTGCCCGGACATCTAAGTACAATTATATATTACTAGCGGACCGAGTAGACGTTGTCTTGCCCTAAAAATATTAAATTTCGAACCCGATTGTAGCGCCACGAAAAGGTTGGTCCATTTGAAAATCTAAACCATCTCGGGACCCACTCGAACACACAAAAAATTTCATCAAGATCGGTCAAGGGGTTTAAAAGGAGTTCAGTGACACAAACACTAACATAAGAATTTTATATATAAATAAGTCGTCAGACATTGCCCTGTCCTGAAGATATAATTTTAGCAATCGATCGCAGCGTCACCTACTGAGTCCAGTTTTGAGCCTAAACCATTCTCGAATCCACCTGAACGCACAAAAAGTCATTGAAATAGGTCCAACCCTTTAGGAGGAGTTCAGTCACATAAGCACGTTCAGAAGAATTTTATAAATAAAGAAAAGATGTCAAGTAATATAATCAATAATCAAAATATACGGAAAAGTCAAAGTCACTCAATATCATTTCATACTGCTATATTGAAGTTACGAAGCTTCTATAGAAATTGAAAAGTTTCTTCACAATAGACCTTATTACTCTTGAAGAGACATTCCACTTTAAAGTAAAGAATTCCGAAGTTGTGGCTGTCGCGGCCAAAGCGGATTATTTGCTTCAAGCTCGTTTTGCCTCGTGACTCTAGAGAATATTGCATCGATACTCGATTATTTCCGTCCGTTGGAGAACCCAAGTTATGTGTGTTGCATTTGATGCTATCCCGGGTCTTTCAACAAAACGTAATCTAAATCGTGTATGATTTTATTAGGTTATCTCTAAACAACAATATTAACCCTTTTAATAAAAGTTCCCAAATATGGTATATTTGAAATTTGTAATTGTGGGTCAAGAGAAAAAAATCGAATTCGACGATTTCAAGTAGGTAATTTAATCGATAATGAAATAAACTTGACAAGTAATACTGAGCAAAAGATTTGGGTAGAAGTGTAGATGTTTAGGGGAGTTAATTTTGGAGTAAATGTATTGTATTGCTAAATATAAAGGTGCCAAATTGGGCGCAAATATTCACAAGACCCTTATCTTTGTGTAATGAAATGAGTGGCATCTACAAATGCCCTTCAGACCCTTACATCTGAACTGCGACTAACAGTAGGTAATTGGTTAGAGTAGTCTTGGGTGGTGTATGTTGAATTGTCTGATAAATTGTTAGTAAGCAGGTTCCACAGGGCGAGCGCGATTGTTCAATGTTTGTTGCTTTTTGTTCTCTGACCTGCTTTCAGCGGTGACAGAGGATACGGTTTTGTATGTACCTATACCTAAAGCATTGTATAGCTACACTCACTGAGCAAGACTTAAATTAGGTCTGTCTAGGTACAAAAACAATATCTAACCTTAGGTAAATCATAGCATATCACTAATACATACCAACAAATAAAGTGGTAGTGTCTGTTTGTGATTTCAAGATAAATAAATTTGTGTGAAAGCTGCTATTTATATGATACCTAATCATGAAGTCTGAAAGTTTGTCTGGGATTGACTCCAAAATGGTGTAACGAATTTCGATAAATACTTTTATCGGATTACTTATAATTTATAACAATATCTTGCAAAGTCCTGATGATATACAAGTCTCACGTCTCTCTCTCTCTTGTATATAAATATGAAAGAATGAAGAAAGATGCAAACGTAGCCTGTTTGCATCTTTTTTTATTTCTTTTCGGTCTTGTGAATCAACCTATCATTTCTTAGTAATAATTCGATATTTACGTGAGCCACACTCAATTGACAATTGAATTTGTTTTTTTAATGTATGTTCACCGATTACTCCGATATTTATGATCCGATTTACGTGATTCTTATTTTGTTCGAAGCGGAATAGCTGCCATTTGGTCCCCTAAAAAATTAACATAGTTTGGACCAGTAGTTTTCATTTTACGATCATTTTTTTGTTCCCGTTTCTTCGGACCTATATTTTTAAGGAGCGCGGCACCTTTCGTAGGTCTACCCATACATAGCTAGACACTAAAAAGTAACAAATAAAATAAAAAACTTCGTTTAAAAAAACCGACTTCAAAAACTAAAAAGTATAAAATAACTTATCGATAATAGGCGTGAATATACAATAAAAAATTATTGTATATTCACGCCTATTATCACGGAAATCACGGAAAATAAGAAAACTTCCGCGGAGTTCAACGCAACATACACATCAATCTAATGTTAGTTTGGAAGTAGGTAATGAGTGACGTACAGGAATTTATAAAACATACAGATGAATTGAGAAACTCCTCCTATTTGAAGTCGATTAATAATTAGGTTTGCGTATAGCTCAGCTTTTGTTCTCATCCACATCTGGGATAATGTTACAGTTAGAGTCATGTGTGGTAAGATATTGTTTTAATTGTGAATGACGTTAAATATTTGCAGGTAAAGCATGTATGTACTAATGCGGCTTATTTGTTAACGGTAATATTTTCAAGTCTATGAATAAGACGTACGTACCTAATTGGCCCCAGTCAAAATAACATTCACATTATCTATTGCAGGTGCGACTGCATAAGGGTGGTGTAGCCAAATCTGTTTTTTCTAGTAATTACTCTGAAGAAATTTTACAGGGATGTTATTTTCAGTAATATGAGAAATAGAAATTGATAATATATCGACTATTATTAAAACTCTGACTTGAACTGGAGCAACAGATCTAGGCACAAATACTCCGCTTGCCGCAGCTGCCCCTGTCATCCTCCTACCAAGATTGATTGACGTCGTAACCGGGAGCCTATCTATTATAGGATCTATAGCCTCTTTATATATTGGCCGGTCAATAGCCTTGGAAAAATTAGCCATCTAAAGCGTAAACTTTATAACAATAAATTTTATTATGGAACTAAAATCTGACCAGAAACTCTGACTAAAGAGCTATCGTAAGGTAGAAATTAAGTATTCATTTTGCTTTGTAAAATAGTTTTGACGCTGGAACTTTCAGTGGCCCCGATTCTTGGCTTTCTGTAGATTTCTTGAACCCGGAACGAAATCAGTTTAAGGTGTTAAAATAGTTTAAAAGTATATTATTATATCCGTCCCGAAACGGCGAAGCAATACAAATTCTTGTGATCGGGTTGTCGTAAAAGGCGACCATAACCCACAGTCGGGTGATCTTTGCAGTAACAAATATGAGTAAGTAAGTAATGTAGTAAAATTGGATATCAAAAATTGATACTAGAATATTTTAAAAAGAAAATAAATAAAAAAACCTCTGTTCAGGCCACGATAGAGGAGGGAGCGAATTAGTAAAATGAACAATAACTAATATTAATAAAATAAATTTACTTAAAGGATTCCTTTATTGTATTGGTTTATAACAATGTAATAAAATGTATAAGTAGGTCCAATGAGTAATGAGTATATTTGTAATATCCAAATTGTTACATAAATGGCATATTGATGTGGGTGGCGTGACCTGTGTTTTGCTATAAATACTAGCTCAGCCAGTTACTGACGACCCCTTTGGTGCGGTGCTTAATCGATTAAATACAGCATTTCTCATATTTAGTGTGACTAATACGTAGTTTCATGAATGGATTTGTGAAGTCTGTATGGTAATAAGTAACATCCAGAACGTATTAATTTTTATTTAGACGAATTCATTTTAAAGTATACAAGATACGCATGTATCATGAGTAATACACACTTGAAAACTCTAGGTCTGATTCCATTCACGCAGCCTAGAGTAAATGTCGGTAAGTTTATTTAAAAACTTACCCTGTTGAAAGAAATGATTTTTCGTTTGATTAAACTATGCGGGTCAATGTGAACCACTGGGACAATAAGTGGACAAAACTTTATTTTATTTTCTCTTTTCTGTCATCTTGTTCCATTTAATTGGGGTTGGCATAATATGTCTTTTCCAGACCCCTCTATTCTGGCATAGTGAGTCTTCTGTCATGCCACAAATCATCATGTGATCCTTCACAGAATTCATCTATGTCTTTTTTGGTTTACCTTTAGATTTGTACCCGGCAATCTTCCTGTTGCAGCGCGCATTCAGTGGCGCTGCACTAGGTTCGCGTCTGCGCCCTGATTTGATATTTTTTCATTTGTTTTCTCTTGTTCTTTTTTTCTTTCCTTGTTACCGTAATGTATTGAGCACGAGAAACAGGTTTCTGTTAAATATTTATTTATATTATAGTTTTCCCAATTGTTATACGTTTAATTGCCGATATCATTCCAGTTAAACCTTCTCTAGTTAATAAAGCTTTTCTTATTGTATAATATAGAAACCACTTGCTCAAAACTATATCTTTCAGGCGAGGATAGATTGTAATAGTCTGGTATACCCACAATATGAGATACAACTGATTTATTTCATATACATACTTAAACGATAAAAAATATATACATACATGACAATAGAAGCATTTTTAAGAATTATAAGTACGTCATGAGAGGGTAGTTTTAGTACATACAACTTTGTTTTGTGTGGTAGACTTCGACCACAGTCTAGTATGTGGCTAGTAATACCGGTTAGTTTACTTTTTAGATTCTTTATACCCCATAATTATATAAGTATATTTGCATGATTATTTAGATGAATAAAAATGTTTTCTGAGTAAATAAGAAGTAAGGGGCAGCTTAATCCAAACTTCGACAGCCTACAACTTGCATAGATTGCAACATTCAAAGTTTTCTTACTTTAATATTCATGTCTTTTACTATGTAAAGCCATAGGTAAGCACGCGATAAGTAGATTATGGGGTGAAAAAGATCGATAAGTACCTAAGGTTTGGGCTGTTGGTCATGACATGAATACCAATGCGGTTCCTATAA
The DNA here is from genome assembly GCA_012273795.1 of Dendrolimus punctatus. Taxonomy (NCBI): domain Eukaryota; kingdom Metazoa; phylum Arthropoda; class Insecta; order Lepidoptera; family Lasiocampidae; genus Dendrolimus; species Dendrolimus punctatus. The sequence continues at coordinate 9,626,558 of CM022538.1, forward strand.
CTTTCAGGTATTCTGCAACGGCTTGGCTCGTAAAAAACTTTTTATGTGATAAATTCAAAGTATATTTAACTATAAACTGTATACTACATATATAGCTTTGTAGAAGAACATTAGGAATGAAAATCGATCAGTAAAAAATAAAACTCTAAAAAGCGCCTCAATCTTTCATAAGTAGATGATGCTACGGTTGCGTAAATGATATATTTTACAATAAAGTCTAAAACAATGTTCATATAAAATAGCGGGCGTGAAAATATCTTGCCATCGTCTTCCTTTTAAAATACAATAAAAATATTTTTTATTACTCTTTATTGCTTTTCGTATTTAAAACTAAAATTGACAGACAATAAAAACTGAAGTTAAATTTAATCCAAATCACCGTTAGTTGGGAACGATCCCAAAACGCTTGCCGCGTTACCTACTACCCTGGGTGGTAACAAATACATACCAGCCTTTTGGTTCCGTCAGACTTCTGTCATAACTTGCTAAGCTCGAATATAATTGAGGAGGTTGCCGAGAGTTTTAACATGATAAAATGTGTCGTAATTTATTTAACTGTTAGATACTCTATTTATTATTTTTTAGTATTTTATTTACATAAGTCATATTTTTAAATCAAATCAAATGAGTACTTGGCGATTTTTATTCATACTAATTAGTAGAATAATGAGAACGCTTATAGATAGATACATTTAAGTAATTTTAGCTACGATTTTTCATCACATAAAATAAATCTATCAACTAATCATACCTTGACTGCTTGACTGAATACATTCATTTTGTTCTTGAGTATCTTTATTTGGTATTTAATTTGTTGCTATTAGAATTGTTGTATGGTTACGCGCGGAAACGATATGGTTATATAATTCATCGATCAGGCAGTTAATAAGATTCGGTTTGCCTCGCCGCACAATTTCCGTCGATGTTCTGTCTAATGGGCGAATTTCCCATATTGGTTTATGATAACTTGGTAGGTGAAGTTAGCCCTCTATACTCTATATGATTACAAAATATATGAGCCTAGTAGTAGTCTGGGAGTCTAAGGTCTATCTGAAAGTATGGAAATTATAAATAATGTAAATTGTCTGTCCGTTAAAAAACAAATCTAGGCCCCCATTGATTTGTCATTTGGAATAAGATTTATTTGGCTGTTTACTTTTGATGGGATAAATTGAATTACATTGCATGTAGATTTAAATGTTATATTTAGATAACACTTATATTGACTTTTACATTAAAATTAAATTAATGGTGTTCTATTATGGTGGTATAAAAATATACAAAAAAAAACTAACAAACCCCATACTATTCTAGCATTTTTTATTTATGATTCTTATCTATTGTTACAGTATTGCAATGTTATTTCATACGGGTTTTAATCAACCCAAACTGTTAAAAAGTAACAAAAGGCACCCTAAATAAACCGATCAGTCAACATTCATGTGCTTTGACACGCTGCGACATGCAACGTAATCAACTGGGGTGGTTTTAATCATCAAGTGGCAGTGTCGGACGTGAACCGCACCGCGTTTTGTTTCACACATAAAACAGTATACTTAGTATACATATAGATATAAAATATAGCATGTTATGATATTATTTGTATATTGTTCATGGTTGAACTTTTGATTCCATTTTTAAATTTCTTATGCTTTTAGATCTATCCAAATGACTCCTTAAAAAAATCATGCAATCCATGTGACGTAATTTGTAGATGGGTCCGTGATCAACCCCAGAATTGTTATTGTATTTTAATACATAACACAAGCCTAACTTGCTTAGTTGGGAATACACAATGTATGTTTGTCTGTCGATTGAATTAAAATATTATCTATGTTAGAAGAACAAATCTTATATTTAATACTTCATTCAATTATGATACTCAAACTTACTCTTGGATATCGCAGGTACTTGGATATAGCTTATTTTCAAGTAAATTTAATAAGTCCTATTTTACAAATTATTTACGAAGATATTTAAGAGTTATACTCTTACATAAATTTGGACAGAAAGTTGTAAATACTTACATGCCTGTAAAGTTTGCATGCAAATCGGTTTCCATCAAAAGTTGTGGTAAAACGTAATGCATTTAATTGTATTTATATGCCATAAACAATACAATAATAACTCTCTTTGTGTCAGCAATGACTGCGTAATACCTTGCGTATCATGCACGTTACATACCTAATAAATAACATAGTAGAAGTAGGTCTACAAAAATCGATAGCGAAACACATTAAGCTGTACGGTATTTTTGCAATGTTAAACTTTTGACCCATTTCATGAAATGTCTTTTAATATGCAGGTATGCCTTTTTCGTCTTTGGAGGAAATTTGTTCTCTTATCAAGCCGTAGTATAAATTCCGTTAAATATCCGCTGCCTGAGTGCTGGTTAAGGCGCTCAAATTATAAGTATTATTATGTATATTGAGGGAGATAGCTAAACCGCGATAATGTTAAAAAATTGGTCAAGATGTGTAATTGTACGCACAATGAAGAATCCGCTAGAGTAGAGATTACAAATCTTCTATTATGTGAACATATTTTGGAACTCTTAAAAATATTTAATTCATCAAATCATCATAATAAATAATAAATACCCCATAGCTTAAAAATTACTTACCATATTTAGTTCAAAATAATGTGCGTTAAAACATTTTTGAAGCTTAATTGCGTCTATTTTTTTCTATTTATTTTCTTTTTCACAGTTCAAAAGTGAGAGGGGAAATTGACGCTACAGTTTTATAGACACATGAATCTTCTGTTCTGTGTTCTAACGATGCTCTAGCATATAAAATTAGTCATTTGGCTTACGGTGAATTTTGAAATGGATGACTTGAAATTAAAATTACATATTTATTAAACTATCAGTTAAGTTATCTTTATTGTATTAGTTTATAATGTCTTTATAAACTAATACAATAAAGATAACTTATAATATTCTACCTATTAATCCTTTAAGGCTATAAGTGGAATACTGAGTCATAGGTCACCGTCTTTTATAGGGAAGGTGCCGACAGAAGTGTTTGCCAAGAAGGTTTGCCATACTGATCAGTTGTCCGACGTAGCCACCAACTCTCTAAGCATCTCAAGAGTTAATGAACCGTTTTAATAATTCTTTGTAGAGGCTCATGGCTTTGGGACTCACCGTCCAAGCGATTCAACAGCAAACGACAAACATAAATAACTCTAACTGAGGGTTATATATTTATGCCGCTTGAGTGATTCAGTTTCCGCTGCCGAACCGACTGATCCAGCCGTATCTCTAGCTTTGCTAGTTCCTATTATCTGCTGTGACATACAAACAGGCAGACAACGGAATAAAACCATGAACGTTTATTTTTTACCTTTAAGTAGTATCCAGAACCTATGAATTACTGATGATGCAAAATGAAAAAAAAAAAAAAAATAAAAGTATCAGAACCTGAATTCTGACGTGATAGAATGATGTTGGGTCTGGATTACAGCTCTTAGGGCCGGCTTGATAGGTGTGCTACCACGCTCTTACAGAATATAGACACGAAACGGTTAGCCTTGCGCTAATCATGTTTCATGCGTAGAGTGAGAGTTCCGAAGGCCCACTTCCAACCTTCCCTATCTCATCCTCTTTAGCCCATTCTAAAGGCTAGCAAAGTGTTAACAAACACCTATAGGTTACGGTTATCACGTTCCATGAGCTGGACTGTCTACCTGTTTGCCAGCTTGGCAACAAAAAAGAACCCTAAAAAGCGAGACAGGACGACTTGATAGGATACAAAACACGCCTCTTAAAAATCTAAGATTCTCAGAGCAGTTGTTATAATAACAGGTAAACATTTTTTATGGAAAAAGCAACCACAAAAATTTCTTAACAAAGGATATGGTCTGGGGCTTCAACGGAAACCAGGGTGTGCTATTGTGTCGCTCGAGTACCGCAAGCCCATCCTGTGCAAACCATCGAGCAATGCCGAGTGTCATTATCATTTCACGACGCGACGGATATCAGCGAATAACAAAAAGAAGGCTGTATTGTCAATTGTCGAGTCAAATTACGGTGAAAGGGATGTTTTAAGCAAAGATATATTACATAAGAGCGTTTTTAATTAAACTTTTATTTTTTAACTGGCTGTGATTACGTCTGTTCGCGCTAAAATATTCATGTGTTTACACTATGATATGCCCGCGACTTCGTGGACTGAACTTGAAATCCCCGCGGGAATTCCGGAACACAAAGTTCCGCAGCAATTAAAAAAGAATGCTAATATAAGCTAATTTTAATGAACCCGAACAACTTCAAATCACTCCATTGGAAAATTCCACCGGGATTCCCGGTATGAAAAATATCACACATTTTGTTAGATAAAAATAACTCTCGACATATATCAATGACTCTCGACCAGTAAACAAATCGTATTGGAATTAGTTTTTTTTAATCTGGTCATTATAAAAAATTCCCAGAAATAATCTGTGGGATTCGGATTAGACTTTGTTGTCCATCAGTGAAAACCGCATCGAAATCGGCCTAGTAGTTTTTACGTGAATCTCGAATAAACAGACAAAAATCTAAAAAAAAATGTTTACCATCGTTTACGTACATAGTCTATTCCAGTTGGTTTCTTTAAATAGCTTCCATATCAATGACACGACGAGTTTAAAACGTTATAATATTACAGATATATTCATCTCTTCGAACATATGAATCGTGTAAGATTTTTTTTTTTATACTTAAGTTTTAACACAATTATAAAATTACATACTATTGAATACAATGTAAGAAGACTTAACTTATTTGTATTGTATTCTACCCATAGTCCCTCAAGACTATAAGTAGAATACTGAGCCCAGATCACCGTCTTCTATGGGTAAGGTGCCCAGAAGGCTGGCTACGTTTCCTCGCTGGATCGCCATACTGTAAGATATTTATATAACCTACTTGAAATTTTAAAATATTTTTTTTGTTTTGGTTCCTAATTTTTTTATTAATTTGAGTTGACCGGTTTCGGAACCGATTCAAGATAAACTTTTGGATAGACTAACAGTTAAAAATTCCCAGTCATCTCAGATTCATGAATATCACATCACAGACGTGGACTTCAATTTATTAGTATACATTATTTATAGATCATAGAAAAATATTAAATACGCTATGTTTTTAATGTTGGTGATTCATCTATGTTAATGTTAAAGGGTTTCGTACAGATATAGCCATGGCCTTAATGCGTTATTTGAGATGCAGTATTGTTAATGACATTAAATATTGACATTATAACGTACATATATACACTAATGTGGCTATGCGTTATGGGTGTAGTTGTTTAACGCTTTAAATAAGAAGCATTCGGCCATATAGAAAGTACTCTGTGATTCGGCCATAGTCTGTCTTAACACTAACGCGTATGAAGCCGCACCATAAGTGAAGGTTTGGTTTCTGTTAAATTTTATGGCAATCATGATTATTATATTAAAATGTAAGTAGTTTGTACTATATGTTACGCGGACCACCATCACCATTTTCATCTAAATTCATTCCTGAGGTTGCCTGGAAGAGGTCGCTTTTTGGCGATAAGACCGCCCTTTGCACATAACTAGATATAATTTTAGTCTTAAGTTTATGTTTGTATTGGTGTACAATAAAGAGTTATCTATCTATAATTATTAGATAATTGGTAGGTAGACAGAAATACAATTATAAGTCAATACACAAACGATCACAATATTTTATAGTTTTCTTTATGCAACAGAACTAGATGTCGCTACGCTATTTGTAAAACACGGTATAGTTGTTTAATAGTATTTCATTATGTGCATGTTGTTTTTGAACCAACTCTGCTCTTAGCCGGCTCGGTCATAAGGCGTCTATGGACGTCTAGGGTCGAGGCAACTAACCTAACCATCTTCTTGGGCCTCTTTTTTCGGGGTATCGGGTCGACTCTCGGGTCAGGAAAAATTGAAACCCCGTCCAAAAAAAAATACAGTTTACATTAGGTTAATAATGCTTATATCCATGATGATAACATTATGTAATACTAATGTAAGTTGAGCTCTGAGTCACGCTGGAGAAAGTTATGTTAAAATATAAACTGCATTTATTGAAATTCAAAATAAGGAAAGGAAATAAGATTTAATAAGTTAATAACAAACTTTGATTTTTGAGGACTTAGAGCCAAGTATTACTTATTCGATTAATTAGTCACTTGGTAGCAATAAGATTTTGGATGCAAGTACCTAATTATTGCCAAAAAACAATATATTTTTAACCGAATTTATGTACTTAAAAATAAAACTGTACAGCAAACATTACCCTACAAGTTCCACTAAAAATGTTGAATATTTCGTGCAAAACAGAAATTATGAAACAGATTTGAAGTGTCTGCACCACAGGTTGATCTGTGGTCTGTACTGTATAGATAGCAAACACTGATTCCAAAACTAACTCGACATACAACAAACTAGTATGGCCTGAACTCAGCATCAACCATAATTTATACCGTCTTTTTTAATCTGGTCTATCCAGAGTAAATTAATGGTAATAATTAAGGTTATAGCACTATAACCAGAATTATTTACCCTTCTAAGAATTGAACCTGGAGCGTGTAAACAGGAACGTAGTATAACCAGGCGAGTCAGTGCTCAATCTACTTAACCATAACTTATAATAAACATATTAATTACCTTGTTCTTGTGTAAGTTATCAAAGATCAACCGTCTTTTAAGCGATACCGTCTCTCTTTGTGCGTATTTTTTAGTTTAGTAAGTATATAAAGTTTTCAGCCATTGATGGAGTGAAGCACTGGTGATCTGTGTAATACAGTTCTGCACAGATCTACAATAGCCACCGGTCTCACACAACAGGCATTTATTATCTAATATATAAAATTCTCGTGTCACAGTTTTCGTTGCCATACTCCTCCGAAATGACTGGACGGATTCTCATGAAATTTTGTGTGCACATTGGGTAGATCTGAGAATCGGCCAACATCTATTTTTCATCCCCGTAAATGTTAGGGGTAGTCCACCCCTACATTTTTTTTTACCGGGCAGGACGTCGTCTGCCGGGACAGCTTGTCTGTAAATAAAATTATTGTGTGGGAAAATAAATAAACTTATTATATTCTATTCTAAATAGATTAGTTTTAGTCGGTATGTTAATTTTTTTGTTGGTCTACAATAAAGAGTTATCTATGTTTTTTTAAGTGTTAATGCTTATCATCTGCGTTTCGATGTCTGGCGTAAAAGTTTTGTCAAACAACAGTTATTGATTTTAGCACATTCAGTTGTTTCAGACAGGTTCGTTTGAGGGCGCGAGTGGGCCAGCCCCCTGACAGGGCTGGCGGGTGTCGGGAGTTGCGCTGGGGGGTCGAGGGTTGAGGCACCGGGGGCGGAGGGAAGTAAAACGGCAAGCATACCTCCACACGTGAATATTTGATGGCTCAGTCTCGATGTGGCGGTGTGGCTACGGATACAAGGGTATTCAGGTTATCAGGCGCAATACGAACATTGACTCCGAATAAACATTCGTTTAAGAGTACACCGTTAGACTTGCACATTTATATTACATTAATAGTGACTGCAAACAATTCCACACTTTAGCCGAAAGTGGAGGGTACATTTTTGTATTTCAATAAATAGATAGATAATTCTTTATTATACTCCAATATAAGAATGAACTTACAAATAACAATATTTTATCAAAATAATACAGACTTCAAACTAAAAAGCAAAAATATATTTTTTTCCATCTTGAAAAAGGTGCATTTTGCAATTTTGTTGTTTTTTATGTTACTTGGCACCGAGATCAAGTTGTTCTAAAAATATCTGTTTTTCGAGCTTGAACTTGCTTTTGTTTTTATTTAAAAAAACTACATTTTAGTTACTTGAATAACTTCAGAAATAATATTTTAAGCCCCTGTAAAATTGTACTACTGACACGCGTATACAACTTTTGCTTTTTCAAGAGTGTAGGCGCTCGGTGCTCTTTAATAAGGGGCACTCTCTATATGCCCATCAGATCCTGATTTGGTGACAATGGGTTAACCAAAAGAGTATACTCTTTTAAATAAAGTTTTTTTTAACAATGGGAAATGGCGTAAAAAATATACAAAAAACACACACACGAATTGAGACCCTACCCCTTTTGGAGGTAGACTCAAAACTGTATTTAATTATGCACAAAGCTTGGTCTTATCGCTAAAAGGTAATATCGTGACACTTTTACCAGCTTAAAAATATAATAATCGGTTCTTAACCGTTAAAAACGTCACACAAAAATATTGTAACCGTTACTTTCGTTTAATTTTTATATTTTTGACCCCATTTCTATCGAAATTGAAAGAAAAAGTAAACCCGTGAAATTTCGGCTTTAAGTACAAAAAAAAACGAAGTTAGTGTGCCTCAATGTTAAAATACATAGTTTTAACCTTTTATAGGAGTGATGCTGTCATTCTGATGATGGAAGTGGTTATCGACGTTTATGGACATTGCGACGGCATAAGCGTTGTAAACGTGTTACTTATGTCAAAGAAATTTTATGACACCTCTTAGTGTACTTTAGCTATTTGGGCAAAGACGCATCCGTCTGTTTTTTGGTATGTATGTCACAGACGTTTAAAAAAGCTACTTGTTGAGTTATTGTACTATTTTAACAAGTTTACTTACTGACAGAATAAAAAAAAACGGTAGTTGTATCCCACACTACTAAGCTCATTCCATCATCTCTCGATCATAAAAGCGTGCAAACGGGACGACGAATCAACATTCCCACTCCGACTTCAGGTAGGTGCACAGCTTAGATAATACACCATATATAGTAAAAACATGCGCTCTAGTATGTCTATGTTTTGTCAAAGAAGTGATACTAAATTAAATCGGCTATTATACTAATCTAATGGTTAAAATTTGGAAGGAAGTTATTTCTTTCTATATAGAGCACACTGTAATAGTGTAGTGTAGTGCATATGTGAACTGCCACGCTTTTACCGACTTTTTCAAGTCATAAATCGTGTGCTATGAAAAATATCTCGGCTGGGAGCTCATTCCGAGGCGCGCATGATAAACGTGCTTAAAGACCGTTGCATATACGAGCGTAATGATTGAAGGAAATAGGGATGAGCTCTCACCCAATGCGGCGAAAGAAAATGCCAATTGAAATAATCTTTATTTAGCGAAATAAATAATGTAGTTAAAGTCTGCTGTGTAAGACTTGGAAAGTTACTATTTTTCTGTTTTAAATTGGCGAAAAGCCATCCATTTCGTTTCAGAAAACCAATACCAAAGAATTATACTAAAAGTTTTTATACTAAAATAAATATTATTGTCGACATTTAAAAAAAATGTATATTCTTTTCAGAGATTTTAGATACACAGAAGTTTTCCTCGAATAAGTATTACTAACATCTATATATTTAAAGATGTAGGTTGCCAACATAACCATCATTGGATAAGGTGGAGTCTTAAATCGTTTCGATTACGTGTTAAGGTCACAAGCAAATCTTGCGGTTTGAGTCGCTCTGAAATAAGATCAAATAGATTATCTTAAGCCCAGATGCCAAAAAGCAACTCGAAATTATTTAAGGGTAGTTATGAGTGCTATTAATTTAATAACAGACAAAATTGACAATTTCGTTAATTTCATTATACAACAAATGCCAAACTATTTGTACCTATATTAATAAAAAAAGCATCTATTTAAATACCTTCGTATCATTTTACTATCAAAATAATTTTAATTAGGTACTTGCAATTATTAATTAATACGTTATAAATTATAATCTTTTTTTGCTTGTACTTATGATGTCATAAGTACGCGCCCGTACAAAATCTACGAGGCTCCCATCTGGTGTAAGATTATAAAAATTATCTCAATTGGTTTGACACCGCTCCGCTCCCTATATCGTTTCAACATGAATCAATACCACATTAACTTTGTCAAAACGATGACGTCATAACGCATTACATCGATACAAAATCAAGGTTGTGACGTTTTGCTTGACGATATACCTTACCACCGTAGACAGAAAAGGATTCTCTGTCTACGGTTACCACTAAAGCTCACAACCACCAAGCTCACTTCCGCCAATTTTCCCTTTTCACGTGGTCGTGAGTGTATAATCATAAATTAAAGTAGAGTGGATTATGGGGTGCTTTATACGTTGTTGATGTAAACATTGCAAATGGCGACTTTCAAGATGAGTCAAATGATACTACGTTTTTTTAAAACTTAATAATTGACTTTAATCATTAATTGATTCACTTGATTTACATAAAAAATAATCATTGCCATCTTTAACTTGTAAATTTTTGCGCCAAATGTCTCAAAGCCCATCTTTTGAGATGACTCGTTGTTGACTCAGCGTCAGCGAAAATTATGGCGTTATTAGTGACGTTTTCGCTTTAGTTTTGCGTTATAATGTGGAACTGCTGAACAAGCATTTTGAGCGTAGTGAGCGTTACGAGGAACGCGCCTACAGTGTCTCAGTCGATTTGACTACCATGTACCCAACTATGGTGATTTGGTATCTAGCTGAGATATCTCATTCAAATTATGACTTGAATTCTAGAACACACCACTGTAGCAATTTTTCTAATCTTATTTTTATATTGTCACAATTGACGCCTACGATATACTTAGACAGGGACATGACAACTATATTAGTTCCGTTTTTGTCATAACGGCTTCTGAACCCCAAAAACCCAAAAAGAGATGCATATTCCCTACTAAAACGTGCTTAAAGTGACGGAGAAATTCGTGTTCCTTTTTAATAATTAAGTGACCTCTTTGCCATGCAGTGTGGTTTCCTTATAAATACGAATGCGACACAATCTTGTCTCATAGATTTTTACTGGACTACATTTTATTGAAACATGCAGAATCAGTGACAATTTATTCAATTTGGTTGATTATTTTGGTCATTTAATTGTTTTTGTAGTTTAAAGTTGAAAGACGAGACACACTACTACTTTATATCGAAAAATAAAACTAGTAATTTCCAAGTTTATGGATATAAAAAAACAAAAATGGACCATTAGGCGCTCTGGTATACACCATAGTTTTCCAGTGGAAACGCTACCAGTGCGAACTAAACGTCTCGCCTCCACGTTCCTGTTACGTACAGCAGAGTATTGGAATGCACTACATGAACCTGTTTCCCGAAAAGTACAATCCGGGTATTTTCAAGTCTCGTGTGAATAGGTACAATCTAGATAAGCGTGCTTCATTTACAACAGCTTCATCGTCCGGCATTGGACGTGGTCGTTGTCAAACACAAAAATAATTTATATAAAATGCAATAATAACTCGGTCTGTCTATCTATAATCCTTTGACGGAAAAACTACTGGATCGGTTTGCTGTAATTTTATACATATCTAGTTTTACGTAGATACAGACGTAGATACTTTTTATCCCGAGAGTTTGTGATATAAAACAAAGTAAATCTTCCGGAGTCATATATCACTAACATAAAAATTTAATACTATGTTACCTGTATTAGGTAATGCTTGCTCTTAAAACTAGAGTCACGCACCAGGGTTTGACCCTCTCTAGTATGCACATATATTTGTCATTGTCTAAATAATAATAAAAATAAGTTATTTTATACTTTTTAGTTTTTGAAGTTGGTTTTTTTAAACGAAGTTTTCATATTTTATTTGTTACGTTTTAGTGCCTAGCTATGCATGGGAAGAACTACGAAAGGTGCCACGCTTCTTAAAAAATATAGGTCCCAAGAAACGGGAATATAAAAACATTCGTAAAATGTAAACTACTGGGACAAACTATGTCAAATTTTCGAGGGACCAAATGGCAACTATTCCGCGTCGAACAAAAAAAAGAATCACGTAAATCGGATCATAAATCTCAGAGCAATCGGTGAACATACATAAAAAAAGATCCCGACGAATTGAGAACCTCCTCATTTTTTTGAAGTCGGTTAAAAAGAAGAAGGATGAACGTACGAAACACGCTGATTAAATTTCCTTTTGGCATGTAAAAGACTGGCTAAATTTTTCGTCCAAACTACCGTGATCATGATAATCTAATCGACTAAAGGATACAGATATAGGTTGGATAAATGGTGTGCTAGTGGGTCTGTGTATAAATTAAACTATTCGACTTGTACCGGGAATCCAATTATATCCGATAAGTAATTAGATATCTTGGGGATTGCGCGGTACCTCCGCTTCCGTATCCGCAATCAACGCAGATTGCAAATCCGATCTAGATCGTAGAGAATGGGGTACCAAACAACGATACTGCTGGGAATAAATCAAGGTTTATTTTTTCAATGACAATAAATGAAGGATACGAAATATTATTTGCGTATAAAATTCAAAATTATGATATTTACAGTTAAAGAAACCCGTCCTCAAAGAGTATATTGAATATATCCCGTCCTTATGGTTTCACTCAAATGTGTCAAAATTGTTTATCCCATAGGCAAGAGGTAAAAAAATTGACAGGCATATTAAACATAGTTTTGATATATAATGCCAAATATTCATTATTTTATATATTAAAAGAGAAAAGTGAAGGGGTGGGAGTAGTAGTAGCGGGAGTGTAGTCGTAATCGAATGAAAAGGCGTTTTTTGCACACAATATTTTTTTTCCACTTGATCTTGAGAGTGTAAGATGACATTGACTGGTGAGTGTCCCTGTACATGAATGCTTAATTTATACATATATACATATAAATGCATTCAAGGAGAAACATCTATCAATACTGTAATATTGTGAGAAACGGAAACAAAAAGGTCTGAGTTATTAGGATGTAAAATGGATAGGCGATGACTTACTAAGTCCATAGGCTCTCCCCCCTATAAAGGTGGAGCGAGGAGAAATAAGGATGCGAGGGACTGAGGGGTATGTTGCTATTTCACCTAGGCTGCTCCATTTTCTGACTTTAAAACTTCTACCCCTGAAGCTGAAGAGCGTTTAAAAAAACTGTAGTTATTTTATGTTGTTATTGAATATTAAAGCTAATGCTTTGTTGCTTTTAATCCATATTATTATTTGAATAGGAAAGTAAATTAATTTAAACGCCATTTGCCTAGACTGCCGGAAGAATAAACGGATTATAATGAAAATTATATTTGTATTATGCACTAGGATATTTCCGTAACTTTGTCTACGCTTGATTTGGAATTATTGCGAGATTCCCGGGACACAAAGTATTACAGCATTTAAAACAAAATGTAAGTTTTAGTAAAAAAACATTTTAGTAAAAACTGTTGGAATAAGCTAATTTTTATGCATCCGAGCAACTTCAAACCGCTCCCCGGAAATTCCAGCGCGATTCCCGGGATAAAAGATATCAAACATTTTATTACGTGTGTGTCGTGCTCTTCATCGCTTATATAGTCTATTCCAAATGTTTTTTTTAAATAGCTTCAATGTGCAGACATGGCATGTTTAGAATTTTATAATATTACTAGCTGTTCTGCCAGACGTCGTTCTGCCCGGAAAAGTTTCCATCGATATGCCGACAGCAGCGCCACCTACCGGGTCCAATTGTGAACCAACTCAGAAACCTTCTTTGGCTCAAGCACAACAACTTTGCTAAAGATCATCACATGATCAAATGTATAGTTTACGATTCTATAAAGGACATACAGACAAACATTCATTTTTATATATCAATATGACTTTCGACAGGATGAATACAGGATATGAATTTAAAAGTTTATGTGAGCGAAGATGAATCGATTATCCTGAATATTAACATAATAATATGTTTATTTATAGTTCTATATGTACTACGGTATAGTTTTCACACTATATAGATACGAGTCAAACCACTATGAAATCTAGCGAGATATGGAGACAACTAAATAGATTTAACGACATAACTAACACAATTATTGTATGTCTAGGAAAAACCTTTTTCATGTAAAGTGTGTTTATCAACTCAAGTACTTACAAACATAAAATTTGTATTTTGTTATTTTTACGCCTATTTTTTCGTCTACAGTACAAGTTGTTTGATTATATTATGTAGGTTGAATCTGATGTTTTATGTATGATTATTATGTAAACAGCATTTAATATAAATGATGGCGCTTTGCAGCCAACGCATAGCCTTGACCTTAATCGTTATCCTAAATTATATGCTAATTAAATATTAAATGTTTTCAGGGTTCTACAGCCATTTTGGCAATGATACAATCCTTATAAAATCGTCATGTCCCTTCTTTTATTTGCATATATATGTCGTAGATATTCTTTCAAAACGTAACAGTATTTTCCTTAAAACAGTTCATTTGCCTTTCTTCTGATTAACATTTGACAAACTCCATACAAGTTATGTCAATTTGCTACCAAGTTAAGGTAAAAGAATGAATAAAATTCAATTTATAGGTGGATTGAGGTTCTTGAAGATCATGATTTATAAGTTTCATCACGGTGTACCTTTAACACGTGGTAAGAGAGAGAGAGAGAGAGAGGAAGAGAGAGATAACACTTTATTGCACACCGAAATATACAATTACAAAAACAGACCATATTTACAATATTTTCTCTTCTCTCTTCCAGGCAACCTAAATGACAGAAATTGAATTAGGCGAAATAGGTGGTGCAAGAAAAAGGCAATAGAGACATAAATACTTAAGCTAATCTATACTTATAATAAAATTGTAGAGATCGAATTTCTGTACAATTAAAAAAAATACTAAAAACCGAGTCAGGGGGATGTAAGAAGTAAGATAGAACTGATTTAGATTTTTTTAGAATTTCTTGTTTCTCTGTTTGTCTGTCTGTTTGTACCGGCTAATCTCAGAAACGACTAGACCGATTTACATGACATTTTGTATGGTGATAGCTTATATCCCTGGTCAACATATAGGAAACTTTTGATTCCGAAAAATTAAATAGTTCCCGTGGGATAGTTAAAAAGCTTTAATTACTTAAACAGCTTATAACAGACTAAAAGTCATTTCTCTGCAACGTAACATAATAGGAGCGGATAATTTGACAGGGTGTGGTGTCAGTGAGAGAGTTTTATCTTATAATAAAGTACATAAAGCAGATAAGTTTGTTTCTTTGTTTGTTTGCTTGAACGCGCTAATCTCAGAAACTACTGGTCTGATTTGAATTTTTTTCAGTGTTAGATGGCCCATTTATTGAGGAAGGTTACAAGCTATAAACCATCACGCTAAGAGCAATAGGAGCGGAGCACCAATGAAGAATATTTCAAAATCGCGGGTGTTTTTTACCTTCCTTTTCACGCGAACGAAGTCGCGGGCAGAAGCTAATCTTATATATAAAAACGAATCGCAAAATGTATTGGTAAGCGCATAACTTTTTTTTTATAGCTGGAGTACGGCAAACAGGCTGACGGCCCACCTGGTGGAAAGCGGTTACCGTCGTCTATGGACGTTTCCAACATCAGAGATGTCACTAACGCGTTGCCGGCCTCGAAGAAATTTTATGACACCCTTTTTGAAAAACTCCATATCGTAGCGCTGTGGGAAAACCTCGGCCGGGAGCTCATTCCAAATCCCCACGGTACGTAAGAGAAACGTTCTACAGAACCGTTGCGTACATGAGCGAAGTGGCTCGAGGAAGTGGGGGTGAACTCCCGACCGATGACGAGCGGTGCGATGGTAGAAAGAGGACGAAGGCACCATTCTAAACAGTTCTTCGGAACACACCCCGTTGTACAGTCGGTAGAATACGCAGAGAGAAGCAAAGTCTCTCCTAAGGCCAAGCGTATCTAAGCCGTCTGTGATAGTATGGGATCATCAACAACGGGAACGGCTCGACGTTGAATACAGTCCAGGGGATTAAGTTAGTAGGCAGGTGCTCCAGCCCAAAGGTGTGAGCAGTACTTCATATGCGGCCTCACCTCGGCTTTATAACAAGGCGTTGCCGCGGTGTGAAATACTGCTTGGACCGGTTTAGCACTCCCAACTTCTTGGAGGTAAGTTTTGCCTTGCCTTCAAGATGGCCCCTGAACTGTACATCGTTCGCGATGTCAACACCGAGAATCCCAATACTTTGGAGGTGGTAAGGGGAGTTCTTTGGAATTGAAGCGCTTGCTCGAATGGAGTTTTTTTGGCAGAGAATACGCAGACATACACAGGCTTCAGCCCAACGGTGGGTTAGGTAAACCAAGAGATCCCCAGCTGAGCGACCGTGGCGGAAGCCGTATTGCCGATCATTTAGCAGCTGGGAATCTTCCAGGTAACCCAGAAGCTGCGCGTTGATAATACGCTCCATCACATTTGAGAGCAAAGAGGTTATTGCTATAGGCCTATAATTCGATTTTGTTTTTGTGTCATGAAACAAAGTCTTTTAGGAACTCAGAAAATATGGCGGTACGAAGTTCGCCGGGTCAGCTAGTTTAAGAAATAAATATACAAATACATAGATAGTCATATATATACAATAATACATAAGTTATTGTAATAAATAAATGTCTTAGCATGATTATATTTCGTAAATCAGAAATAGCTATTGGTGGACAAATAGTGTTATCTGAGCAAATTTCTAAATGTTGGTAAGGATTTGGCCTCTCTGGGAGTAAGAGGCATCATATGCCAAAGTTTGACAGCCTGCACCGTCAAAGAATTATCATAATAGGATGGAGTGTGCAGGTGTCATAAGTTTTCGATACATATCATGGATATGCTGAACATCGAAATAGTTTAATTACTTTTACCTGTACCTACTTATGACGTCATAAGTATATATGCTCGTGCAAATTCTATGAGACTGCCACTAAGTTTATAAAAAGTATTGCAATTGAGATGAATGTCCGCTCCGCTATTGTAACAATATGCGCATTACAAAATCGTACAACTGTTTATGTTTATGTAGATATGTTTCTCAGCTAAGATTCGGAACCACATTAATTAAAATACGAATTAAATTACCAGGTTCTTTAATTGAATATTGAGTAATAATTGTGTGAATTTATACTTTTTACTTAAATGCTTAGTAAGAATAGCCAGAATAGGTACCCAATGGAAGTAATTGGAGCTGCGAATTTAATGAATTTATAAAGGGTGACTACGGAACTGTAACAAGCAGCGATCCGCGTGCATTGGCCAGTGACCCTCACTGGAAATCTAACAGGTGTATATGTTACGAAACTGTTTTCATTTTTCACAAATGACTGATAAATGACACACAAGTGTTTCATATTAGTGTGTCTTGTGTCATATCACTTATGTAAATGTAAATAAAAAGTTTTTAAGGTTCCGTAGCCATTTTGGCCAATACAGAAAATTATACATATCTACAACCATAACATCCGTCCGACTGCCCGGCTGGCTGCCTTTTATGTCACAGTCATTCTTTTCAGAAAATTTTGGAACTAACTTGATGGCAATTTTTAGCTGAAAGGTGTCTTTTATGCTGCCATACAATAGTATAGAAAAACTGGAAAAAAAATATGATTAGTGGTATTAGGTGGCGATTAGTGGCCGCCCGCCATACATGTAAGGCCGCGCGCAAACGACTAGCATTTGTCACCTTTTTCATACATTTTGTTGGGACTCGTCACAGACGTGTGGCTGATAGCAGTCACGGCATACAGCAGTGGCCCCGACTCGCCACATACAGTCCCTACGAGCCACATGCAACACCGTCGCTGCTGCAAAAGTGACAGAGGCGTGCCACAGCTACCTGTGGTTGTGGTCGGTACTGAAAGCTTAATAAGGCCTATATTTCTATGAGCGGTTCCTGATTCCTTCGGTGTGCCACTTCCGCATGAGAGAGGGAGAGCCAATACGGAAACTCTTATAGAAACGTGGGTGCTGGGCAACTTTCAATACCGCGTATACCGAGCATACGGATTCCACACCGACAAAACAGAACGCGGTATAAGATAAATAAAAAAAATAATTATAGTGTTCTTTAATGAATTTTCATAGGTAGTCAAGTTTTTATGTACGAAAGTTATCAAATTGCGCCCTCGCTTTTCTAATTTTGGAACTATGATGTGGAAAAATTGTGAAAAATTGAGTTTATAGCCACTATTGGAAGTTAAGATTTATGTAGAAAATAATACTTATAAAGCTACATATTATTCTTAGGTTTATAAAATTAAGGATTGTTAACTTAAATAGAAATTCAAATTTATGGACTGTCACTCAGAAACTGTAGGTGTGTTTCACAATGCAGATCTGCCTACGCTTTTGACGAAGTGATGAATGGGACGTAGGCGTCGGGTGATCATTGTGTCTAACATATTAAGATATTTGATGTAAGTTATAACATTTGAAACTAGTTAGCGTCAACGTTTCAAAGGAGAGCCCTCCTTAGGGGGAGGGACGGACACTATATTTTGTCCCGGACGACAAAATTTAAACCGTGCCGTTTTAGTTGTGAGTTTAAGAAATATACTTATGTATTATATATATATATATGTGTGAAATTTTCGATAACATTTTATTGCTCACCAAAATGAATGACACAATACATTAATTACAATATTATCTTACCTTATCGCTTAGACTGGCTTAGAGTAATCTTTTCCAAGCAATGTAACTCATAGGATATTCTTAACTAATCTGGCGGGTGGATAGTGGTTCCTAGATTTTTAAAATACATTCTAAAATAAGATAGATAATTAAGAATATCCAAAATACCCATAGGATACATTTTACTGATAAACAGTAATCATAATTATAATAATATAGTTAATTCTTTTATTTAATTTAGTTTCATACATAATTTAATCAAAATAATATATTCATATTATCTGGGTTTTTCCCAATACTTTGAAACAGTTTTTGTGGTAACAGTTAAATAATTGCATATAGATAATTTAGGCATAGTTTTTTAAGGAAAGGTATATGGGTAATTTTCTATTCATTGTTATTCCTAGTAACAATAAAAAATCACACATTAGTCATTTTTGTCGTTCGCTAAAAAATTAAGTGCGTTAAGCATTTATTTACTAACTGTCCCGGCAGATGTCGTCCTGCCCGGAAAAGTTTCAATCGATATGCCGACAGCAGCGCCACCTACCGGGTCTAATTGTAAACCAACTCAGAAACCTTCTTTGTCTCATGCACAACAACTTTGCTAAAGATCATCACATGATCAAATGTATAGTTTACGATTCTATAAATGACATCCAGACAAACGTTCATTTGTATATATTTAAAAAGAAGATAAAAGTTTTAAGCAATAAAGTGTTTTTTTATCAATCTCATGAAACGAAATACAATGTTATTGAAAAACTATCGCGGAATTAGTAAAGGAGCGGAAATTTGTCTTTTTCCTAGGTTAGACGTAACCCCTAGAGTGGAATATGATATAAGTTATACAATATGATTTGATGCAGGCTCTGTACGATGACATGTCTTTTACAAACGCGATAAGTACCTTTAAATAAAGCTTTCCCGATTGATGTGAGAAACCTTGGGTGGCCAATGATTGGGGAATGGATAATAACAATTGCAAAATCTGTTTTATGTGTTTATTAGTTTGGTGGTGTGTTGTGGAAAAGTCGGTGATCACGCGTCAGACCGGTCCACGGTCAATAACCCCGCTAGAACTTACGCGTCTCCGCTATGTGTGCAACTAGGTTTTTCAGACAACAGCCTTATTCGGTGACACGTCTTGATACTTTAACTTTGCAATGGCATTTGCACTACGATTTTGTCCGTCTTTTTCTCATTGGACGCTTTCGTAGTGTCATTTTGTGTATCTACTTTATTTTAATTTTGATGGTTATTTAACATTAACCACTAGTTTACGCCACTAGTTTATACCTTTTAAATAGAGAAAATTTAAAAGGAGGTGGGCTTGGGACTTGGAAAAAAAATTGATTTAAATTGTGGTTCTTAATAGACTGAATTAGGTTTTTGGATATGTTTTTGCAATTCACCATAAAGGTTGGAAAATTCGGTATAAACTGCAAAAGTATGTTATGACATAATTTTTGTATGCGCTCTTGGTCACTGACTATAAAAATGACATTTATTGATCTCTTTTGTTATGTTGTGTATAATTTTCCAATGACGGGTTTCTGATATTTTTTATATATATATATATATATATATATATATATATATATATATATATATATATATATATATATATATATAGTCAGAATCATTAATAAAATTATCGTTCAGTCATTATTAAAAACTGTATATGCATTACCAACAGTTTTTCGCAAATTCCCAAAGAATATATTTGAGATCCGGAAAGGACAACACCTGTCAGGTCAGCTAGTCCTTAATCGAAATTGCGTTAATAAAAGGTACGGTATACAGAATTTACTCACGATACATGCATGCTACACGTAGGTATAAGCTAGCATTACATAGCAAAAATAAGTGTGTTCAGACCATTAGGTGTAAAAGTTGGAGAACATCTGCATCGGATACGCTCCGCCAATGCGGACCTATATTTCAGCCACATGTTTTATCTGAATACGTTTTTAGTGCACGCGCCAAGTGACCTGTACTGGGCCATTTGTCCTGCACTAAACACTGCAGCTTACAGCCACGGCTCTTATATACATATATCATACAACTTTGGAGATAATGTGCGCACTATCATCTGTGAAAGTTTCATACTTATACATTTTTCAAAAATAAAACTAAAAATGCACTGACTCATGTTTGTGGTTTTCAGCCTTATTTCTTTGTTGTGAACCGACTTTGGTAATGATTTTTGCTTTAGATTCAGCATAGTTTAGTAATGGTTGGATATATTCCATATAAATTTCATTCTTGTTAGACCATGGGTTCCGAAGATATAACAATACATTCCTAAAGTACAGAAAGTATTGAAATGTTGTTAGGTTTAAGACAATCCTTAAACAAGTAGGTACCTAACTAAGATCAATAACGTGCTGTAATAAACTCACTAGGACTAGGAAAGTGTAAAATGGAAATCGGTAAACACACTCGTAAGCAGTACAACCGCGTAAATTGAGTTATGAGTTATGTCGACGATCGAAGTTGAAATTCAAACGAAAATACTGCGTGGTCCAACCAGACGACGGGTTTAATCATTTTAATGAAATAATTTCCGTTAAGTACTTACACCAATCAGACTTCTAAAACAACGGAAAAAAATGGGTTGCGAAAAACAGCCGAAGGTGAAAATTGCCAACATAATTTGAGGTTCACAATTTAGCTTGGTGCTGCACTCAAATAACGTTTTCTAAATACACTTCTGTTTGATTAGCTAATCGTTTCCTCAATCGGGAAGTTACCTTATTAGATACCACATATCCAAGTAATATAGAGCGTAAAATAAAACTTTCTAACAAAAAATAAACCGTTGTAAAGAATAAAAACTAGGTAAAAAATAAAATGCAAAAAATAAGATTTTCTACAACATGTTGAAATCATTATGTAACACATAAAATGACTGTTATTTGCAATATTTTGTTGTTGTAATAATGTATATAGTAATTTTTGTGATTTACCTGGCACCGACTTCAAGATGTTGAAAAAATGGTATTTTTGGTTCTTGAAGTCAGCTTCCTTTTTGTGAGTTTTTTATTATATATCGATATAATAAAAAAATCTAACAAGAAAATAAAGAATTTAAAAAAAGGTAAAAGCAAAAGTCTTACAGATTTCTGAGTCCTGTCTTGTTGAATAGTATAAGATTAAAATGGAACCGATAAAGAATAAATGAACTACGTTGCAGCTTCCAATACCGTCTTTTTTTCTAAAAGTTGAACGGATGAGTTATAGAACTTTAAAAATAAAATTAATAAAGGAAAACCGATATCCAATTAAATTTTTCGTTACTCGTTCCAGTAGTGCTGTATGAAAATTGCATTTCGTTTTTTTTTCATTTTTGTTTTACAAATATTTTTTTAGTTGGAAACTCTATTGGACACAAATTTAGAATGCACACGATTTTCCTTCTGAATTCATTTAATTTTATAGTGAATCATTTATAGTATTTAATAGGTTTGTATAATAAAACATGTTTTTAGACCAATAGGTTTGAAGGACTGTGAGTATACGAGACCAAAATTTAGAAGAAATAAATACCCTTGAACCGTAAGTAAATGTGACGTTTCGAGGAATACTAATAATGCGTTAAGAAGCACGTACCTATATTGAGATTTTGATAATTACATATCGTCTATTTGGATAGATTATTGATTCATATTAGTTTGGTTGATTATTGCTGCGTTGTATGATCGCATTTCTTAAAGTACTTATTAAAGAAACGGGTCGTGTCGTTATGGCGTTATTTCCATATGAATTTTGAACGAAATCTGAATCGAAATTACCAAATCGATATGAATGGACGAAACCTATATAAATGTATCATAGTAGGTACTACTTTTTATCACGTTGAGTAATAAAAACATGACTTGAAGAATCATTTTTAATTAACATTATCTGTTGTACTGTTACAGAATGGATGTTATGTCCTAGGTGTGTCTTGTTATATTTAAAGAAATGTGTATTTTTTATAATTTTTATCGCCGGAATTTTTAGACAGGAAGACGGCCCAATTGATGGAAAGCGGTTACCATCGCCTATGGACATTTGTAACACCAAAGGTGTGTAACGATTGTATAATCATTTATTTCATTCACACCAATTTTTAAAGGTTTATTTGGGTTCATTCTCTTGTAAACTCTATAAATTTATATTAAACGTAGCGTTGTATTGTTGTCCCTTAACCAATGAACGGGTAGACTATATTATTTATGCCGTGTAGAAATCGAACTCTTATCTCGTGACCTAATAAATACGTTAGTAGTATTTCCAGCGTTTCCTGAAACTTGCATGTGTTTTATCATATAGAGGTAATAATTTCTCTTAACCGAGATTGCATGACGAAATATTTTAATATGAGAGGCATTGATTAAATAAATGTAAAGAATCGAAAATTCATATTTGTGTTTCCTAGTTATCTTATTCTTCGTTCGTCCTCATCATGGTTTGGGCATTAATTTTCCAGTAAGTTATAAATTGTTCATTATGTCCAAACGATTATTAAAAGAAAGAAAGAAAACACTTATTTCTAAAATAAGATACACACAAAACAATAGAACAGATGATGACAAAAAATATTTGTGTGCCGCAGTTAGCGAAATGAGGTCAGCACTCAGTATTTTGCTGTGCCGAAACAAAGTTCGACACAGTATGATTTTCAGTGCCACGTCTGTTACTTACAATTTTACATTATAGTTACTTACCTAATGTAATGTAAATATAAATCAGGCCTAAATTTAAGACGACAATTTAAATATTTAAAATATAAAACAATTGAATATATTAATATTTTTGGTTAAATCCGTATGAGTCATTGGCAAACCGGCGTGGGGGGGTGAAACGAGACGACACCAAATTGCCGACATAACGTCAACCATAAAGCTCTCAGCCGAGGAACCAATCTCTTTTACGATTTAATCAGAACTCGCTCTACCTACCCACCTAAAATTACATTCTCCACTCAACACGATTTTACGCAACGTTCATGGGGTACTGCAGCTGAGCTTCGAGCTTTTAACCGATCAAAAATGTTCTTATAAATAACAACACACCTAGATTATTTTGTAACTAGCTGAACCCGCACATCTTTCGCGCGAGACTTCAATTATATATATCTTTATTACCCTGTAAAATATTGAAAGGAAATGTAACCAAAAAATCCTTTTTTAGTACTTGAAACTTTCATTAATACTGAGACATTAAAACTCTTTCAGAGTCTAGACAGACTTTCAACGGGCCGAAAGATAAAAAAATTTAAAAACTGTCAGATGAAGTTTTCTTTTTCAATTTGGCATTTATTTTATAACTCCTGATAATAATATTGAAGTGTTACTTCAGTTCTAATATTGGTATAGATTATATATGTCATGCTAGTGCTCCACATGCATTAGTGTTATTGACTGTGATCAAATGCGAGTTAATTATAGCGTTAAGAAATAACGTGTTAATGAACTGTTAATATTTGATGTCATAAACAACGTCGTATCTCAATTAACGCACTAAACCGTTGGCTGCATCTACGTGACACAGTCACCAACAATAGAAAAATTCCCAGGCGTTACAGGGATTAAAGCGTAGAGGTATTAAAAATACGTTATATTTGAAATATTTTTTTTTTGCCTGAAGCAGACAAACAGACAGCGACGGTCCATTCGATGAAAGGTGGTTACTGTTGCCTATGGATGTTAGTAACACCGGTGGGCGTTGCCAACACTTTATTTTATGTTCACTGTGTACTGGTTTACGCGCAATTACATAAATTACAGAATTTTTCTTTTTATGTATGTTTACAGAAAATAAATTATTTTATGTAGGTACATGCATGTTATAACAGAAAACAATCTACAACAATTCCTCTCGCTAAATAGGACGCAATCTATCGTTTTGTTACTAACATTTAAAAACCGGACTTGTAAGTTGTAAATTTACAGAAGTCATCAACCTTTATATTTTAAGGTAGGATAGGCGCTTATGTACACAAAATTAAGGCAAAGAAAAATTCATTTGCTTATTGGATTATAACGGTGTCTTTGAACCTGTTAGTGAAAAATTCTAAATTTGTAATAAATTAATACGATAACTTTGTCATCGATGTTAATTTTTATAAAGAGCTTCATGTATCTGTTTGTATTATAATAAATTAAATGTTCAAATAGATAGATAACTCACAAATTAGAACTATTTTGATTGTGTACATAGGGCGGCCTGTCTCATTACTAAAAATCAATCTCTGCCAGACAACCCGTGGTAGAAATATTTGGAGTAGCGGTGGTAGTATACATAATTATTGTACAATTACGTACATTAAGTAATAAAATTTAAATTTTCTCTCTTTTTTCCATATACTCCCAATTATTTGGGGTAGGGATAATGTCTTTTCCTTCCATGTTCCTGTAATATGGCATACGTTTTCTGTCACACCACAAATTGTCATTTTATCCTTCATACAATCCATTCATCTCTTTTTTGCTGCACCTTTACGTTTGTACCCATGAATCTGCTAGTTGAACATTAATATTACGCGACTTTCATCTCTCCTCCTTCCATGCCCAAAAATTAAATATGAATTAAAAATATAAACATTATAATATTTACGACATATCATTCAGTAACATTTATCGATTTCCGAGGTGTTCAAGCTATGAACTTGACTATTATTATTTCACTCGTAAAGTACAAAAAGAGATCCTCTTGCTGATTTTGCCAAAATTTCTATCTTGGACCCTTATCCTCTTGCCATGGCCGGCATTTTGGGTATAAAATTGTGCTATCTCCAATAAGTCCGGGTAAAAGGGAGAGCTCAACAAATGCTGGTTTAACATGGTGAGGGATTATATGCGTATCAAAAGGACCAAGGATGCCTAAGACGGCATGAAGTGGAGAAGAAAAACTAAAGCGCAAATTGGAACGTAGTAGATAGTCCGGACGCAACTAGTATTACGCTTTTAAATGATAATGAAGTTAAATTTTATTGTAAGATAAAGTATTTTACATATTTTTTCTTTACCCAGTACCAGGAAAACATAGACTGAACAAAGACATATACATGTCTAGTATCAAAGACGATTTCAGAGAAATCGAAAGAATAAAAGGAAATACTGCAAAGGAAACTGATAGTTATGACATTACATTCGAAAAGGTACTATTAAATGTTACATCAGATCTTTTTTAACAATTATAGTGATGTAACTTAATAGAAATAATAACGCAAACACCTTCAACTATCTGTCGAAAAAGTAACGTCAGTTCACAGTGGGACAAATAAATATTGTACTTTGTGTAACATGGAGGTAATTATTATTAATGTAATATTAATATTTGTAAGCTGATTTTAAATTCCTTATTAAATCACGATTCATAAATTAATTGTTCGTACATTAGTTATAACTTTGGAACATATTCGCCACTGGAACTTACTTGAATTTAATTTGAATAAAAAAATTGTACCTAAATCAAGAATCAGTATCAAGAAGAATACTAGAATCATGCAATAGCAGAGATGAAGGTACTGAAGAATATTATTAGGAGAGTTGTCGTAGGAAATAAAATTGCAATTATTTTATTGCATTATCACAAAATGTATATTTAATTAATAGGCACCAGCCTCATGCTGATTTTGAATCAAACACCTTTGTTTTCACACCAAAGTAATCCGTGGCAACATAAAATTGTATCACGTAATAAGATAGATAGCGATCATATTATTCTTTCAGTTTCACGCCTTTCAAGAAATTGATTTGATTGAACCGTTTAATATCAGTTTAACGAAATGCTTGTATAGGATGCCTTTCATTGAAAAATTATTTGAGTAGCGTAAGTCGGCTTAAGTTTAAACTTGATATTAGTTCAATGAGAAAATCTTACGAAGCTGGATTGAAAACATACAGAACATCTTAAGACAGGTTCCTAAGCCGATCCGTTATATGCATGTGATCAGAAAGAGGTTACGCCATTAATACATAGAGGTAATGACTAACCTCAAGGCTTGTGTCGTAACAGTTGCATGCACCATAAGGCCAATTATACCCGTCAACAAAACATAACAGTCTTCTAACCTCGTTTCCTTTCTTTAATAACTTTTTCAAGTCTTCCGTTTAATCGTAGTTGGAAAGCTATTTCAAAGTTTTAATCAAGGACCACCGAAACGACCAAAGTCACCGTATTAAGCTGTAAGATTGGTATGCGGCGCATCTGCTGAACTCATAAGTAGGTACATAGGTAAATACTACAATTATTATCAGTTGTCCGTGTATATATGTGTATGTGTATATACATATATACATACAGATTACTTATAATAATTGTACTACTATATTTTAAGTCTTTGCCATTTTATCGTAAGCGAAATTAGAACCTAAATATTTTTGAACAAGTATATTGTTTTCAGACTTTCAGTTTTAGTTGACTAGCTTCTACTGAATTAAAACCTGTAAGTCTGAAAACAAAATAATAGTTTAAAATACTTTTTGCAGTCATAAATATACCAAGGTTTAAAGCTTACGATAAAGTGGCGGTAAATGCTCGATATACCTACATATTATATTGTTGCCTAGGCTTTTGCCTTATGTATCAATGAATGTTATAAAATAGTTCCGCGAAAATATCGAAATTTACGCTAACAAAGCAAAAAGAATCGATTATCGTGAAAATCAATTTTATTGTAGTTTCAATAAAGGTAATGATCCGAATATGATAGTTTTTATGGGATAGGGGTAAGAGGTTTACATACTTAGGGTAATGCCTAGAGAGATAGTTTCCTACAAAATTAAATTTATAGTTGAAGCATAAAACGTGAGCGCCATGCAATTATTTTCGCTGACAAGCGCACAAAGGTACAAATAATGTTGCAAGTGAATAGGGTTTTTCTGAAAAGTAGGGAATTGGAACTATTGGGGCTCGTCACATTATGACTGTCTTGCGCACTGGCGCGACCAACGCGACGACAAGCAGACAGAGACTTTGAGGTCCTATTTAAAAGTGCTTGACTTTACTGGCACCTCGGGTTCTTAGCGTATTAATTCTATGCATTCATATTATCACTGATGCTTCTTCCCATAAGGGTAAGCAGAGACAACGGATCTCCACCTGCGACGATTCTGAAAAACAAAATTCGCTTATGTAATTTTAATAATCTCTTCATATATTCACGTTTATTTATGGTGCTTTTTACTTGACATTTCTTGAAGATATTTGATCACAGTATGTACGTCGCGGTCTTATATTACATATAAAATAATTAAAATATTCGCGCATTCTACAATCTTCATACGTTCTATGATACACCACTTTAGAGAAAATAATTCAATTTCTTATTCAAATATTTCCGCGTTATTATAATTATGTAGAATCATAATCACTTATTATATTTTTAAATTAAATGAAATAATTAAATGGAAATCGTCGTTAAGACACATTAACCTCGATGAACGTTTGTTCAATTGAAACATTTCAACATTAATTTCAAATCTAATTCCCACGGTGTAACGTGTCAAGCTTCATTGTGCAATTAAGAAAAAAAAACCGTTTTCAATTTCATTCTACTTCGCACTATTGTGTTGGCTTTATATATCAAGTAACAGTTACAATATTGCTTAGTTAATTTGTTAGCAGATGAAACTGGAAACCACGGTGTCATAATTAAGTACCTTTTGCATGTGTAAATAACCTTACACATAATTCCATCTTCTGACAAGATAAGAGGCATGATTATGTTATATAGAAAGATAACTCTTTATTCTACACGATTAAATAAAACTTATAAACTACTACTATTCTACTTGGGTACAAAGGGGGGTCTTATCGCTAAAAAGCGATCCATTCCAAAGAAGTCGTGGGATGAATATTCCTGATACGAAGCGACGGTAGCGTGTACATAATTATTGTACAATAATTTATTAATAAAAATATTGTACAATTTTTAATAATAAATATATAACTATACTCTGTCTCTCTCTTTTATTTCACCTTCACAAGTATTTGGCACAATACGTCTTTTTCTTCAACACTCCTGTATTCTGACATACGTCCTCTGTCACACCACAAATCAACATATCATCTTTCATACATCCATTCATCTCTATACACAATTATACTATATACAGATATTGAAATATACATAATACACAACAGGTTACATAATCATACATACATACATACATAACTTCACGCAAGGTCCCTTGCGGGAAGTTACATATACAAAATATAGAAATAGCTACAATACAACTACTTAAACATAATAAACATTATATATGCATTATAACATTACATATCATACATGCTGATAGACTTTTCTGATCATTGTGTTGAAAGCTAATAAGGAATTTTGCTGGATTTTGAATTTTGATTTTGTCTAACGGTAACATTTTCACAGTTGGACATCCGTAACCGTGAAAGAATAGTTGAAAATGTATTACTATTACTCCCATTCATAGGGAGTAATAAGTTTTATTACTGGAATGGCTTTATGATATTAGGGAATATGGATATTGGATAAACACAAACAGAAGACTTTCGACGACGAGAAGACGGCCAAATATGACGATATCATGAGGGAATCTTGTTCATATGGCTACGGAACCCCAAAAAGGAAGCATTCAAGCTTTTGTCAACTCTCGTGTTCTTCGTCTGTGCTGCCATTTAATTAAACCTCTCAAACTTAGTACTATTTGCAACCAAAGTTAGCAGAAATAATCATTTGCCAACAGAACCTAAATATTTGAACTTCTATGTACGTAAAGGTAAATTTTGCAGCTAAAACCCGGTGATTCCAAGTAATTCCTTACATTACTCGGCGCACCAGCCCTTGAAAATAATCAAACAAGTCCAATGTTCTTTCAAGAATAGAAAATGCATTAACATATAATCAAATACTTAAACGTAAAGAATGATGAATAGTTCAGTTGAGTCTCTGTTTACTTCAGCTTATTGAGTACAAACACCGCAGTCCGGAGCGCAGAGCAAACAGTCGCTCGGATCTTCCGGGAGGAGAAGCGTATCTTTATTTACAAAGCGAAATCAGGTTGGTTGGTTCCTTTTTGTAACAGACTCTATGAACATTGACTACGAATAAAATTCAAATCTTTTAAGGAAACGAGTAGTGGCAGGAAGATGGATTAAAGTTAACTATGAGTGAAATTACATTTACCGAACCACGTTACGCCAAGTCAAATTGTATATGACCGTTAAAACCCGGGCGTAACCAAAAAAGTTTCAAGGTCACAAATAGTCAAGACGGCAGCGTGTAATCATGGGGCTAACGTAAAAATACACGATGGGGCACGGTTAGCACGACAAGTGTTCTGGCGGGCATCGAACCGCGCCTGTCCAGCAGGTTTCGCTCGTCCGCGTCCGCACCACGGACTTGTCTCCGGCCGCCACTTATCAGTCTCCGAACGTCAACTGCAATTATATAACGGAAACCGCTTCTTGTGCAACCTTGATGTTGCATTTTATTAATTTAACCGGCAAATTATATCCGCCCAAGCCGGTGCGTACTCTCACATGTTATTCTTTTATTCGTACACAACCTGAATAACACTCATTCGAAATCGTTTAGTTAGCATTAGCCACACGTGCAATCCAGATACGCGATCAAAATAGCGATTGCTTTGAAGTCATTATTACTGGTAAGTTTCACTGCTGGTACTTCGCGCAGTTCTTAGATATATTTACATTTATGTGCTTGTTTATGTAAAACGAAGGAGGTCGGAGATAGCATGTTAAACATGTGCCAAATAACAAGGGAACGAGTGAAGAGGAGGCAGGTGCTAGGTAAACAGAGGCGGTGACGGTAGTGCTGCACAAAGTTGTCAGACTCCGTTCCTGTGGCTTCTGCGGTTTACATCCCACACGAGCACTTTCACCGATTCTTTGCTCATTAGCGATGCCGCACCGACACTTTAGTTATCATCGCGGGCTTATAAATGAGCTCGTGTTTGTTTTAACCTGCGCATTGCGCACGCACCGTTGCCTTCGAATACCAATATATTAAGTTCAACTTAAATAAATAAATACAAATTTCACCACAAGTTATATGAAATGTAAATATAATAAATGTAAATAATAAAGGAAGTTGCGTTACCGAAATTTAATTTCAATAGGTTCAATTCAATAATTTCAACTTTATTAATAATGCGCAGGCAATGCGCAGCGGGGTGCGACTTAATTAAATCCATAAGTTTATCAACAGGGTACTACTACATAGTGAACTCATTTGGTTATGGATTACGTTAATAGGAAGCTCGGTCGATAACGCCAGTTTTTTGTATTGTACTTTTAAATAATATATGTAAATTTAAATCATCTTGATGCGCATGTAAATTTTAAATGATATTTTGATACTGTTAGAAATAGTTTATATTACAACTCATCATATTTATATTAGGACACGAGTAATTTATGCCTTTTACCGTACTTAACTACCTGCTTATTTGATTCTGATAAGTATCATTTTATATTTGTGTACAAACAATGTTATTACAGCTCTAAGCATAATTTCGTTACTGCAAATGAAGTGTTTTATTAAGAGCAATCCTTTGAGAATTATGAAGTAAATCTAAAACACTCATGCTGTTAAATGCATTATACATTTGGTACACAATACGAACATATTAGTCAACGAGGCGTGGCGGTCATCTAGTTCAAAGCGCGAACATGTTTCGGTCGTAAAGTGTCAAAACGCAGTCCAATGCAGCCTCGCAAATAACCATATTACAGCGTCTGTGCTGAGCCAAATCTAATAGGGACGCAATAACCAAAGTTACTTTGCTCGTATTTAATAGAAACTCTTTTCATTTCTCAGAGGCGTGTGCTGAATACTTTAATATCTACTTTTCTTTTAGTGGAGTTTTCGCAGCGGAATTGTCAATACTGGTAGTTTTTTACAATCTATTGCGACATTTCTCTTCCTTCTCTCACTCGTTACCGTGTTGTAAAAATTGATAGCACAGGTTCTTCCAATTTGCTCTTTCTCTCCAGGTAAATCAACACGAAATATTCAGCTTAAAAACAAGGTTTTGTGTTGAATAGCAAATCTTTCCATTCCCCAAACTTTTATTTCTTCTTAGTTAACATTTTATCAAAACCAGTTTCAGTGGTTGAATACCTATAACAAGAAATAGATCTCGAATTGATCTATTTGTGATCATACTACGTATTTTACTAATCACTCTGTTGCTTTAAAAATCTCTCGCAAGACCTGCTATGGTAGTCAACGGTGATCAAAATTGATCTTCCCTTTGCGGAATTTTGCTTCATGATGGAAAGTTGAGCGTATATATCTGCTACGAATATAATTAGAGGAGAGATTTTTTTATTATAGAATAAACTTTGCCCATACTGCTTGAGTTCCGCTCCTCTATTATAATTAGGTTTTTGTAAGGCAAACAAGAACTCTCTTGAATATTGTGGTTTGATTTCAAAGGATATTATCGCACGTTCGAGAGCATTTACAAACTTCATTAATACAATGTATGAAAATGCAGTTATAATTAAAGTGCTGACAAGCGGGAGATGTGCGGTTGCAAATCGAACACTTATAAATGATCATACTACATTAATATATATACCCATCATTATACAATATGAGTAAGTTTAGATCATATAAATATTATACTCTTATGTATGTATATATTACACCAATTTTCTAAGGCATCCGCACGAAATATAGTTAGATATATATTTTTATTCCTAACTAGCTGATGCCCGCGACTTTTCGGGAATAAAAGATTAACCTGACCAGAGATATAAGTTAGCACCATACAAATTCATTAAATCGTCAATCGTTCGGAATACCGTACAAACGAAAAAAAATGAAAAATCCAAATTAGTTCTATTCACTTCTACATACCTGATCGTTTTAGCATTTTTTTCATGTACAAATTTGTCCTCTACAAAGTCATAATTCAAGAATGTTCTAAATTAAATAGAAATTTATTGAACCACTGCGATAGAATAACACGTTGTTCATGAGTCTGGTCACACATGGCGTTGTTACGCGTCGTGAATATCAAAGTAGGTCCCTGCTGCCCGGTGCCGGTGCCCGTAGTGGGTGCGACCTCTCATTCTGCGCCAATGGTGCCTGCTAGGGTTACTAGATGTTTCTTAGCGAAATCCATCTTTTACAGTTTTCTCTTAGGATTTACCGCGACCTGATTTATAGATTTCTTTTCAGCAAAGCTACTTCTTTGCTTAGTCTTTTCGTTTCGTTTCGTTTTTTCTGATTTTTTTAATAGTTTTTATTGCAGGAGTTCAGCAGACAGGCAGCGGCACTTAATGGAAAGCGGTTACCATCGCCTATGGACATTTGCAACACCAAAGGTGCTACAAATGCACTGCTTGCTCTAAGGATGACTGGACCCTGCTCACTAATGCCGGAACACAGGTTAAGGTTGTTATGGCGACATACTGTAGACCAGGGTTGGTAGCCATCCAGTCGGGCAAATGACCTACCACCTGGCTGTGGGTGTTATTGTGTTACAAAGTTATACTCGAATGGAATTAGCATTTAGCGAATAAATCAATAACATCCCACAAATATTCCACTGCGAGGCTCAGGCCTACCGTTTAAGGGGATTGGACAGTATACCAGCCATGCGTGTCCAAGGCGGTTTGGCAGGTCTGACATATCGACTAATCTCGATGTGCAGGTTGCATCACGATGTTTTCCTTCAACATTGTTAGCACGTGGTAAATCAGAAAACTGCCTAGGGGTGCATGCGTTCCGGCCGGGATAGAACCCGCGCCCTTTAAATTCGAAATGCGTGCCTAGCCATTACACTACCACGACTTTTAGTACGTACTGTATTTTCTTTTAGAAATTATATGTTTACGTATGACTTGCACAGGAGACCCACGTTTTTTGCTCTTCTTCAATTAGTTTATGATGTCTACTTCAGAATTCAATCTTATTTTTATTATTAACAATATACGGGCCTGTTTATAATGGGTTAAAGTTAGTTTGTAGGCTTCTTAAAGAACCTTAAAGAAACCTACAAATTTACTCTAACTCAATATGAATAAGACTAATAAATTTTAGGTGAGGTATAATTTTAAAATAAGTAAGTAACAACCAAATAGCTTCCATGTAATTAGTATATATTAGGTAAAAAGTATATGTTTTACAACATTTCGCGTCCGGTCACGTTAACAGTGTCGCCATAAGGTTTATAACTCAACATGTGGAAACCCTATCCGTAAGTGGCTTGATTCCACCATTTCAACCAAGCCCTACATGTAAGGCCGTGTCCATATTTGTAGTATTTAAGTGTATGTTAATGCCTTCACTTGGAAGTGATACATGGAGAATAGCATTATTTCCTAGACTTCCACGAGTGACTACGTTTTCTCTACTATTATTTTAAGAAGTGTTATTGAAAATTATTTAACATGAAATCGACTGGTGCTTTTTTAAAATATTTAAATTATCTCTTTCTGATAACGTCTGAATAATGTTTTTTACGTTTTCGCGACAAGTACATATAATACTCATTAATATTTGACATCTCTGTTTTCCATGATCACGGCTACTGAAAAGTGGCCGAAACGTCGCAATGAAAAAACAAATAAAATACCGGGCTTAAAACTGTTAGTATGTGGTTTTTTCACATCTGAATAAGTCACAGAACCATATATTTTTAATACAGTTACGGTAACTTAGTGGCAAAGGTAGACGGGTCTCTTTCCAGTAGCGTAGGTTTGTATACTAGTTGTTTTTGGATTCGAATATTATGCACCGCTTAGGCAGATATTTAATGTGTTTAATACCACTGAAATTGAAATGTAATACCGGTGAAATTAAATATCGTAAGATAGCCTCGTCGCCAAATTGAGCTTACCGATGTCTGAAACACATCAATCCGCCTTAGATAAGCGTGGTGGATATTTCGTCTATTTATTTGAAAGGTCAGCAGTGCGACGTTAATGTGTTATTTATTATGTTCTAGTAGTTATTTAATTTTTTTTGATTTTTGATCAAATTTGACAAAAGCGTGGGTGAAAATTAATTCGTTGCTCAACACAGTTGTTAAGATTTGGTTTTAGGCAAAATCCCTTGAAGAATTCAATAAATATGTCCCATTTGCATTGATGAACCTTTATGTGTGTCAAGAGCGGTATACGAGAACACTTCGACCACATCCGCGCAGGTGTTCGTTTACTCGCGGACCACATTATCAACTCATGGATAAACACAAAAAAATGTATAGGTTAATGAATTACATTTTTACCTAATAGAGAGTTTGTCAAATTATTTACGAATCCTCGAGAGATTATAGCTTTCTGTAGAGAAACCTGTTTGTTATTTATTAGGTGTAAAATTTTGCTGTCATCATTTTTTTCGGTAGTGTACGAACTTCGCCTTGATAAACTTATTATCTATTGAGAAGATCGCCGAATCGATAGATTTTTTGACTTCTTCATAGGTATAAAGGAAGTGCTGGTCAGCTAAGCCGTGTGTTATTAATTGATGAATAACATCTGGAAAATTCGAGGACTGGGGCTCATTGCAAAAATATTTATTTATCATATATGGCTTACATCTGCCGTCTTAAAACTATGGTACAAAGATAGGTTAAGATTAACTTCACAGAAAATTATCTAAACATACAAAATTATCATCAATCAATCACTTTCTGTATCATCATTCAAAGCTCGACGAATCCCATAGTAACCTCACAAATCACAACATGTCGTTAAATTTAAAACGACTTTTTACTACTAAATCCTTTATTTCAAAAATCAAGTATGGATAGCATAAAAATGAACTGTGTTTAATATTTTATGATTTTAATCAACATTTGCCTGTGACTTCTTTCACGTTGAACAGGTAATAAAGATTACAATACTTTTGCCAATATTTAAAATCAAAGGTTATTTCCAGCATAGTAATGGATTTTTTAGTTCGAAAATACATGAAGCACGGAAATTCCTCTAAAAACACGAGATAAGTAATGTTGCTAACGTTGCTACAAGTGTTCTACTAAAGATCCCAATAAATATAGAAACTGTCGTAGCAAGCAAATCCTAAGATAACGTAGTTTCGAAGATAGGAAATCCTTGGAAATATAAAAAGAGGATTTGGTATTAGCCAGATATGCAAAATATTATGTAAGTAATATCAATCTATTCCGTAATAAGAGTATCACGGCCGATTATCATGCTATTTTTGGCCCTGTGATCGATTTTAAGAATAATGTTTAGAATTCCCAGAGTTGTAGGATTAGCTCCGTGAAACCGTCGCAGTAACTATAGACTCCATAATCTCATAATGCACGGACTACTCTTATGTGCAAAAGTATATTCTGCATGGCACCCTTAAATTATATATTATACATTGTATATATTATAAATTAGCTTCTAGGTATGAAACA
This sequence comes from Dendrolimus punctatus, assembly GCA_012273795.1. Lineage (NCBI taxonomy): Eukaryota > Metazoa > Arthropoda > Insecta > Lepidoptera > Lasiocampidae > Dendrolimus > Dendrolimus punctatus. Next base: position 9,662,330 of record CM022538.1, read on the forward strand.
TTAAATGGCAATCTGTTTAAAACTGAGATTAAGACTCTTTTTTTAAAGGAAAAAGTCTATTATAATATTATTGATTACTTGACTGGTAATTTTAATTGACTTTCTAATATCTTTTCTTAAAATTTCATTGTATAAAACAATGTATATAATCTTAGAATTCAGTGACATCGAATAAAAAAAAACAAATAAATTATGTAATTTTGGATTATATATTACTAAGAGGCAAAAAGTTTTACCATTCCCTCAACCTAAACATTTGTACACCCAAATGGGTGTACACCCAAACTACAAATGTAATAATACAAATATTTAATTTACATTATGTACTACAGTATTAAAAAAAATAAGATGAATTCACCTTAACGACTTTAAACAACTCCTGGGAAGAATCTTACCGAATTCCCGAGATATAAACTACCGAAGTATTTCAAAAAGTGCGTGAACTACTTATTATTTTAATATTAATCAGATCCGAATCAGATAAGTTTTATGCATTCTAACTATTTTGTAGCACTCCCGAGAAAAATTCTGTGGGATTTCCGGGACACAAAGTATCGCAGTATTTAAAAAAGATCATAACTATTGTTTTGGTATAAATCGTATCAGACTCAACTAAGATTTATGCTTACTCACCACTTCACAATAATGCCGAAAAAATTCCGTGGGATTCCCAAGACCCAAAGTATCGCAGCATTTAAAAAAAAGAAGTAATAGTAACCTATTCATTTAGTGAACATTATGTCAGAATAAGCAAATTCTTATGCGCTCTAAGAACTTTAAACTACTCCCAGAAGAATTCCCACGAGATTCCGGGGATAAAAAGGACCATAATATAAGTATGTAATTTCCATTGAGTTATACGTTTATATGATCTAAGATAATTTCTGACTTAAGATTTTCGAACTATGACTTTTGGTAAGACTGTACACAAAATCTCAGATTATTTTATGCTAGTTTTAAAATGGGTTGAGCTGGGAATAGATTTAGGTTGATTTGGGAATGTAAAATTAAAATATGGTCGTGAGTTGAAACGGGAAGAGCAATGGGTTCATTTGGGATAAATATATTCGTGGCTTGTGACGTCATGGGTTGAATCGGGAATAACTCTTTATATCATATGTTTTAGATATAAACCACAACGAGTAATACGCTAGGTGTGTTTGGTATGTCGACGACGCCTACGCAAGTTTTATCAATAGTGTTAATATAACCGAAACCATAAAGCCCTTCCTTGTTACATCTATATAGAGAAATGTAATTAGCTCTCCTGTATTTTGACTGTTGTAACCTGGGATTGCTCAGATTTTATTATAACTCTAGCCATCATTACACGTGGATGATAGTGAACTCTTCTCCGATGTTAAGACTAATTTATATTGAACCAGTTAGTGACTTGGGGAGCGGACAGACTTCGAAATATTCAATCGAGAATATTGAAGTCAGTCTGACTTGGTAGCGCAGTACCTAACAGAGTTCAAATCAATTTACACGATGCCAGTGTAAATTTAGCACTGGCTTCCTTCGAATTTGAAGTCTGTAGTAATCAATGTAAATCTACTTTTATTTCAGTACTTCTTACGTTTTATAACAGAAACTAATCTAATAAAGATTCACTTGGCAAATTTTATACTTATATCATTGTAGTGCATACACAAATCCTATCAAGTTTTAATCACGTAACGCTGATGAGAGAAGGGAATAGCTGGATACAACAATAACCACTTATTGTTTTCTATTCACAGACGTATCGTGAGACGTTGCGAGTAATTTGAATGGGTACTAAACTTAATGCTGTACGAAATGAAAGTGTTTTGAAAATCTACTTGCGTTTTGACATTAACCATTATAAAGACTTTTTGTTACTGTGAGCTTAAATAATCTAATGTCCGGCTCCTATATCTACTCTATTATTATTATCTACTATTCATTCGCTTGCCTTAACATCGGTTGAATTTTGAAATTATTGTAGTATATATATATATATATATATATATATATAATATATATATATATATATATATATATATAATATATATATATATATATATATATAGGAAAGGCCATAAATCGATTTGGATACTGTTAATTATACTTTATAATTTTTGCAGTTTGATTAAAAATAGACATGAACGTGAAAATGGATTTATTTGTTCCCTTTTTAATCCATGAAATTAGATACAAAGGTACTAAGTATATTTACTCCTTATTCCGAATAATTAATAATTAATTCCAAGCTTCCTGAAAAACTCGGGACAAAAGTTTACGCGAGTGTCGGCGCGGGAAAACCCTATAACACTTATTTTAATTGCGAAGGTGTTTAATTAAGTATTTTTATATCTGGAGGTCTATTCTTCATTTCCAACAGTAAAAAATAGTTAGAAGTGGATATGGTGTTTTTTCAAAATACAGGAGTTCGTAGCGAACAGCTTGGCTGTCGTTAGGGATAATGGAAGTAACTTCAGTTCCTGAGAACCTGGGCACCTTATTGATAGCTACGAGATGGACACCACGTTGTTAAGTTGATAGTTCTAAGCTTGTCGTTGTTAGTCCAACAATACTATGTCCTAGAACATTAGTATATTTAATTCATGACCGATCATCCTTCGAGAATAAAAAGTACCAACAAATTGTTTCGAAGTTTGAACATTTGATTAAAAATAAAAAATACAGTATCTGTTATTTAGTAATTACGGTTATAATTTCAAGTTACGAAAAAAATAGGTCAATCTATTGTAATAATTGTGAAAGTATGTTTGTTACCGATTTACGACTCAGCAAGTGCACCAAATTTTCTGACATGCAGCCAGCTCGGGATAGATACATACGTAAGTACATTAAAATCTTCTGAAAATGAGAAGGTAAGGTAAGGTAAGGAAGATACATAAATAAACTTATGAACATGCCATTGACCGCAAGAATATTAATCATGTTTATGTTGGTTTGTAAGATGACGAGTAGTTGGAGCTGCTGATGTTAACTGGTCACACTAGCCCATGGATATCTTTCCGAGGGTTCGTTACAGTTCCACGCCAAGGAGAACACAAGAAGCTGGATTTAGTTCCCCCGGTAGTGGAAAAAGCCGTTGGGAGGGCGCCTGCTAGGGCTTGTGGAATGGCAAAGCCAAATAAATACCTGTGGCTTTAGCACAAAGGCCGGAACATGGAGGGGTTATAGTGGGCATCCCCTTCTCCTGGCACTACATAGGGATGCTAGTGCCACTTCAACGTAGGGAATACCACACGGCCATATCGCGCTTCGCGCGATTGTCCTTAGACAGATTTCTTCTCGTTAAAAAGAAAGCCCGTGATTATCTAAAACACTAAGCACTAATACCTAATGAGGTGTACCTCAAACTACAGGGTACATACAAATTAATTCCAATCAGAACTAATATTATAAACGCTGAAGTAACTCTTTCGCTTTCACAGAAAAACACGATAATTTTGGTGAAATTAGGGTGACAAAGAAATAAAACAAAAAACATTAACAAGAAGTACTGGCGTGTCATTAAGAATGACAAATATACAAAAAATCACTGAGAAGTGTAGAGTAAAATACTGCTATAAATTATCCAAGTAATTATCTTCTTTAATTCCAATTAGATTTTGAGAGGTAAAAAAATCGCCACTATTTTTTTTTAAATTCAAGTTTTAGTAATTTTCAACATTCAACATTTGGCTGGGAGGCTAATTACTAATTGGTAAAATAAACAAAATGTATAACTATTTCTTATTATTCAATACAAACTACTCTTGTCTCTTACTATTGTTAAAAAATTGTCATGAACTTAAAAGTGATGTAGTGATAATCTAAATAAGTTAGGAGTAATAATCTATGCTGTAGAAATAAGGTATAAAACATGCTGCTGAATATTTTTAACTAAACTGCTTAGTGCTTGATAGTTCCGCAATATTCAGATTTTTTCTTATATTTTTTAAAACACCTGCTTTTAATAGAGTTTCTAATTGATGAAAATAATTAATTTTGCTTGAATTGGAAAACGCGTAATTTGATAATCGTATTAAAAATATTTACTAACCTTATAATTTCTAGTTTATATCTTTCAGGAGCTTTTCTGAAAAGGGCCCCAGGGTCCGCAGTAGTTAAAATTGCCGCATTCCACTGTACTCGGGCGTGAGACCGGCGCAGCTTCCCAGAGAGGATGGCCGCTGGGTGCCGGGATAGATATCACTCGCGATCTGATTATCACATAAACAACTATTTAAACTCTACTTTCAGTCCTTTAGTGTCTAATATAATCATTGTTTCATATAATTCGGTAGCGGACACTGCGGCAGAGAGATCTAACTAACGGGACACAAGTTGTACAAGCACGGAGACGCGCACGATACTAGTCTGCCCGAGGGCGACATCAGCGCCCCCACGCGCAAGCGCGCTGTAACACTCCCGACTGGCTGTACGGCTACGGCGAAGCCTTCGAGCCTATGCGAAGCCTCATTTATACACATGAACGCGCACACTGTAAATGTTCGTCGCAGTCCTACAAGTTATTTAAGCCGAAAACCACCTGAATACAAAGTGCAACATTTGTAGCTGACACTGTTGTAACTAATCGATCGTCTGTAACCTACATAACCTGAAACTCATGTAAACACACAAAACGAATTATAATGTTGTTATAAGTATTAATCCACTGGACCGCAATATGTTGGGTGTGGCCCTTTGAGTAATTTGGCTGTGGACTACTCACCGTAATCGTTTTTAAAAAAAATCCCTGCAAAAAATAATATCAAATTCATGCACCATTATATATAATATATATATATAGTGGCATTGTTAATTATGTTCATTCTACATTAAATTAAAACGAACATCTTAAAATGTTGAAAGGTATCTAACAATAAGAGCATATTGTGGAAAACAAATATCTTCAACATTCGGTTTTTAAAACATCAATATTTGTGGCTCGGAATCGAACACACGTTTTGGATACCAATAGATAATTAGGTAGATACTGTTACGAGAACAAACGGCAAATTAAGTAAAAAGGCCATTTTAAAAACACCAAATATTTAAAAAAATTGCGTTCAATGATTATTCCAAATAACTCTCTATAGTTGAAACTTTACCCACTTGAAATAATCTTTTTGTACATGCGTGGCGTAAAAATTGTAATTAGCATTTTCTGGAAATTATCCCAGAAATGTATGGACACTGTTTATTGTGGCAAGCAAATATTTTGCCCAGCTAGTACGTTTTGCGCTCATGACCTTCTATGGCTAAGCGCGCACTACGATTGTCAATATCAGCTGAGTCCGGTATCTAGGAGTCCAGTAGTCCATTTCAGTAAAACTGTGGTGCCCTACAAAAAAGACACTTTAGTCTCAAAGTTTTATTATATACCTGTGTTCTAAATAGGAGATTAGAGTTTTCACATTGAGTGTGAAGAAATAAAATTTTAAGATCCTTTAGTTATCGTTATAAAAGTAGTCTTATTTTTATTTTCGGAAATAACTCGGCATATAACATAAAATGTTATTTATTCCAACTGAATTTTTTATTACCACGTATTACTATAGAAATAATTGTAATGCATAAATTGGGGGTAGGTATGTTTAATAACATTACTCATTGACACTTGACATCTTGATCTTTCGTGATCACGGCTACTGTGGCGTAAAAGTTGAAATAAAATACTACGCTTATAACCGTTCAAACGTTGCTTTCATTATATGCACTACTCCGACGTTTCGACTACTTTTCAGAAGCCGTGATCACGCAAGACAACGACGTAGTGTTTCATTCCGGAAAAAAGGATAGATATATGTAAAGGTTATCTCAGAAAGTAGAATAGGTTTTTTTGTGATGTCATTTTGGCCAATTATAGAACGGGTTGAAATAGGGGATGAAAGTTTGTAGGGACGAAACCAATTATTTCTTAAGTTTACAGGCATAAAAAAACATCATTTATAAAAAATATGATAGTAACTCGGTCTATCTGTTAAACTGTCACGGAAAAACTACTGGAGTGCTGGATCGATTTTGCCGTAATTTTGTACATATTATGTAATTTTAATACCGGAAAGATACTTTATACCACGGGAGATAGGATAGTTTACAATATAAAATGAAGTGAATCTTTCGGGGGCAAATAACACTAACATAAAAATTGAATACAACGTGACATGCGACCTGCATTAATGCTTGCTCTTCAAACTAGAGGCACGCACTAGGGTTTGACCCGAGTCACAGCCGCGGGGAAAACTGTCGTGATCTATATCTACGAGTTAAACTATATCTATCCATCTATGTTATAATATATATGTAAATGGTTCGAGTTTGTACATTGCGTTTAAAAATGTGAGTAGATCAGGGGAAATAATACAAACCAGAACCTTCCAAAAATGCAATTTTTAGATTTTTTGTCTGTCTGTCTGTCTGCTAGAGCATCACGGGAAAACTACTGAACGGATTCAAATAAAACTCGATACAGAGCTAGCTTATATCCCGGGGCGTACCTTAGGATACTTTATACAGATAATGATGTCATTTCCATAGGATATACGAAAATAGCGAAATTATATATATGAATGAAATTCAACGTAGTGCTAGTTTATAAACGGAGTCTACACTTAGGATACTTTTTATCTTCAGGGGTCCGCGTCCAGCCTCTGTTGGTGACGTGGGTCACTCTGCATTACGGGGTGACATCAGCTTGTTGCGCGGTTGAACAATGGGCGTAGCTTCGCTCGTCATCACATATTCTTCCACGCAAGCGCCTGGTATGGGACGCAGGTTTAGGTTGAGCGGAGCAGATGGTTCCGTCTAGAGTCTTTAAAAGAAAAATTAGCAATAAACATTGATTTGTGTTCCGGTGCTTGCAGAAAGAGCTCAGAGTGTCTTGAGGTTTAGCAGTTGGTTTTTGCTAGGTTTGGGTCTTAATATACGTATATGTTTAATTTGTTATGTCCAATGTAAAATTTTAAATTCATTTCAAAATTCAGAATAGGTACCATGTTTGTATTATTCTTGACGGCACAAGGTTTAACCTTGCATATTCAACTATAGGCGTATTCTTAGGCGTTAACCTAGATCAGAAGCTCTAATGGGGCACTCATATATCTAGTCTCTCAGGTAAACTTACTAGTTCTACTGCATACGCAGTCATAAGAGTTCGGCAGTTCACTGATGAAGAGACCGTTAGATCAGTTTATTTTATTTACTTTTATAGAGTCATGTTCTATGGTATTTTACTTTGGGGCAACTATGTTCATTAAAGACTATATTTGTTTTACAAAAAATAGCCATTGTAAATGTACCTTACATTTACAATCTCGGCCCTCGGGAGTCTCTCAGAGAACGCTTTAAAGAATTTGGAATTATGACGGTCGCCGGCCAATATCTTTTTACTAATATAATTTACAATTGTAATAATATAAGTGCCTACAAACTATATAAGGTGTTCAGAATTTCAACACCAGGCATAATAATTACTTTTACTATACTTTTCTCTTTTAACACATACTTGTTAAGTAAAAAGTAAACCATTATGTTGTCACAAATTATTTATTTATATACACATTTTTTAAGTATTTATTATTAATTACATGTATATTCTTATTAGTCGTTTTAAATATGCTTATATACCTACAAAGAGTATATTGAATATATGGAGATATACCTACTTAAAATATCATTGATTGTGTCACATTTGTTTATAATTTCTACATAATATATATATTTATACATCTAACTAGTTTTTTATCTTTTTATAATCATGGTTTATTTTCATAAAAAAATACCTTCTTGGTTACCTTCAATATTTCTATTTACTTAAGATTTGATTTATATAGGATAGCAAGTTATTATCTTTAGTTCATTGTTAAGTAAAAAAACTATTTTTTCATATAAAGGTACGATTTTATATTTTATTGTTATTAATATTTACTACAATTTAATATATGTAAATATGTATTGTTAATATTTCTGTATTCATGAAAACTCGTTTGGGCCATTCTTTTCTTTTGATAACGGCTGTGAAAGAATAAGCCTGAATGGCGCTCTGTTGTTCGTGCCTACCCCGCAACGGACCTGGCGTGAAGTTATGTATGTATGTATTCTAAGAACTGGTTAAAAAGGAGCGATAGTTGAAGACTGATAATTTTAAAACTATAATTTTGTTTAGAATAGTAATAATAAAATATTTAGTATAAATCCGCACCAAAACTCCGTTGCTTAGACTTGATTTTTTCGCCTGCCAATGTGGCAAATTAAAAAATAATGTCATGTCAAGTCTCATCAAGTCTGGTGAACTCTGGTGCTCCGGTGATATAGAATAGACTGATAGTATTTGGCGAGAACTGAAAGCAGACATTGTATTGTGCAGTTTCATTTTCTAAAAATGTGTAAAATTACTATGCAAGGAACTTATAGTTGAAAGATTTTTTTTGTGAGAAATGTAACAGTATAACCAAATGTGATCTTTCTAGTTTTTACAAGAACTACGTTTAATGGTGTCAGGTGAAGATCTACAATTCAGCTGAGCAATACGTGTACATCGGAATAGGCTGTATGGACTAAGATCAGTGTCCTAACAGTCAGTACAATTATTTTTTCTTAGAGATTTTTTGCGTTCTATTAGTGGGTAGGTATTGCAGTAGATGTCACTGTTCTCAAATTAATCACCAATTGAATGAATATAATATGTTTCTTTATACGCAGTTGTTTTAATACTTGTTTAAGAAATATTTGATATGTTTTTACGTTTTTGCAAGCCATATCAGCTAATAAATATATTTTAAAGTGTGTAAATTCTAGTCCTCACCTTTTTCAAATTATAAAGCTCTTTTTAACTTTAATTAATAGATTTTTGATGAATTGTCGATTTACCAAAAACTTATTTCAAAATGTCAATTATGTCAAAACCAAAATGACATTCCGACTGATACAAGTTACATTCGTGAACGTATATACTTTGTTTGTGTTTTGATTATTTTTCGATAACTTCGTTTGATTCCTGGACTCCAAAGACTTCTCTTATCACGTTTACTAGTGTTCTGTGATCACGTCGGACTTAATCGTGTACCCTGAACACCAATTTGCCTTACGATTTGTTTTGTGATGACTTGGATTATGGCTTCTTCTGAAAGAGATTGTTGTGTGCCCAGATATGGTAAAACTTGTAAGTACATCATCTTAACGGCACTAGATTAGATGTGGATACAAATAATGTTATGAAAATGTATGCCTTTGAATATTTTAATAAAAGGAAACATAATAAATCACGCTACCGCTAAATAGTTGTTTTATTTACTAACAAATAAACATTTTTTGGAAAGGCTTTTGGGAATTGCAGGAGTTAAATTATAACTCCCGCAATTTCCAAAAGTCTAATATAAAAATCAAAATAACACTAGACCCCCCTGGATGATTTTTGCCGTTAAATAATGCTATATACCGATAGAGGGCGCTACTATATATATTATAACTGTTGACTCTATACCAGTATATATAAAGTACTCTGTGACTAAGATTCCCTTACGTTACGTGACATTGTTTCTGGCGTATATTAACTCTACTACATGGGGTATAAACTTAAAACAAATGAAGGTGAAAAAAAATTTAAAAAAATCGCTATTAACTTATAGATTTATGAATGTTTTCAATTTCCTGTTAGTGCTTAGATCTTTCGGTCCTTTTCATTTAGTCAGGTTATTCGTAGAATGATTAAAACTTTACATGACAGATAGCACTGCTAGCATCCTTAAGTTTTTGCTTCACATATATTTGTTTTCTAAGTTATTAATATATAAGTAAACATTTATAAAAACATAAATATTTATAAGAAATAAATATTTTTAATATATATTTAATATATGTTTGAATACATTTAATTAAGACTCTTTATAACTAACCAAAGTAAATGGAGTCATTGAAAAAAAAAGTGTCAAATTACGACAGTGTCAATACTTGTTAATGTAGTTAGGGATGGCTTATTATGATCTTATTAAATTGAGTTAATCGATACCTTGACGATTAATGTATCGACAAACGCCACGTAAATAGTTTTTAAATGGAGTAAAGTATTCTTTACAATGATATGTGCATTAACTTATGTAATATACACATTGGTTGCGTCTGCATGGGTAACAAATGTTCCCAATGCAAACTATTTCAACGTTATTACATATTTATGTGCTATATTTTATGGACTAAGATGTATCAATAAAATAATCTATTTGTTATATTAAGACATAAATTGGATTTTTTTAACAACAACAACAAATCATAATGCACAAATATTCTTACCAATTTAAACATTGAAAGCTGTGCAACTTTTTTTAAATTATACTGTAGTTTAAATTATTACTTAGAAAATCTAAGAACTTAATCAAATATAAAAACACAATTTAAAACAATAAGTTATTAGCAAGTTTACTGTTTGGATCCAACAAACAGAGGAGATAGTAAGGGTCCGAACCAACTCCGACATAGAAAACCTCGTGGCCGAGCCTAAAATAATTGAAGAGATAAAGGCTCAATATCTCCGCTAGCTCGGTCACGTAGAACGGATGGAGGAGGATTGGAATATGAGGAAAGCATACTTGGGGCGACCAGTTAGTATCACTAGAAAGATAAGAGTGGATCACGTAAACGAACGTCAAAACTGAGAAGTCTAGACACTGTTCAGAACAGAGGAAAGTGGCGCGCTTAACATACTTAAGCATATATTTGTATATGACATGTGTCGCTGCTGAGCAAAAGGAGTAGTACAGTTCTATAGAGCGAATGAGCTATATCCCTCTTTACATTTTAATAAGCCGTTTTGCAGAAATTAGCCGTTTTGTAGAAAAGAGCGGACGTAGGACTTGGGTCCGCTACTTCGGAGACTTCTGCATCTCATCCTTGCGATGGCAAATCTTCATATAGTTTCATATTACAAAATCGCCTTCCTTTAGATTTTAATATGGGAGATTCCGTCTAGCTGTTGTTAGTCATAAGATACCAATGCCTATAATTATCCTTAAAATTTACAAATATCTGACAGGATTTATTTTATCGATTATTCGATACTGAAATGGGTTCTCTATTATGCAGTATTTACATGGTGGATAATAAACTCTTTGTACCTGCCATAGACTGCAGCTCGTTGCTTAGCATTATTTTGTTATTAATGACATTATCAAAAAAACTCAAATGAAAACCATTTTTATTTAATCAAATATAATAATATTTAATATTTCTAAATAAACATGCATATTCAAATCAAGTGCCGACTTTCGTCATATTTTCAACTTATATATATTAACATCTGGGATAGTTTTCTGTTTGTTTTATGAAGTGGATTATTATTAACGATCTATATGTAGTTTTGGACTCTGGCGAATCTATTAAGGAAAACTGCTTTTGGATATCGAAGTTACTGATTTATGTTATGTGACCTGTGAATCTGTTTAATGATGATTTGATGTGCAGTGATATGTATTAATTAAAATTATATACAATTTATAAATAATATGAAATTTTATTTTAAATACAGTTGGAATTCCTGGTGGAAGAAATCTCCATACCTAAGCATACAATATATAGAATATCGGTCTTATTCATAGACAGAGTAAGTATGAACGCTTCTTTAGAAACCATGAGCGTTCAAACTTACTCTGTCTATGAATAAGACAAAGTATACACAAACCCGCTATACGTACACACACACACACACACACATATACACACACACACACAGGTATATATTAGGTACGTTCATATACGAGTTAGCGCCATTAATATTCGCTAGATGTGCTAGTTGCACGATTCTCTCGACTGAAGACTCTATCTCCATATATTCAATATACTCTTTGCTCTACTACTGTGAGTGACAGTCATTGATAAACATAGACAGTAACACCTGTCTAGGTTGATAAACGACTTTAATTAATTTACTTTCTTTTACTATGACATTGGCATGTATATACTATCGCACTCTATCGGTATACGACACTATTCAACGGCAAAAACCGTCCAGGAGGTCTAGTATTATTTTGATTTTTATATTAGACTTTTGGAAATTGCGGGAGTTAATAATTTAACTCCTACAATTCCCAAAAGCCTTTCCAAAAAATGTTTATTTGTTAGTAAATAAAACAACAATTTAGCGGTAGCGTGATTTATTATGTTTCCTTTTATTAAAATATTCAAAGGCATACATTTTCATAACATCATTTTTATCCACATCTAATCTGGTGCCGTTACGATGATTTACTTACAAGTTTTACCGCATCTGGGCACACAACAACCTCTTTCAGAAGAAGCCATAATCCAAGTCCTCAGAGAACAAATCGTTAGGCAAATCAGTGTTCAGGGTACATGCGTAAGTCCAACGTGATCACAGAACACTAGTAAATGTGATAAGCGAAGTCTTCGGAGTCCAGGAATCAAACAAAGTTATCGAAAAATAATCAAAACGCAAACAAAGTACATACATTCACGAGTGTAACTCGTATCAATCGGAATGTCTTTTTGATTTTGACATAATTGACATCTTTGAAATAAGTTTTTGGTAAATCGACAATTCATCAAAAATCTTTAAAGTTAAAAAGAGCTTTATAATTTGAAAAAGGTGAGGACTAGAATTTACACACTTTAAAATATATTTATTAGCTGACATGGCTTGCAAAAACATAAAAATATATCAAATATTTCTTAAACAAGTATTAAAACAACTGCGTATAAAGAAACATATTATATTCATTCATTTGGTGATTAATTTGAGAACAGTGACATCTACTGCAATACCTACCTACTAATAGAACGCAAAAAAATCTCTAAGAAAAAATAATTGTACTGGCTGTTAGGACACTGATCACAATCAAAAAAAATTTTTAAGTTTATATTTGAATTAAATTTTTATGTTAAAATACTTTTTTACTCTTTATAAATCAAAAGAGAAATTTGTAAAATAATAATTGTGAACATAAGGAAACATCATCACTGCATAAATCTAATCTAATTTGTAGATATATTATTAGAAATAATCAGGATGTCTAAGCAAAATGTGATGTTTCATCCCATTATTAGTTCTATTCAACGGATAGCTCTATACGAAACTAAAGCGGTAAGATTTATCAACATTTTCGAGTATAATTTATCAGAAAATAGTTCTTAAGAATCTTGTCTTGATTTTTTTTATACATGATATTATTTCAGAGATTCTACTTAATTGGTTCAAATAACACTCAAACAAGATTTCGTGTCCTGAAAATTGATCGGACAGATCCAAAAGAACTTATATTAGTTGATGACAAAGTGGAATATAACAAACAGGAAATTCATCAACTGTTAAACATGATTGGTTTTGGTAATAGAGCTGGGAGGAATTCTGGCCTAAATAAACTAGTTTCTGCTTTTGGGATTGTTGGTAAGGAACCCTAATTATATTATTATTTTAATAAAGACCTTAAAGTGTTTGTATTTAAATTCCAAAATTATTTTAGTGGGTGTTTTGCTTAAAATGTTGTGGTAGCTTACTCTAATATAGCTAATTTGGGTCTAAATTCTGAAAAGCTGTGCATGACTGGAGCAACTATATACTATTGGTGAAGGAAAAAATTAGAGTGAGATCAGTGTATAGTTTTAGTCTATAGTTCTTGAAGAGAGTCAAGTTGCCTTGTTATTTCGTAACATTGTTATTCAATAACAAGAACAATAAATAGATACACTTGTCTTTACATGTTTTTATGATATTAACACTCATGTGTTTTTACAAGTGCACACAAGTTTACTTTTATATGCTAAAGTTATATTATGACTGTTGATATCGAGGGCTTCATAACATTAGGTGTATACACAAAAATGACATTTTGAAGTGAAACTTCTATATAGATGGGGTCTTATGATTTTTCACTCATGAAAAACTGTCACGGTCACATGGTCTAATTCTTATATTTTTATTGTTTACTAAAAACTATGCATGTCACAATTTAGAGTCTTACCAGTATTCAAGTGTACCTAAAAAGAAAGGTATTCCAAGTTTTTGCCTTATACAATTGATTAGTTTTGTTTTATTCACAATTTTGTTCCTTGTGTATAACTGCAATCTTATCAGTACATCCATTTCTTATGAAGCCCTCGATATGGTAACTAAATTATTTAGTATTCATTATGGATATTTCAATTTTGTAGTGTTTCGCTAGTTCATTGAATAGCAAGAACTACAAAGTAAGCTATAGTAAAATTATTAATATATTTTAGGTTTTATCAGATTTCTTGAAGGATACTACATAATCTTAGTTACAAAGAGAAGGAAAATTGCAGCCATCGGTTCACATTCTATTTATAAGATAGAAGATACTGCTACCATATACATTCCGAGTGAGGGCAATAAGCCACCACATCCAGATGAACAGAGATATATAAAAATGTTCCTGGCCATTGATCTCTCAACCAATTTCTATTATAGTTATAGTTATGATATAACACATACACTGCAAATGAATATGGCACCTCCTAGGAAATTAGCACCAGCATTGTTCCCCAAACCAGTAACTGCAGCAGTCTATCATTCTAATTTAAGTTCAGAGGATGCTCATAATGTATGTGTTTGTGATAAGGATGATGATGATGAAGATATCTTTGAAACTTGGAAGAGACAATTGCAGCAAAGACAAAAAAATATTGGGTATGATTTAGATATTTACAATATTTAAAAAAATCTGTTATTGATATTATGAGTTATATACAATATGAACTTTATGTTTCTCTTATTTTTTTAAAATGAACTTAGTACTAAATAACTCTATTTTATGTTGCAAACATCCTTCTTGTACTTCTAATACATATAATATTACCATATTAACTGTTTGTTTCTTAAATTTTCATGGCCTTGGGAATTGGGAAACTGATCATTATAAAATTTCCTAGTTATGTGGTTTCAAAATAGGATACTTTTTATCTTAGAAAATAGAATAGTTGATATATATAATAGTTTCGACAGCCTCTTTGGTTGAGCAGACTAAGCCTTTGCCAGCCAAGCTCACTGCAACACAGAAGTTCTGGGTTCGATTCCTGGTATGGCAAATTACAGAAATGAATTTTCTCCATTATTTACCATGGTCAAACACCGCCTGCAGGAACTATTATTCTTTTTCCTTTCCTGCATTGAGCACTGTTTTATATATATTTTTTTTACAGTAGTCAGTCACAAAGATTAGAGTTTGGTGTGCGCACAGTACCAGAATGGCGGTTTGTATGGAATAGCCATTTACTATCAGCTGTGCATTCACATCTCCATCCAGATTGGATTCTGTACATTGTCCATGGTTTTATAGAACAGAGTAATCTAAATATATTTGGAAGACCAGTGTATCTCACTTTAATAGCCCGGAGGAGTAATAGATATGCAGGCACCAGGTTTTTGAAACGAGGTGCCAATATGCATGGAGATGTAGCCAATGAGGTTGAAACAGAACAGATTGTACATGATTCCATGGTCTCTTCTTTTGCTGCTGGCCGGTAATACGTTTTTTTTAATGTTAGCCTTTAAACTTTCTACTACTTATGATAATTAACTCATAGATGCATTTTTGAAATATACACATATAATTAAAGATTCATTGTGAAATTGTAGTGAGAATTATTTTCAAATACATAATATATACACTCTTGCAAAAAAGGGGAACCTTAGCTATGGGCTTTTCTATGGATAATATTAATATTTTTAGTATGTCCATGTGTGTGACAGGCCCTGTTAAATTTTTATTAAAATTCAGTTATAGTTTACACATATATATGTTCCTTTTCAATTTTTGATTGATAAAATGTATAAATAATAAAAATGGATTAAAACAACAAATGGGAAAAACCCATGTGATTCCATCTATATAATAGTCAGATTAAATCTGGTTATTTCACAACAGTTTGTATTTACCTTAAAAACCATTTTGACCCTTTTTTTATAACGCAAGGGGAATATCTTTGGACACCCCTCGGGTCCTTGGGGGTAAGGGCCAAAATGCAGTCATACGGCCTGCATCGAGGGTGTGTGGGACTCTCAGCGTCCGATTCTCCTGGTGCTTGCTTCTAAAACGAAGCTGTTGCTAGAAACTGCCACACAAACAAGGCAAAAAACCTAAACATGCACCCCATATATAGCGCTTGTACAGGGCGTCATGGGAACTACGCTCTGTAACTGAGCCACCCCATGGAGCAGAGTGACCCACTTCGTACAGCAGGGGGGGAAGTCCGCTGTCACCCCTGTAACAGCGGCCCTCTGCGACGGTAACTATCGGAGAAGTGCGTAGCGGCGCCTGCGACCGCCGGTCCGCCTCCACCGGATGGGGTCGGTGTACGCTTCCTCCTCCCTCGCTCTTTCAGCGGCCTCCTTCTGCAAAATGACGGATTCGCAAAAGGAGGAAACCTCAAGGCCAGGAATGTTGACCCTGTAGCATGGCTTCGACCATGCTATTAAGCGAGCTCATAGGGCCAACGACGTTCTCTAGGAGGGCCCTCTGGGAGCCCCAAGCGGCGCACTCCACGAGCGTGTGAAACGCCGTGTCTTAGAATGCCCCGCATTCGTGGCAAGACGGGGAAGGTTCCCGCCCCAAGATCTGCTGCAGCTATTTACCAAAGCAACCGTGCCCGGTAAGTATCTGCACCATCCTGAACGTCAGGGTCCTGCATTTCCGCGATACTCAAGGTGCCAAGTAGCCGAATCGCCTCCACCGTCACGATTCCAGTTTCTGGGGACCCCGGCTCCCTCTGCCAAGAGTGGATCGGGGCCTCGGTTGCCTGAGCCCTGGTCATTGTTGTTTCTACCGAGCATGGCACCTCTCCTCTCGCCCGTGCATCCTGCCGGGAGCGGTACACTGCTGCGAGCACCTCCGCCTGAAGATTCCAGGGCGGATCACCCGCCAACAGTGTCGCCGCCGTCCACGACACAGTACGGTACCCCCCCGGATGGACCTCACCGCCAGGACCCTCTGGGCTCCCTCAGCAGAGTTCTTTTTTGCCGGTGAAGGGCATGGATCCATAAGGGGCCCCATACAATGCCATACTCCGGAGGATGCGTACAACTTCCTTATCGACGCGCCCGGCCCTCCCACCCTCGGAAGGAGCAAACACCATTTTGACCCTGGGTAATCTGAACTAACTTTACTTATGCCCTATGTTGATACATTGTTTTCATAGTTTCAGTTCTTTTGTCCAGTTAAGAGGCTCAATACCAAGTTACTGGTCACAGGATGTTTCTAAGATGGTGCCCAAACCCGCTATTTCGATTGATCTCAGTGACCCATATGCAGAAATACCAGGAAAACATTTAAACAACCTCATGCAGAGATATGGGGCACCAATAATGTTCCTGAATCTAGTCAAGAAAAGGGAAAAAAAGCGACATGAATCTCTACTAACTGATGTGATAAGTAGTTCAATAAAGTATTTGAATCAATTCCTACCTCCTGAACATGCAGTGCAGTATTATCATTTGGATATGGCGAGGATGAATAAAGGGGCCGATGCGAAAGTTTTAGACAAGTAAGTTATAAATGGTATTATGGCAATTCAAAGATATCTATTGCAAATGCTCAGTAAATCTATACAAATTACTTTTCTAGTCTTTTAATAAATAATTTTATCTTATGATATTATATTAGATATTTTATGTGTCAACATTTCACCAAAAACAAGAACTAAGCTAATATTTACAGTACTTGCAAAACTTAAATGTGCTTCAAGTGGAGTTAGTTCTGTGATTTTGCAGAGTCCAGTCAAATATGACAGCGTTTATGACACACCCTACGAGGTGTTGTGTGAAAGAGATGGTAAGTAATTCCACATAGCAGCTGAGTGAGAGTGTAACACTCCCTTCTCCACTCTCTCTGTCTAGCTTCTAACTATGTTGTGTGTACTAATGTGTACCAACTTCAAGGATGCACTTAAGTTTTGCTTGTACTATACATGTTAATAGATGAAATTTGCAGTAGGTATGTGAAGCAAGACAGAGCAAATAAAAGTGGTAGGTAATACACTACCTAAGGTTGAAAGATAAAAGGTCCCAGTATCTTTTTATGAGGCACAAATAGATTTGAAATTGTATTACTTTTAGATTAACAAACATAGCTCGGGCAGTGATACGCAAGACTGGCATATTTCTGAGTTCTAACAGCCGCGATGTTGAGAACGGCGTGACAGGGCATCAAGATGGACGATTGCAAACTGGACTAGTGCGAGTAAACTGTGTTGATTGTCTCGACAGGACCAACACTGCACAGTTCGCAATCGGGAAATGTGTCCTCGCATACCAGGTATGCTTCAATAGAGAAGTGGCGACAGTAAATTTTATATAAAAGAACAGGCTTCAAAATAGCATCTTATTATCAGACTTTCAATGTCATGATACAAATAATTTTAATTACTTTTAAATAATAATTAAAGAGCTATTCGACTCATTTTATTTGTGGCTATTTATGACGTCATAAGTAGCTCATACAAACTGAGGCTGCGACCTTCTGTAAGTTTATAAAAGCAGTATCTCATTTTTTTACTATTAACCCTCTCACTTGGAATTTTATTTAAAATTAAAGTATTAATAAAGTACATTAATGAACTCTATATTATATATAGGCTTTAACTACTACGCAAAGTGCTTTTTCGTAAGTAGTAATTATTTTTACATTAAGTATTAGTACTACAACTTTTGAGTGTAGGACCAAGATAACATACCACGCAATTTGTAGGACAGTGTGGGTAGTAAAATGTTATTACTATGCAAATGTTAGCTAAACAATAAAAAAAATCAGCTGGTTACAACAACAACAACAACTAAGTAATTATTTTTCATGACCTTGTTTATGATACATGTTGGAGAGAAGGGACTCCCTAACAAAACCTTATATTTTGTAGGACAAATATTTTTTCATGTTATTTAGATAATTATCTCGAATAATTAACAAAAAAAACGGTTAGTAATAAGTTTTTAAAATTCGTCAAATCAACATATTTTATCCTTACTACCCCTATTAAGCTACCATTTACCAACGTTACTGTAAGGAAAAAAGTTGGGCGTCTAGTCAAAAGGAAGCTACATACGAAAAATCAACTTGTTAGTAATAAATGGTGAAAAGTGTACCAGGGAACCTGTACTATAAAGGTGATAAACATCTAATTTTAGCTCTACAATTTGGGATTAATTGGTGAACCTGAAATTGAATTTGACTCGGACTGTGCCAGGTTGTTAGAAGGCCTGTATGAGGATCACGGAGACACGCTCGCCTTGCAGTATGGCGGATCACAATTAGTGCATAGGTATGGTTCATGATTTTTTGTTTCTTTTATCTGTAGGGAATTGACAAACGTCATTGGTCAGGTGGATGATATTCCCAAAGAACATAATATGAAGGGTATAATATAATAAATCTGTAAATGGTTCGAGTCAGATTTAAAAATGTAAAAAAATCTGGAGGCTACTTCGAAGCAGTAGATAATATTGTTACGAGTTGCAGGACTGGAATTATTATAGAGTTTATTAAAACTATACAAATACGGATAACACAGGTACAAATATAACTGAATACAACCAGTCCAAACGTAATGCACGATATAATAATCCGCGCAAATTCACTAAATAGATTACCGAATGTACACAAGTCCTGCTCCGCTTGTGGTTATCGCTCGGCTGCCTCGTCCACCAATCGAGACATTGCTTTATACTGCACTGATGCAATATTTCTGTTCAGCCGCGTGACCGAATTTCTTGGAATCACCTGGCTGATGACTGCCATAAAAGATTACAATACACAATGGCCTGTTTTTTTAACACAAAGTAAACAAAAGAAGTCCAAATGCCGAAAAGATGATAAAATATGTTTCTACAGGGCTGCAGGTGTGAATTTGCCTTTGACGGCATCTCGGTTGTGACAATATTATAAATAGTGTATTGTTATTTTGGTGAGCAATAAAGGGTTATCAATGTATCATGTAAAAACGCCTTTTGGAATATATGAGATGTTTATTTATAGCATATTATAGCAACATATAATGTAATATAGTATTTTATATATTAGATAATAATTATTCCAGGATAAAAACGTACCGTAAAACAGCGCCATGGTCGTCACACGGCAACGATATAATGCAAACACTGAGTCGATATTATTCAAATACGTTCTCGGACGCTGAAAAACAGAACACTATGAATTTATTTTTGGGCCTTTTTATTCCGGATCCTATGAGGCCACCCATATGGGAATACGCAAGTGATTATTACCTACACCATCCAGAAGCAATTGTTTATATACCTAGAAACAGGTGAGCCATTTACACACCTCTTTTGAGGTTCCGATATTTTAAATTAATAAGGCATCATATGGTGACACTTTAGTCTCTATGTCTATTTATCATGTTTGAATTATCTGCTTTAATCTGTTTAGCATTCGTACTTTAAGTACCTAATTTTCATATAGTTTTATAATATGATATTGTTATTAAAGGCTTTCAATGCCACAGACCACACGAAGTCGAAAAGTAAAAGTAGAAAAGTGGACCCTGGGCGTTAAAGCGAACGATCTGAATGCTCCGATGATGATGATGTATATTGTGATTTATGTCATTTCTAGAAAAAAAATATTGATTGCAATATGTAGTGCTAAGTGCTTGATCTGACTCGGATATCAATGATAAGGCTTGCAAGCATAAGACCTGTCAAGACCTCACCAATACAGAAAATCTTATCAAAAAAATAAAACTACTGCAGTCGGGGAACCCCCAAGAATGAAGTTCCTTAAGTAAAGTCGAAAAATAATAAAACTACGTTTTAACGGTTTTAACCGCGGTACTTTATTTTATTTTGGTTTATCCGACAAATGTCATCTTTGTCTTCCGTGACGGCGGCCACTGAAGAGCGGCCGAAACTTCGGATAAACCAAAATAAAATAAATATCGCGCTTAAAACCGTTAAAACGTAGTTTTATTAAAGTCGAAAAATATTGAAAAATCAATTATGAAATAGTAAATCATATAAAAATATGTGCGTGTGCGTGTGCGTGACGACAGCGACCGAATGTGGCCGAAATAAGGGCGATCACAAGACCTTCTAGTTTTAAAACATCGTATATTATACTGCTGCATATTATGTTATTTTATTTCATTGCTTTGAAGTTCTAAATTATGTAATAAGAATCACGTAAAAGGTCAATTTTCATAACGCTTTTCCTTACGTGACGATCGCGGCGATTCCACTCTGTAAGCCGTGTAAAGAACTACGTTACAAAAAATAACCTGATTGCTTTTTATACAGATCGTTAACGAAGTGGTGGGATACAGACGTGCTTCGCCACCTGCCTTTGCCCACCAATGAGATGAGGAAATTGTGTTGCGAAATCATAGGCATTCAAGGCGAAGGCGGCAACGCGATTGAAATGGTGGACCCCTACCACGATTATAACAGGCCTTTTGAATACACTATATTCAGCGAATGCTTTGAATTTAAGGTACGATAAACAGTTTTTACAACTGTCCTTATTGTCCGACATACGTTTTTTAAAAATTCGGAGCAGCAGCTCGGTAAATGCGTGTTACAGAATTGTTATCTATCTGTTAGAGTGTTACGTGAAAACTAAATGAAACTCCAGTTCGCTTATATCCCGGTATAACACTTAGGATACTTTTTATCCCGATAAATGACGTCGATTACATGGGATCGACGTCATTTACGTGCGAACGAACCGACAAAAACAAGTGACAGTTGGCAAAAAATGGTGTGATTCAGACTTTGATCTTTTTCAGACGGAACCGCCACAAATTTGTTGCCGAACTGTCACAAAGCTAAGTGGGAGCACCACAAATTTGTAGTCAAATACAAATAATTGAAACGAACGTTGAACTGATGCTTTCTCCCTCTAACTACATAGAATTTGTGTCAGAATAAAAGAGACGATATAATTCTCTTGGTTGCTGATCCAGATTATGGACAAAAATAATATTACGAGCCGCGAGACTTAAATTAAAATTCCCTTGGAATTATTATAGAGTTTATTAGAACTATACAAACACGTATAATATAGGTACAAATATAACTGAATACAACAAGTCCAAATGTAATGCACAAGGTTGAAATTCCTTAAAACGCGCAAAGTCCGTCATTAAAAGTTTCCCGATTGTAATACATACATTTGCTTTGCTTGTGGTTATCCCTCGACTGTCTCGTCCCCTCAATCGGGGCATTACTTTATACTGCACAGATACAATGTCCCCGTATCTAAGTCGACTTTAATCCGACACACCTGGCTAATGACTGCCTGCTGTCCATTGTTGTATTGTAATCTTTTACAATACAGAGAAAGAATACAATTTCCTGCGGTCGGACGGCCTGTCTTAAAAGGCGACAAAACACATAATGCATAAAAAAGATAATAAAATGTGTTTTTACAGATATGCGGGTGTGAATTTGTTTTTGTCGGCGCCTGAGCCGTAACAATAATACTAAATTTGGCCCCTTTTAAGGGTTAATTGGACCTACTTATGCAAAATGGAACCAACCCACATACTGACAGTTTTGAGAAAAAGTCGTTTTTACTAAAATTTTGTATAAATTTTTTTTTATATATTTTGGATAAAATTTGTTGAATATTGTATATTATATTTTGTCCTGTATATTCAAGTAAACCTTTTAGGTTTTTGGATTACCATTGGTCATGGATCTTTTTAGTTTATTATACTGTTGGTGTTTTGTGGGTTAGCTACTTTGTAATAAAAATGTTTTATTCTGTAAATGTTGTCAGATCTTGTAATGATTCTTATTGAGTCGATAGAAGGTGCATTTTGAAAGCCTTCTGCATCGTTAACCTAATTTTCGCATGTTCGCGGATTGGTTCTGTATTGCATAAGTAGGTCCAATTTGAATATCGAACTTTTCTCATAGTTGATAGTTGTTTTATACATGCACTTGTAAGAACTTTTCGGTTGACCGTGCGCTGTTAGATGTGTCACACGCTCCGCGACCTGGCGCCGACGTTCTCGGAGAGCTTCAGCCCGTTCGTGGTGCGCGGGCGCGCGGCCGGCCGCGGCAAGGGGCCCGCTCCGCCAACCCCGTCATCAGCGGCCGCTCTAGCACCACCTCGAACAACTCCAGCGAGTACGTGATACGATCCAAACACATTCTAAAACCAATAAAGTAGTAGAGGCAGTGCGTTAACTATCCAATTAACCTAATTGTGTATGACACATATTTCGATTGATGAGATGGCGTCAAGTTATTCCCATACAAAATTGCGTTAACTTAAACGTGATAGAGTAGTAAATAAACTCATTTATTTATTTATTTGGCACACAAAACAAGACAGCTAAAGTTACATATTTCATATAATATATAAATTTTTAGGTCTAAGCTGTAACTCTAAACATGTGAGCACATAATGTACCGTACATTGACAAGATATCTAGGGGTTAGTATGACTTATTATAATGTTAGTTTTACAGTGGTAAGGTAACAAAATTATTATGCAATTATGCCAGAAATATTGGTGCAAATAATAGCCCGAATTTAAACCGCGTTTAAATTTAAAGGGGGAAATTAAAAAAATATTCTAAGCACACATGTCTTATCGAACCATTTTATCATAAGCGACATTTGGACTTGAGTATATTTTTTGTTGCTAAACGTATTATTTTGTTTTCAGGCCTTCAGTTTTTGATTCGATAGGGTTTAATCTAACTAAAACATAAGTGTTAAAACAAAATAATAGTTTAAAATAACTTTTCCAACAAAAAGTACCTACACTTAGTTCTAAATGTCGCTTACGACATAATGGCGATAAAGGCTCGATATGCTCTAACGTCTATTAGTTTGTTTTATAATTGCGAAGGTGGTAAACAAGCTGACGCCAAATGACCTACGTAATTTTATTGTATTTTATTTGGGGGGTTAACACCTGAATGAATAGTAACTAGATTACAAACTATATATGGAGATGCTATTAATAAATCTCCACAGAGGATAGAAATATAGTAAAAGAAAAAGTCACGGGTAAACAAGGAAAGAATAACAAAAAGAAAACTATGAAGATCTATGATATCTACACAGATACCGGGTCCGATTGTGAACCAACTCAGATAACTTCTTTGGCTCATGCACAACAACTTTGCTAAAGATCATTACATGATCAAATGTATACTTTACGATTCTATAAAGGACATACAGACAAACATTCATTTTTATATATAAGATATTATACTGGCAATATATAGGTGGCAATGATTATACAGGGGTGCCAACAATGGTATAGTTTCCCTTAATTCATTTTCCTTTGTTTTCCAGCTCTAACAGCGATTCTTCAACAGACGAAGATTTGACGAGTTTAACGCCAATCCCTCGTATGGCGATATCTTCTCCTATCAGTGTCGTAGCTAAAATTTTGGAAACTCAAGAAGCACCTGGAACTACATTGTTCCCAGCTATTAAACGTTCAAATAGGGTACTCCTCAATGAACCTGGAAAACGAGATATGATCATGTAAGTAGCGTGGTTTATTCTTCATTCCCTGTCTTTCCTTTTACAAAGGTGACCAACTATTTTTTGTTCAAAAAGAGTACACTTTGCAAGTACTTCATAGGTGAAAAAAAGATAAAAACTTTATTTTCTTTTAAAAACATACTTTTCTTCGGAGTGGATTTTTTTTTGCTAAATGAGGATGTTCGTCTAATAATGTAGCCACATCCAAACAACTTTCATTTTGCATATTAAATTTGACTGTTAAGATGGCAGATAATGGTTTTACAGAAAGTTGGGACTTCTCACTGCTCCAATAATCATTCCCTAGTGAAAATACCCTTTCAACAGCAGCATTAGTGACTGGACAACATAAGGAAATTTCTATTAATTCTGTTATAATTTAAATATTTAATTAATATACGAATGAGTACTTTCAGAGTACAGGATTTGAAAAGAGTACGGATTGCGAAAAAAGAGTACAAAACTCAGTAAATGAGTGCAGTTGGTCACCTTACTTTTACTCGTTTCTTATCTGATATTTCTAAATATTTCTGGACAACTTTAAGAATGGAGCCATTAACATTTACCGGCTTTAACGCGACGCATTATTTGAACGATTAATTAAATATGGTTTTGGAAAATGTTTAATGGTTGCCTAAAATTCGGTTGAAGTCTTGTTGATATGTTTTGCCCCATAGAATAGAATAATAGACTTTATTATACAAAAATGCTACATAAAATCAAGAACATTAATATACAAGTACAATCGGCGGTCTTATCGCCTATGGCGATTTCTTCCAAACATCCTTTGGATGGAGTATAAGAAGAACAAAAGTCGGTAGTTGCTAAACCAGTATTTGTACAATAATTTAGTTTATTAATTAATAAATAGTAATATTTTGATAATATATCTACATATTGCATACATACAAAAGTAAACAGTAACACTATAGCTTGATATTATTAGGCTATTATATTAATTTGGTTTGTCCCAACCTAAAAATCCCGAATATCAGCTGGTATTACATGTTTTACTCATTCAATAAGTACATGTGGAATCGATATAAGATCATGGTATCTGAAAATGAAATTTGAAACGGACTGTTACATCAAATAACTACGATAATTAACTGATATGTTTCCAGTCATATAAGATTATCATTGTGCATACAATTTTTGGCCAAATCATATTAGGAATTTAATATTTATAAAAAATAAAGTATAGGTTAAGTAGGCCTCATACCCGGCACAGGCTTAATAATATCTCAGATTGAGCAGTAATGTTTTTCTGGACGATTGTCATTGCGTAGTATAATTTTATCATGTCCAAGTGTACCCGAAGTCATTTTTAGCTTTTTAATCCTATAATTGTATAAATATGTTTTTTTTTTCAGGTATAAACGGTACGTGAACTTCGAGCGTCGTTCGAATCCCCGATACGAGAGTGATATTCATGTAGTAATGACAGTGAACAGTGCTTTCACAATCGACAGCTCCGTGGATGTCATTCCACCGACAGTTTCCAAGACGTCCAAAGAAAAATATAAAAATTATATTCAGCGCAAGAATGGTTGCTTATCAGTTGGTCCAGCTTCAGTAGCTATTTACAAGAAATATGTTAATTTTAGTTTGTAGGCAATCAATCCTGTTATTGCTATGGAGTAATTACTACTATTGAAGAAGAATACTGGGAAAGACAATAAAAAATATGTTTAATGAAGAGACTTACGTTTTTATAATTGTGTAACATATCTAATTACGTCAATACCTGGTAACCCCGAACAATTCCTAAAATTCTATAGTTAGTGCTATGTGCCGCAGGTCTCGGTTTTTGGCGTTTTGCATAACGATATTTTTAATACAAATCCGTCAACAATTTAAAGGAAATTTTAAGATATAACATATACCGGAAGTTGTGAGACATAGCATAAAGATCCACTTTATTTAGAAACTTGTATTAACGCGAACCTGCCAAAGTGACCACTTTAGGTTCCTGATTGATGTAAAATTGATTTTTAAAAGTAATAAAAACCCACCAACTTAGAGGGCGACATGTGGCGCCATCTAGTTATACATTAAGATTTGCACAGCTATATTATGACATTTTTATATTTTAAAACGACGATTGTCATTTCGTAATCCCAGAGTACATTGTATTGCTATATAATTTCATAGTATTCTTCCTCAATTTTATATTCCTTAATTGTTATAAAACAATATTAAAATTATATTAATTATACAATCTTAATTCTTATTTTATTTGAACATTCCACAATTACTTATCATATAAACAACCTGTCAAGAGAATCAAGACCTTGTACTCTTCCCAGTATCTTTGTTTACGTTTATACTAGTATTGAAGGTATGGGTACAGAACTTGGACAATATTTGACTTTTGTGTCCCTCAAAACTTATTTTGTAGAGAAAGAAACAACATTGCACCAAATATGGACTGGCAAGAACACCTCTAATAATTACGTCCCAGTATTAAAAAAATAGTGTTCTTCGCAGATTTGGAACGAAACTTGTTTATTCAAAAGCCGCCCGACCACACTGGCTTTAGAATGTTCTCATTATAATTTGTATATGTAATTATGTATAATATTATAAAAATGTAGTCTTTTCTTGCTTAGATTTTTGTATTTGTTGGGCCAAATTCGATGCCGTTTTCACTGATCTATAGTATATTCTCAGATTTAAAATCTGCCCTACTTTTTATCCCGGGAATCCTGTATCCCGCGGAAATTGGCTCTTTCGAGTACGATTTTTACTAGAACAATCTGCATTCTTTTTTAAAATTTGTTACATTATGTCCTCGGAATCCCTTTTTCCCTGAGACTCAACCATAGCTGAAATAGCATGAAAATTAGCTGTGTTACTCCTGTTACACCAGTTTGGTACCATATAACAATTTTCTTGCTGGACTATTCCAGGACTTTATATTTTACAGGATTTCCTAACTTCCAAATCATGTGGTTTTACTAGTCATAATTAGTAGAACAGTTATAACTATGTATGTGTGTAGTAGCATCACTTTAGTATAAAAATACTAAAAGACCTAGTTGGCAAGATAACTTCCCCTATCTGTTCACTGTGGACAAGCTCACAGGTAAATTCTAGTTTACTTTCTATAATGGGAATGAGAATACATAGTATCACATCTTCCATGATTTAAATGGAATACAAAGTATGCCCATATGAAGTATGCAAGAAATGCAAATCCTCTTTTATGCAAAATACAGGCCACAGGAATTAGTAGCCTATCTACATAAAGATCATACTAGACTATTTCAGTTAGATACATCATTTGACCTTGTCCAACTTTTAAGAATAGGTATTTCATAAAGGTCATCTAGTGAATGTTAAAAGATCCACAAGACCATACCAATAATGCATCTTAAGGTTAGTAATTTTAGGGTAAAATCTGTTCACACTATCCCTTATCAGAATATGCCCAAAATATCAAAATACTTTTTCATAATTCATTCAATCATTTAAAATACACAATTTATAAATTCCTTAAAAATTGCTTTAATGTAAATTTAAGTACTTAGAAAAGAAAAATACCAAAAATTTATGAAACTTAAAAAGAAAACAATTTCATACTTTAATTTATTTTATTAGATTTGAATAATAAGCAACAACAGAAACAACCTAATCCTTAAGCTTCTTTTTGGGGCGGAGGTTGTTGGTATGTCCACACTTGGTCTTACGGCAGTTGGTAGCACGAGGGTGCAGACGAGCATAGCATTTGCGGCAAATCATTTTGTCGCAGTTGTACTTCATTGCCAAAATGCGGAGGGAAGGCTCAATAGTACCTAAAAATTAAAATTATTCAATTTTGCCTTCAACTCATACATTTACTTGGTTTTACATGTAAAGATGTAAGTAGATTGTTCTTGAAAATGAGAAAATATTTTTACCTCCTCTAAGCCTAAGAACAAGGTGAAGGGTGGATTCCTTCTGAATGTTGTAGTCTGAAAGAGTGCGCCCATCTTCCAATTGTTTACCAGCAAAAATCAATCTCTGTTGGTCTGGCGGGATCCCTTCCTTATCCTGAATCTTTGCTTTCACATTTTCGATGGTATCTGAAGCTTCCACCTCTAAGGTGATTGTTTTACCGGTAAGGGTCTTGACAAAGATCTGCATTTTGAGCTGAAATATTAAAATTTAGGATATTAAACTGACATTTAAAATTTTTCTTGGTTGTTTTCGAGACGCAATGAAATGAAAAACGAGAACAAATGCCAATCGAAATGGTAGACATGACAGCCACGCGGATTTTTGAATTTAGAACTGTAGAATGCACCTTACACTTTATTCTAAAATGTTTGTATATGTTAACACTTCTAAATATGCTAAAAATACGTTGGATAAATTAAGACTATATTAACAACATTTCACAAAATAAAAAAGTACTATGATTAATTCTAATACCTTTTCTTAAAACGTGCTCATGAAAAGACCTCAACTCAAGGGGAGGGGGAATTTCTCAGCCGTTGTCAGTTGTCAAATTGCCTGAAATTGCTAATATGGCCACCATCGGTTCAAAAATCAAATATAATTTTACCAAAAGATCCTCTTTTTGAGTTAAGCTTTCCAGTGAAAAGAACTACTTGATCAAATCAAAATCAGTTAAAAAAGTAGAATAAACTACACAATAATAATGAACAATTTAATACTAACACGAATGTAAAAAATAAAATAACTTGAATATTATATCAAGTTATTTCGTGACGAAACGTAACGTTCAAAAACATTAATATATGCGCGTTACTATCAATTTCTTAAAGTAAAACGTCTTGATTGTAAAGCTTTTTGAAGTTTACTTATCTAAAATACTTAGTAGCATGTTAAGTGTTTGCAATTCACTACAGGTATCTAATAGCAGATTTTTTTTTTTACTTTCATTGTAATAGTGCTGTTATTCACCATTGGCAAATCATTGCAAATCAATAAATATATAATGGTTCAGAACGCACACAATAAGTACTTGTTTCGTAATCACTTTAGCGAGGGGCATTCAGTATAATAATTTATTTTTGCTTTTCTGAAACCTCACAAAATGTACCACCAGTTAAGCAAAGTTACTGGCAGGCTTGTGAGCGCCACCCATTTACAGAGTCCACTATTCCCAGTTGTAAGTACCACATTTTTATGTAGAAAATATCTTCATGTCTAAAGTCTTATCATATGATATAACCGTAGGTACCAATTGCTCTGCAACGAGTGGAGCCCCCAACAATTCAATATACCACCGCTCACTTGTCTACCGTGACTGAAGCCTCTGCCTGCCCTGCACCCGGCAAGAGGAATTTAATCCCTGGCACCAATCAGCCCTACCCACCGGTACCTGAATCTATCCGCAAGAAGCAAGAATTATTCCAGGTAAATTATAGGGATAACTTTGTTTTTTATATTCATGATAAACATAGGGTATCATACATCTAGTTCAAAAACTAGGCATAACAGAAAGAAGGCAGAATTTTTTTGGGGCTCAACTAATGTTCACTAAGTGATAACTTACATACTTTAGTAAGAAATAATTTTGGAGTTACAAATTTCATAGGTGACATGAACCACTTTCCATTCGGTGGGTTATTATATTAACCCATCTGCCAAATTTCAGCAGTTACAATAATGGGTGCACAATATGGCACATTTATATATTATGGACAGATCTGAATTTTTCAATATAGGTTAGAAGGCGAAGGCAGGTTTCGAAGTAAATGGAGCACCTGCCTTACCCTTAGCCTTCCAGTTTTTTTTTATAACCACCCAAAAATTAATTTTATATTTCAAATAATGAATAAATGTTTCGTATATCTATACCACATCCAAAATAACTTTTAAAGCTTATTTTTTACACTGTTTCCTCATGTGTAATTGCAACAAAATTACTTTAACAATTTTAGTGTTTATTTACTTGTGCCTGGTTCCTATATCTTACTGATTTCATTTGCCTTACTATCAATTAAAATTTGATGTAAGCTCCATACATCTTATGTGAAAATTCAACCGATGGTAGGGCAAGTGAATGAATAGTAACCAGCTATTAGTTATTTTACCACTTGTTTAAGTATTATAACATATTAAGTTAAATTTACTAAAACACATCTAGTTAATAGACTTAAAATTGTTTGATACCACCACCATGTAATTATAGTATAGTTATTTTTGAATTCTGAAAATGAGTTTTGATGTCATATTTTCTCTAGATGAATTGCACAGTTAAAATGTACCAATCTTTAATAAAAGATCTGATAATAATTTTGGACTCATATATCATAAAAAAATCACCCATAACTTAGGGTATAAGTTACCTTGACCTAGTTCATTCATCATTAATTATGTCATGTGATAGAGATTTAATCATAATTAAATTATTTTGCTTTCAGAAAGATAATGATTTGCCTGTGTTCTTGAAGGGTGGACCTATGGATAGTATCTTATACCGTCTGACAATGGCTCTTTGCATTGTTGGCCTTGTTGGTGTCGCCCACACCATCTACGGCCATGCTGTACCTAAGAAGTAAATTATTTATCAGTTACAATGATTAAGCATAGTTGCCTGTGTTATTAAATGTATTATTATGTGCATTGATTAGCCAATAAAAAGTGTACCATCAAACATACTTTTTAATTTGTTTATAAAAATATTCAATGTACTATGACAATATCAGTCAATAAATACCTTCCTGTGCACATGCCTTACCCTTTCAGGGAATGAACGATTTCAGATTCAGTTCAGATATATATATATATATCGATTTGTTTATAATTGTACAAGTTTTCTCAGATGATTTCTTTATATACGCCAGTTTTGCATAGCTTCGTGTCGCAAAGAATCTGCCGTTCACTCCATTCACCGGTTTGTATTTCGCTCGTATTATTTCGACTTGGACACATATACCCATCAATGTTAGACATGCGAAAGTAACTCTTGTATATTATGATATCATGGAAAACTATTGGACTGATTTGGCTGAAACTCCGTAAATACATCTTTTCGAAGCCGAGTATGAACATAGGATGCTTTTTAAATGGGATAGTCACTTCTCTATTTATTATGTATTTACGGTTAACTATTGGACCGATTTGGCTGAAATTCGTAATATATGTGATTTTAACACCGAACGTGGACAAGGGATACTTTTTATCCCGGATAGATTTATATAAGGATAAAATAGGATAGGTTTTGTTTTTTTTCCGTCATTTTGGTCATTTTTGTCATTAAGTTTACAGATAGATAGACGAGGGATATATAAATAAAAATAGAACGGGTTAAAATACAGGATAAAAGTGTGTCTCATACAAATTTTTACTCAAGTTAATAGATATAAAAATTTATCATCTATAGAATGCGATAATAAGTTGTTATGTCTATCCGTTAAGCTTTCACGGAAAACTACTATAATAGGAGGAATAATTGATCGGTTTTGCTGTAATTTTGATCAAATGTAGTTTTAATACCGAAAATGGACATAAATACTTTTCATGTCTGATGACGACATAACTTGCGATATAATATGAAGTGAATATGCCGGGGGCAAATTGCATTAACATAAAAACCTGTATATATCGTGTATCATCTGTGATAACCAGTATTAACGCCTGCTCTTTAAACAGGAGGAACGCATTAAGTTTAACCCAGGGAGTAACCTAGTAAAATAAGTAAGTTTATAATTTATTATGGTAAAAGCGCCTTGTTCAGTAATAAGCATCGCTGACCGCAGGTGGACGCCGCGTTCTCATCTAATGAACATCGCGTAATTCATGAATTAGCCGAGTAGTCTGTCAGCTATTGTTACTAGATCTGTATGTGAAACACTCCAAGCAGCAGGTTGTCGTTGAGTTTCAATCGCTACCTGCCTGCGAGCTTCTTAAACTAACAATTTAAGCTATTAGATGGATCAATCAAATCAATTTTGTTGGAAGACGCAGAACTGAAAGGAGACGACGATATTCTATGAAATTGGATCACTGATTCATTTATCCAGATTAAAAGACAGAAATTAGTTGTATAATACTATTTATATATTCGCATGAGCGACAGTCGTCATTTCATGAAGG
The DNA here is from genome assembly GCA_012273795.1 of Dendrolimus punctatus. NCBI lineage: Eukaryota > Metazoa > Arthropoda > Insecta > Lepidoptera > Lasiocampidae > Dendrolimus > Dendrolimus punctatus. The sequence continues at coordinate 9,694,842 of CM022538.1, forward strand.
TTGGTACACTCAGTAAGGCGGTGAATGTGTTTGTATCTTACAAACATCCAATAAAATACACTTTACATTTGATAACAAGCATTATTGCATAGATTGACGGTTTGGTTCATGATTTAGAGGCCGAAGAATAAAATATAACACTATACTCTCTATCCCTGAAAAGGTGGTAACAAAATTAACGCAGGAAAATCATACTCGTAAATAAAAATAAATTATCTTTATAATAATTTTATATTTTTAGATTTAAGCAAGAATAAAATTAGAACAAAGAACACTGGCCACATCTATGATGCCATAATAACAGCTATAAACATGTATTTATAATAGTACCTAAGTGATAATATCTTCACAAATATTCATCTAATAATAAATAAACAGTCGTTATTAATATTTAAGAAGAAGGATACAAAGGATACTTCAAGAGGATGTTAGGGAATCTAAATGTCTTTAAAAACCAATATAAGAGTCTATTGTAGAACAACTACTAACGAAGAATATTGTTGAATAATAACCGCCAAGCGTAAAAAACGGACATGCTATCGCCAATTTTTTTTACATTAAAATAGTTTTATCGGGTCTGATGTAACCTGTGTTTAATAACGTTTTTTGATTATCCCTAAGATCAATTCGTAAATGTCTTATAGTGATTTGGGGTAATTCTGAGAATGTAGTAAATCTAAAAATTGTGATAGCTATTAAAATATTCTTAGCTGTGATGACTTTGATTTAGGCCCGGTTCCTATATCTTACCGATTGTTCGTTTGCCTGTCGGTGAAAATTTGACATAAGCTCCATTTAATAACTAATGGTAGGGCAGGTGAATGAATAGTAAGGGCGCGTTCCCACTATGTCGTAACGATTAATTTATTGTCTGGACGACTGTCGTCTCTACCTGTTCCTATTATAACGATTGTTTGTCGTCAATTTTTTTTATCGTTTAGCGACTATCGTATCTAGCTGTTTAAATTAATCTAATTTTAGAACAAAAATCGGGACCCCCGTTCGTAGTTCGGAATTGCTCGAAACTATAAAATTTGAAGTTTTTGAATGACTAAACATGATCATTTAAACTCTGCAATCTCTTTAGTTTCTTTAATTACCAAGAACCTCAAGATATTCCAAAAAATCGTTTGTTGCAAAACTATTTTTTGTACATTCCTAAATAATTTAGTAACATGGGACATAACTTAGTAATATGTATTTAAATATATTTAAAAAATCATACCTTAGGTAAATCAACTCATTGAAACATTGTCATATTCACCCCAAACCACGAATCAAACGTATTTACTAAGACTCCGTAACATCCAATTTATATCAAGTTCATAATTCTTATAAGCAACATTCAGGTACAGTTATAGTTTTAGAGCCAGAAAGAAAAACAAAGATACACATTAAATTCCTGTTAATTCTACTTTAAAAATTAATTAATATAAAGTTACATATTTTTATCCGTCTTTGGACCATATTTTTAAATAACCAGCAATAAAAAGAAGAGATCTATGCATAAATATCTCGTAAACACAGCCTTTATAAAATAAGAGATAAATTCGGCGACATCGATGTAATTCTAACAACGCGTGGACATTATAAATATTACCTACAAGTCAGAATATATAACAAAATGCTTTAAAGGAATAGTGCCAGTAAGGGAAAACAAATTGTTTAAGCTGGGTAAATGTGCCAGCATGCACAATTTGTTTTCGCAAAGCAAAAAAAGTGCAGTTAAGGCGATATTAGACGGTTCATTATGAATCAAACAATGATTAAATGTCAGTGTCTTTCAGTTCTGTGACTTCCGAGCAAATTGATTCAATTTGGTTGATCCGTCTAATATCGGCATCAAGGCATTGAAATAACAGTTGCACAGACGATCGCCATAGTGTTTCAAGTTATTTGCTTCTGATTATGTTTTTATAGCTCGTCTTTGACAAAAATACCGAGTAAAAGTAAATCGACACTTAAAATTAAACTGTCAACTAATTAAAAGTATTTCTAAATCTAGGGAAATACAAAGCCTGTATAAATCTAGTATGTTGGTAGGGCAGGTGAATGAATAGTAAGGGCGCGTTCCCACTATGTCGTAACGATTAATTTATTGTCTGGACGACTGTCGTCTCTACCTGTTCCCATTATAACGATTGTTTGTCGTCAATTTTTTTTTATCGTTTAGCGTTCTGTTGTTCGTGCCTACCCCGCAAGGGACCTGGCGTGAAGTTATGTATGTAAGTATAGTTCTAAAATGTGAGCCTTAAAATTAAAGACGAGCTTTGATAATAACAGTATTAAACGTTATAAATTAATAATACCTTAAAATATTATCAATACAGGAAAAATTTGCCCGAATAACACTTCTACATTGCCAATGTTTCGTACACAAATTACACTTTTATTAGATACATAGTTATGTATGTTTTATAGCATACACATATTGTATTTACGCGAAATATTTATTGCAGTACCCAGTTTTAATGCGGATCTGATTACAGAGCGTTATCATTGCTTATTAAGATAAATACGGAAATTACAGCATTACTAACTTCGAATCAATATTATTCGAATACAAACACTAGTTCTGCAAACAAACTAATTTTTATTATGTTTTCGTAATTTTTTTAGTACAAAATAGATTTAGAATAACATTTTAGAAAACGTTATTTTATACTTTAAATCAAAAAATGTAAGTAAGCTGGGATAAATTTTAGTATTTTGTAATACAATTTGAAATAAATATTTAACCGATATATAAGTTATATAACATTGTATTCGAATTAAATATAAATTTAGCTCTAAATTTTGAAGTCTAAAAGTATTTTGCTTAGAGATCAGCATTTCTTGTATACATTGTTTTAATTCAGAATATTATTTTGGTATGATGTACGCACACAATGTTTTAAATCTATCACACTCTTTAGATGAATACATTTCTTAGGTAGTGTAAGGAATATCTGAAGATATTTGTAGGTATTAAAGTATGTAAAAAATGATTTAAATTAACAGCCTAAACACACGATTTAACTAAACATTACTCATAAATTATCTTTTACAAAATTTGCATACAGTATCTGTTTGAATCTGGTTTCGTCAGATCTCTTAGGACCAATTAAATAATAAATTGGACCCGGTGCCGAAAAGAAATATCAATGACTATAGATTAGAAAAATACTCAACATCTAAGATAGTCAACCGGGAAAGTACTATATTTATGAATACTATATATACTTTTGCATTACACTACAGACGAAACTAAGTATCCGTGTACCAGTCGGATTCGCATATAGAGGATTTATCTATAAAATACAATACGGTTAATGGTGAACCGCTATAAAAGAGTGAACCAATTTATATACCTTGGGTATTTGGTTAGCGATGACCTTAGAACGATGCAGATTTAGAGAAAGAGCATAGGGCATTGTCCTTCCGGGCAAACATGCTAGCTCGCAGATTCGTTGGAAGGACGGGTATAGTAAAAATTACATTATTTAAAGCCACCCGTGTATTTGGCGAGTTTTAGTTCGTGTTTGTTCAACGGTCTTACAATGTATACAATATAATAATGCGTTCAGGACGTTATTGCGGCTCTCATGTTTCTGCAGTGTATCTGAGATGTTTAAGGCTGCACGCACGGACGGCTTTGATGCTATCTGGCGAAAAAAAAGCATCCCTGCTTAGCAGAGTGCACGGGAGCAGCAACAGCATCTTGAATATAATAGCCAATGAACACGATAGTCCTTGATGTTGGCACTTAGGCAATTCAAAAAATTATTTTCTGTGAATTACACATATGTTTAAGCTTTACTAATTATAATATTTGGATATAGTCGTATGTACTTTTAAATAAATAATAATAAAGCCATTTTCGTGCCAATTCCTAATATAATAAACCTGTGAAGGGGTCGGATTTACAGGTACAAAGAAAAAAATCAGGGGGCTTTTTGTCTGTTTGTTCGTTAGAGTATTACGCGGAAACTTCTGAACGCATTTAAATTCGAGACAGAGCTAGCTTAGGGTGCTGCCAGACTTGCCGGGCAGAGTTGGAAGCGATCAGACGCGGGGAACCGGACCATGATCCAAACCTGGCTAAAGACATTTAGAATCTCCGGCGTTGATACAGTGGAGGCAGTTCGTTTCCACCTATTGAGATGGGTCGCGCGGAAAAGCGTGACCCTGACCTTTAGAATGACATAGATATATTTACCGGCACGGGTGCTTCAATCAGTATCTGCATCAGAACGTAGGATGCTGTCTTCTCCTCAATGCCACCAGTGCGGCGCACTAGACACTGCATTTCATGCGAATGGGTTGTATGGCAACCTCGAGGCCATCATAGACTCGATCGATTCGCTGAGGGGACTGGTCGAGGTCATCCTCCACAGCGACGCTCATTAGTCGGCGGTTTCTTTCGTTTTGCGAGGCAGTAATGCCACAAAGAAGCCGCCGAGAGAAAGAGAGAGAGAGGGCAAGCTGCGCATACGAATACCGGGAGCTGTCATCAGACTGGCCCCCGGAGACATAGATATGCGCAAAATCTCCTCCCATGATTCCATCGCAGGGGTCTAGTGCATAATGGGAGGCGGGTCTAACTTCTGTTAGTGAAGTTGGTTGCCCTGCTTCCCGGGGTGACCAAAGCATGTTGCACGGTTGATCATGGGAGTAGTTTTGCTTTTGACCTGATGTTCTTCCACACAACTGCGGGTATGGGGCGCAGGTTCAGGTTTCGCGGACTAGTTGGGAACGGCTGTACCAGTCATCGCACACTTTACAACCCGGGTCAGCACTTGGATTCTGTTTCCGATAAATAACGTCGTTTCTATAATGTCATTTCTAATATAGACAAAAAGTTAGTGCCGCCGTTAGAATTCACTAACAAACGTTGCCACACAACGCCAACGAAGTTTCAATGGCATAGGTAGTGAAAAATATTTTTGAAATGTTGACTTTTAAATTCTTTTCCAGTCATCCCTTTAAAATAATCAAGAAAATAACTTTGTAAATTTAATAATCATGGAAATAGTACATACAAGATAGTATGCCAGATTTCATATCTCTAGCACTAGCATATCCATAAAATGTATATAATAAATCGTCTGTTGGATGTACACCACCAGAAAAAACGGACCAAGAGTTTATTTTTATGCTTCATAGTAGGATAGTGGAATCTTAAAACTACTAACGTGCACTAAGTAGTCCGCGAAATTAAAACTTTAAAGTAGTACATATACTAACATCAAACGGAAGGAATAGTTTTGCACTCAGAACGGAATAAACTAAATTATTAATAATAATTAATAATATAATAATTCATGTGCATATTGAATATTAAGTATCTGTATATTTTAAATGCATCTTCTATTAATAACTAGTATACATACAATGTTTATTCGTAATATATTTGATTTACGTTAAAAACAATTACATATATAAAAATCGATGTCAGCATTTACGTTTTAAAATACAAACCTTTCTAAATACGTCATTATTATTCTACTACATATAACAATAACAGCACATAAAATCTTCGACTAATTTCAAGCAAAATTACTATATCTACTGCGTCCAATTATATTTCTACATTTTGTTCCAATTAACGCAGTACAGTGTAAGCTATTTATAGTTTATGATTAAATACGTGTCTATTTATTACTTTACAATCTTAAGTCTTACTCTTAAGCACAGAATCTGTTTGAAATATCTTCCAGATCTGTATTCACATACAGCATGCTTTCGAATTTGTTTTAATGTTCCCTACTTCTAGGCGTACTTTGCTTTAAATATTGTTTAAATTTTACACTATTGAACTATTGAATAATTAAGTTAAAAATTTCGTAAGCCGCTTTGTGAATTCTCGATGCGGAATCGGTATATTTGGTACGCGGTATCGAAAGCTCACCGAGCGCCTGTATTTCTATGAGTGAAACGCACAAGCTGCTGTAGAATAAATTCTTAATTGATACCGTTATATGTAGGGAACTATGTAGCCTGAAAATATTGAATCTTTTATACTATAATTATGATTCGGTACACTAAAGAACCAGAAAAAAATTACACGTCTCTGACTTTGGCTGCCAGGCTATGGCAAACTATGGTGTTTAAGCAAGTTTAATCTAATAACTGACATATCGCACATTTAAAAGGAAAGTTTGTTGACCAAACGAATTAATCTAAATTATTAAGAGGGTTGTTACACTGGCGATTTATAACACGTAGTGGAAACAGTGCCACTACACGTAAAATAACAATGAAATATGGCCTGATATTATTAAATGCGAGTGAGCAAAGTGTAATCCGTATTGCGAGCGTGTAGAAGCTCGTTATACACCGCTGAAAACTCACTACAAGACTTACTTACATCCACTATTTGTTTTGCTGGTGAAATGCTCCTCAATAGCTAGTGTGCTAAAGCTCTCAATATCAATAAAAATAATTCAGAAACTAAAGAAAATTTTAAATGCACGATATGTACTAATTTATTTGTTATTTTCCAAAAGAGTACATGATTATATCATTTATATAAAGTCTTATTTAATATGAATATCTACAATAAGGGTAAAAATAACATAAAATCTACAGGACATATAACAGGATTGTTTAACTTGTTTATCGCACATATAAAATAAATAAACATAAAAATTAAAGGAAAAAATCCTCAATAAAGGATTAAATTTTGGTTATCTATGAATTAAAAGGTCTATAAATAATGTTTGCCAAAAAGCCATATTCACTAGAATTATTTAATTTTATTGTAAGCAATTTTAATTAAACACTAAAAAGTTAGTGTTTTATTACTAAAGGAACAGTTTAAAAAAAAGAAATAATTATCTATAATTATGAATAAAATTTTGATTTATGGATACACTACTTATTTAATTTTATGCAGTTTTTTTTCTGCAACCAATCTAGTTGGTTTATTATTCAGTCAATGCGTATTTGATTATGCAAATAAATAATCTCAATTTGAGAATACAAATTAGGAACTAAGGAACTGGTAATTTAATAACTATAGGGCTGATTAACATGAATGTAGGAACCTTGCCTGATTTATGAAGCTGGCCTTGGGCGGGCTGGTAACGGAGGCGGTGCGCCTTGTCTAGCCGGCACGGGAGGCGGTGGCCCTGCCTGAGGAGGACTGCTGTTCTCAGGTGGAGGTGGAGGCGCGCAAGTGGGTGGTGGCACACTGTCGCTGGCCGGAGATGATATTGACGGTTGAGCAACAATTTTAGTCGAATCTGGCGGCAAAGGGGCTGGACGCGGAGGGGGAGGTCGTGCCGGACTCACTGGTGGAGCCCTGGATGGTACCAAAGGGGTAGGAGAAGGAGCAGGCGGCCTACTCGGTTGCTGACGGCGTGGCGTCGGTGGAGCTGATCTTAGTGGCTGTGGCCTCTCTGCTGGTATCTCGCCAAACAATGGAACTGTGTTGTTAGAGCATAAACCAATTTCAGTACGAACTATGTCAACCCAATGAGGAGATTTCAAGGTTATACTCAATGGGATTGAACAGGCATGTATTTGACCTTTCTTAGCTGCAGTGAGTGCATTCTGACCTTCTCTGAATGTGATGCTTAGGGTTTGGTCATTAATAAAGCGCACCAAAGTAACTTCTCCAATTGTTGCTAGCTCTTGTAATATTGTAGCCATTACATCATCATCAAAAATTGTTCTTCACTATTGATTTCATCAAAAGGCTGAACAATGATAGAGGCATCAGGGGGACCTAAATCCTTAACTACTTCATAGAAAACCTCCATACATTTTGTGTAACTCACTTGTAGGACTTCAATTTCTAAAATAGCTATTACGGGCCGGTGATCACTTTGTTTTAGTTCTGCACGACCATAATGAAGTAACTTTCCTGCTGCCAATTCTGAGGTAGTGCTGGGGTCTATTGTATGCTTTCTGCTTCGCCATAATATGCGATCAGTCCAAGCAGGTGCTCTGCACTTTTCACTGGTATCATAATCATCACTAAATAGATCATATTTATAAGTGGGAGGAAAGGTTATATCCCCTTCAAAACAATTTTTAAACACTAGGCCTTGTGTTTTTTGTTGAAGTAGTTGATCTTGCTCTAACACCCTTTGTGTATTACTTTGAGATAATAGTAAACGAATTTCATCCTTATCTAAATCAACACGATAATTAAAATCTCCACACCAGAATACATAGTCATGAGAATATAAAGAGCGACCCATAGGGAAAGCAATCTTTCTAGTTATTTCAGTGTAATCAGCATTTCGTTCTGTCACTTGTGACTGGCCAGCTGCAAAGTGAGCACATACAAAACACAATGATGTTCCATAGATTACCAATCTGATTCCAACAGCACCTTTGTTGCCTGTAGCGCCACCTAAGCCAGTTTTTACAGAATCCAAAGCTACATCTCTTATATGGGGAATTAAATCTTTCCTTACAAATACAAACAAGCATACTCCAACAAGCTGGTGGCTGGAAAGTAGTGTATAAGGTGCATCACGGCAAAGTACTTTTTCTAATTCTTCACTCCATGCTTTTGCATTGTCAGAACTAGCAGACATTATGTTACTAGCATTTAAGTCTACTATCTCTTCAAATCCAATTGCAAATATATCTGATGGATGATCTTTTAGGTTGACAGTATTAACCAAAGATGAATTAGGACAATCTAATAGCCAATCAGATAGGGAAACATCTTTATAAGCAAGGCTTCTAAAATGCTTTCCACCATTGACATTATATGTGCCGATAGTAATACGAATACTTGATGGTTGTGTAAATTCACTGGTCCTACGACACATCTCCCTAAGTACTGGAGTAGAAGTATGTAATATGTTTGAGGGCAGTAAAATTCTGGTTCGATCTGCTAGTTCTGAATTTAAGGTGGAACCCAATAATAAAATATCAATTGCTTCCTGTTTGGTATTATCAAGCAAGTTATTTTGAATGGTTCTAGCAGCCGATCTAGCCCCATCAATCAACTTCGAACCTCCCTGTATTGCACCAGTACCAGCATATATTTTAGATATTTCATTACCATTATTGATCCACATCTGTTTAAATACCTCTTCAAATCTGTTTACATTTTGCTTTTTATCAACACACTGAAGTAGCATGAGCTGAATAGCTAACATTTCTAGTCCTATAAATGTTTGAATTGAGTTGGTTCTGTCCAAGCAATCAGGCAGTTGGTTCTGATAACCCCCTTTTGAATGTTATAAATATCAGAGCTTTAGCACTAAAAATACTCATATCGTCATAATGTTGCTCAATGACTCTTTTGAATTTAGCTAGTGCATTTTCAATTGAACTACTTCTTACTTCCTGATGGTAATCAAATAGGATTTGAACAATATCTGAATGGGCAGATTCATTCAGATGTCTTTGAAAGGCATTACTCAAAGTAGCTTCACCTTCACTACCTCCAATCATACTAGAACCTAACAGGTTTACCACAATTATTGCACCATAATTTCTTTTTAATTGTGAAAAATGTCTATGACATGCACTTGTAGAGGCATCATATCCACGGGACATTTTAACTTTGTGTAAACCAACTTGGATACCAGGCTGTTCCCAGAATAATGGTACAGAGCCTCTAGTTTGAATATAGGATGATACAGAATCATCTACATAAATAGCTTGTTCTGTTTCTACAAAGTTTGCCACATTCCCATCATCATTGCAACCTCGGACATTAAATCTGGTTCCAGCTCTCTCACAACTAAGCCTAGATACAAGAACTGCTCTTGCTTGCCGATGACCTACATAAATTGTACGAATTTCCACTGAACCACACATAGCTCTAGTAAGCCAGTCCTCACAGTCTATTCCATTTCTTATTAAGTGTATGAAAAGTGTTCTATTCCAAAAGAACCTGTTATCAGGATTTGCCCCTTTACTTTTTCTTTGTGCACATAGTGTGAGATCAAAAAGGTTATCATTGATTTTACCAGAATTCCAAGAGAAGTAAAAAGTGCCAGAATTAAGCAATTTTCTGACTTCTGAAACTTTGTCTTCATTTTGTGATAGGTAGAATAATGGTAAAAATTGTGTTTGGGTAATTTTAAACACTTCAACATCGCCTACCTTACCTACTGAACAGCATCCTGTGACAAGGACTAGGTATAGAAGACAACTTTCACCAGAGTTTAGTTGTAGAACACCCAGACAGCCATATGCATCTGCAATTTTGTGATAGTTTTTACGCAGAGATTCTGTTTCTTGAGAAGATAAGTTAACTACCGCTTGAGACTCGAAAAGTAATGCCGTGTCTTTATTTCTGTGTTGTAAGATTACACTGTATGGATTAGGTGGTGAAGATTTTTCTAAAACTTTAAATCCTTTTGACATCGCCATCACTGGGATTTTTAGTCAAATAGACTAGAATTGATATACGTTAAATCCATCCGCTTTAAGTAAGTACTGCCCCCTTTTTTGGACCTATTACAATGATATTAAAAAATTCAGAATTTCGTTTCGCCCACTGCCCAGTGCCCACTTCTATTAATTGGGGATCAGGGTGAGAAAAATGTCAGAGTCAGGTCAGAGCTGTCAAAATAACAGACAAATAAAATTCAGTTTTTTGTAAAGGCTAAGGTACAAAGCCCAAAATACTAGAAGACAAAATTATTTAATTTTTTTGTCACAAACATTCATAAGCTTTGTAAAAATAAGTTTTTGCTTTATACAGAAATATTATATGTGTATATATATTTTATAGATAAACTAGTTATTGTCCGCTTCTTCGTTCATGTGGGCCGAGTGTGGCCTGTGGAGTAGGTAGCGTGAGGCGCTAAATGCTTTTGTACAGTGCTTCTTTGAATACAAAAATGAAGACCTGGCTGAAAAGTAATGAAATTTAACCAGACTACAGAATTTCAAAATGTTGTGGTGTATTTTTTTAACAAAATAGGTATAGTATTTGAGATAGTGAGATTTTTTAATAAGGGGCCTATTCACTGTCCTGCATGGCAGTCCGCTGCGTAATGTTGTTGCAGCCTGTACTGCTTTTTGAAACACCGAGCAGAATGCCTCTTGAGTTCGGCAAGCTTAGCCCACTGCGGACAGTGAATAGGTCTTAACATTTAAGCATTAGAAGAGTTAAAAAATACGAAAGGCAAGTTACCACACAGAATACATGTACTCTAACGAGGGTTAGCAAATCAATTAGCTCGGTGTTAACTTCCGCTGGGCGCATCCAATGTAAAAAAAACAGAATAGGTTTTTAAGGCACGTTTGGCTGTTCCTGTATTTTCCCGATCGTTCATTTGCTTTAATATCGACACAAATTAACCTCTCGTAAGAGAGTAATATGTTCCTTGAATTTGACAAGTTCCAATAATGAATCTCAAAATTTAACGGCTTGCCATTCGTCCGCGATAGGGTATAGGCCCGATTCCTATAATTACTGGCCGTTTATTTGCCTCAGTAAAGATTAAAATTTGACGTATCCTCCATCTAAGGAATGTCTAAATTCAATCAATGATAGGGCAAGTGAATGCATAGGATGCATAGTAAGATACAAGACCGGCCGGTTGAGATTTCTGCACGTAACTAATTACTAAAATGAAAATATTAAAAAAAGATTCAATTTCAACAGGGTTTTTTGTTCGCTCAACTTTAACGATTTAAATAGGTAATAAACACATTTATTAAAGTAAGAGTCAGCTTTTCAATCACCTGACAAAAGCTATTCATTAGTTAAATTACAACATGAAAAACCTAAAAATGTAATTACTTGAATAAAACAGTTGAATTTTTCACTTTGACATAGTCATGTTATACAGAGGCTACGTTCCACTAGAGCTAGACACTCACAGCGACCACGTTCACGACCGCGTTTTTACCCGTTTCACTCGCTGGCCGGTGTTACAATCGCCACATAGGTGGAACAGTTATTCGACCCACCTCTCGACATGGGTCGTTGTGTGATCGACATCGAAAATGATGACGTCATTAGTGACGTTTCCGCCATGACTACGGTCGCCTTGTGGAACAGCTAACGGAGCATTTTGGGCGTTATGAGCTACTAGTGAAACGCGCTGATAATTTAATCGGTAGACAATTTTATCTGATGATTGAAAAATCGCCCATGGAACATTATAAATATTTAAGTAAAACAATAAAAATGCTTCAATAAAAAATATCAATATTTATTTGTAAATACAATATAAATGCATCAATACAGACTATTATCCACGAAGCAATAAAAATAAGGTAAATAATTTTAAAGATTTGATTTTTCACATTTTCGATCTTATAGATAGTTAGAGTAAGTTTTCAGCCTTCTTTAGAGACATGTCAGAAAAGAGACATAGTTTTCATTTATTCGGTTCCATCTTTAGAAATAAGTATGTATAACAGAACGGGGATTTGCAAGCCTCGTGCTGTCATATTTGAATATTTTTTTTAAATAGTATAAGATTATAAATTACTCTTTCATGGATAATGTTGTAGAATATTTTACGAATAGTTTCACAGTGGAAGACGATAGTATTAATATTAAACCATTATCTATAATAATAAAATATAAATATGGATGGAATGATTTCAATAGAAAACTTCAAAAGGCTGTATTTTATACCATACCAAAATGAACCACTTTGATTTTGACTGTTGTGTTTTCTGGAAAAAGAATATTTATTTTATTAATCTACACTTGATTAAAACATTTACCTTTATCATGGAAGACAGTATTTTTTTCCATGTTTTTATTAAATAATACACCATGCGTATTGTACACAATGTTAAGAGCTTGAGCAATTATAATTTCATTACAGCTATACGTGCTAAATACTCGATGAATCCGTCTTAACACTTGTTCGAGGTATTTCATTTTTTTAAGTGTGAATAAAATGATTGCATAAACTACTAGGACACGCCCGCGACTTGCTTCACGTTTTACTTGAAACTCCCGCGGGATTCTCGAGATACAACATACCGCAACATTTTAAAAATAATGTAACCTATCGTTTTAGTGAAAACTATCTCGGAATAAGATAATTTTTATGTACCCGAACAACTACAAATCTCTCCCGGGATTTTTAAAAAATACTGTGCTACTTTTTTCCAGGGAAACCCGGGGGAATGTCAAGGGAATGTTTTCCCAGGAGCGGCATAAAAATTAGCTTATTCCAAAAGAGTTCACTAAATCGACAGCTTACATTTTTGAAGTGAAACTTCTTTATCGGCGTTGGAAAAAAATTTACCGTCACATTTTTCCACAATACATCTATCAACAACTAGTTGCGTAGCAACTTACATTTTGTGAGACAAGCATTGTAATATTTCTTTACTTTATTGTGTTTTAATTATATAAGATCATAAAGAAGTTTCAATTCTTACGTGTGTACACTAGTACACACACACGTTTTTTTTAAATGCTGCGGTACTTTGTGTTTCGAGAATCCCGCGGGCATGTCAAGTCAAGCATGTATGAAGTCGCGGTCACATCCTAGTATCGCAATAAAATTATAAACTATTAAATATATGGAAATTTTCGCCCCCTGTATTGTACAAATTGACGGATAGATCGTGAATTTAGTGCTTCATAGTGTTGGAAAAAATCATACCGTGATATAATGTTTGCAGATCATACAGTCATGCTATGGACAAAACAGATATTTATGCACAGTAAAGATTAAACACAAAACATTGCAAATTATTAACTCAAGGTGCTACATGCATAAACAATCACATTCAGTGTGAATACATGGATGATGCAGTGTATTTTGGGGCAGCCACATTTGTATCATAGGGTTTTGATGAAAAATATAACTGAATATTTGTGAAATGAAATATTTTATTCTTGCATAAATTTAGTTGTATATAGATGTCATTTAGAAATACATGGTACATTTTACCAGTTTCACTGGTGTGCAAGTTGGTTGTATCTTAATCGTCATTATTTAATTGGTTTGTTATTTATTTTATTAAATACCTTTTATTCAATTGAGTCATATTTATTACATTTATTTATTAATTAATAATATTTATTACCTGTATTAATTACATAGATGTCTGTTTTTTTTAAATTTATTTAATGTCATTAATTAAAATATTATTATTAATTATGTATAGATATTTGTTTTAAATTTGTCCTTAAGGAATTCATTTGTGGAATAATAGGATTTGTCTATTAATAATTTCTTCAGTCTTGTTTTAAAAATATTAATTGGTATTGTTTTTCATGGTTTTGGTAATTTATTAAATATTGCAGGTGCCATTTCGTACACATATGTAAAGACAGATACGGCCCAATTCATCCATACTTGACGATATGTGCTCGATAGTTTTTTATTTGACTCTCTAAAGGAAAGTGATTACTGTCGTTTATGGATATTTGCCATACCAAAAAAGGCGATATCAATGTGCTGGCCGATCTTGAAGAATATTTGTGACTCCTTTTTAAAAACACACATGGTGAGTACTCAATCCAAATTCATAAATTACACAGAAAAAGACTTGTACATGAGGATAACTGTACAATGTATAATAAGTGTGCACTGCAGTTATAAGTGGATGATGGCAATATTCTGAACAGTTCCTCAGAACACTTCTTATTATATGGGTAAAGTAGCAAACATATAGAAACACAGTCTCTTCAAAGGTCAGGAATTCCTAGATCTACGTCTTTAGACCTTGGATTGAGACCAGAAGATCAGGCTGATAGGTAGGCACCCCAGCTCACAAGTGTAAGCAGTGCCCATATCCAGCCTTACTTTTGCTTTGTATAGTACAAGTGTGAAGTACTCCTCAAACTCGTTTAACACCTTAGTGTCTTGGTGGAAGTTCAGGTTGGCATTCCTGAATTGCACATAGTTTATAATGATAATACAAAGGATCCTAATACTTTTGGAGATGATAAAGGAATTATTGGGAACTGAAGCGTACTATGGATTTCTTGGTAAAGAATATCCAAACTTTCATCTCCATGGGATTAAATCTGACAAGATTGTGCAACACAACGATGATCGGTTCTACCAAATGATACAGACATGGTTGCAGTTTTATTTAGAGCAAATAAATGTGTTGTTTTAAAAAAAAATGAATAACTGACATAAATAAAAACAATTGCTTCTAATTAAAGTTAATAGAGCATTATTCAACTTTGAGTGTGGTGAACGGTGTTTTAACATGCGTTCATGCGTCAAGGAAAATCTTCTCCTAGTATTTCGCAGTTATTATTAGAATTGTATTATATTTGTTTAACAAGATAGATAAATCTTGTTAACCAAATATAATATTGTCTAAAATGTGTGATATACTTGCAGAAGATCTTTCACATATTATCGCCAGATATCCCAATTTGCTCAAAGCAGTTTTGAGTTACATAAATTATATTTTCTCACACAATCATGAGTTTTTTGCGACACCTTTTAAAATAGCATGTATTCTTATACATATATATTTGTTAAATTATTTGTATAGAAGAAAGATTATTATTATGTAACTTCAGACTACTAGGATATTGCGTGCGGGTTTCCAGATTGGGACATTCTCCCCAAAAATGTTTAAAATAAAAAAAAATAGGGTCACTATAAACCTTATATCTGAGATATAAAAAATCGAGCCTAGCATTAAAACGTATTTAATAACAAATATATTCTGAATGTCACGTTACTTCTGATATAATAAGTTCATCAAATTGGGAAAATTTAACAATCAATCTGGAGACTTGATTGGGTTTAACAAAAGTAATTCACACTTCGACATAATCAAGCGGCGTACCGGCAGACGGATTTTGTTGAGAGTGTTGGGCCTGGTTGGCCGTTGGTTGCTGATGGGGTTGGCGATGTTGGTGATTGTTGGCTAACGGTGTGAACGCTGCGAGATAATTGTGTGGTGAGCATAATGGGAGACTCTCCGCCAACTCGCGGGCTGGTTCCGGACATTGTGGAAGGTCCTGTACGGCATAATAATAATCCATTATTATTTGACCGACATCCACTATAATCGGGTAGGTGACACATTCAACATTAAATTCTAAAAAAAAATCATATCTAATACTTATAACTTCAGGAATCCAATTTCAAAAGATAGGAACTGATATTAGTTGAATTCAAAAGAAGTGTTTGTTCTATTATATTATTGTAAGGCATATATTATAGTGCTTACTAAAATATCTAAAAACTGTCTCTTAACAAATAAATAATTCGATCCCAATAAGCTTCAATACAGTATTAAAGTTCACGGCATTTAATTTTGCTGTAGTGTATTTTTTTTCAATACACTTTTTTTTAAGTTTTTGAAATTGTACATCTAGCTCCACTTATAGAAAGTGTAGTCGTTTTGATGTTTTTTAAGATGATAAGAAGTGTAGTACATACCGACATCACTGCTATGGTCACAGTATCCGAGAATTTAACTTTATTCCTCTCCCCCGTACGTGGACCGGATCTATCACTCACTAATCCACTGTTTTCAAATCTTCTATCCCTAAATGCCACTGGATGGTGATCGATACTATTCCGATACCGATAAAGCGTATTTGGTACATCTGCCAAATCACTCCTATAACCTTGTCTAAATTGCGAAATAGAAAACATTTCTTCTCGACTCTTCTTTATTTTTTCTATCTCGTTGCAAGTTGTATCGGGTGAGTTTTCACTTATAGAGGCAAGCCCAGAGTTCAATCGACGGTTGCTTAAAATTTCATCGTCATTGGTCCATTTCATGGAGCAAATTCGCATTGATTTGAAATTTCCAGCCAATTCGGTGTCATGTTGGGTCTCTTCTCTATGTTCTTTGTTCCAAATTGAATTTTCTTTATCCAAATATTGGTGTAGATTTGGTCTTATGCTTGTTGTGGTAATGGGTTCTTGACGAGTTCGTGGGACTGGTACTAATGCTGGTATTTGGGGATGTAGTGTTTTCACCCGTGGCAAAGGCGGTGGGGCAGTTTCTAACACTGTAGGCTTGTCATTTCTTTCTTCATCTGAGTCAGAATATGATCCGGAACTGCACCGTGAGCAGCTGTCTGAGCATTCTGAACCTGAAATGATGTAAGTCCTTGACTAAGTCCAATGTACTTATAAGAAATTATTACCATTTAAAAACCATTAAAAGATACATTTTATACTTGGCAACATATAAATCGAATTATGACACTTTCTATTAACCGGGTCTAAGTCCAAAACCTTCA
Source organism: Dendrolimus punctatus (assembly GCA_012273795.1). NCBI lineage: Eukaryota > Metazoa > Arthropoda > Insecta > Lepidoptera > Lasiocampidae > Dendrolimus > Dendrolimus punctatus. The sequence continues at coordinate 9,711,958 of CM022538.1, forward strand.
TTGTGAATGAGGCTTTGCTTGAATATCACATGAATACTTGACTTAAGCTACATACAAAAATCAAATAAAACTCGCGACAAAAACATTGCCAAAGTAGTACATTGTTGACCTCCATTGTTAATATTGGACTGGCTGTTGCATTTAAATAAAAGTTTGGTACTAATATTAATATTAACATAAGCAACTTTTTAGTTAATTGTAACTCTTGCACTCAGCGTTTTGACTATCAGCGGAATAATTTCACCAATCAAATAGAACCAAAAATAAAACGTGAACAGCTTTTTGTCTAGGTCACGTTCCTGTTGGACCTCACAACGCCCAAAATGCTTCTTCAGCCGTACCACGGTCGTTATGGTCATGGCGTCATTATTTTTGATCACATAGCGCTCACAATGACCCATGTCAAGAGGTGGGTCAAAGTCGGCGTTGACATAGTCTCTCTATCGATACGTTAAAAAGGGCGCGATTTACAAATCAACTAATGACATTTTTATATTTGATATCAACGTTCCATAATGTGTTGTCAGTTTATGTTTATAAAACCTGCAAACAAGTGATGAGGAAATCGGAGGACAGGGATGAGTGGCGCCGCCTTGGGGAGGCCTACGTCCAGCAGTGGACTGCAAATGGCTGACGACGACTATTAGCTACTTAGGCTAGTTTTAGAGTAACGCTGACGTAGAATGTCAGTGGGGAGGGTGAGCGCGAAACGTTTAAGTATCGTGCTGATCGCCGTGGACTACAGGCGTAGACAGACAGAAGAAAACGTCGATCACACGGCCAGTGTCCACATAGCGATTCGTCATGTCTGTACACGCTGACGGCGTCCATTCGGCTCGACACTAAAACGCTCACTGAAGACTGAGAGCGCCGACCACCGGCCGCGCTGACAGCTACACATTATTCAAAATCGCTTCATGGAATTTCATATATTTTGTCTATCAGCGCCGATCATCAGCGAGTGGTCGGCGTGAATCTAAAACCAGCCTTACCGTGCGGTTGCGTGGCGTAGGTGGCGGCGAGGGTGGCGGCCTCGGCGGCGAGGTGGCCCAAGTGGCGGCGCGCGGCGGCGCAGCGCGCGTCCACGAACAGGTCCCAGGCGCCCAGGTCCACGGCCAGGCTCAGCGCCTTCTCTATCCTACCGCGTCTGGCGCAACACATACCAAATTTGTTTTATTGCGAATATGGGTATGATAAAAGTTGTTACCATCTATATTCAAAGAGTACTGGTGTGCAATATTTTATACTTGAATTTAAATGAAGACAATTGACTAAATATAAGATTATTAAAGTTGAACAAAACACCAGATTATAATCTAGATTAATAACACTTCATTGCATACCTAAATATAAAAAAATGCAATTCTTGGCAAGACTACGCGCGGTCTTACCGTTAAAAGCAACCTAGCTTTAAAAAATTCAATAACCTGGCGATGTAGGTGGAGAAGATGATAAGAAAGGAGTGTACAATTTAAATATTAAAACTAAGACTAATTTGTGAAGATACAATTTTCAAATTTTGTCTGTCTATTAGAATACCAAATGAAAATTAGTGAGCAGATTGAAATGAAATTTGCAACAGCTAGTTTGTAGCTCGGGTCACGACTTATAATACTTTTTATGCATATAAATGACACAGTTTTAGTGGAGTTGTAGGGTTTCAATATATGCTATCAGCGGGAACAAACTTTGATGCAGCCTATATTGATAATTCCTCAGTATTCTGTACCTGAGTAAGTGGTGGAAGAATTTTCTGGCGAGATCAGTGATGTGCGGTGCATAGCGGAGGGCCTTCGGGGAGTGGGGAGCCGACGGTGCCAAGAAAGCTCCGAGGGCCGCTTGTGCGGCGCCTTCCTCCGCTACCGCTTCTATATTAAACATAATATATAATTTAACTGCCTCTTTTTGATCTCCAAATAAGTACTAAAATTTAGCTCTGAAACTTAGTGAGTCTATTTGTCTAGTACATTTAATTATCCAAGTGGGAAAAATATAATATATATGTATACCTATCATTTCCAGTAACCACTATAATATATCATCTAACCGCTTAATCCCATCGTAAAGGCCTGGCAACTGTGGGCTTCGCCATTGGTATTGCAAGTACCTATAGGCAATGGGAACAATGTTCCACGAGCTGGGCCATCTGCTTGTTTGCTAGCGTCACAATAAAGATAAATAAGAGGAGCAGACAGTCAAATCAATTGAGTTTCTTTTTGTCATTTTAGGGGCCATTCATAAATTAAGTCACACGAATTTCATGACTTTTAACCCCTTCCCGCCCATTATAGCTGACACACAGCTCACATTCCTGTGACCCCTCCCTCCCCCTCCCAGGGAGGGCCCTTGCGAGACATTACATATATTGTCATTTTTACATCAAGAAATTATTAAATTAAAACAGCAATTCCATAATTAGTTTTATTGTAATTTAAATTATTTTTAATAATCTAGACACTATGATACATACAGATAGAGTTGGAAATATTTTGAAGTTTATATTTAGTAGTTCAAATTTCGTGTTTTAAAGTGTAAATATATTATTTAGATTTTGAAATGTGAGGTTACGATATTTAGGATCCATTCCACCCCTTGTGAAACGATGCCACATTTAATCGACCCCTTAACGTGTGACGTAAATTTTGGATGGCCCCTTGTAAAACGTGGGCACCTCAGAGGTTTGTAACCTTCTATGACGTCATAATTTGTACAAGTAAAACGAGTCAACGGCGCGCACATTAATTGTTATTAACCGACTTCAAAAAAAGGAGGAGGTTCTCAATTCGTTGGGATCTTTTTTATCAATTATAATTAAAATTGTTTCTATGATACCATAAAAGTAAAAATTTATTGTAACATGTGTCTATATTCCTATTGTCTTCAATAACGTACTCGTAGTTAACATTTTTTTAATAATGTGATAATGCTACTCACCCGCTCCACTTCTCAAAGCTGCGCAGACGAGCTTGTTGACTGCCCATAGACAATCAGTGCCCTCAACCTCCCAATCCATCGCTCGCAATAACGCCACCGCATTTGATGTTCGCCTTGCCCTTATCCACGCCTTGTTGACAAAAATAAAGTTTCAAATATATCGTCTCTTTGCTTCAATAATATGGTATCTTGAAAAGTGAAATTTTTGAACAGAATTTTTTAACGTTCGTAAAATAGTTGTATAGAAACGAATATTTTTTTTACTATCAATCTACAATATATTATAAAAGAATAAATAAGAAAGAAATATATAATCGGAAAGGGCGAAGTTATTATTAAATAAAAAAAAAATGACGGACTTAAACGTGATTAAAGCAAAGAGGCGACATGTTGATAGAACACACTTGTATTGTGTATTCCCCTTTAACTTAAAGAACGTTTTGATTTCCTGCATTTTCTTTCTGTTTTGTGCTCTCTAGTAGAAGTAATAACTTCTCGATTGTGGTGTTTGTACTACTGCTGTATTTTACGGTACGGTACAGAAAAAAATAACAATAAAATTCACTGCTAGTTGATATCAGTAAATACTATTGGTCAAAACATATAATTTTTTTTCTACACCATCACCACATTTTATTATTTTGTTTAATCATAAGTTCAGGGGATTGTTCGGAAGAGATCACTTTAGCGCTTGTATAGACGGAACTGCCAAAACCACAATGCTAGTCTATGAATTTCTATGCAATTATATAGCGAACGTTGTTCGCTCTCACGGAACTGACCACTGCCCCACCGATAGCGCCCGTTTGGCAGCGGCGTGGTGACAGTATCGTTTACACGCGCGCTTAACAGATAATGTTATTTATTTAAACTATATTGTATCTAATTTGTAAGGACTTATTTTTTTACTATGGTATAGGTTCACGTTTAATACATCTCTCAGCACATGTAGAGTGACCGAGTTTTAAATTCATGGTGAACTAGGTAAACAATAACGCGTTTTCAATTATCGTTTGTATATAAACAGGTTATATAGTAACGAGGCCCTATCACGCACCTGCGGTACACAAACCCTTAGTTACGCCACTGCTGTTATATCTATAAAACTGTAACATCAAGCCATATGAAAATAATCATACTTACTGTTAAAAGACGTGGGTGCTTGATACGTGTTAGGAGTAGTGGGCCCCCAATAAAACATGCCAGGACGACCGACCCATACGTCATACTGTCGGTGGCCAATATTTGCAATTTATTTGAGTCACTACAAGAAACGATGAATGCGATAGATCATATGAAAATATTTCATAAATGAAGTTATGTATTTACTTTGAATTGAAGGTAATTTTGTTTTACTTAAAAAACCTACAATTGATTGATTTTAAGCATTAAATATGTGTATAATGTATACTCATCTATAATGCCTAACAAATGCATAACATCTGGGAATTCTAGACTTGTATTTTATAATTCCTGAGAAAAGGACGGAAGGTGTATGTTGTATCAAATTGTATGAAAAGAGATAAATGCCTGTTTATAATAAAAAAGTTTTAATTCGAATATTTATATTTTTAAATTTCAAATCAGAGAAAATTCATTAATACAGAACAAAAAATAAATTACTAAATGTTTATTTAATTATTTTATTCCTTCTCCAACATTGACATTATCATAAAAAAGAAATACCCATACACACATCATTTTTATATTTATATGTAAATACGGATTGATTTATAATGTATCAGTTAGTGTGTGTGGTAAGAAAAATGGGCTCTTTGGAGTAGTCAACAAAATAATACTGGCAATAGGTATCCTCAATTTCGTGCCACATATGGTCTTGGGTGTCTTTATCTAGCCTAGACATTAATAACATTTCGCTATGTCAGGCCATTGCTCCGACTCATTTCATGGCTCGGGATATGTCAACTCATTTATTATTATAAATGTAATCGCATATAATTATAGTGTGTCTCATGAAGTAAGTTACACAACAAAAATTGGACTAATTACATCTGAACAGCCCAGCTACATTGTTATGTTGTTTCATGAAGTGTTTTAATGTAAATGTTACATTATATTATTAATCTATCTAGTAATTATGCGGTTGTCTGCAAGAGATTGCTATAAAGCAATAAGACCGCCCTTTGTGTTTAATAAGCTATAGTTTTAGTATCTAAGTTTTTTTTTGTATTGGTGTACAATAAAGTGTTATCTATCTTTTTAATACTATCAAATCGTAATTTTTCTTAAAGCATTTTATCTTTCTAAAATAACGATGCAGGTCAGGGATATAATGTAGCACCCCGTCTGCGAGATTCTTTCGTGAGACAGCAGATTTTAATGCAGCAGCGCTAAAAGCCAGTGAGTTGCGCGCACTTTGTGTATACTTGGCGCGTGTCATTTTGCTGCATCATGGCGGAGTTTAAAATGAGTCGAAGCTCTGGCGCAGTAAGCTGCTCCGGGATAACTAAGTTGACTCAATTTGCCTGAGTTACCCTCGATCGCCGGTTCAAGATTATCAACAAGCGGTTTCTGCTTCAAGAATCTTTTGCTGAATTTGTCCGACTACCACTCAACGTATTATATTTATACATATACTATTAACAATGTTAAATTGTCCTACCGCATATATTGGGTCAGATCGTGGCAGTTTGCATTGTCATGTACGAGAGACAGCGCGCGGTCGAAGCAATGCAAGCGCCCCACTTCATCCGCGCAAACCACCAACTGGCCCGACCAACGGACATCACTTGCGATCTATTGTACACATATAATATAATTATTATACTATAGAAAACAAACAATGGGAATGACAATAGCAGTACTTTAATGTGTTGATTGATGTAAGTTCCACTTTGTTTACTAAATGCCACTAGTATCGATATATCATATCTATACATATATAATTACTTGAACTCACTGACTGATATCGCGGGCTTCAAGCCAGAGGGGCGTATAAAAAAATGCGTTTTTTTATTTCGTCTATCATTATATTTTTATCGATACACCACCTCTGTTTTTTTCTTAATAGTAGGTTAATTAAAAAAAGAGCATTCCACGTAATCAAGGAAGTACTTTCATAGACACATGAAATTTTCAGTTATAGAGATACATTGAAAAAAAAGTTTTTTGTATCTCCTGAAAAGTTGGCTACGCCCCTCTGACTTGAAGCCCGCGATATATCACAAACACAGCCCAAACTACTGGGGCTAGGACTGAAAAAAATACATTAACTCAATTTCTAAGGGGATGAAAGTTTTATGAAAATCCGTTATTTTCAAAGAGGAAGTACGAAATTTCATTGCCTGCTTCTGGTCAGAAATTGAAGTGAAAATTTACTCCTGAAGTGGTTTAACTGTTTTCTTCTTAAAATATGTCTGTTTTGAATCTACACGAACGAAGCCGCAAGCCGCGGGTAGCAGTTAGTTTTACATAATTAATATTATGAAGGTTATTTAATCCTGATATGATTCTCTAATTCACAAAAACACAAATACTACTTACAAATCCCGTTTTAACAGAATGTGTGAGGCCGGCGAGATGGTGAATGACGTGAAGTGAGCCGTCGATGCAGCCGGCGAGTAAGCGCGTGTCGCAAGCGGACCTGCGCGTGGTGCGCGCCGGCGCTGCGAGCACCGCACGCGTCGCCCTTTCTTCTAACGACGACAATTTTATCGCGCTATCATTACTTCCGATTTCATACCTTATCCAATCTAAGTTAATTCCATTCTGAAAAAGTTATTAATTGTATTTTCATAGGTATTCAAAACTTTTTTGGTGGGCATATTAATCCTATCTTTATTGGTGTCTGAATTCCTACAAAGGACTTTAATTTGCAAAGGTTTTTATAACTTTATCATTAGTTTCTTAACTAGCATGTATTATTTTAGGGTATACAGAAGTTCTTAATTTGAGAACCAATGAGTCTTCTCTAAATAACTAAAGCCATATTATCATATTTCAACTGTTTAAAACTTCACTTTTATTATTTTATTGCTTCCTGTAATTAGTTGCAACACTATATTTTGTAAACAGAAGTGATATGAAAAGATTTGACTGAACTCTATTAATGCTTGTTTTCAAAACACTCGCTTTTACACCTTCTTCGGGATTTCTTATAGTGAGAATCATTGGCATGCAACTTTCAGAATGGAAAAAGAAATTCTTGAGCCTATTCCTTTGACAGGGACTGGGCAGAAATAACTATGCTAGAAATTTGTGCCCATCTAACTGATTCTTGTAAAACAAGGCCGTGCAAGGACATAGCTTTTCTGTTAATAATAGGCAGTTAAGTAAATAAAGAAATGGTAAATTTGTTTTATACAATACTTTAGTACACACGAAGACACTAATTTTCACCCAAACACATAAAGTAGGTATCTACAACAGCTCGGCACGCGTCATTGTCCATGGATCATAACAAGTGTTCAACTTAGCTAATTATGGTTAAATTCTCTCGTACATAATGCATTATACCTCATTGGTCACACACATACATTTTGTAAATAAAATAGAAATAATATTGAACAGTTTAATATTTACAACCAAACCCTACTTTACCAAATGAAATATATATAATTTGTGTTTTAGGTTTCCATATCTGTAATTGTAGCATTCTATGTGTTTTACCTTAGAGCAGGCTGATTGCTCAACAATGTGTATCAGATTGTCGTGCTTACGTGACAGTTCAGCAATCAATGTTTCATTTTCCAGCTGATGGTATGCTATTAAGAGCATTTGTTGCCTGAAAAATACAAACAATAGATACCTCAGAGAAGAATATAATGAAACAAGAAAGAGAAGAATAAAACGAAAAAAGCAAGCAAAGATAATATTTATTTACTGTAATATGGTATGTGTCACCGTCAATTTGTAAATAACGTTAGTTTATAATTTATCTCGCGAGAACGTAGACTGGCGAAATATTGTGAACCTTAACATACTGCTTACAATTTAATGCATTATTTTTAGTAGATTATAATCTATCAGCGCGAATTTGTCAAATTGTTAAATGGCATGTGAAGGAGCGTACCTCGCGCGCTGATTGGTCGATATTACGGTAGGTCGTTCTGTGCCATAAAGTTAGAAATAAAACAAAGGTGTCGGTCAAATAAACTTAATTCATTTTAAAAATTGTGACATCAAGTATGTATTTATTATTTAGTAGGTAATTAATAATTCTGACATAATGGTAAAAAAGAAGAAAATAGCCATTTGGCTACTCGCTGATGATCAACAAAAACCGCAGCGAAATTCGCCTGTTAGTTTTTGTATATTTTGTCAATCTTTATCATTTATATAGGCTACTGGATGTGCCCGAAATGTCGTCCGCATTAAATTTGTTTTCAGAACCCCTCAATTTTGAAACATTCTTCATTGGTGCTCCGCTCCTATTGGTTTTAGCGTGATGATATCGCCTTCTTCGATAAATGGGCTATCTAACACTGAAAGAGTTATTCAAACCAGTTCAGTAGTTCCTGAGATTAGCGCATTCAATCAAACAAACAAACTCTTTAGCTTTGTGTATTAGTCTAAGATTCCAGTTGATTTTTTTAAATAGCTTCAATGTACAGACAGCATGGAATTTTATAATATTATAGATATTAATAGGGAAAAATAAGAGGTATACACAAGTCTCCAATTGCATTTGCTGGACTGTGACCTATTAGACACTGCCTCACCAAGCTATGTGTGCCATGTGTGAACACAGTCACATACTCATTTCATTGCACTCTTTTATGCGATAAAATACATACCCAATAACCTGATATAAATGTAAGTTTGCACAATCTTCAATGACAGGACTCCAAGGTGCGGGTTCAATTGAGGTGATGCTCCATACAAGAATCAAAACTCTCGATTCATTTTCAGACCAAGATACATGTCTATCTGTTTTTCTCGAACATCCACCAAGTTCGATGCCCTATGACAATAATGAATGATTAAATGAAAACCAACAATTGATTTATATTTTGAATAATATGCCTTATCAAGGTTTTTTGATTTTTATTTAAAGTTAAATATGGTAATCTTCACTATGTTATAAGTAAATACTATATTATTAAAAATGGTTAAATATAGACTATTAAATGCTTTTTTTTTCAATTCATGCTTATTTTTGTATTAATTGATTCATTATAATTCTTGATAATACACAATATTTAAAAAAAAATTGTACAGAAAACTTGCATCTATTGTCATTTAGTTTGTATTGTTGTGCTGTGTTTAACTCTAGGCAGTAGCTGTATTTTATTTACACAAAAATGTTATTCAGTTTTTACATATAATAATGATATAGAAACTAAGTCCATATAGTCGCAACTGCTTAGCAAAACATAAATGTGAGTCAAAGGCAACCGATTTGTAATAACATTGAATGAGATGTTGTTTATGACAATGTAGGTATTTTGTTAGTAAATAAAAATATATGATGTATATTACTAATAGAAAAATGTGATTGCAGCTCCATCTATAGTATGGAAACAACTTCATCTATCGGATAAAATGTTTCCTAAGTGTTAATTTGGGCTGTAAACCAGCTCTGTGTTGAGTTGCATTCATACATGTCGAGTAGGTTTCAAAAAGGATGCAATTTACATATACATAACTTCACGCCAGGTCCCTTGCGGGGTAGGCACGAACAACAGAGCGCCATTTAGGCTTATTCTTACACACCTCACTTGCTTCTTCTACATTCATAGTTCTTGTCATGCACGCTCGTCTGTTCTTAAGGCTCCTGACATCACCTTCTGCTAGTACACGATCAATTTGATCATGGAAGGTGTGTCGTGGCCTTCCGCGACTTCTGCATCCATCCACTTTTGCATTGTATATCTGTTTAGTCATTCTTTCATCATACATTCTTTCCACATGCCCGAACTACCGGAGCATTCCTTTCCTTACCTTCACCCCAACACTCTTTCAGACCAACTCTCTTTCTTACTTCGGTATTACGAACGCGGTCCGCGAGAGTCACTCCACAGATTTTGCGCAGTGCTCGCATCTCGACTGCATTTATGGATGCAATTTCAGTGCCATTTATTTCAATCTTTTTGTCTGTCTCACAGAAATGTGATTTATCAAGATAAATATCTTAAGTTACACCTAGGGATATGTGCTTATTCTGTGTTGAGTTTGTTATAAATCCGTTCAGTAGTTTTCATGTGATGATCCTGGTCTGAACTATCCCTCCTGATTTATTTGACATTTTTAAATGCATTGCACAACCTGGAACTCCCTGCGATAGAAGGATATCTCTTGAGGCAGGGTTTGATTTGCCTATGTAAATACATATGTATGTAAAAATATTGCTTGGAATCTTGAACATGGTTCCTTGAGAATTACCAAGTTAAGAAAGTAAAGGTCATACTTGCAGATGTGGTTCTCTGTCACTTATCCGACTTGGGTGGTTGCTATTATTGGTTCTACCAAAAGTGACCAATGTACCAGTTCTATCATTGTGAGTGAAGAATATTAATGATCTACATAATGCCACTGTAATGAAAATGAAATAATAGTTTCAATATAATTTCTTGAATTACATTAAAAGTGTTGAAATTGAAAATTAACAGAATATTAGCTTAAACAACAAAACAAATGTACCACTTGTTATTATCTGAGATGGGAGTTTGCCAACTAAGTATCTGTCAAACAGTATTTGGGTAACATCTAATGTATTGTGTTTAACTGAGAGATAAGTTATTACTCCAGATGAAAACACGATGGTTATGAGACAATCGCTCCAGTCACAGGTTACGATGTTTTTGTCACGTAGTTTCGATTCCAATTGTCGAATTTGCCGGGGACGCGGCGCTCGCCATTGACCACCACGGCGTTCGCAAAAACTTCTCTTTCCAGCTTCATAAATGGATTCATCTGCTCTCTTTTTAGTTTCATATCTGTTTATTAGAACTTTACATGAATAATTACATTATAAATGAAATTGTTTGTAGAGTTTATTGTGACAATTAAACCTACTTATAACAATTGAAATCACTGGTTTTCGAATATATTAAATCATCAGTTGAAATAAACTTTATATCGTAGTTTAACATAGTAAAGTCATTAATTCTACATTACTTTAACCATTTGAAATTCAAAAATGAAAACCAATTATTCAATGTATTCTTTGATGAAAACAATTAAAAGTAATACTATTGACTATTGTATTTTTAAACTTTTTATAAATACGACAATTTACGACATTGACATTTGACAACATGACAACTAACATGTGAATACATCCAATGATAACTGACGGACTGACGAAGTATTGAAAGGCTGAAACATAATATTGATATGCCACGCAACGCGACGTTTCGCTACACGATGCGCCCAAGTAAGATAACAACACCCGATGCCACGTCACCATGGTAATTCCTCAAGTCAAATACCTTAAGCACAGGTAGCAGAGAAATGACCTGGTCGTATAATCATCTATTTGCAATTCTATGGCCTCAAAAAATCATTATAATAAAAAAGTCAGAACCAGTTCAAGTGATTGGAATTATCACACAGACCAATGTAACATTATTTACCTACTTACAACAGTTACCTACCTACATATCTATATATATATATACTAGCGGCCCCGGCAGACGTTGTCCTGCTCTAAAAAAATAAAAATCTATGACCCAATCCCAGCGCCACCTACCGGTTCCAATTGTGGATTTAAACCATCCGGGGACCCACTCAAACACACAAAAACAAAATCGCTCTCCGTTGTTAAGAAGATTCTAGAACCCGATCTCAGCGCCACCTACCGGTTCCAACGGTATAAAAACTATCCTATCTTTCAAGTTGGATCAAACTGCACACGGTGTGCAAATTTGATTAAAATCGGTTGAGTAGTTTAGGAGTCCATCGCGGACAAACATCGTGACAGAAGATTTATATACATTAATATAAGCAAAGTTTGTTTTCTTTGTCAGTGGTAAACTCGAAAACTACTACTACCGATCAGCATGAAACCACAACCATTCGACGCGGAATTAATCGTAGATGGTTATAGGCTATATATTTTTTAATTCTATGAGCCTTTTGCCATGTTTTCTCAATTTGTTTGTTTATTAATTTATTTGCTCCCATAAAACAAAAGACAGGCATTTATCCTTGGTTCATTTGTTTTCTAGCTCATAAAAGAGGAACATGATTTAACATAACCTCTATGTTAGAAACAACTACAGTCTTAACATATAAAGCAGAAGAGCCTGAATGTATGCTTGAACGCGTTAATCTCAGGAACCACTGTCTGATTTGAAAATTCTTTCAGTGGTAAATAACCGATTAGCTATATATCATCGCGATAAGATCAATAGGAGCGGAGTACCAATGAAGAATGATTCAAAATCGGGTTTTTTAGCTTACCTTCTTTTTTGTTATTCCACGCGGACGAAGCCGCGGGCAGAAGCTAGTTATAATATAAATACACTAATACAAGATTTAACATAGACTTAATAAACTAATACATTAAAGAAACCATTACTTATTTTATATTGTATTCTACCCGTAGTCCTTGAAGACTATATGTAGAATGCTAAACCTAAATCACTGTCTTCTATAGATATTCTATAGGCAAGCTACGTTTCCTTGTTGGATCGCCATATAATTCGTTGTCCGAGATCTCTGAACACCTGCAGAGCCAATGAATTGTTTTGATAAATTGCTAGAGGCTCATGGCCTTAGGTCCTGAGGCCGTGGGGTCCTAAGGCCTAATTTATCTCATTGGACAATGTATCAAAATCGTCGTAGAAATCCACCAATTCAAGTATTGACACCTCAGCTGTGCAATTTCAAAATCTAGCAACGGACATTGTTGTTAAATTATTTTTTGTGTTCGTCTTACTTACATTAGCTGATCTATTGTGCTAACCAAAATAAATTAATAAAGACTGTACCAAAATAAGATATCGTTATCGCCCTCAGTAAATTTAATAAACGTTATAGAATAATGTACAATATAAAAATATTTGAGATAATACATAATTATATTACTTCAATTTTTGTGTATATAATATACCTATATTCTTTAAATTCTGTTAACTCATATCTTTGATTATATTACCTAATCAAATACTGATCTCATCTATGTCCTTAATATAAAATTTACTAAGTATGATATCTATTATTCTCCTATATATCCATTATAAACTTTTATTTAACATATTAAACTGAAACTAGCCTTATTACGCCGTGATTAGATAGTTTTCTACCTAATCGTTGTTTACATGTTGAACACATTTCAGGTGCCTACCTAAGACATAAGAAACGACGGTCGCAAGACATTTGTTGGTGTATAGGCATAGAATGGACTATTTCGGTATTGTATTTCATAATGCCTAGTCGTTACAGTCAGAATGGCAGAGCTTGTTAGCGTCACGCGTCATACTTCTATGTTTTCGTAGTTACGACGCCCAGTTTATGTTCAATGGCTGTAAAAAGAACGGTAAAACATCTACCAAAGCACGTACAATAATCCGAAAAGTATAATAATTTTTTTTGTACAAATTCACTTTTGTTTGTACAAATTTGTGAAAATATTTCATCTTTCGTCTCTTTTTGTCTTTTATTACAGGACACTGTATCGTTGTTGGTAAACATTATTGTAACCCTGTCAATATATATAAGATATTCAGAAATGTTGCTATTTTTATTTTGTAACCATGTCATATTATTATTATCATTGTATGTTTTCAAGATTTTCCCTGTTCTACCATAAACTAACTACTTACAATTGAAATTTCTTTATCCATTATAATTTCTAGTTTTACTTCTTAGTATTATAGTTCTTACTACCTGATAATTGCATGAATGTCCATGTTACAGCTGATTATGCTAGAGCTGAATAACAAAAACAGCGGAAGTTGGTTTTACCTACGAACTGTTATTCATTATTATGCAGGGACAGGACACAGGTTTATCAATGTTATTAAAAAAAAACAGCGCAGTAAATTATTTAAAGCATATAGCCAAACTTTTTATGCCGGCAACCTCTGGATCAGACCTAAGCGCTGTTAGTAACATCCGTGTTCAATATAATAATATTTTCAGCATGCTGCTGGGGCTGTTTCGATTCTGGAGTGCACCCACAATGTTCGTTGAGGCACATACTGGTAACTTTTACGCCATCAGGCATAAGAAAGCCACGTCTTTACTGTTCAGAGTCCGGACTAGCATTAGTAATATCACGAGGACAGGCCAGTGTAGGACTATTGTGGGAAATGAGAACAAAAAGTAACGGGCTATTGGTGTGAATTGCAGTAGCAATTCACACCAATATGTACCCATATTCTCAGACCCCTAGTACCAGTAGGTACTAGGGGTCTGAGAATATGGGACTATGATGTCTACAGGTCGCAATGTTCGGGGATCATGGAAGAATGGCCAGACGCTGAATCGCCACTTCCTGCATGGGCCCCAACAAATGCCATAGAAGACAAGGGCAACATGGATATAAGCGGCTAAGGGCTATCGAGAGGTGGGCTGCAGGTTGACCGAAAATAATTCCGACGTTATGCCCTTTAACACTTCCACCCCTGGAGCTTGAATCTTAGCTCTAACAAACTCTACTCTAAGCTGGCTGGCTAAAACATGCACGGAGGCTTTGCCTTGACCCCCGAAGTCAGGTTCGAGGTGTCGCTACTCGGGTAAGGCTTCGCCACAAAGCCTCCCTACGGGTTTATTATTATTATTATAAATTCACACTTTAAACTCCCATCGAAAAGTCCAAGGGTGAGGGCTCATAATTCACACGTTGATAAATAGTTAGTAATTCCGGATCGTCAAAATCACGAACCGTTTTATTGTAAATGGCATATGATTTCTCATCTAAACGATTACAAATCGTGATCAAAAACTTCAAAGAATACAAATCGGTAATAATGAATCGTTATTATAAAATTAACTCGCCCTACAGTTGTCTTTAACGATTATTTATAACGAACAGCCAGAGGATGTGTATGAGAGTCAACAAGAATTCATAGTATAATTTGCTATAACAAACATAAATTCTGGTATTTTAACACGACAATAGGACTATTTCCGTGGATCAGAAACGCCAATATTTTAGGTACATAAGTTGAGATACCGTAAAACCTACATATATCTATACTAATATTAAAAAGCTGAAGAGTTTGTTTGTTTGTTTTTTGTACGCGCTAATCTCAGGAACCGCTGGTCCAATTTGAATAATTCTTTCAGTGTTGGATAGTACATTTATCGAGAAAGGCTATAGGTTATATATCATCACGCTACCATCAATAGGAGCAGAGCACCAATGAAGAATGTTTCAAAATCGGGGGATTTTGAAAACAAATTCAACGCGGGCGACGTCGCGGGCACAGCTAGTATATTATATTTCCACATTTACAACACGTAGAATATAATTCCTTATTAGTGATTTTAGTATTAAATTATTTGCTGTAAATTAAAGTACTTTTTTAAAACCATTTCGAGTTCACTTATTTTGACACTAGCCTCTGCCCGCGACTTTGTCCGCGTGGAATAGATAAAAAAGTAAGTTAAAAAACTTTGAAACATATTTAATTGGTGCTCCGCTCCTATAGGTCTTAGTGTGATGATATATAGCGTATAGCCTTCTTCGATAAATGGGCTATCTTACACTGAAAGAATTTTTCAAATCAGACCAGTAGTTCCGAGATTAGGGCGTGCAAACAAACAAACTCTTCAGCTTTATATATCTATCTCTTACGTTAACATGTATATAAAAGACACATTCAACTTATGTATGACTCAGTTTATTTTTATTATTTAGGTGTATTTTTTAAGTTAGTTTAGTTACAACGACACTATATAAATATCCTATAAATATAAGTTGCTGCGATTTTGCTAAAATAATTTTTGCATAATCAATTTCAGGAAAAGTCTACTGGAATGTTGTATGTAATGTAATTATTGAGAAGGCGAAACGAAATCACCATTGTGCCTTGTGGCAACACAAAAGGCAATAAGCCAATAGTGTAAGCGATATGTAAGCGATAGTCAATTCAAGATGTCGCATAATTATAGATCACTCCAAATTAGCTGCTTTTACTAGCAACATAACGTTGCACAATAAATAGATACTTATTTAGCTGTTTGCGTTTCAATGTCTTTAAATTATTAAACTAAAGCATCACATTGAAAAATTCCTGGCTCTAGGGGAAATACCCTTGGGCTATAAGTTAGTTTTTAGTTCAATAAACAATCCTCATTAGTTAATTTAAAATATTTAATTGAACAAAGGATAACTCCAATAATTGGAAATAATGGAAGGCATCTGGTATGCGAGAAGGTCGCCGCAATCGCTATCCTTGACTAGAATTTATAACAGTATTTCTTAGAATTAGGTGCCTACTTAATAATTGGAATCTGTCGGTATAAGTTGATTAAGTTTGGAGCAACGTTATGAGCAAAATTTTTTTTTAATACCGCTAATTATCTCATAGTTTAAAGTTAATCAAATTTGACTCATGTCTCTGAAATTACTTGTATTACGTATATCATAAGCGTACGCATAGTTTAAGTATGCGTTTTTAATGGAACATGACGTACGAACATAACTGTAGATTATTTCGGTAAATTTAACTTTTTGTCAGAATATGTAGTGATAAATGTTCGTTTCGTAACATACAGATCCAAACTATTGTTGCGAGTTGCAGACTCGAATTAAAATGCCGTTAGAATTACTACAGAATTTATTAGAACTATACAAACACGTATAACACAGTTACAAATATAACTGAACACAATCAATCCAAACGTAATGCACGATTCAATAACACGCGCAAACCCGTCACTAAATAGATTATTGAATGTACAGAAGTCTTGCCTCGCGACTGGTTATTGCTCGGCTGCCTCGTCCATCAATTGAGGTCTCGCTTTATAATGCACAGATGCCATATGTCTGCCCGACCGCGTGGATCGAATTTCTTAGAATCACACCTGGCTAATGACTACCATAAAAGATTACAATACACAATGGACTGTTTTTCTATTCACAAATTTTAAACACAAAGTAAACAAAAGAAGTCCAAATGCCGAAAAGGTAATAAAATGCAGGTGTGAATTGCCTTTGTCGGCACCTAGGGCGTAACACTATTATTGAATATTTTGACTATATGTTTCTCTGTATGATTGTTTATAAATAAAGAATGGCTTGATCGATCTTAATGAAAAGTAGCACATTAGTAACATATAATTGCGCATATGGTAAGACATATATATTATATCGGCAAGCCTTATGGTAATCATCCTAAACTAATATAAATGCCAATGTGCATACATATTATTAAGAAAAGAAAAGAAAAAAATACAGAAAAGTACAGTTTCTGAATCCCCAGGGATATATTGCCATGGAAACCAGGGTCATCTTTAGCCAGGGCAGGGAGGGCTACGTGGCACCTGGGCGCACAGACCTAAGGGGCTTAATGATTGCTGTATTCTACACGTAATATACTTAATCTGCTCGTTTTGAAAATTACTTAACTAAATTCCATTGATGGGAGTGATTAATTTCAACGTTTGATTTCAGTAGTTATTATAATAAAATTGTGACAAACAAATTGAGCCAGTCATGTCTATCAATTTTCTCCAAAATAGCGACAGACTTCTAAAATAAAACATTTTTTATGTTTATTGTTAGTCTGATTTTGGCACCCCGGCTCCCAATATTGCTAAGACGCCCTCGATAGAAACGAGGGAGGGGCTAGGCGAATAATACGCGTCTCAAAGACGGTGAAGCGTGAGAGTAGACATCGCCGACGGCTATGTCGGTAATGCAAATTTTCAATACAAACGCAGTCAAAGTTGCGGGCGGCTGCTAGTATTATATAATCCTTTATGACCCTTATTAAATTTTTCTCTATATTTTAATCTAAGCACGTAATGCTACGTTGTTTGTAATTAAAAAGAAAAATAAACAATGCTACACGTGATATAGTGAATGGCCTCTTAGGCCTCGTAAAACAAGCCAGGTTTAAGAGTGCTGTAAGCGATAGTTTCTTAATGTGTGTTATTTAATATGCTTTTAGTAGGATCGAAGGCATACCTATTGAGTTTAATTTTTTTATCCTACTTTTTTATGGACATGTTTTTATGTACACTAAGAGTATTACGAACCAAGTTTTATAGACTTTATATTAATCCAGAGAATCTGAATGCATGTTCTTTTTTAAGACGGAAGGCGTGCACATGTTCACGTATCCTTTTCGATTATGCTTAATATAAGTCTGTAAATTATAAGTATTGTTATATGTTTATACTTTGTATAAATTGGAACTTTCATAAACAGAGGTGGGTGGGGTGGTAGTGGCGCTAGTGCATGACCACGTGGTAGAGCCATAGGTATGGTAGTATTTTTCACATTTTCTATTATTAATTATAAAATAAAATGCAAATAATAACTAAAAAATATTTTATGCCGAAAAATAGCTTTAAAAATTTTAGAAAATATTTTTGTATAATTTTATAAACACTTTAGACACTTTTAGATAGTATATCGCAAATTTAAGTCTAGATTTAGTAGTTCCTGACATAATCAGCTGGGACAAAACATTGGAGTGAGGCTTTTTTACTTTTAAATAGCGTAACTTTTAAATGAACTAAATAATTTAATTTGTCAGAATTATATGTGGTTTTAACAGTTGATCTACTTAAATAAAATTTGAAATAACACTTGTTGTTTTGTATAACATTAAGAGGATTTTAATGTTCATTTATTATAATACAATTGCCTCTGAGGCAAATGCTTTGATGGCCTAGCTCACTGGAACACAGAAGTTGAGTTCTAAGGGACGAGAAATTTTGTAAGCAAACTTTCCGTTTTTTAGTCTGGGTGTCTAGGGTTGGCTTCAGAGTAGTCCGTTATATATTGCCCATAATAACACGGACGTAATTTGATTAGCTTACACTTACGCTTATCACCATATATATACATTGTGTGTTTGTTTATCCGTCAGTTGTAAAGTAAGATTATTCCTATAATAAATACAGTTTAATATTTTTATTTGATGTATGTAATTTGATGCGCTGATCTCTGGAACTGAAATCCATTTGAATTATTCTCAATATCCCATTTTATTGAAAACATTAGAGACCATAAACTTTAGAAGCGGAGACATAAATTTAACGAGATTGAAACCTAGTCCATACTAATATTTGTATGGTTTAGACAACATACATTTAAATTCGTTAGTAAATATAACATGTTTATTTTTTCAAAATCGTAGATAAATGAGCAAGAAACTATGTAGATTAATATAAGAAATAGTGTAACCAAACTTATATAAGAAAGACTATAAATTTTAAGCATCATTGTAATTTTTTCATAATAAAATAAAAGTATAAATAACATCTATGTACAACTAAATTTATGCTAGAATAAATATTTCATTTTTAATTTATTTAAAATATTTCAATCCAATCCAATCCAAGATAGAAAATAGAAAGTAAATAAAAATAGAAAGAAGACATTAGCTAGCTCCATTTTAGCTCATAAGGGAAGACAAGCTTCAAAAAATAATTGTACATAGGATAACGGTGAATGTAACGGAAAAAAAATGGCCTTCGTAAGACAAAAAAACACATAGGATGATATGTAACCTGTTGATAGTCGCATACTGTTGTTCGCATTGACATTCAGTTAGGAGCAGGCATTCGTACATTTGTTGCATGTATAGCATGTACCTGTATCAGTCTCTGTCTGTGATCTCTAAAAAAAAAAAAAAAAAATCTTTACGATCTTGGGAGAGATCCTGTACTTAGTAGTAACTAACTAGGTACAGGTAGTAACCTGTACCTGCTTTTGTTACAGGAATGAGTATACCTAATAATATCATTTGTATTCCTATGGACTCTTAAGTTTACGAAGATGGTCCCGCATAAAATGCCTCAGTGTGTAAATCTTGTAATAGGATGTCTCTAATCATGTTCTATTGGATCTTGTTGAGATAAAAAAAAAATATAAAAAAATAAATATAACTTACTATATATATAAACTATTAATTAAATATAGGTTTTATAATTTTATAGTGAAAAGGGGTCACAAGACGCAAGTTTTTACTTTACTCGCAACATAAAAACCGCAGAGAAACAATGCTCTGATGAATAATGTTCAGTGTGATATGCACAAATAGTGCCTATTGCGTACATGGAGCAGACAATTGGTATTTAAGTGATATATCTGTTGTTGTATATAATTGAATTTGCAGCATGTGTTACACCTGGAGCTTTCGACAAGGTTTCACTTGGCGTAAATTATAAACCTGCATCCCCAATTTTGTTGGGTAAATATCATTTATATAATTAATCCACCTCCAATGTATATAGGATTAGGGAATCTAGGTGTATTGATTGTATATTGATGATGTGTATTGATTTATAAGTAGGTTTATTTGATATATTTTCAATATTCACCGCTCTATTTGTCAACAAAAGTGAGAAAATATTGAGACTTTCTGCTCCCTAAGCCTGCTTACGTGATACTTGAGTGCGTTTTAGTACCGACGTAAAATAAAATTCCTTCTAAATTGTTGACAAAATGACAAAATAATTCGATGGGACGGACGTCTGGACGACCATTCACGTGTAATCGTTGGCATTTGAGCATAACACCTCCAGTGAGCGCGTACAACTCTAATGTGCGATGATACAATGTCTAACATTGTATCACAAAGGATAATTATTAATATTTATACTGCGAGAATGGCATTTTTATTATACGTGAATGCGTCCGACGACTGACCCGTTCTTATACAAAATGTGAAAATATGTTGGGTAACTAAAGATTACATGAAACCACCTACTTAGAGCAAAAAAAAAAACGTACGTAGCTATGTAAGGGTTTCTGAAAATTTGTTATTTACAATAATACTAGCTGTTCCGGCCGACGTCGTCCTGCCCGGAAAAGCTTCAATCGATACGTCGACAGCAGCGCCACCTACCGTGTCCAATTGTGAACCAACTCAGAAACCTTTTCTGGCTCATGCACAACAACCTTGCTAAAGATCATCACATGATCAAATGTATAGTTTACGATTCTATAAAGGACATATAGACAAACACTCATTTTTATATAAACATGCCGTGCCTGTACTTCAAAACTATTTGAAAAAAAACTGGAATAATAAATAGAACTAAATAAACGATGCATTCATTTCTTGTCTGTTTGTTGGTTTGTCTATTTATATAAATATAATCGTGGAAATGAGTTATATTGCGTAAATATTAGCTGATATCGATCCAATTTAACTAGAATGATAGCTTAAGTGATTTTTCAATTGATTCGATACTTTATATCCCGGGAATTCCGCGGGAATTTTCACATGTAATCTACATTAATCTGTCAAGCGTGGACGAAGTCGCGGGCATATCTTAGAATAATATAAAATATGCGATTCATAAAGAAGTATATTTTAGTAGATTCATGAATAGTAATTTTTAAAATAAATTAATGAGTTAAATAACAGGGTTATAATATGTCTTTGTATGATGCCACGTGAGAATGTTGTGGTTGTGTTATATAGTGTGATTATATAGTATTATATATATTATATTATTATATTATATAGTATAAAGGTAAAGTGTAGTGTGTAATAAATAACTACGGAATACGGAAATTATTAGTTTTATTTAAAATATTCTATATTCTTCTTCGATCTTTAACAACCATTATCCTCAATTTTAAAGGTGTTATACGTTGTGAAATAAAAATTAAAAATATACTAGGTAAGAGCTGACAGTACCATCAACGTTTGCCCCGGACTACAGCTAATGGACCGAAAACTAAGAACTTTGCCCAATTATTACGAGCAATGAAGATTACACTATGGCCTGAGGTAGCATAACCGGCGTTATTTCGGTCGCCTTCAGCGTTAACATTGACCTTAGCAAGAAAAGGTGAGGGTGGACGCGGCGCCGCTACAACGCTGGAATTGTTTTCAGTCGCAGCAGTACCGCGCGCCTACTCAGTCATCGTCTGCGTGATCTGCAGATTACACAAACATTTCCCGCGCTTTTCAGTGCGAAGTTAAGAAATTAAAGATTGAATAAACATTATGGTTCTAAACAGTTAAAATTTTAAAGTTTATGTGAATGATATTTTTTTGGCCGTGTTTGGAATTTTTTGGTTTTGCATCACTCATGAGAATTAATTAGGTAGGTCTTTAATTAAAATTTAATCATTATTTAATACTTTTATGTATTGTCTTGTTAGAACATTTATATTTCATAATTTATTAGCAGTTAACTAGGTTGAATAGAAAAGTAGTCAGTGTATATACGTAAGAATTCTCTAATTACGATGTACTAATTAAATATAGGTTGTTTTTAATTAATTTTCATATAAAAATGTAATAGACTCTTCTATAATAAATGGACGACGCTAACAAAAACATTAATGCAAAATAATCTCAGCGACCATAATTATTTTAATGTTTATAAACCGAAACAGGTTTTAAAATAGTTGTAAAAAGTATACATGGCTGGTTTTTGATATTAAAAGTTATTAATTTATTATTTACATATATAAATTAAGCTATATAATTATTTAATCTTTTTCACAAGAAAGTAGTAATAATGATCTTTGTCAAGGACTGTAGGTACGCGTAAATTAATAACGTAAATAGATTTAGTGTATTATGCGCATGGAAAACTACATTTTAGCGTAACGTTTTTACTTTGACTTTATAAATTGTGGAAAATTATGGTGTTTATCACTTTATTTTAAGCTAATAATAATAATGTAGTATACATCAATTATATGGCCGCTCATTAGCTTTATCAGCAATGGCTACGTAATAAGTATTCTTTCACACGAAATATTCATACTACACAGCTTTCTCGACCTAATCTGTAGAGACCGTATTTTGATGCAGAACAGCGCAGCACATTTAATCTCAATGTAATAAATTCAATTTGAAACGGCATTATACTTACAAAGTGGGTATAAAATTAAAAACCTGATAGTTTCAGCCTAAATGTGCATTCTTAAAACGTTTAGTGCATTTGCCTCGCTGGATGGCTGCAACGGTGCCGATAACTCTCCCCAAAGAGCGAGATCCGACAAACTACCCACTGAAACTAACCTGCGCCTCGGCGATGAATACACTTTGTTAGACACTATCATATATATGTGCAGGAACGGAGAAATAATACAATATCCCGCGGTCGGGCGGCCTGTCGTAAGAGGCGACAAAACAACCCAAAGCCAGGTGGTAGGGCATTTGCCCGACTGGATAGTTACCACCCCTGGTCTGAAGTATGTCGCTATAACAACCTCGAGTTGTGTTCCGGCATTAGTGACCAGGTTCCAGTCTCCCTTAAGAGAGCAGCAGCGCATTTGTAGCACCTTTAGTGTTACAAATGTCCATAGGCGATGCTAACGCTGTCCATCAAGTAGGCCGTCTGCCTGTCTGCTAAACTCGTTGTTAGTTTATTTAAATTTATTTGAAATACAAGTTGAAGTAGTAGCTTAAAAGAATTGGGTCGTTTCGGTCTTACGCCAAAAGGAAACTTTGCACTGAAAATCAGCGTAGTGTCGGATATAATTCCAGTACAGCAACATGCAGTGCAAACTTTGTTTACTGAAAAGGCGTACAGTGTCTGAAAATATGCTCTGTGTTGCTATTTCTTCAAATAAAGCCTTTCTTTTTTCTCTCTTTACGTCAGCAAAGGTAAATGTGCTCTGTTATCCCAGTATATAGCGGCTCTATGCTACGGGATCATAGAAAGAATGTGCTGTCTCAAGTCTGCCCTATTAATTGCACTCGTATTAATCGTCTTTTTTGGATAATCTACCCATAAAGTTTGATTAATTTTTATTGTTTCTGAAATAAACTAAAAGTTACATAACATGGAACATTTTGATTAGATATCTAAAAATATGTTTGTCCCGTTATTATCGAAACCACCATTTGCAAGTTCTGCGTTTGCTATAAGGAGGGCAGAACTGTTGACCAGCATAATATATTTCTAATAGCTAATAGATTTCGTTAAAGACCAGGGGTCCCATAGGCCCAATAGGTTTCAATACAGAAAGTCATAAATGTATATCCATTGCCAATTGGTAGAATCACGGAGGTATTCCAAGCCTTTATCTAGATTATAAATATGAATCTGAAAAATGAATAACTAACTACTTTCCTAAAAGTTCTACATATTGCTAATTATAATATAAACTTAGTTAAAAATATATAAAAAATTCAGAAGAGAAGCAACATTTAAGTTTACGTAAATTACATGCCTATAAAGTAATTCCTGATCGTTTCCCATATCTTTCTATTCAGTCACTTGCCTTATCATTGGTAGATATTTTACATTCTTTGTATGGAGAGGGAGTAAGGCAAATCAAATACCGCCCTTATTAACTCACATTCCAATGTAATATTTGTTCTGTCAAAGTAAAATCAAAGGATTGATTTATATTAACCATAAATTTTTATTGTCCAGTACTTAATGCCTCATTTCTATTGCGTTTTATAGCAGCGTTATTCAAGATTGTGTAGGTAATCGCCTCTTTTATAGTTTTACTGACTAGGATCTTAAGTATGATTGTTATTAATTTGATTGAATTGTAATTACTTCAGTTAATAATAAGCTATTATTAGATTTATACAACGAAGCAGTTTAGGTTGTTGTGTATGTTTATTTATTGTTTTTCCTATCCAGATGAATTCTGGTTTCATATAACTGACAACTTTAAATAAATCGATAGATAAATAAATATATCTTAACGTCCTTACTTATAATAATCTCGTTAAAAAACGTTTAGGCATGTCTTAAGCAAGAGAATTAGACTCTGGTCAATGTTTTTTTTACTTCACTTATAAACGTGTATTACCTGTTGTTTGCCTAAGTAGGAGCACAGATAAACGAAATTTGTACGATTATCGTAGGTTGTACCCAAAATATTTGACAAAGAGGAGTTTATGTGTAAGATTTTCAGTAATCAGTCGCTGAGCAGTTTCTTAAAATTTAAGAAACGATTATAAGTAAGGCCCTAAATTTCAAAGTTAAGAGTTACTTAGAGAGAATTACGCTTGTGGTATGAGTTGACGGAGAATTTTAGGGTTGGTCCCAGGCATCCAATTTAGAATAAAAAGGGAAAGTTTCCGCAATATACATACTCTGCTGGCGTTACAAACATGTAGGCAGAACAACACTTTCCCATTATACCAAAGAGTTAGTTTAAACGTAACTAGGTACGTAGTTTTTTAATTTGTAACAGTTTTTTCTATTTAGTTTGTACTTACACTCCAGACATTTTGGTATCGTAGTTATTTATACCAAAATGTATAAAAAGGTGGGTAGGATCGCGTCTATCTTATTTTATATTAAGCTACCTGGTATCCGCCCGCTTCGCGTGCCGTAAAATCAGTTCTTAGCTGACCTCTGCATGGCGAAAGGATGGTCCCTGCTAAATTTCAAGTCTATAGATATTATAGTTCCTGAGACATCGTGATGTGTCACTATATACGTGGATTTCAATTATATATATATACTAGCTGTCCCGGCAGACGTCGACCTGCCTGAAAAAACTTCAATCGATATGCCAACAGCATTAAAGGTTATAATTAACAAATACAAAATAGGGGTTGATCGTAGACGGTTGAAAATTTAAGTTGTATCATAAAAAAATATATAAAAATAAAAAAGTTAGAGGTGGATTACCCTTAACATTTAGGGGGTTGGAAAATAGATGTTGTCCCATTCTCAGTTCTATTCAACATCCACACAAAATTTCATGAGAATCGGTCAAGCCGTTTCGGAGGAGGTTAACTACAAACACCGCGACACGAGAATTTTATATATAAATATACTATTCCTACAATCATAAGCCCTACCATCGGTTAAATTTTGACATTTATGGCCTTACTTATAATCGTTTCTTAAATTTTAAGAAACTGTTCAGCAACTGATTAACAAAAATCTTACTCATAAACTCCTCTTAAGATGGAGGTGATGGTAAAGTAACTCACAAATAACTGTCAAAAATAATCAACATCGAGAGGTATTTTAAGTGACTGCTAAGAGGCAAGATGGCAAGTTTTATTTAAACAGCCATTGATAAGGGGCTTAAGAGTCTCTTATTTAAGTGATGGCTAATCCTTTCTTAACGAGATTATTATAAGTAATGTCCTATATATTTACAGTTTATGTCAAATTTTAACCGATAGAAGGGTATATGAATGGTCGGTAAGATATAAAACCGGCCATAAATGATTGTTTTGATTGAATGAATTGAATGAATACAATTTTTGAATTAAAGCGGTGGTGTGTATTAGTAAAATCGAAACGTTTCGTTCTTAATAACCGAAATTTACTGTGTAACGGTGTCGCCGATGAATGCGCCTAGTTATCTGATGGTAGAATAATGAAGGGGGAAATATATCAAGCAGAGTTTTATGCCAAAAGTGTATCTGATCGAAAACTGATAGAAAATACGCAAGCTTGCTACATAGGGCTTAAGGAATTATTAATTTTAAATCTTGTAATAAACTTGCATTAATTCTTCCATTATGTTACTAGGAATTAATACTAAATTATAGTTCGGCGTTGATAATTAACATTTATGTGTTTAATAAAAAAATAAAAAAACAAGTAAATTTTTTATCCTTGGATTTTTATATGTGGAAGGTATTGTATACATCGAGAACACCGATGTGTGAAAGCCGACAAGCAGGCTTGTAAAACAAGCATGGCAGATAACAGCAGTATGAACTTATGAGTTGATATAACGTTATTATTATTATTTTAATATTACTATTATTATACATATTACTCACATGATAGGTGTAATGCCCTAGTATTTGTCTTATTTATTAGTGATTCTGTTGTGCTTATAATTTAAATTGCTTATATGGAAATTCTCAATAATGTGAAATAAATGAATCATTATTATCACTATTATATTTAAATCAAACATTCAAATAGTCCTTTGCTGTAGTATATTTGTCTGTGATATTTATTTTACATTAATATGAAATGAGGGAATAAACCGCTTTTAGCTAAAAAGCGGTCTATTCCAGACAATCGCTATATTTAATTCAGTGGTACAAATGTGCTAATTAGTCAAAAATTACAAATTCTATTTTATAAACGAATAAATATTTATCATATGAATTACCATTTACCTTTTGGGTCTGAATTGTTAATTCTATAAATATTATAAACGAGACGTATGGGAGGATATTATTTTTAATAAGATAAACTGTAGTGTATCATCATCACATAAAAATAATATATATATATATATATATATATATATATATAGGATAATATATTGACAATGACACTTTAGCGGAGTGTTGCATATCTATGCTTTTTGGAAGCGACCACCCGGATAGACATGTCTCAAGCGTTGTTGATCAAAATAGTACATTTGATATTGGATATATGATGTTATGTGGTCGCAAGAGCATCAAGTGTGCAACAAATCGCTATTATCAAAGTGCATTGTGATTTAGAAAAGATGATTGTTATTTAAACAATAGAAACATTATATTGGCAAAGATCACAAAAGATGTCAATTCCATGAATATAGCCATATACATCATGCCATGCCATGATAACTTCTGATGAATAGGCTCGTCATGAGCTTATACGGCTCTGACGAGCTTACATATATATATAAGAGATTGTCTAAAATTGAAGTTGTGGACGTAACAATTTATTTGAAATTTGGGCACTCAAAATAATTATTCTTTTCTTATTTGTTTTTATCGGTAAATAAATATATTATTTATTTTTATGTAGATTTTGTTATGTTGATGTCAATTGAATAAATTATGGTCATCGTCGTCATGACCTATCGTTAAGTACATCCAGCGTTACATCTCTTAAGCTCAACACTTTTTTTTACTAGATTGGCTTGTATGTTGTCTGGATGTTTAAAACGTAATTTTCATAAATTTCGAAACGTACGATTAACATGAAAATTTGCTTACGTGTTAAAGACCGATGATAATACAATAATTTTAATTTCATAACTTTGTCCACCATGTCCTGTCAGAATCACAGAGCGAGAAGGAGAGAGAAAGAAAGAGAGAGAGAGAGAGAGAGATCAGACACATAATTGATACGTTTACTACGAGCCGAGTTTCTTCATTATTATTAGTTATATGATTCATTCATTCCAAAATGTTACTTGTGTGCTGCTTCAGAACTCTTGCTTCGGAAGAACAAAACCTACAAATGGTTCATAGGCTACTACTTATATAATTAGGGTTTGAACATAAAAGCGATGTAATCTTTAACTCAGTTGTAAAACAAATTTTACCTACATTTAACGTATCTTATTTTTAAATACCTAATGTATTCTTAGTAATTAATGCTATTATATGCGGACTGTGGGAGAACAACGTATTTTTTATGTTATGTTATGAATAATGAATTATTTTGAACATAATATATACAACATAATTAGTTTCAACATAATTTAGGTATTACAAAAGCACGTTCTTAAGTTATCTTTAATATTTCTTTAAATATTCTGAGAAAAATGTTTGTACAGTAATTTTTAAGTTTTAATGGATAAATTTAATTAATACAGAAGAATTGATTATAGCATTTTAGAATAACAAGAGCAAGTTTTCTTAATACGTGGTACGACACGCGCTTATCCGGCTTTTTTTAAAGAATATCTATATGAATCAAAAGTCAATAAGTGTATTTTACAATCATTTGAATTCATGAATATGCCAATTGTATACAATATTAAAAAATATGAA
The DNA here is from genome assembly GCA_012273795.1 of Dendrolimus punctatus. NCBI lineage: Eukaryota > Metazoa > Arthropoda > Insecta > Lepidoptera > Lasiocampidae > Dendrolimus > Dendrolimus punctatus. The sequence continues at coordinate 9,740,616 of CM022538.1, forward strand.
TATCTACATTATTCATGATCAATGTTGGTTACATTAACAATTCTGGCGATTTAAATTAGAATTACTTTAATTATTTTGAAGACATTTTAGCATTTGGAAGCTCATACTTATTTAGGCCTTATCTGCTACATACTTCATAATATTGTATTCTTCAATGAATGAAGGATAGTGATAAGTTAAGCTTATGAAGAAACGTTTTCATAAAAGTATATATTCATTTTTTTTATAAGTTTGGTCAAAATCATATTAAGCTTTTAAGCAACAACCGGGAAGTGGTACACGCAGTTTAGTGTAAAATTCTGAGTTCGATCCTGCTGTTGTCTGGCGTCTAGGAGATACACTTCACTTGTGCTTGATATCCCTTGAGATCTTGGTCAAATACGAAATTAATCAGAATTAAAAGCTTTGTTGTTCACTACCCTCCAAACGATAGACGTTAGTGAATAACAAACTTTTTTATAGTAAGTATTATTTGTTTAAATACGAGTATTATTTCGAATCTTTAATACTTATTTCTGAGTACTTGATGGCTAGATACACAAACCATGCAAAGCCATATTTAAACACTAGCTTCTGCCCGCGACTTCGTCCGCGTGGTGCGGTTTTTCAACTATCCCGCGGGAACTCTTTAATTTTTCGGGATCAACAGTATCCTATATGTTGACCAGGGGTATAAGCTATCACCATACAAAATTTCATGTAAATCGGTCCAGTCGTTTCGGAGATTAGCCGGTACAAACAGATAAACAGACAAACAAAAAATTCTAAACAAATATAAATTAGTTCTATTTCACTTTTTACACCCCCCTGACTCGGTTTTTAGCATTTTTTTAAATGTACAGAAATTCGACTTCTAGAATTTTATTATATGTATAGATGAACATTATGGAATATTTACTAATATGTATTATAAAGAGTTTGTGTGATTGCTTGTAGGAAGTAGTCTCTTGAAATACTGAATCAATATTGAAAATTCTTTCACCACTACAAGCTACATTATTCCTTAGTGTAGTGCTACATGATTCACATTTAAATTTCATTAAAAAAATATTTACTACAATCACAGAAAGAGGACCTTAAATATGTTTAACATTTTTTAGATATGGTGCTTTGACTTCTTTATAAATAATGAGTATATTTTCATTTAAAACTCATCTGTAAGAAAGACAACTCCAACTTCCTTGAATTGATTGTTTGTTTCTCTCTGTTTTTATTTAATTTATTTGTTCATCATATCAATTAATAGTAATTAATAAGATTACTGTTTACCGTACTAGTTGGTGTTTAATTTTATTGTAGCTCTGTTTACGTATATATTTTCTATTCATTTTTATTTATTTTTAACACTAAATACTATATATAAAAATGATTCTTTTTATGCTGTGTGTGGGTGTTTGTCTTTTCTGTTTTCTGTTACTCTGTCTAATTACCTAACTACTAACCTACTAATTACATAACTTTTTTTCCTTAACAGCAATAACAGGCTGCGAAGCGTTCTACGTAGAATAGGAAGTAAATGAAAATTTTAACTTATATGTATGACCTTCAAAAAGTGTTCTCCAGTAGAACTTATTTTAAATAAATTAATTTTGAATTTGAAAAATCACGCCCAGCGAAGTGGGCACGAATCAGCTAATGGGTTATATCTTTAAAATAGCAGGTAAGCATTGAAGGCTCTGGACCAAACCAGTCGCTGGCAGCTCCATATATACTCCAGTGACCTCTCTGGGCCCGAAGGTATACATGAATGCGTTTTCCCAACTATGCCAAAAGGGCTTTAAATAAAGTTACCATGACCGAGTGTCATAAAGTTTAAGATTTAATTTGAGTTTTATGTAAAAATTATACAAAGTAAGTCAAGACTGAAAATAAAAAATATTGTTTGCTATGAAGCAGTTATTGTTTACGTATTAACACTTAAAATTCAAACAAAAACTTGGTATATAAATGTGGATTCCAAATCTCTCTCGGCGAGTATTTCTAAAATGCTCTCCTCATTTTCCAGTGTAACCTCAAATACAAGCTAATTCGTTGGTGACGCTAAATTCTTTGATAGATACAAAATACATTCATCGAAAAGTCTCGATATAGATAATAATTTTCTAGTCTATACTTATGACCTTAGAGCGAATCCTTTAAGTTTGCCAGTATCAATAATATCTGCGGGGTTTGAGACTATTTTTTTGCTGACGCAGGGGAACATCTTTTTTTGACAAACCATCCTTGGTATGTGGGGATAGCTTTATACCGAGGGATGTGTGGGATTCCTAATCGGCCGGATGGCCAACGTGGCCTCCGATCGGAGGGACGTGGGATGGTCGACCGTCAGTCTACCCACTAAACCTAACTTGCGCTCCTCTCCTATGCGCTTTTATGGAGTGCCAGAGTAACTGAAATATAGGTAGGTATTACGTATGTGCCACACCCGGGGAAGGGTACCCTCTTCACCAACGGGGGAGGGGGGAGTCCACGGGATCGCGGGGTTTGAGGCCTAATTCAGCTCAGGCAACATTTGTGAAATAGGGACACCGTTGAGTTGAGCAACATACCACACTTGCCATAAAGCGGTCGTTCCATCTTTTAGAATATCAATGACATTGGTTTAATCGCTTGCCGTTCGTAGCAGCCTGTTTGTTTTGTATGCTCATTTATTTTAGCAAACGCAAAAATGTTTAAGAAACCAACAAGAACTGAACAAAAACTGCGATAAATTTTAACTTTACCAACTTTATGAACCGGAATTAAAATTAGGATTTCTTTATGCAATATACTTATATAATTACTTCACTAACTACAAATTTTTATCAAGTTGGAATATCAGATGTATTGTTGTGCCTCGTATTACCTCCAAATCATGAATTAATTATGACATATAATAAAATGTGTAAAACTCGTTATAATGTAGTGAATTCAGATATTTTGATTAGTATTTATTTGAGTATAGTTTATTTATGTTGGGTCTGTTATTAAAGCATTACGTAGGTATCATTCTAATGATTTGGTTAAGAATATTGATAGACTATGTACCGCTTTGAATTTTTTTTGTCGTAGTTCCCTAATGGGAATATCCTTAAGACTTTTTTTCTACGCGTTTGGCACCCCATTATCAAGGTTATCTGCTTTTTTGTGGTTTTATGTTTTGGTCTCTGTACGGTTTAGAATGCGAAATTGGAAAACGCCAAATGCACAACCACTTACCTTGCTTGCTGTGCTACGGGAACCCTTCGATTATGGATTGTAACTACTATTTTTGTTCTTTTTACTTCTTTTTCTTTTTTTATATCTAAACTATATACAACTTGCTTAACCTAACTTAATGCTATAAATTTGTATTGCTTTAACTATTACGGACAAAATGCTTAACATCTACTAATAAAATTATGAATAAATTTAAGTTCTAACCTATTGTGTACAAAATATTGTTATGATTACCATGCGATGACTGTGAAAGAAATCATCACGATAAAATCTTTACATCAAGTTTATTGGTGTAATATAAAAGCCGATATTGGAGACTTAAGACTAGTACTTGGGAGTTTACCTGTTGATTATTTTTGTATTTTATGAAGTAAGGACGTCTGGGGCTTCTTCACTCATGTTAAATAACAAATGGATCATAAGTATCATTTACGAGAACAATCAATTTTTCGGAACAAATATTATATATTTATCTCTCTATATAGGTTCACATATATATATATATATATATATATATATATATATATATATATATATATATATATATAATAGAGAAATATATTATTAAACAGCATTATATTATATCGGACATAATACTTCTGGCATAGCAATATTCAGCATGCAAACTTTATTTGCTGAAAATGCGGCCTACAACATCTTAAAACCAGCTTGATATGTAAAGTGCATGTGATTATTTTCTTCAAAATGTGCCCTTTTCTTGAAATAAAGTCTTATTCTTTCTAAGTATATTATACGGCACTTTTATCTCATATTAGGATATGCCCGCGACATTGTCCACGCGTGACTTGAAATTTCCGGGGGATTCCCGGAACACAAAACATCGCAGAATTTAAAAAAGAATGCAAGCTATCTTGTTAGTACAAACTCTGTCGGAATAAGCTATTTTTTATGCATCCGAACAACTTCAAACCACTCCCGTGAAAATTCCCGCGGGTATCCCGGGATAAAAATCACGCATTTTATTACATTAAGTTTGCTATCGATCAGTAAAAATCACACTTTGTAATTCGATTTGTTTAAATCTTGTCATTTTAAAGCATTCCCTGAAAACTTCTCGCAGGATTCCTAGGATAAAAAGTAGCGCAGAATTTAAGTCTAAAAAGCTGTCTATCAGTGAAAACCGCATCGAAATAGGCCCAATTAGGTTTTACGTGTATCCTCAACAAACAGACAAGAAAATAAAAAAATAGCATCGTGTTCTCCGTGTGTTATATAGTCTTTTCCAGTTATTTTTTAAAATAAGTAGCTTCAACGTACAGACACGGCAGGTTTCGAATTTAATAATATTTTCAATATGGATATAAATTGAATGATTTATTATGCAAATCCCAATAGTAAAAGAAAGCGTCGGCAACGCAATATGTAAAAAATTATATAAACAGCAAAATTTTATATTCTACTTTAATTTTAAAGTACAAATATTGTTTTTTAAAAACATTCTTTGCTCGTTCTCAACGTTATTAGCGTTGTATACTAGGGTAAATTTTCGTGAATCAAATTTTAATCAAGCAGAACCATTTTCTCTTAAGAATCCCATTTTATTTTACTTTCAGTACTGTCCTATGTCTCACTTGTGAGCTCTTAAGGCGCCAAAGCTACTCTACCTTTTCTTGATTTTCATACTAAGCTGTGCTATTTACCGAAACTTTTTGTTTGAACTCATATTATGAATGAAACATTTTCTAATTAAGTTTTATTATTAATTTTATGATTTGAAAAGCATCCTTTTCTCAAAGTTTGCAATCTTGATAATGCCAAAGTTCACTTATTTGTTGTATTAAATTCCTTTAAAAATGTCTTGGTTTCAATGCGAAATGGCAAGGACAGAATCCTTATAAACTAGTTAGGTCCATAATTTAGACTTTGACATTGTATATTATGTGTGTGTATATATATATATATATATATATATATATATATATATATGTAATAGCTTCTGCCCACGGCTTCGTCCGCGTGGAATAACAAAAAAGAAGGTAAGCAAAAAAAACCCGATTTTGAAACATTCTTCATTGGTACTCCGCTCCTATTGATCTTATCGCGATGATATATAGCTAATGGGTTATTTACCACTGAAAGAATTTTCAAATCAGACAGTGGTTCCTGTGATTAGTGCGTTCAAGCATACATTCAGGCTCTTCTGCTTTATATGTTAAGACTATAGTTGTTTCTAACATAGAGGTTATGTTAAATCATGTTCCTCTTTTATGAGCTAGAAAACAAATGAACCAAGGATAAATGCCTGTAGTAAACAAACAAATTGAGCAAACATGGCAAAGGGCTCATAGAATAGAAGACCATACTTATGGGCGCAAAGCAAATATGAACCGTATACAGATATTTTGTAGTCGATCGACCTTGTCCAGTTGTTCTTGTGTTAAGTCGATATAACTGGCATCAGCATAATGAAGTTTGGGTAGTAACAGAGATTGAGCAAACATTACTTTAGTAACAGTAGGGAGGAAATTTTTAAGTGTGCTAAACGAAGCTGCCAACGCGAAGATTCTTCGACTGAGATTGGTCAAGTGAGGCGTCCAAGACAGCTCTGTCAATGACAATCTCAAGATTTTTTAGTTTCACTGATATCGACTACATTACACCACTCTCTCTAATAATCTTAAAGGGCTTGGATTAGGCTCTAAAATAAAATCATGGGGCGCAGCATAACTTGAATAAATACGCGCTCCACGATTTCATTTTAGTCTTATCAATGGCCATATTGGATTTGGATTTCTTCAAAGAGTGCTGTATTCTACTAGTCGAGCTCTTTCATTTGATAACCATATTGAGGGGGCTGTAAATAAATATATAATCCCCAATTTTGTAGCGGCACCCATCTTAGATTTACAATGATACTGAATATATAAATATGTATTGTCATCAGAAATAAAGGTGTGTACCAAACATCAGATCAATCTGGCAAAAGCCCCTCCTGTTAAAATTTCAATTAAATTTGATCCAAAAACAGCAAACAGGGTAAGCTAAATAAAACCGATTAAATGCCGTGGACCTGATCGGCTCCACGGAACCATTAACAATGGATGGACTGAGACTCTCGTTTTTATAGATTAACTTTATTAAATTAAATGGATAAGTCATTTTTACTTAGCATTAACATTTTTTAATATTTTAGTGTCAGTTATTTACATTAATTATAATAACTAATAAGATAAATTTCATTATTTGGCGATCAAGTAACTTATAGCTTAAGTTAGAATTATCTTCCTTGTAATAACAATAACTACATTATTATTAAGTAAGTAGTAAGATGGTTAGTCTTGAACATAGGTAATTATCTATTCTATCCGTGCAGGAATGGAGAAAGAATACAATTTCCTGCGGCCGGGCGGCCTGTCGTAAGAGGCGACAAAACAACCCACAGCCAGGTGGTAGGGCATTCGCCCGCCTGGATGGCTACCACCCCTAGTCTAAAGTACGTCGCCATAACAACCATGAGTTGTGTTTCGGCACTAGTGACCAGGTTCCAGTCCCTTAAGAGAGCAGCAGCGCATTTGTAGCACCTTTGGTGTTGCAAATGTCCATAGGCTACGGTAACCGCTTTCCAACAAGTTGGCCATCTGCCTGTCTGCTGAACTCCTGCAATAAAAAAAAGCTATTATTAAGCAAACATTTAATGTATTTGAAACTACGAAGCGTATGGGTGATAGTCAGAACTGTTTCATTTTCAGTTTGATTTTATTGGATGTGGATATTTTCATTTATACATCTATATTTAAAGCAATAGCTACTAAATCAAGATGAAAGCCAATTATTTAATAAAAACAAGTATACCTACAATATATACAGTATATAGTCTGTGTCAGACACCCCAGATTACACAAAATAATCGACAAGGCAAACTGGTTTCAAAGTTTTTAATGCCTAGTCGTTTTACAAAAGTTAAGTAATACCTATATAATATATTAAATAAAAATATCTTGTTTAATGTTTATCATATCTGGTTTTAAGAATGCCATTCATATAATATCTATAATATTATACAATTCTAAACAAGCAATGTCTGCACATTAAAGCTATTTAAAAAACAAAAAATAACACTATATAAGTGACGTAGAACATAATGCAATTTTATTTAGTATTCTTGTCTGTCTGTTTGTTCGAAAATCACGTAAAAACTACTCGGCCGATTTTGATACGGTTTTCGCTGATCGACAGCCAATTCTTAGACTTAAAATCTGCGCTACTCTTTATCTTGGGAATCCCGCGGGAATTTTTCTAGGAATTATTGGTTGTTCAGGTGCATAAAAATTAGCATATTCCGACACAGTTTTCACTAAAACGATACTGTGGCAAATTAAGGTAGAAAATAGTAGGGGCGCTATTGCGAATTTATCTAAATTCTAGCAACTCCAATTTTTATACTGGGGACCACACCTGCGATAATGTCAAACATATTGATTGTGGCCTAATATGATCACAAATAACGAATTACAGTTATCGCTACATCTGTGTGAAACGGCCTATATCTGTAACGTTATCCCAGAGGAGATACTACGTCAAACATCGTGCAAGGATCAGTTTGCTTCATTTACGACATACTTGCATTTTTTCAATATAGCCTATGATATCTATTTTAATAATAATAACTATAATTTTGTAAATAAGAACTCTAACACCTTGTGATAATTAACAGAACAACTATTATTAAAAGAAGTTAAACAAACCGACTGTTCTTTGGTAAATATCGTCAAAATATAACGAAAATATTTTGCTTTAAATACGGCTTGATATCCTTGGTAAACAATAAAAATGACTTCTCGTGTGAAACGTAGCTTTGTTATATTCGCATTACTTTTAATGGATTTTAGACTCGGATCAGTTTTATAATTAAAATTACAAAGATAAATTCGCTTTGCTATAATTCACTAACCTTGATTACAGATAGGATGGAATATTGCTAGAAAGCAAAAAAATAATTCATATTATTGACGTTATAGTAAGGTTATTCATAAAGTTTATAAAACTACTATCCAAATACAAAGAAGAAGAGTCAAAGTATATGTTCATTTTATTATTCATTCAAAATAACCGGAAATAAATAATGATTGGTATTATTTAATTATATTTTATTTCCAATAAATCTTCATCTGAATGTGCTATCGCGCTAACTGCTTCTTCCGCCATGTCTTGATTAGAGCTTGCCGTAACATTATCTTCGTCGAATTCGGATTCAGAACTGCTGCTATTGTCATCCTCAAATTTTACTAATAGTTTTTTGATTCTGTAAAGTATGGAATTATTTAAACTTTATTAGGTAGGATAAAATAGGTAGGATTAAATACATAACAATAACTTTTGATCATAGCAATCTCTATTAAAAAAAGTACTTTTTAACGATCATTATTAATATTATGCAAGACGTTAAATGCTAGGTCGTGTTTGCTTTTTCTATTTTTTTTGCGGTGGATGCTAAAGCTGAAGGTCGGCCTGCTTGTATCCTATTTCTCGTTCCCTTGTTCTTCGTGGTTCGTCTTGATACAGATGTCGGCCGTACATGTATCAATGTAAATTGTTGAAAATAAAATTTTGGGCCTGTTGGTCTGTAGTGACATGTTTTAAAGAATATTGAAAATATGAATAGCTTTTAAATTTGATGACGATGGATGTGTTTCTAAAATAGATGTGAATTTGTTGAAACTTTCTTTCATTTCAGTCAGTGCTTCATTATAAGTGAAAGGAAAAACGGGATCATCATCATTCGTGCATAATAAATTGGTTGGGGACTCTTCTGATGTTGCCATGTCTACGGGAGTATCGGAAATCGGATCGTTATTTTCAACGACATTATCGTTATTATCCGTATTTTGGTAAAACTCATCAGGGAGTGGGTCATCGGAGGCGAGTTTTGCGCATGTCAACTGTCTGTGCTGCAACTGCTCACGTGCAAATTGTAATCTAGATATTAGCGCGCTTATTCCGAAACATACACGATTAGTCTCTGTGCGTACTGGCGCTGTACATTACGGAACAAGCTATACTTCTATGTTACTACAACGTCTCTGTAAAATAAAACTAGAATCTAAGTAATTTATATAAATAATAAAATAAGCGTCTACAAATACATATTTGGAAACCCAAATCTGATAAAATGGAAATTTAAGTCCCACGTGACATGCCACTTATCCTCAAGTTGTTGCAAAGAAATATACTGTGATTTATAGTCTAACCAGTTTTATGGTAAAATAATGACCTATTGTTCAACTGAAAATTATCTGCTAGCAAAGACATGTGAAGTTTGTAATAATGTTTTGATTAAATGCTAAGTAGTCGATGAGAATCAATTTACCACCAGTTCTTATATCTCATTATTTATTTACTACGTAGAAATTTAGCACTACTTGTTATGCTAAATTTTAATCGATGTAAGGAAAATAAACAGTTTGTAAGGAAATGTAAATATAGGAATCGGCCATTAGTGAATTTACCGATTATAATTTGAACATTTTGCATGAAATTCTTTACGACCACTGAAAGAAGCTCGTTCACATTTTTATAAATAAATCTTTGTTAAAGTATTTACCAACATCTATATTCATTAATCTCTGCATACATACAGGTTTACTATAGGTGCTTTTTACCTGGAAATTCTTTAACACTCTTGCTTGATTTGATCATGGTAAGTACATTAGGGTCTATTACCTTTTGTCATACAGAGTGTACGAAAAAAGTCTTTATGTCCAAAGCACTTTTCTAAACTTTTGTTAATATCTTATTTCAATCCAAAAAGTCCACAGTTTTTATAACCGTATTACGTCTAACCAATAGTTTCAATTTAAAATATAAGTACGTCGGTGCATTTGTCCAAAGCAACATGTCAATAAATGTTGGTTTAACAAGTTTATTTATTTCAATCTAATGGCATGGTTACTCTGCTATAGCGATGAAAATGACAAAACGTTCTGTGAAGGGTAAAATGTTATTTATAATACTATTTTTAAATAAGAATTTCTTCGGAGCGTAAAGTGTTGAATTAAACTTTATTCAAATACCAGAGGTTTCCCCGCAGCTACGTCGCGTGAAAATCCCTGGGTTTGTAAATGGTTCGAGTTTGTAGAAAGCGTATAAACATGTTGTAATTCAGGGGGGACAAATCGGATCAGAAGATTATATTTTTAGATTTCTTTGTGTCGTCCATCTGTTAGAGCATCACGTGATAACTACTGAACGGATTCAAATGACACTCGATAAAGAGCTAGCCTATCGCCCGGGCCGTAACTTAGAATATTTTTTATCCCAGTAAATGACGTTGTTTCCGTGGGAGAGACGAACATAGCGAAAAAGGAGGCGCTGCGCTTGCATCTTTCTTAAAACTATCGAAAGTATATAAATGAAAGGCGATACTACACTAGTTTGTTTGTTACTACTATACTCGTATGTAAAAAACAGAATGAACCTTTAGTGTAAGTAAATTAAAGTTAATGACTACTGCGCAAACTCCAGTACACAATATGTATGATGATACTATTTAAGTTCACTATTACATTAAAACTTTATAACTGTTTAGTAGCATTTATTAATGTAATACGTGTTTGTTTGTGAAAGTGTATTTTACGACTGGCTATAAAAATATGTTAAACTATCTGTGCCCGCGACTTCGTCCACGCTTGACTTGAAATTCCCACGAGATTCCTGGAACACAAAATGAAATGGTGTTTTTTCTTTGTCACGGAACCCCAATTTTAAAAGTAACTTAAGTTACTCCATATAACGTCAGCTATTTGCCAGTGAAATTTCCGCCAAAATTGGTCCAGGCGTTTCAGAGATTAGCCGGAACACCTAGACAGACAGATTAAAATTATGATTTTCGGTATCTCCGGGTCCGAATTTTTCCCCCATGATTTTTCACATTTTCATTCTGACATAACAAACAGACACTTCAGTTTTATTTGTCTCGATAGATATGTAACAACGAATCCAAAAAATCAATCTAATACTTAATTTTATGAACTACTGTTCATAGCCCGTCCTGTGAAGGGACAGCTAACAAACATTAATGAAATAAATTTTTGAATTGTGAATTAATATGGATGCGTTATGTTGTCGTCATGGCTCTGTATAAATTTTAGCAAAATTGAATGTGTATAAATTCACGTCCGTCCATCAGTTTAGGCCAATTTTCTCGAATACAATTAGGCCTGCATAATTGAAATTTGGCAGAGATGTATTATTGAAATTGCAAAACATAACAATAAGGGTAGTCGCTATACAATGTAACTGAACGTTAAAAATATTTCAGTGCACGTAGGCGTGGGTATCCTATACAGGTCTTGCAAAGTTATAATAATGTTTGTTGGTAACTTTTTTATTTACATCGTTAGATGATAGGTGGTGAAATTGCTTCCAAAGTTTTAAAACTTGTGAACTCTCCAGCTTTTACACTGTGGAGCAGAAAATCTTTTAAAATTTTAAAGTAAAAGCTTAAGAAATACTTTAAACGAAAGTTAACTTAACAAGGTACGCTGAGTGTAGTAGGTTTTAGCAATTAGCAAGTAAAAAGTTGCAAAGCAAAGCAAGTTAAAAATTTGCTGTTTAGTTTGTGTATTTTTTGTTAAAAATAAATGTTATTTTCTATTTTTTAGTTGCTTGCATAGCTTTAGAAATAATGTACATATTAAGCGTCTATAATAATTAATACAGTAAAAATACAGGCACGCGAATATAAGATTTCAAAGAATGTAGGCGCTGAGCACCTTCAAAAACTATTGCTCTCGATTTCCCTGGGATCCACTCGTTAGATCCTGACTTACTTAAAATACAATCAATTGAGAACATCCTCCTTTGGAAGTCGGATAAAAAAAGAATCCTTATCTGTTTGTCTTTTAGACGAACTTTTGATTGTTTGGTGTACAATTGAAAATTTCAAGCTTCCAACCTTGATATTTTTCAGAATTGTAAATTTGTGTCACTTTTAAAATGATGAATAAATGAATGGATGATCAAATTTGGTTTGAACAAAATCTGTTAAGTAATGTAAAACTAGGTATTTACGGTTATATACTTTTTCAGGGTTCTACAGCCAAACGACAAAAGCTAAAATGCTTGTTCGTGGTCTGACATACTATAGGCCTATTATATTTTATGGTTCTTTAGCTAAATGACAAAAAGGTAGATGTTCGTCACGTCTCAGCAACCCTTCACAGTGCGAAGGCTGACACACATTTGGTCTATTTTATTTTAAGATTCTCTAGCCAAATGACAAAAACAGTAGACGTGAGTTACCTCTAAGGAATCCTTCACAGTGCGTGGATTGACAAACATTTGGCCTATTTGATTTTAGGGTTTTTAGCTAAATGATAAAAAAGAGTAGATGTTGGTCACCTCTAAGCAACCTTTCACAGTGCGAAGGCTGACACACATTTGGCCTATTTTATATTAGGGCTCTCTAGCCAAATGACAAAACAGTAGACTTGAGTCACGCAAAGGAACCCTTTACAGTGGGAAGAAAGTCACAGATTTGGTCGATTTTATTTGTAAATACAATGTCACCTATAATGAAGATTTTATCGACGAAATCCTTTTACAGGCTAATAGAAAAACAGGCACTTGAAAAACTATTAAATTTATATTTATGGTATGTATCCTTGGCGATGTAACGTAATAGAAACAAAGTAGCTTTCTGTTTATGTAGCATTATGACCCACTCACAAACTACCAAGGTTTTGTTTGTCTCAATGAAAAGATTTGTCAAATATAGGTGGACTGTTCACAACTAAAACTATTCACAAATAAATTGTTCTTTCTTCTACTTTATTTAATAATGATAAATATCTTTCTACTTTGGAAAATAAAGAGCTTTTGCAAATATTGGTTTTTGGGAGAACTATATACAATAAGAGTCCGAGAGCTTTAAAACCGGACAATTTCACTTACATTTTCATATTATTTTATTTATATCTTATTCAGATTTATACGGCATGACGGCCTGTGTGTAAAGCGGGCTAAGCCTTTGCCGGCTTACGTCACTGCAACGCAGACGTTCCTGGTTCGATTCCTGGTATGGTCAATATCGGAAACAAATTTTCTCCGTTATTTACTATGGTCTGGGTGTCTGGGATCGGCCCCAGAGTGTTCCGTTGTATAGGTATTGCCCATAACACAAGCGAAATTTGCTTAACATGGGGATATACAGTGTGTGTGTGTTTGTCTGCCGATTTATTTCATTATTTGTTATATACTTACACAATCGTCCAATAGTCAAAATACAACCGCAAGATGGAAATATAAGGGCTCTGTTTTTTGCAAAATGGCTATGTAAAAGTGGTTAACAATATATGCACAACATTAATTTAGAATAAGAATCTTAATATATAATTTTAATCTTATAGATGGAATATCTGAAGGCTGTGCAACATGTGAAGATCTATATAAGTAAAATATTATATTATTCTATGAGGCATGTATTGCAATATATGCTTATTACATATAATAATATAATAGAATTCTTCTGTGTCTACAACTACATATAAAACTAAGTGTAGTGTAAATTTTGCGAAAATATATTATATTAGCTACTAATTGACAGGTTCAAGAGGGAATTAACTTTAAAAGTTGAGCAATATCATCGAGTGAGGCATGAAATGAAAGGGCTTTTTTGCAAATATATGTAAAGGTAATTTCCATACTTTTATAATTTTTGAAAACATCACACTTTTACTTTTTTTATTATTCTAGAAATTATATAAATGTTAATCGTATTTATGTGTAAATATTGGATGTCGTAGCATTGAATGCCTTTTGCTAAACTTCTCAAATGTCAAAATATCTATAATAGAAAGATTTCTTATGAATTGGTAAAATATGAATTATTGTGTAAAGGACGCGATGTATTCAATTTCCAAATCCTGTAAAGACCACATAAATAATCCATAAATATTGTAAGCGTGCTCTTTACAGATGAATAAAGTATTATCGAAAACACTTTGTTATGTTTGGTATCTTATTTCTCTTTTCGGATCTGCTAATAATTTTACTTGCAAAATATAACCACATTGGTTCGTATTTGTTTTTCTTATTCTTATCGTATTCTTTTTCGATTACAACCTTCAATTAGAATTTTGAATGGTGTACTGTATGTAAGCTTCACTCTTTAAGACGGAACACCACAAATTTGTTCACAAGTATCACATATGCTAATTGGGAAGCACCACAAATTTGTACCCAAATACAGATAATTGAAACGAACGTTGAACTCATGTTTTCTCCCTCTAACTAGATAGAATTTGTATTAGAGTAAAAGAGACGAAATAAATCTGTTGGTTTTGGCGTGGCAATTTTCATGGTAGCTGGCAGTTTTGGACAAAAATAATATTAACTTTGTGGTACCCTCAAAAGGGTTCAACTATATAATTGGTAAAAAGTTAATAGTCTGAAATTGAATAAATGTGATACGATGTGCCGAAACTACAGATTGCATTTCATAGGTAATGTTATAAGATAATTTATACATACGAACCATTTATGAGTTAAAATGTATATACATAAAATTAATACTGAGTTAATTTGTATTTTATAATCATATTAAGCATTTTTGTACAGCTTAAGCTATTTATGGGTTTATTAATTATTATTGAAATTCTTTTTATTAATTATTATCTAAATGTAGGGAGTGTAATATTATGTTTTGGTGTTATAGCAGACTAAAAACTAAGTAAGTATTATGGCGTTATAGTCAACTACACTCATTATATTATAGATTTATAACTAATATAATAAAATCGGCCAAATATGTGTCAATTCAAGTACAATGAGACTTGCATAAAAGTGCAGTTGCATCAACGTTATTTGTTTTTGTGTTTTGACGAAAGTACCCTAAAAAGATATTTAAAAATACCCTAAATCCCACAAAATACTCAACGAATATAATTCGAATAAATTTTTAGAAAATAATTGTTCAATTAACTTGAATAAAATATCAAAGTGGTACTTAATTTAATCAATTAAATTAAGTACCACTTTGATATTTTTCACAATTCTTTTACCTCATAGTTTAAAAGTTACTTAATTGACCAGGCTTGGAAACACGTACATATCTACTTACCCAACGAAAACATACTGTGGCGAACGAGGGTAGAACCTACTGGCAGCGTAAGCCAACCTCAAGATTTTTAGAAAAAGGTAGAAGATTCTGAAAGGAAAAGACAAGTACGAATATATTTTAGAAAGGGATAGACGATGAACAAAAGTTCTAGATTAGAAAGTTCGGGAAGGAAATGACAGAGATAGATAGATGTTATAAAGGGATAGATGATAAACGAAAGTTCTGGAATAGAAGGTTCGGGAAGGAAAAGACAGAGATAGATAGATGTTTAGAAAGGGACAGAAAGTAAATAAAAGAATAACGAAAAGAAATCGAAATTATGGGTTCCAGAAGATTCTTCCGGGTACATAAACAGCGTAAGGCGCGCCTACCGGGCACGGCACCGGTAGGCGCAAACTGAACTCATCTCTGAAGAGTTGAGTTCAGTTCAAGACAGCGAATCGACAAGTGCGATACGGAAGACTTGGAAGAGAAGATTAATAGAATCAGTGGTAAATTTAGTGACAAGTTTAGTGGACAGTTAAGGGAAGGAGGAGTGTAGCGTAGTTCGAGGGACGAACCAGAAGCGAGCTACACGCGGAAATATTGGAGGTGAGCACTGCAGTAGCAGAAGGTGGTCTACGCGATATCGACGACGGTGTTGTATGTGAGACACCTTATCGTCGGGACCGTGCATCGTTAGTCGTGCGTATAGGGGCAACCCTGCGGAGAGATATTACGTGCGGCTGTGTAAGTGAATAAAAGCGTTTAGTTAAAACTGGTGTTTTCTTCCAATTCTAAGTGCGTACCCGCGCTCGCACGTACCAATACTTACGAGTGCTATTTTTGCCAAAATGGCTACGAAATTGTAAAATAGATTGGATTCAAAGTTAAAATGGATTCGGAACATAAGTTGCCGTACAAAAAAACAGGGATAACAAAATGAAAGAGCAAAACAACAAATTATAAATACAAATTATTTATATAAGTAATTAAATGATTAAGTACATTATTATCAGTCTGAAGTGTAAATTTGATCTAAATCAGACTTAGTAATTTAAATATAACAAAAACTATGATTTATTTGGTTGTTCCTAGTCTTCGTAATACGGGCAATTTATTATATCGCTTTGGTTAAATCTAAAGACATTAAATTGTAATTTTCTGTGGCGATAAAAAACAATTACTTTACTTCAAAAATGTTTTATTTCAAATAGGCAACAGCATTGTGTTTTTCCAAAGGAAGTAAGTGTGCTACGTTCAGGGATATAACACTTTTAATTTGTAATTTTATTAATATTTTTGTTTTCTTACGTCAATAATAAACCTTAAACAGTCAGATATAATATTAACTTAATAATTTAAATTTTCGAATTGAAAAACTTAGATTAGTAATTAATCTAAGTTACAGATTATTGAGTATATTTTAGGTTTTATTTTCTGTTGATATAATAACATGATTTTTTACATAATATACAAATTAGGATTGCGTATGATATGTGTCTTTATTACGCTTTATACCAAATAGATTGTGATTTATAATAATTACATTTTGACAGTAAAAGCCTTAAAGTGTCTTTATATCCTTTGAGATATTACATTTCGCCCTTTTGCGAGAACATGTTCTATAAATTTTACAAGAAGCGTTTTTGAAAATGAATAAAAATACTACCATAGTTCTTTTATGCTCATAAATAGATTTTTGCTGATAAATATAAAAGCGCTAAAATTTTCAAATGAAATATATGACTTACAATTTGCATTTATCTATATAACGTATATATAGTTCTGATGAAATATTCTAGTCTGAGGGCCGATTTTTCATCATCGCATAAAAGTTATTCTATTGCATAAAATACTGTTACATACTGACAATAAGTGGATGCACACTTGCCTGCCGTGAACCTGGTTCCTTTGTTGTATTGGACAGTTTAGTATAAAACGATGCCCGAATCGGGGGTGAGGCAGTCAAGCGAGGATTACGATACGAGCAAGACGTTAATTCGATGAGAGATATAGTGACGGACTTTGCGCGTGCTATTGAAACGTGCAGTTTGTACTAATAGTGTCTAATATTCCAACGGCTTTTAAATCGAGTCCTGCACTCGTAACAATACAATATGGTAAAAGTAAAAATGACAATTGCATGAATAAAATAGTAGAATTGTTACACTTTTGACTTTAGTTAAGTTATAATATTTGAATAATAACTTTTATCCGATGATTGAAAAATTGGCCTTAGCTCACCTAATATTATCTATTTTAATAGAAACCATTAAAGGGTAAAAGGACACAATTCGATTTCATAAAACACTCAGTTAAGATTGACCGTTTCGAAGGTTCGTCTGGGTTATTGGACCATCAAATACTTTCAAAGAGGCTTGAAACATTGGTCATTTTAAGTATAAAATTACACATGAGTTAAAAATACTTGATGGAATAACATTACCACTTTCTTCGTTCTATTTAATTTATTATATTTGTGGGTGATAAGTCTAAACGTAGATCTATTTAAGCCTAGAGCAATTATGCAGTGGTGTTCTAATAAATTCAAGCTAGTGCGACCGTAAATTACCCGTTTCTACTGTGTGTTCGGATCTGCACATGACATTATTTAATTGGACAAGCTAGTGAAATTTGCGTATTTTGTCTGTGATATTCATCGGTTGAGAGTACATCCCTATTTAATTGTGCCACATTACTTCTGTACGCAAAGGTTCACAAGAACATTTCTCTTACATACCCAAGGGATTTGGAATAAGCTTTTGGTAAAGGTTTTCCTGCCGCAGTACCATAAATTGAGTGTTGTAGAATTATTTTGAGGCCTACAGTGCATTGGTAACCACATTACGTAAAGGTGGACAGTCTGCCGCTTAAGTTGGATTAATAAAATGGAAGATGGGATGGGGCAATTTCTAGGATATCTATAATATTATAAAATTCTAAATATGCCGTGTACATTGAAGCTATTTAAATTTTTTGTCCGGGATTAACGTAAAAACTACCAGGCCGATTTCGATGCGGTTTTGCCGATCGAAAGCCTTAGCTTAGACTTAAAATCGGCACTCTATTATCCCGAGAATATCGCGGAAATTTTCCCGGGAAGGGTTCGAAGTTGTTTGGGAGCATAAAAATTAGCTTATTCCAATACAGTTTTCATTAAATCACTAAAACGAGAGCTTACATTCTTTTTTAAATGCTGGCAGTTCTTTGTGTCTCGGGAATCTCGCGGGAATTTCATATCAAGCATATACGTATGAAGTCTATGGCATATCCTAGTTAATACATTATATGTGTTAAAATTAGTAACAAATAACTTTTCCTATACATCACTAATGACAACCACACAAATTCTTGTATTCCGAAAACAATAATATAATTGCACTAGTTACATTACGATTAGATGGCATTATAGGTCCTTCACTAAATGAAAGTCAAAAACTAGAGTAAATATAATTATTATCAATTACGTTAGAATAATATTGTGAAAAACTTGGACGTTGATGGATTTCCTTTAAGTTACTAAAGTAATTATATCTACCCAGTTTTTTTTAACTAGCTGTCCCGGCAGACGTCGTCCTGCCCGGAAAAGCTTCAATCGATATGCCGACAGCAGCGCCACCTACCGGGTCAATTGTGAACCAACTCAGAAAACTTCTCTGGTTCATGCACAACAACTTTGCTAAAGATAATCACATGATCAAGTGTATAGTTTACGATTCTATAAAAGACATACTAACAAACATTCATTTTTATATATAAACTAAGAAAAAAGAAGAAAATATATTTAACACAAACACTACGTAATGTTCATATTGCCTTATACAATAATACTTTTAAATAAACCCTACAGCTAATACTTCCTTCATTTATCACAAGAACATTGCTCTAAAATCTATGTTGATCTCAATAAAAACAATAAATCTTTAACAAGCCCGTGTAGAGCTTCGCATTGCAAAGGTTTAAGAAGCTAAAGGGAAGTGAATTTATTGGTTCTGGAAGAAAATAACTGTTCTGAACAGTAACACTACGATTGCTTGTCCCAAGTGATATATAATAACGTTTTCTGGAAATGGTAATATATATAGATGTCATATCTAAGGGAAAAAGCCTTCAAGGTTTCACTCCAATGTTCGTTTTTTTTATGTTTCGCAGTTGGTGATTTGAGGCTGGATATATGAAATTTGATACACTTGTAAAAGCCTCGTGTTTCTAATAAAAATGTGAAAATATTTTGTTTAATATGTATTCCAAACGGACCAGAAGAGAACATTGTAATTTTAAAAAGTTTAATATGTCATCGAGTGAGGTGTCAAATAAAAGGGATCTTATTCACATTTTCTGCTTTATTTATATTTTGTGTTTTAGGTTAAGTATAACCAAAATGTGCAAAAATTTCTTTATTATATCTTACTAGCTGCGCCTGCGGCTTCACCCGCGTGGTGATGGAAAATCGTTATATTTTGGATAATTCACACTATATCTTTATAAATTATAATTATGTTATTCTGATGTGTAAGCTATACTATTTTAAAGTTTCATCAAAATCTGTTCAGTATTTTTTGTGTGAAAGAGTAACAAACATACCTATACATCTATTCATCCATATACATACATTCTTACAAATTTTCGCGTTTATTATATTTATAGCATTATATGACTCGAACACTATGATTTAAAATAATTCAGATTAAAAATGATAAAACTAAAAATATATCTGCTATTTCGACGATGGCCAGCGAATATTTTAAATTTTGTGAAAAAATCTTTTAACATTTGAGTTTAATATTAGATTTTATATATTTTTTATTGATTTTATATTTGCAATATACTGTGTAGAGTAACCCTTTCTTATGTGAGATAGTCTCAAACGACCACTAATTTATCTATGTCAACTATTGATTTTTAAACAATCAGTGTAATTTCCAAGGTCATTTTAAACTACTACTGCTACTTACTACTGCTGCTACTACTACTACTCACTACTACTACTACTACTGATAATCTCCTTTTGTGAACTCCATCATTCATTATGTCGTTTGACTTTATAATCCTAATGAAAATTAACATTTTACTTTTCTTTGTTACAGCCAAGGAGCCATTCTCCTGTATCACGATGGAAATTGACTATGAGAACACATTAACAATGAACGTGACCAATGAAACTGAGATTGAGTTCTCGGAGAACTATAAGTTAGATTTAATTGCGTCTCTCACTGTAATTTATACAATTATTTTCATAGCTGGCATTCTTGGAAATTTCAGTACGTGTGTTGTTATAGCCCAAAATCGTTCTATGCATACAGCAACAAATTTTTATCTTTTCAGTCTAGCAATTTCTGATTTGGTGTTACTAATATGTGGTTTACCATTAGATGTACATCGGTTATGGCACCCCTATGCATATCCACTCGGAGAAGCTATGTGCATCACTATTGGACTGGTGTGTGAGACTTCGGCGAACGCGACTGTGTTGACAATAACGGCTTTCACAGTTGAGCGATATATTGCGATTTGTCGTCCTTTCATGTCGCATACTATGTCGAAATTGTCAAGGGCTGTACGTTTCATTGTTGGTGTTTGGGCGATGGCCCTTTGCTTAGCAGTGCCACAAGCCATGCAATTTGGAATTGAAACTTCTATGGAAAATAATCAAAACGCAATTAGCTGCACAGTAAAAGGCCAAGGTGTACATCAAGTGTTTGTTATATCAAGCTTTGTATTCTTTGTGGTGCCCATGACGGTGATATCAGTGTTGTACGCTCTAATAGGTTATAAGTTACATACGTCCAGTGTTTTGCATCCGACCAAGAAACTGTCAGTAGAGAGTAGTAATGAACGACCACTAAACAGTTACTCTCAGTATAGGAATGGTGCGTCACAAAGGAGGGTTATCAGAATGTTGGGTAAGTCGATTATTTTAATACAAAACCGCTCATTATATTGATTTAGGCTGGTGTGCACCGACTTTTAACCGATGGTTAAAATAAATAAAAATGTATGGAAAATCAGTGATTATTTTGGTTAACCGTTGGTTAAATTTCGGTGCACACCAGCCTTAGTCTGTATTACTACAATAAAAGTATATCTCGATAGCTTATAGTTTAAAATCGAACAAATAGTAGAAAATAGGGTAGCAAGCTTGTAAAACATTAGTCGCGCGCAGGTTTGCCAACCCCTTCCATTTTCTATTATCGCGACCCGCGTTGGTCAGTTCGTATTACTGTGGAAAAATAATATATACTATTTTTCATCCACGGTACTAAGAAAAGACGGGTCGCGGTTGTAGGAAGCGAGAAGGGTACTCGTCGGCAAACTTTCTTTGCATAGCTGATATGAAAATAACTAGGCAAAGTGGGAGTCAGTCTACAGGGAATGACGAGTTCCGTAGAAGTGGCCAACGTCTACTGTATTTCTTACTTGGCACATACATTATCTACTTTAAAAAGTATTATATTTTATCGAATATATTCCACATCGCAAAAAATATTTGGCAAATCGAATTCAAAAAGAAATTTGCGTTGAAAGTTTTTAAAACTTATCTATTTAGCTATCATATTTTTTTTCAAGATTCTAAAACAATCCTGATAGCTACATAGATTTTATAGATGTACTCGCTTTCGTGCGACAGAAATAAACTGATGAAGTTTCTGCGTCGCAGTTAAATATGTATATTCCATTTTCCCCCTCCACTTATTTAATTCCTTTATCCTATCCCACCTCTCCTACTTCATCCCATCCCAAAAGACGGCAACGCGTGGCTTTCTCTCTGGTGTTTTAAGCGTTTATAAGCCACTTTCCATCGGATAGGCGGAGTCTAGGCTGCCTGTTTGCCAACTTCACAATAAAAAAAAAGTGTTTTATTCAGGTAATTTAACAAATTAGTACAAGGAGGAGGATATTTTTATGGCTTGAAAACTACCTTCAAAAAGTTTTTTTATATATTTACCTATATGTGGTTTCTTTGCTTTTTATTCGTCAAAACTGAACACTGAATAGATAAAAATCTTAAACATTAAAATGAAAACTACATGAAAATAGTTTTTTATTTATTTCTACCAATCGGTGATGATTTGGTAAACAATTTTGTTTTAATACATTAATACCATGATTATTACTTTAACTCTAATGTATATACAGTTGTTTGAGAATAATATCAAAATTTCACAGCACTACAAGTTTGGCTCGATGAAATATGTGCTTTACATGATGCACATAGTTATATAATTTGTGAATTGAATCAAAATTTGTACAGTTGCGGTGGCGCTAGCGTTTTTTATCTGCTGGGCGCCCTTCCACGTGCAGCGGTTAATGGCGATATATGGCAAAAGCTTAGAAAAACCTTCTGACACCTTTTATTTGGTATGAATTGTACGTTCAAATAATTTTAATTAAGGAAGTGGCGAGTCATTGTCTGCCCGGTTTTCCATGTTTCCCGAATATTTCCACGGGCAGACGCTATAGTAGCATATTCCTAAACCCCTAGTACCACTAGCAGTTCACCCCAATAGTCCGGTACTTTTGTTCTCATTTCCCACAATAGTCCTTCACTGGTCGGGGCTTGTCCTTGTGTGGACTATTATATGGCGTAGACAGGGATAATCGGCCGGTCAGTGTCACGCCACATTTACATGAAATTTGTCAAGAGGCCTCTACGTGTTGGCCTTCCCATGGCCCCACGCAAGCCTTCTAAAAGTCCGGACCATTTAATGGCCTGTGGTCTTCAATGACATACATTAAAATTTTAATTAAGTTAATTAGGTATATTAGTTTATATCATTTTAGTGAAATATGTTTTTAAGTAAAATTAAATTTGACAAATAAGAAAAAGTTAATTTAGTTTTGTACAACGTCTAAAAATAATTTTGAGTGGCTTTCTGTGATATCAAAATGCCTAAATTTACCTTCTAACTTATTTTTACACAATGCTTAATTGTAAATTTAAGTGTTTAAGAATTTTTGTCTGCAAGTCTGTCTAAACGTTCGTAATCAATAGCTCCCTAATGATCCGATTCGGAAGCTAATAATTAGAAGCGCTAATTTCATTTTCATTTTAATGAAAATTTTAGGGATTAAACAGAATTTTATATTCGCTTTTCGCGTATATTCCAGTTTCATTAAAATTAATATGTTGGTACAGCAACACTCCAAACTATTAATTCAATGAAGCTTAAAACGTTAGTTATAAAATCAGTTGAATATTATTCCTTGAGCGATGCCTTGAGCGCTTTCTTGATATCAATGACAAGTCGAGGACATCGGTTTCTTTACTTGAAATGTTGAAGACTTTAACACGTGATTTCATTGCCTAAGCAAGCAAGCCTGAGAGCTGAATTTTATGGTGACTATAAAACATTTTCTACAGCGATGTCTAACTTTAGATGTGGCTTAAGTCACGTTAATAAATATCTTTAAATATCGACAATTCATTGCAAAAATCTTGTTTTTAATGTACTAAAAGAATCTTCTAAGGAAAAAATATGTGTATAACCCGTGCGAATTAACATGGCACCTGGCTGAAATAAATTACGTTTCAATTACTTAGTGCAAAGAAAAATTGAATGTTATTTTAGTTGTGATAGTATGCGATAATATGTGTATAGTATTTTAGTGTGATAGTGATGCTCACGCTACTGGTATCGCAAGACGCGAGCGGGACCCCGCGCGAGCCAGCGGGGGAAGGGTTGTTTTCGAGCCTGGTGCCATGTTAACGCGCACGGGTTTTATATCTACACTATATACTTCATAAGTCCGTTTATATATACGACACACGTGTTTGTAGTTTATATTTTCATACAGTACCTATTGCTTCGATGACAAAGGCGCCTGTTGGTTGATGTGACGAAGGAAAGGACCGCTTATCTATTGCCATATCTATAATAGTGTAGTTGACATTTAAACCGACTTAGACACTTTTTGTCATGTTATTAAAGGTTGCCTTCGGATATTTTTGCTTAGATATTGATAGTACTGCCTCGAAAAACAAAATTTTAGTAATAGATGAAAAATACTTTTTAAATGTCCTTATTCAGACGTTTTATCTGATATATGACTTAACAAAGAGCATTATTGCTAAATTTTAAATTGTCAATATCCTTCTCCCATATAATGCCTCCATAATCAAATCCAAAATCAAAGAGCTGTTACTCAGTATTTTAATATAGCACAGTTTCTATAGCGACATTATTGTTTTGATGGTATTTCATTGTAACTTAATCTGATCTTAACAGCTCATTACAAAATAAAAATACAAAATATCTTTATTAAGTCTTAAGAAAAACAAAGTACAAAAATGAATTAATGATGTATAAAACAAATTTTGGAGCCTAAAAACACTATACAAGATCTTTAGTTGACTCTGACTCTCAAACTAGGTATAATTTACCTGTATGAGTCAATCAGAGGTTCCTCACGCCAAATACCAGTGTTAAAATTTCAAATCAACATGTAATGTGTATGTTGGTCATGTACATATAATGATGTGTGTGTGTCTGTAGAGAAGGAGATAAGAAAGAAGAAAGTAGGATAAAAGTTTTAAGTTTATTATGTTACTTAACAAGCACTCCAGTAGCATTACAGTTAAGCGAGAGTAAATATTTTTTCAACACACTTGCTCATAAAGTGGCTCTATGGTCACCGCAATTAGGCACAGAATGACACCCATAATCAAACTGTGAGTAAAAAAAATTATAACTCACTAGTGAATTATAGATTTTTTTTAAATTTAATTGGTGTAGTTGCTTTGTTCTTAAAAAAGTTTTTATTCAAAAAAAAAAAAGATCGTGTTCTATAGAACAAATAAATAAATGTTCCTATTGCTTGCTCATTCATGCAACATCTTATTTAAATAGATAATTTTAACTCGTACGTGTTTTATAAATAAAACTTTCACTCATATATAACTTTTTTCCTAACTGCACATTTACTAATTGTTTCTCTAATAAACTTTTTATCTACTAAATAAAATGAGTTTTTGTTTTTATTTTATTCACAAGTGTGTTGAAAAACGTCGTATGATACACGTGTGTATTGATGATTACCGTCCTCGGCTCTCTTAAGACCCTCGCCTACGGCTCGAGTCTCAATGGCGCCTCGGCGGTAATCACCAATGTTACACACCAGTACCATAATGTACTAATATACCATTAAATGAATTTAACGGGTACACAAGTTAAATAATTCTTTGGACTTAATACAATTAATTAAATTAACACAATCAAATGTCGTCTTTGTAATCTCATTTTGTTTGTTTTACAGGTATACATTGTGCTGACATTTTTGTCAGGTGTTTTGTATTTCTTGTCTACAGCGATAAATCCAATCCTGTATAATATAATGTCAAACAAATTCAGGAACGCTTTTAAGGTAAGAATTGACATTTATCCACATTAATAATGATTATGTTATGTTTCAATACGAGTTGAAACGCCAGCAAGCTGTCCGCTGTCAGTTATATGGTCAGTTAGTTGTGTATTAACCCCACATAACCGGATTGAGTCGACGTCTCTTCCTCTCTTCGAAATCCCTTGGGAGGTTGAAAAACTTCCTGCCCATAGCCACCGGTTAGGCTTGCAGAGTCCTTACTACTCCCCATTCTTGATTATGCTGACGCCAGCTATATTGATTTGACTCAAGAGCAACTTAATAAGCTTGAGCGCCTCCAAAATTTTTGTATAAGGTTCATATTTGGGTTACGCAAATATGACCACGTTTCTGAATTTCGTAAAAAACTCAAGTGGTTGCCAATTCGCTTTCGCCGGAATACTCATATTCTTTCACTCCTCTACAGTGTATTGTTTATCCCCACAACCCCGTATTATCTCAAAGAACGCTTTGAATTCATCTCTTCCTCTCATAGTTTACGATCTTCTACGAATCTCAAACTTAATACTCCCAAACATTATTCATCTTTTTTCAACAATTCTTTTACTGTACAGGCTATTCGACTCTGGAATGAGTTACCTGTTACTGTTAGACAAGCTAAATCTCTAACAATATTTAAGAATATGACAAAAAAGCACTACCTACAACTTAGTGATGTCTGATATTTCTACGTATGTTTATGTATGTGTATATATAATAATATATGTATCTATATATTTATGTATGTAATATCAATAGGAGTATTTATATATGTCTATTTAGTATAAAATTTATGTAAGTAGCTGCATATCCTCTAATATTTATGTATACCATTATTATTCCTGCCTCCTTGCCTGCCACATATAGAATATTTTTAGGCTATAAGTTCATTTGTGTTTTCTGTCATGGTGTACAATAAAGTGTTATCTATCTATCTATCTATCTATTATGTGTAGTACGGTTTAAAAAAAATAAAAATCCTAGTGTGCATACAGAATGGTAAAATAAAGTAGAGAAATAGGTTCGCCACTTTCGTAAAGTCTAAAATCTACCAAATCCAATATTAGGTCAAAAGTAATTATGATACTTACTAGTGATTTTTTAGTAGGATATCAAACATCGTGCAAGTGTCAAGTTGCTTTAGTTACGACGTACGCATTTTGTCAACATAGCATAAGATGTGTAATTTAATAATAATGACTATAATTTTGTAAGCCACAGCTTTAACATCTTGTGATATTTAACATAACAATTATTGGTTTAAAAGAAGCTAAACTAACCATTACAAACCTATCATGTCGGTTGTTCTTTGGTTGTGATGTGGAGAATGTCATGCATTCTTTTATTTCTGTATTTAATATGTAATTAATAAAGCTGTGTTTATACATTTAGAACTGCTTTAAAATTTTAAATTAACATACACCCAAATATTTGTATGACCATGTTTAGGTCAAATACAGTGAGACCAATTGACTTTGTTTATCACCTTTTGTACAACTAAAACCTGTATTTAATACAAGTAAAGATTCATTCATTCAAATATCGTCGAAATATAATGAAAAGATTTTTGCTTCAAACTCCGCTAGACGTCCTTGGTATTTAGTTATTTTTAGCGGATTTTAAACTCAGATAAACTTAAAATAAAAATAAAATGGACAATTTCGCTTTGTTTACGATTTACTGACATTGGCCATAAAAAAATTTTTTGTCAGAAGGTAAAATTAATTCTCGTTTTGGTTATGGTCAGGTTATATATACCTACATCTGAACCTTTCCGGACAGTTTTGACTAATTTGAAATCGTCCTGGAAAACTTATTTGACTACAATGTCTTTTTTTTCTTCTTCATGGTTTTAGGAAGTAACTAATTTTCATAAAATTTGTTGCAATAATATATAATGTAGGTATATATAGTGTACTTTTAATAACGGCCATGAACGGCCATTTTATCGGAAAATTCGTTAGTAATTATGGGGTACTACTAATTTGTAGTGTACGTACGTTAAACTGCGGGAAACTTTACAGTGATTGTATCGTTAGTAAGATTTTAGTAGTGTTGGTTAGCTAATAGTTTTGCTTGTGAAGCTATCTTTCGCTTTAAAATAGTTAAAGCTAACTTGACAATAATAGATATGGCGACTTAAAAGTTGTATCAACACGATTTTCCCACAGCGCTACGACATGCGGGCTTTCAGAAAAAGGTGCCACAATTTTTTCAAGTCCGCACATACCGCTGGTATTGCAAATAAATGTCCATAGGAGATGGTAAACACTTTCCGTCAGCCTGTATAATATAGCGAGTATTTTCGACAGAAAAAAACAAATAAAACAAAATTTAGACACATCAAACAATGGCGTCCGAATTTTATGAGGCATTGTTCTTTAGGATGTTAGTTATAAAACGAGTATGCTTGGTAACGCTCCTTTTGGAACGTGTAGTGAGCAATCTTGACATCCTCTTGTACCTCTTGTACGAAAATTTCATATGAAATGAAGATTGGGGGGGAGAAAAATGTAATATAAATAAATTAGGGCGAGGGGTAGAAACATTTTCCAATGTTATATGAAAAAAATGCTAATGGCAATAACGTAGAATTAATTTTGATTAGGCTGGTTTTGATGAACTCCTGCTAGAACAGTGTGAGATTGGTATAAAATAAATAAAATACTTTATTTTCGCATATAGTTTAAATAATTTAATCTGTTGTCTTTCTTTCTACTATTTTGATTAGGTCTTATAAGGGTTTTTTGTTCATCAGGCAAAACTTAACTTATATAAAAATGCATGAATTATTGGGTGGTCTTATCGCTACTAGATCTCTATCAGACAACTTGCTTTTATTATATTTACATACATAAGAAATAAATAATTGCCCGTGGAAAATAGTGCGATTATGACTAACCTCGTATAAAACTATGAATAAGCGATTAGAATTTTTTAACAGTTTCACAGCCAAAATATACTTGTACTTCATTTTCACAGTTTACATACACGTAAAGCAACATATCATTAAACATGAATCGTATTATATTGAAAATGACATACCTGACTGAATAACGTTTTCTTATTGATAATTTTGCTTAATTCTCGTATAAAAGTAATATAATTTGAAAAGAGCGTGTCCTTGGTCCCGATACGATGAAAGCGTTTTTCAGAAATATGGCGGTGATAAAACACTTGTTACGTAATACCCCACCCGTATAAAACGGGAATTTATTATATTATTGAGAAAATCATAAACAGTTTATTTCAACTTATATGATTTTTTAAAAGCCTAAGTGTACATTTTTTTTATTATAGCTACACCTCCTACTAAAGATTTATGTTTTTCGTTTATTTTTTATTCTTTGGCACATATTGAATTTTATAAGTGGGCCTTCGGGGGCAAATCCTAAATTATACAAAACAGCGAAAACACATTTTTTTAAAAATCCGTTATTTTTGTCAGGAATCAAATAGGCTCGTTTTGAGAAAATGTTACATAAAAACTTTTTTCAACTTTTTAATTATTTTGTTTTTTGTGTTCATTATCAAATTACAATTTGAATAGGGTATTAAAGAAAGTAGTAATGCAGTGATCGCCTTCCACAAAGTGGGTATGGAGTCGTCGGTCATATTCCAGAGACTTCAAAAGCTTGGTATCAGCCGTTTGTTCGTATGTCGTACTATAAACAGATACAACATTTCGTCTGTCGAAAATCAGAAAAGACCAGGGCGGCCGCGTGATGTTAGAACTACAAAGGCAATTTATGCTGTTATAGCCAGAATTTGTCGGAACCCCATTAGGCAGCAAAAAATGTTATCGCGAGAAATGAAGATTCCTGATAGGACTCCGTCGCGTATTATAAAACAAGACCTGAAGCTCGGTGCTTATCGTCGAAATACAGGACAAACCCTAAATCAATCTTATCAATTAAACAGAGTGGATCGATCAAAACGCCTTGTGTCGCGATATGTAGGTAAAAGGCACAGAAATATCCTCTTTACCGATGAAAAAAAATTTCACGATTGAAGAACACTACAATAAGTGAAGTGTACGCTCAGTCGCTCACAGTTCTATAGATGCTGCTAAAGTGGTTGGAAAGGTGGTCAGAATCCTGCGTCAAAGCTGGAACAAACACTGCATGTGTGCAGTCATACATTCTGTGTCTTTCTCTTACTTTTAAATTATATTAACCTATCTAAAATGAAGGTTCTACGGGGCTATCATTTTATTAGTCAATTATTACGTGTCGTGACAAGCCATCCGTTAAGGCACATAAACTTTATGACCACATAAACGCGAGGTTAGGACAGGTGTCTTTTACAACTTTCATTAAAATAGCGGTAAGTTGGGGTACTGTCAGTATTGTTAGGTTAGTCATTCTCATGTTGATCGTTTTTAGTTTTGGACAATATGTAATAATTATAATAACAGCCCATAAATGTCCGACTGCTCGGGCCTGCCGGTATAGGGTAAACGCTTGTCCAAGGCTGATTCCAATTGTATAGGGTAGTCTGGAGGATATTGCCTTTGGCGACAAGACCGCCCATTGTACTGTAATTTTATGGGCAATGAAGTTATTCATTCATTAACTTATCATTTTACTTATTGTAGTGTTATTCAATCGTGTTTTTTTTTTCATCGGTAAAGAGGATATATCTGTGTCTTGTACCTGCGTATCGCGACACAAGGCGTTTTGATCGATCCACTCTCTTTAATTGTAAAGATTGATTTAGGGCGTGTTCTAGACGATAAGCACCGAGCTTCAGGTCTTGTTTTATAATACGCGATCGAGTCCTAGCGGGAATCTTCATTTCTCGCGATAAGATTTTTTGCTTCCTAATGGGGTTTCCCCGAGTTCTGGATTTAACAGCCTTTGTAGTTCTAACAGCCCGCGGCCGCCCCGATCTTTTCTGGTATTCGACACTCGAAGTGTTGTTGTACCTGTAGATGAACCTTTTGGAGTTGTACCTTTTGAAGTGTCTGGAATATGACCGACGGCTCCATACCCACTTTATGTTGTGTAAGGCGATCACTGCACTCCCATTTTCTTTAACACCTCATATTGTAATGAATGTGTAATATAATGAATAATGAGCACGAAAAAATATGTGAAAAAATGTTTTAAAATAATATACGTGATCCATATTCAAAATAATTAAAAATTGAAAAAATAAAAGTATTTATGGCCAGACTTACTAGTTATATAGCTATAACACATGTATTTGGATACGTATAATACAAGTATATTTAAACATCTTATTATAATATGTAATAGCATAATCATTGTAACATATAGCATTTTAATAATCCCAAAGCTCACCAGTAGACGATGTAATTTACCAATACCTCTTGTTAAGGAAAAACATGTTATGTTTTGGTAATGTTGATTGTATCGGTAAGCGCTTTCTATCAAGTGGGCCGTCTGACTGTCAGCTGAACTCCTGCAATAAAAAAAAATGTAATTCACTCAAACGAAAAATTCATCATAAAACCTATATAAAGTTTTTTCGTGTTATTATTGTATACATTTTTTTTCGATAGATGACATTGGCAGCGTGGTGTAGTCAAAGGAACGAGCCTCACATGGGTAGAACTTACAGTACATTGCTGGCGTCCCAGAAGCGGCGGCGTAACCAGCCGCATGAGGAGGGACCGAACGGCCCTCGGCGGCTGCAGAGGCTGCAAACTGCTTCGACACAGATTTTCGATGCGCCCCCCAGAGCGCAGGTGAGGTCAGGGCCAAAAGAATTTTCTAATTGGGATTTATATATATAACGTATGGCGATGGATATAACATGCTTATTATTCTGGTGATGTAAAGCACTTTTTTTTTGGTAAAACACACGAATTTAAAATACTATTCTATATCTGTCTGGATCTAAAATTCTATATTTTAGTCTAAAATCTAAATAATACTTGTCACCGAAATTTTCAGTCTCTGCACGCACGATCTTATTATTTTTACCACTTTTATACAGATTATGTTTGCATACCTTCTGTTCCAGTAATAATATTCTACAGATATTAATTATAGAAATCATGGCTGTTAATCAGATACGTGATATGCAAATTATTTTTATATTACTATTATAGTAGAATTATTTTCTACGTGCAGTTTGGGTCATAAATCAAAGTCGGCCTCAGCCCGGCTAGGGCGGTGAGCATGTTGCGCGGGCGCAACGCCACTATCGATAAAAACTCATTCTTATCAAAGAAAGATTATCATTCTTATAAAAATCATTATTATCTTTTTTGCTGTTAATTTTAAACTTAGATATAAGTATTTATATTTATTTTTAATATAACTTGTTACATTCTAAGCTTTTGTACTTATAGTTTTTTAATACATAGATACCTAATTAATAATTTATTTTAAATCATTATTGTTCTTATTTTAATAAATACGTTGTTTTATCTTTATTTTTTTCTTTCATTTATATCACTAACCCACAAATGACAAAACTAAATACACTATCAATAACGCTTATCGACAACAATAATGCGTATCACTATGCCTGCCCATAAGGCCTGTGAGTGGAAGAGAGAGCGAAATACTCGCTTCACCGCTCCGATTATTTGTGACCCAAACTGCACGGAGAAAATAATTCTACTATAGCTCACGACGTCGTCCGCGTGGAATTTGTTTTCAAAACCCCCACTTTTAAAACAATCTTCATTGGAGCTCCGCTCCTATTGGTCTTAGCGTGATCATATATAACTTATAGCTTCCTCGATACATTTATCTAACACTGATATTTTTTTTCAAATCGGACCAGCGGTTCCTGAGATTAGCGCGTTCAAACAAACAAACAAACCCTTCAGCTTTATAATATTAGTATAGACTATAGAGTATAGATATAAATAAATGGTGAGATTCTTGTCTGTAATAAACAGCTTGTATATAGGTATACTAAATCATAGCATAGTCTTATTTCTATTATTACACTAATTACATTTAATGTAAGTTATAAAGTATTTATTTTGCTGTCAGAACTTGTTGAAGAAACTTGTTTAAAAAACTTGAAAATAATTTAAAAAAACGATATAAGTATTTTTGGTTTTTTTACGGGCGATTTATTATATAAACCTGGAAATAAAGTTGCAAATTATAACTTTTATTATTTTATACTTTGTAAGTTAAACATTTACTCATGGACATCGTTTCGCAATGTACTATCACTTATATTATAGTCAAGAATATGGCTTTTATCAAATACAATTTTGTATAAAAACGTAAATCTTTGTGTAACAATTGTAAGTTTTTCGAAGACAAACAAATGACGCATGGCAAGTATACCTACTGTGCTTCTGCTGAAATGAATTCTCACTCCACGCACAATTTCATCATGACAATTTTTGTTGGTGTCGTCAACATTGTTATTGAGAGTTATTTTGGGATCATGTACACGTAGGGGAAATTCTGACCACTTTCTATTTGGAAGAAAGAAAGAAAATAAGGTTTATTTAGAGTTATTTAAAATGGAAATTATACACAAGCAGTTTTAGCTTAAGATTAACTTACATTAAACGGGCCCTAGCTCAGCAAATGCTCGTTGATAACAACCAACGCTGGTCTGCCATTAGAGGCAGGCAGAAACGTCATTTTCACAAGAAAAAAATACGATATGACATTTCAATAGTTATGCTTAAGAAAATTCTAGTGACTAATATTACTTATAATTGGAACAACAACAAACAAATAATAAGAAAAGATAATTATATATTTTGAAACATTTAATATAAGTATATAATAAGTTATGAAATGTTTATTGAAATGTGACAATAATGATTTTGAAAAGTAATAATAGGTACATCATATACAAAAAAAAATGAAATTAAATAGAACTATGACTATGACAAATACACAACCTGGCTTACTAAAAGGCGCTTGTATCAAGTGCGAGATCTGCTTACTGCTTTTGGTGTCCGTACAGGATCGCTTTAATTTTAATTTTAAAAACACGTGCACTTAGAACGGTTCTTACCGGTGGCGAAATATTGTTCCAGCACCTGGAAACTAATTACACATTTGGCGCCTCGCACTTATTGTGTCCGAATGTGTCTAGAATCTGCAGTTCTACTCTATAATTAAATATGGTAGAATGGTCTAGTAAAGTCGCGATCTTGGTAGACTCTGGTCAGCGCGCGTTTTATCTAAGAAGGTAGGTAGGTAAGATCTTTCAAATTTGACGGAAGAATCAGCCCCTTTCAGTGAGTACCTTTAGTGTAACGACACATCTGCTGAACCTGTTTTTGAAGTAACCTGTGACACATCACGTTGCGTTCAGCGTAGCGCCAATCCTCCAGTTGACGAACTTTCAGCACCGTACGTTCGGCAAGTATGCTGTTACATTTACTCTTTGAGATACGATGACAGCTGGTTTCGGGATCATGATGGGACAAACTGTTGACATATTCGTCTATTCTCTCGCGACCCTTTTACAAATATGTTCTGCTTTACAACATTCAGCCACCAATTTTTGGGACGACTGCAAGAACTAGTATTAGAATAATAACAATAAGGTACATTTAATAAAAATAAGTCAGACGGTTTTTAGGGCCGGCTCGATCGGTGTGATTCCACGCCGTTACCACGCTCTCACTGAGTATGGAGGTAATCGTGTTTCGTGCGACGAGTGAGAGTTTCGATAGGCCACTTCACCCTCCCCCTCCGCCTATGCCATTCTCTCTGTGTTTGAATCTCCCATCTCATACCTTAATACCATCCCCGTATCCCATCTCTCCAGTCCCATCCTCTATATTCCTTGTTAAAGGCTCGCAACACGTTGGTCATGCGCCTGGTATTGCCACTTTCCAGTACTTGGGTCGTTTTCTTGTTTGCCAGTTTCGTAATATAGAAAAAACGATTGAGGAATCCGTGGCCACCTTAGTTAATTCTAAAGTTGTGAATTTCACTTATTTGGAGTTTTGTACGAGTTCAATCTGTTCTTTATAATTACTTTTGGCTCATTTCGAACTTCACCTTTTTCTTCTGACCCATTTTCAAAATGTAGCTTAAAATAAATAGCCTTTTACCCCTCGATAACTATTTATCAAATATGTTTCTTAGAATATTTTGTTTGCCTGATTTTTTTACAAAAAAATATTGTTATTATTTAAGACGAGTTAGTTAGCTTAGACGAATGTTAGTTCGAGACGAAGTCAAGGAATTACTCACGAAATCACGAGTTTGTAAAAATCAACAACCGCACATGTGTTATATAACGTTTTTCAAAACCTTTGCGAGAAAACACTAAAATAGGTAATGAAACAAATGTAATATCAATCGGAAAGCCGCACCAATCTTTGACGTTTTAATATGAAAATGGCGTGCATTTGCAAATGGCGCCACGTGCGCGTGGTGAAAATTAGAATGACATCTTTCGTCTCATTTTATCTAGAGTATTAAAGTGAAACATATATTTTGAGCAACGGCTTCTATGGAGGTTAGATTATTCAGCTTATCTATTCTCGTAATGTGATACTTTTGGTGGAATTCTTATTTTTTTTCACCTAAGTACCTATTTTCCGCACGTTCCGTTGTATGGTGCACAATTTTTAACATTCGAGCAATGTATATACATGCTTCATAAATGCATTTTTTGAGCAAATTCATGCTTAATAAAGTCAGTTTCAACCTTCTACACATGTAAGAAATAAATCAGCGAAAAAAGTATTGACGGTAAATAAATGACCGGTGAAAACATTTAAAAGTCATAAAATCTGACGTTTTTTATATTAATGGCTGATAATACTCTAGAAAAATTGAATGAAAATCTCTGAGCAATGACTTCCTGAGTTTCATTGCGTTTCAAGCTTGTCATTCCATCCACAACCCACAAAGGGTTCCACAGTCGGGAGCAACACCCACTCAGTTTATTATTTGACTATAGACCCATAAAAAATTTTTATAGGTCTGTAGAAAAAACTGACCATACCTGAGAAGTTACTATGATATACATAGTCAGACGAACAGCCGGATGAACATGATGATTTTATGTTTACGGTTTTAGCCAGGCATTGGATTGGATTATGAGGATAATTTTTGTATATTCCATTCCATTTCACATATGTATACAATTATATATGAAATAAATTCCAATAAACCCAGTCAACCCAGCCTATAAACTCCCTGTCGTAATAAAAAAGGCTGATATTGTTATTTAGGAATTGAATTCACTCGATTCAAGTTCTCTTGATAATAAGACACATGAATGAATAGTAAGATATAGGCGCTGTCTATTAGACAGTGCTATTTTCGAATAAGTATAGAATTTGGCCGTTGATGTCGCCGTCGTTGATCACAGGTGGTGGCACGTCTTCAGTCGCTGTCAGCGTATGAGCAGACAAACCGAAGCCCTTTGATTATGAGGTTATCAAAGACAAAGTCATATAAAAATTGTAAACAACTCCGCGACTTTAAATTACTTTGGCGCCAACATACTGAATGATCATGTATTTTAAAGACATTTGGTTGATTATGATTCGTAATCATATTAAATTCAATGTCAGATACTTTTGTTTTTGTTATAGAATTTTAATTATCAAATTATCATTAAAATGTAAATGTACGATGATAAGAATTGATAATCTCGTTAGGTACTTATATGTAATTGTAAAAGCGTTTGTCATTTACTAAACATTTTGAATGTTAATAAACTTGTCGATTCTTTATTTTACCACTGTTTAATTTTAATATTATTATATTTAGGTAATATCAGAATCGTACTACTGGTTGCCGCATGACTGAGGGGATATTCAAACGTGTTTCATCATTTGTTTTTCAACTTCTTTTGCTTGTTTTTTTACGTGTATGTAAGTGCTTTTTATATTATACGTTATATTTATTTTTATATCATATAAATGTTGTTGTTGTACTTATAGGTAAATAAGTCTGTGTTGTTTCCATTCAGAATTTCATTACATTATATAATAGAATAGAATAGAATAGAATATACTTTATTGTACAAAGATGCTACATAAATTCAAGAACATAAATAAAGTACAATCGCGTCTTATCGCCATGCGATTTCTTCCAGACAACTTGGATGGAGTATAGAAGGACAACAAAAGTCGGTAGTGCTAAACTAGCACTCGTAAATAATTCATTTATTAATAAAAAAAAAAAAAAAAAAAAAAATAGTATATATATGATGATATATATACTAAATAAATACACATATTATATTATATACATACAAAGTAACAATAACTATAGCTTGAGATAGTAATCTTTAACTAATCTGTTAAAAGAAGGTAATGATCGTGTCTGCTTTATGTTTAGAGGTAATGCATTCCATAGTTGAATGGCCTGGATGGTAAAAGACTTGTTGTAAAAACTTGTTCTGTTTACAGGCGTTTTCAGTTTCAAAGTCTCTGACAATCTTAACAATCTTGAATCACTGTAATTAAGAAACTGAAAGCGTTCCTTGAGATAAGCTGGGGACTTAGGATTAAACAAAATGTTGTGAAGAAGAGATAGTATATGTGCATTCCGGCGAAGGCGGATGGGAAGCCACTTGAGTTTAATGCGAAATTCAGATATATGATCATATTTGCGTAGCCCAAATATGAAACGTATGCAAAAGTTTTGAAGCCGCTCAAGTTTATCAAGTTGATATTCTGCGAGATCAAGATAGCTGACATCAGCGTAGTCGAGGATGGGAAGGAGAAGAGATTGAGCAAGTGAGATCTTGGTGGTACACGGTAAAAAGTTCCGTAAGCGCCGCAAACTAGCAGCCGACGCAAACACTTTCCGACTGACCTCTTGCACCTGTGGCCCCCACGATAAGAATTTATCTAAATAAATACCCAAGTTTTTAACAGTGTCGCTAAAAGGAATTAAGACCCCATCAAACACAACAGAGGGTAATGTGGGCCATTGGATTTTCGACATCATTCGGGAGCTCCCTACAATAATAGCTTGCGTCTTCTTTGGATTGACGGTTAATCCATAAGATCTACTCCAATCAGCTATAGATGCCAAATTTGTATTTGTTGTGTCTATGGCACCAACAAGTCCCTCGATGGTAGTATGAGTGTAGATTTGTAGATCATCAGCATAAAGGTGGTAGGAGCTTTGAAGTTGTTTGGAAATAGTATTAATGAAAATAGCGAAAAGTAAAGGAGAAAGAACGTCACCCTGAGGTACACCAGCTGATGTATAAAATCGATATTGCAACGATTGCAATATATATATATATATATATATATATATATAAATACTAATGAATTTTCAGTAAATTGAGTAAATGAGACAATATTTCATTCAACTCCATAGCTTATGTTCGGTCCATTATCCGTCCCAGGAAGTTTCGATATTACTTTCAGGGAAGTTCGTTACTTATAAATACGAGTAGATATGATTAATATTTGTGTACCGAATTTAGTTCAGACATTTATCGTCATTTCCTTGTGTCGCTACTCTCCTATTCAACGTTTAGATTTAGAATGAACTTCCAACCGTCGTATGCCGCCAGGCTAATTGGTGTTATTTTAAATCAACATGCTGCTGGGCTCTGTTGAACTACAGGACTATAGCCCTTAGTTCTAATAGTGTAGCCAGTAGCCGAAAGCTATATTTCATTAAGACCTGTCTTGTCTGTAATATTAAAATATACGACATAGATACCATTTACTCATGATAAAATCATTTGCCGTGTATCAAACGTATTAAACATAGCTAATAAGTATGTATAGACTTATTAATCTGTTTTACACGTATTTTATTTTATTAAGCAGGTTCATTTGAAGCCATATAAGACGCAAAAACTATAAACAAAGTCGACGCATATCTAATAAATTTAAAATATTTTGAATGCTAATAAAGTTATAATGTCGAATTTACGACTTTAAAACCATGTAAAAATGAATAAATTTTGTCAATTTATTCATTTTTGTTATTTATGTAGTTTACAAATAGATAGACGGGGGATAGGTAAATAAAACTAGAACGGGTTGAAATAGTGGATGAAAGGTTATATGGGAGTCGGGAGACTAATAATTTCTCAATTTTATAGATATAAAAAATTGACATCTATAAAAATGCGATAGCAGCCGATCAGTCTGTCTGTTAACCCTTCACGGAAAACTACTAGGAATACTCGATCGGCTTTGCTGTAATTTTGATCAAAAGTATTAATACCGAAAATGGACATAAATCCTTTTTATCCTGGGAGATATAAAATGAAGTAAATCTTGTGGGGGCAAACAGCACTAACATAAAAATTTAATACAATGTAACCTGTATTAGCTGCTGTTTAAGCAAGAGTAGCACCAAAGGTTGACCCGCGGCGCAGAACTATTTGTGTTCAAGGTCTAATATTTTAAAATAAATGCAATCATAATTAGTTCTCTTTTTGCTATTAACAAGTGTTTTATGTGTAATAAACTAAAAGCAGAATAAATAAAATAGTGAATACGTGTACATGTAGTTCTAATTAATAACTTTATGTCATTCCGTTGCATATTTTAAATTATAAGGCAACATATTTCTACTGCTAGTTATCGTACCTAATTTACGAATAACAATAGAACATATGTTACTGTTTACATTTTAAACGACATCATATTTTATCAGAAATAGTACAATTATTATTGAACTGACAATGCTGAGCTATTGTTCTACTGTTGCTAATTCAGTTTTATCGCTGGTTCAATCATTATCATTTATTTGGTGGACAAATTATTAAGCGTTTTTTTAAAGTCAAACAATAGATCGCTCTCATCTGTTTTATTAGCTCGACTTCGGTGTCGATAGTATTTAATGGATGGACAAACATTGTTGAGTGAACACTGTTGTTTTAATTTAAGACGGGATCCTACACCTAACGGACCGTTTATTTATCCTATTATTTGTTAAAATTTAACATCAGCTCCATACAAGCAATGTCAAAACTGAACCTATGGTAAGGGCAGTAAATGAATAGCAAGATATAGGAACTGGACATTAATAGAGTTATTGTGCCTGTTTATTGTTTAATTTGTGCTTACTCGATAGTTTGCAAGGACAAAGATATGGCTTATCCCGCTATAAGCCCATAACAACGGTGTTCACTTGACCAAAATTATACAGACGTGAACTAAGGCATGTGTAGTGGTTTGTAGTTAGATTATATTTGGTATTGATATGCTTAGGTTTCTATGAATTTATAATTTTTGCAGTGCTACAAAGAAGGACTATTCTCCATAGTTAACGAAATACCAAGTGGCAGTCGACATTGGAGGGGATGGCGCTACGGGACGAGCGATCAGTCGGACTCCGTGAGGTCTCCACAGAGCATCTCCAATTCAAGTTTGCGGGAAATAGACGACGACCTGACTGGAGAAGAGCTCGCTACTATCATGTACAATGTGAACCGGGATATAGGTGGACTCACTTGAGATTCGGCCGTTTGAAGAGAACTATGAAAGGAAATACATCGTTCTAAATCTTCCGCAGTCCGCTAAGATGTGGAATAAATAGGAGAGTGTTATTTTGTCATTTAGCAAACTTACTTTCACTGCAGAGGAAAGTCTCTGAAGCGTAATTACAGGTTTTTTTTATTGCTGAAGCACAGCAGATAGGCTGATGGTCCAAATGTGATGGAAAGTGTTTACAGTCGCCTATGTACATTAGCAATATTAGAGGTGCTGGCAATGTGTTGCCGGCTTTGAAGGAGAAACTGGAACCTGGCCACTGGTACCGGAGCACAACTCAAAGTTAGGTGACATACTCTAAACCAGGGGTGATAGCCATCCAATCGGTCAAATGCCCTATCAGCTGTGGGTTATTTTGTCGCCTCTTACGACAGGCTGCCCGTGGCAGGAATTAGTATTCTTTTTTCGTTCCTGCACGGAGAATTTCCGTTACAGTTACAGAATAAGACTGTTTGTTGCCAATTGATTCAATTTTTATTTGATGGTAGTATTGTGACAAGCAGTACATCCGTACTAATTTATCGAGAAATTTTAAGAGAATAATAGGAAGTATTTGTTTAACAAGGGCACAAACATATAAAAATGTGAAGAACCTCTTGTAATCTATCAAACCTTCCTTTGTTAATTTATAGTATACAGTTTTATGATCTATGGTTTTTGTCAGATATTTAAAACATTGAATTATATATTCTACTGAACACTTCACACAGATTCAAGTCAGTTTAATCAAATTACTTTGATGTTTATTTTTTCTTCTTTACTATTTTGTGAATCAATCCTTAAATTATTTTGATAAGAGAGATTCAAATTTA
Source organism: Dendrolimus punctatus (assembly GCA_012273795.1). NCBI lineage: Eukaryota > Metazoa > Arthropoda > Insecta > Lepidoptera > Lasiocampidae > Dendrolimus > Dendrolimus punctatus. The sequence goes on from CM022538.1 coordinate 9,781,450, forward strand.
AATAGGGATTCAAAGTTTGCGCGAGTAAAGCTCTGGAACCTCCAGTCATTATATGTGTAAAGAGTAACGTAGAAATGTTATGTATGTATGGGTAGATGTTCTATTTCCACTCGATTCTAGTTGTACTCTTGCAGTAGTGATGATCCCTACGTTTTCTATGTGTGTGAACCCAAGTATTGTTAAAGAAAAGAAATTTAAGGCTGTATATTTGATGTTCCCGAGAAAACAAATCTCTTTCGCTTTGTTTTCGTGCTGCACTTGTAAACCTGGCTGTGCTCGCTCTAACAATGTAAACATACATACATACATACACGTGATTGCACAACAACAAATAAAGACAAGAGGACTTAGAAATATAGAACATCTATTCTCCTAGAATAATACTAAGTTTTCCATAGTACATGAAGAAAAGGAAAGTACCATCACGATACAATATATTGTAGGTATATTAGGTGATGAAAGATCTGATTTGCGCCATTGTTGAATGTCTGAACAAAATATTAATTGTTTACATCCTGGGTTCAGGGTACTAGGTATTAAATTAACTAAGTATTTATTGTTTTATAAATACAGAGTACTGTAATTTTGTGAATTCCCCTGATCAATATGGTGATGGAATATGTGATTTGTTTTAAATAATATATTTTTCATACTATTCAAGGTTATTAGCCCAAAATTGTCCTTAACTATCTTATAACATATAGGTATGGAATAAAGGTAGCGGAAACTTGACTTCTTTATGTTGCAAAATACCTAACGTTACTGTGACATTGGCCGAATCAGGTCCAGTAGTAGCGTTGAAGCCAAGTTACCAAAAATAGAATAGAATAGATTAATTTCCAATGCTTCAACTCACTCAAGCTATTATTATTCTGAGGTCCAATGTCCTAGTAGTGTATTATTAACATTCATTAATGTTTTTGATATATACCACAATTGAGGCATAATAATAACTGTGAGTGGTTGATAAATAATGAAGTAAAAAATTGTAAATATGAAGACAATGTGAATATAAAGAGTATTGTTTTAAGTGGAACTTTTAGTGGTGTTAATTTATATAAATTATACAATGCAGGGGCGTTACCAGGTGGAGGGGGGGTTGGGGCTCCTCGGAATTGGAGTTACTCAGCTGAATTACAACATAATAAAAAAATAGGCCCGGTTTAGCAGTTCTCATTACCACATTTTTAGAGATTGAAACCTCCAAATCGTTAACCAAGTTAACCAATTATCACGAGAAATAGATTAAAAATTTCACTATTGCATGATCGTTTGATTTCTTTCTCTTTGTTTACAATACATATATATGTGCAATAATGCAGTATTGTTTTTAGTATAGATACATAAATAATGTAAAGTGTAAAAATATATAGTTATTATGTAGTTTTTTTCTTCAATCGAATTGAGTTAATGAAATGCAACAACCCTTTGGTAGCAACATTAAAATTAAAAATAAGTCGCCTTTTAGGACTGCACCATAGATTCATAAGACATTACGAAATAATGAAAAAGATATTGATCGTTCGTTATTTAATTTTTTTAATTAAAATATGAGTTGAAACATTATATAATGCACTAGTAATAAATTATGTATGCGAACGAGATTGCTTGGGTTATTTTTTTGCTTTTTTTAGGTGTTTTTTTATATTCTGTTATTTTTTTACTTTTTTTTCCTTTTTTATCTTTTTGTTTATCTTTTCTTTTTTTCTTTAATTTTCAAAATTAATTTTACAATGTTTCTTAAAACTAATTCGTCTTTTGTTACTACTAGTTGTGTACAATTTTATTTCAAATCTTTAATTTAACACAATATTCTAGGCTTCTTTTTTTTGACTCTCTTAAGTGTCAAATCGGGCTTCTTATTTTGTGATTATTATAGTCATCTAAATAGTGCATGCACTGCTTCGTAACGCTACGGTGAATTATTTTAACATGAATAGTGTCATTTTATGCATTTTTTGTTGTTTTATTTTCTTGCACCCCTCGAAGTTGAAACTTGGCTACGCCCGTGAGACAATACATAAATATAATGATTGTACAAACATAAAATAATTTTGAAAATAAATTGAAATTTTCGATAATTAGCAAAATGTGTTATGTCAAATGTTTGTAAATATTATTAAATAGATAATATGATAAATGGCGGATGTTGCGTCAAGATGTTATTAAAATAATTAAAATATACATATTGCATTTAATTGGATTATTCATACTAACATTTTATACATACCTGTTAATTAAGATACAAGAATATTTCGGAATATAAGTACGAGTGTGTCTGCAAATTATATATTTCTAAAAATTTAAACAATTTGATCGAAGTATTACCAAAGAGTACCGAATGCCTAGAACAGTCGTTTTCGCAATTCGTTTTATGGATATGACATGTATGAAAGCAAATTGTACCTTTATGCTGTCTTACACCAGTATAACACTCGTTTCCATTTCACTAAGCATTTATATACATAATAATGATATATATATTACTGGAAGCTTGACTCCTTATTTCTGGGCAACTGACCGTTTACCCGCTTGTCTAAGGCGTATTGATATGGGTTTCATATGTCGGTAATTTCAAAGTGTAGGTGTCATCGTCTTTTCTAAGTCGTTAGTGTATATGCGTGTATGATGATTGTAACAATATGCATATTAGGAATAAAAAACGGCCTAAATTATTAATGCTTCCTAGCCAAGTTCGAAAGTAAGTGATTATTGAAATAAGATGCAAGCGTTAGACGCTAAGCTTTCACTCTGTATTTTATTTCCGTATAATTTAGTAATGCCAAAATAAATACCGTACTCTTTGAAGGAAAAACTGAATACATAAAATAAACGTTTATCGCTTAAAATGGTATATTAAATAATGTATAAGAATTATATTCGAATGAGAGAATTTTGCTAATCGCCTATAAAGAAAATAAGAGCAATTTTATTTGCTGAAAAAAGTGAAACGGCCTTGTAAATAATAATGCGCAAAAGTTACAAAGTGTTGTTACACACCGATTTGTTTTCCCTGTTGTTTATCTTGATACAGATACGTACTGGAAAAGGTATCTCTGACTTTGATACTTTAACTTTTATTTGAGGTGTACGCAAGTTTTAGTCCGATAAAGCCAACGGAGACTTTTCTGGAGGAAACAGCGAGCGTTGTGAATCTCGGTATTTTTACTAGATAAAACTAGCAACCTCATATAAAGCTAGATTTTCCAAGGCATTTCTCTTTAAAATTATTGCTACTTATGTTATCTGGACAACAGTGTGAAATGTCTTAGAAGTCATTTTATAATCGTAACTAGATTTACTCACATCAGGGCCATCTTTACCCAAGGGTGCAAGGGGTGGCATCTATTTCTGGAAATTACTGAAGATAATATGAATGAAATTCGACATAGTGCTAGCTTATAACCCGAGTTAACACTTAGGACACATTTTATCCTACTAGATTATGTCGTCTCCTGAAAAAAGATAGAATTAGCTAAATAGACTACGCTGCTGTGGCTTTCTTTCAATTCACTGACAAATACGTTGTCATAGGTAGCAAGTCATTCATTTTATTACTTGAAATCAGGTTGGCTTCGACTCATCTCTATGTTTTGCCGGGCAGCTATTTAGACTACATGGACTTAGTTTCTTCATTTTGTAGTTAATTGAACAAGAAACAGTAAAGTTTTAGGTCTAATATATATAAAAAGCCTATTTTAGTTTTTATAAAAGTTAGAGAAACATAAAATTACATGCTATTTTATTGTTGGTATTGGGGAGGCGCAAACTGATTTTCGCGCCCTGACGCGGCGCCCATTAAGCTTGAGACGACCCTGCTCACAGTAGCAGTAAGTTTGTTACAGTGTCAGATCACAGATCAACTAAAAGTGTGTTCACCTATATTTGGAAGCTAAAAAAACTGTTTGCTTGTTACCTTTTCACAAATTGAAATTTCTCAAGGGAATATATTGTATCTCCGTAAAAAGGCCATGTGCTACCTCAGAAACAATCTTTCAGTATATTGTAATTTCCTTTGTTCTCAAAACAATCTATATTCAAAATAAACGACCCGGAAACACGAACATTGACGGCGGGTTATTCTAAAATCCCATTCCATTCTAATTTGGATGTGGAATTGCATGGATAATATTTAAAAAGAGAGTAATTGTAAACGACTAAGGTATAAAATAAACTTACTTAGTCACGATGCAAGACAACGTAACACAACAAATGCAAGACACCAACGTGGCGGTTACATCTGGAATAGACACCATGTATTGGTAAAAAAGTGGATCCTCTAGGCCGGTGAAGCGACAACTACTAAATGTTGTATGAGGACAGCGGAAAGAATGACGTGCGTCGCAAACTACGTAGCAGTAAGTAGATCGAGATTTGCTGACGCCGGCTTCTTTACATACTTATAAAATGCTAATAATGGTTTTTACCGAGTCAGGACGTAAGAAGTGAATAAAATAGAACTAATGAATAGAACTAACTTAGATTTTCTCTATATGCCTGTTTGTACCGGCTAATCTTTGAAGCGACTGGACCGATTTAAATGAAATTTTGTATGGTTATATCCTTTGTCGACATATAGGTTACTTTTGATCCCGAAAAATTAAAGAGTGAGTGGGATAGTTAAAACTCGGACGAAGTCACGGGCAGAGCTAGTTCCTTAATAATACTGTAGATATTATTTAACATGACTTATGCAATTTGAATATTTAATGAATATCATGTGTTAGTATACTAGCCAAGGATACGCGTGTAGGTATCCTTCCCATGAGGTGAGTCCGAATCCTCACTATGTAGCATGCACTTTGGCTATTCTTATCACTTGTTGACAATTAAAGAAAAGATCGTAAGAAAATCTGCATATCAAGATAACCAATAAGTGTCACCCACAAATCTTCTTTGGACAAGCGGAGGCCAAAGTCCAGTTCTGAGTTGTTTATGGGCTGATATTATTATTTTATGTGTTCTGTTTTTCATCTTTCTCCAATTTCTCTTTACTTTATACGGCTCTGAAAATAAGGTGTAATAGATACGGTAATACCTACATAAAAACAGTAAACATGTAGGATATTAAGGCTAAAGAAGTTTATTTGTTATTTTTTCTGGATATTGGGCATAATATTTCAATCCTATTACGCGAATATTAGTGAAGGAATTTGTAAGTCAATAGAAGGGTATTAAATGTGATATTGACACTATGGAGCAGGTTATGTAGGGTATTTCTGTTATAGATAAAATATGAATTGGACATCCCGTGAAAGTCATTGACATAGCTTATGAGATTAATAAGCTGAAATGGTAGGAGGCCGGTCAATTCTATCACAAGATTGATGCTGAAGATGAGTCCCGTAGTGGAGATCAGAGTGAAGGGAGGATCCTTAACACGTCGTCGCCGGTAGGCTGAATGTGGCAATCCAAGGACCTTGTTTTGGAGGATGGGGAATTTTATGTGCATTAATGGACTTCAATTGACTGATGGTGAACATTTTATAGACATGCATAAGTATAAAAATAATATTGATAAAATATTACTAAAAGATAATGCAACAATATACAACAATTACGATGTCATTATAATGAATGTAAAAAAGCCAGTATCGCATTGCATTTGTCCAACAATATTTGCGCGCATCTAAATTGAAATTACCAAAAGGTTACTCTTATACGCTTGACATCCGGAATGGTCATGAATGATCTAAAATGCCTGAACACAAACAAACAATATCTGGATACTGTCCAAGACTGTATTGAGCTAATAATACATTAAAGATTGTTCCTTGTTACATATAATTTACTATGGACTACCTGCGTCTGTCACATTTTTTATTGACTTGACTTCTCATGTTCATATTTTACAAGCTTTTATTTAACTTGCAACGAATGTTGTTTATTTGTTACTTAGTTTATAAGGAGCAACTATTACAAGTTGACTTAGAACCTTTAAGACTTATGACTTTGAAATTTTGCAAGATTTGTCTGTGTAAAAATATTTTAAGAAAAATTAAAACAGACTTCAACCTAAAAAACTAAAATATTTTTTTTGCTTTTTCTTTGAAGTCGGTTTTGATTTTTGTTATAACTGTTTTTTACTTTCTAATTTTCAGTTACGCAAATACTTGAATATCTTTAGAGAAAAAATATATGAAACACGTTTTATGTGCTTTTAATATTCGAATATTGTACTCAATATCCCTGGGGTACACTCATCAGATCCTGACTTGCTAAGTATGGGATCATCTCGGGAGTAAAAAAAAACAATTTGAAAATCGGTCCACAAGTGACTTAGAATCGCGTAACTCGTCTACAAAAAATTAAGTACCTGTAGAAAGTGTAATAATGGCACGAGTATACCAGTTTCTATAATAAAATTGTAGGCGTTTTATAACAAGGGTTACTATCTATTTCTCTGGGATCCACTCATCAAATCTTGACATGGTAAGCATGGCACCGCCTTATGAGTAAATATACATACATGCGAATATTTAAAAAAAATATTATCCCGCAAATTGCTGATGCGCCTGGCCGCCATTTTGGTGACGTAACCGTAGCAGAACACTCAGTACCGTTAGTATCACTTACCGGCGAGTACGCGTTCATATTGATTTCCTGATGCCGTCACGTGAATGTTAATTTGACAAGGTTCCTGCGCATTAGCAATTTGCGGGGATAATAGATCCACAGTTGACGGAGAAATCGCGTAACATGCAAATAAAAATTAAGCGCCTGAAGAAAATGAAATACCTACACGCATATACAAACTTTTTTCAAGCATTTAGGGGCACGGCGTTCTTTAATAAGTAATGGTTAGTCTCGAATTCGATGGAATCCACTCACCAGATCCTGACTTGCTGACCATGGCACACCTGTGGTCCGACAGACTTACGAGTTAAGAAAAAACTTTGAAAATTGGTTTAGAACTAATTCCTTGGAATCCACTTATCAGATCCTAACATGGTGACAATCGAATAGTAATTTATTTTTGACTTCTTTTTTGACAATGGGAACTATTTGGAAGTATATCCGTTTGATTAAAAAAAATTAAAATCGATTTACAATTTACAGAGAAATCGAGTAACGACCATACAAAAAAAACGCAACATACAGACGAATTGAGAACCTCCTCTTTTTTGGGCTAAAAAGAGATTTTCCTATGTAAGTTTTTAACTTGTTTTCTAGTCGCCGGTCGCTGTCACATTATTGGAGCGTTGACATATAGGCTATGTTCCTCTTGGTGCTCACACCGACTATGCTCATGATCGCGATTTTTTCCGTTTCACTTGTTGCCGGCGTAATAATCATAAACTCAAGTGGAACGGGCTATGGAGCGTTGATGATATTGTGGCGAATGATGGTAGAACCATCTAGTTAGTTTTAGAACTTTTAGAAACAACCAGAACAATCTAGAAGTAAAAGACAAGGACGGATATATTTAGAAAGAGATAGACGATAAACGAAAGAAAGAGATAGATAGATGTTAAAAAGGGATAGACGATGACCGAAAGAAAGAAATAGATAGATGGTAGAAAGGGATAGATGTATAAACGAAAGTTCCCGAACAGAAGGTTCGGGAAGGAAGAGACAGAGATGGGTTCTAGAAAATTCTTCCGGGTATATAAACAGCATAAGGCGCGCCTACCGAGCAGTTTAAAGTTGAGTTCAGTCCAAAACGGTAGAACGACAAGTGCGATACTAAAGAGTTGGAAGAAAAGGTTAATAGAAGGCAGAGACGAATTAAGTGGTGAATTTAGTGACAAGTTTGGTGGACAGATACGTGGGGGAGGTGTGTAGCGTAGTTCGAAAGAGGAACCAGAAGCGAGCTACACGTGATAATATCGTAGGTGGTTTACGCAATATCGCCGACGGTATTGAGGGTGTGACAAGTTATCGTCGGGATTGTGCATCGTTGGTCGTGTATAAGCGCAACCCTGCAGAGAGGTACTGCGTGCGGCAGTGTAAGTCAATAAAAGCTTTTAAATTAAAAACTGGTGTTTTCTTCCAATCCATAAGTGCGTATCCCCGCTCGCACGTAACAATATTATCGACGAAACCATCACCCAACTGTTAACCAGATGAGACAAAGTTTGTATCAAATTATATTGATTTGTATACACGCCCATGATAGCTTGCCAATCGGAAAGTGTCCATACCCTTCACTCTTTTGATAACTGAACAAATTGCCTACTTATTTCTGGTCATTCTTACGTGGCAAGCAACTATCAGCAGGTAAGTCAATATAGGTAACTACACCGTTACACTAACCAATTTAAATTGATAACATAAAAAAGATAAATTAAACGTTTATAGAATATTAGTACCATGCTTTGAAGTTTTAAAGTAGACTTTAAAGCATGGCAATAATTTAATTTAAAATAGCCATTCATTTTTAATTAGCAGACTGTCATAGGCGTGTTATAAAACAATATAATTTGATTAAAAAAATGTCTCATCTGGTTATCTATCAGTAGGTTTTCACCGTATCTTCTACTATAAGTGCTTGTAAAAATATGAATATTGTTATATCCAAGTTTACAGGAAAACGGCATATTTAACTCGGTTTACACGTTCAACTATTCAATTTAGAGAAAACATTACACTTGTCTCTCAAACATAAAAATTTTTTTCACAATATTTTCTGATTGGCCTGATATGTTACAAGAAAAGAATACTCAATAAATATACCATAAGAAAGTTCGTATTCATTGTTCCTTTATTTATTTGTTCCTTCCTTGACATTTCATGCATAATAAGTGTCTTTAAAATGTTGTGTAGGTAAAATATTTCTTAAGATTCATCTACAGGTGTATAATTTGGTTGATCTAAACGACGTTCATGAAATTCACAAAAACGAAAAGGGGCTAATTAAGAATTTTCATATAAAACAGAAATAATTATGTTTATATAATTATAATTTCTATGCTGGGTTACAAAAAAATATAATTTTACTATAATAAAATAAAAAATAATATAAGACTCAAAAAATTATTGTCTCTTTCTTAAGAGGTGGATAATCGTTTCTTTACGAAATTATTATAAGTAATGCTATTCGTGTTAGTTTCCTTCAAATGGCGAAGTATGGTGGTCGAAGTCACATGAAAAGATAGTTTACTAGATTCAATTATGTTTCAACGTTCATGATCGACGGTAACTTATCATTAGGTTGATCTCATGCTCGTTTGCGCACACTTGTGACATAAAAGTGCAGTTATATGGAAAGTGCCGTGCGTGTATGGAAATTTCATCGGGACGTCATATCATCTGCATCGTCCGTGGCATAGGGGTCAAAACTGCATGTTATTAAGATTCAGTAGCCATTATAGAAATAACGGAACCCTTATAAAGTCTTCAAATCCTTCCGTCTGTTCTCATATGTCACAGTAGTTATCTTGAAAACTACTAAATCTATGTAAATGAAATTTAATATGAATGATAAAAATCTAAAGTTTTATTCAAATAAGTTCTACTCGAGAACATTCTTTGAAGCTCATATATATCTATGTTATAATTATCTTATTTTACTATATGCAACGTTTTGCAACATATTATTGCTGTTTTAAAGAAAGGAAGCGACCAGAAACTCCCCAGCAACACATCGTCGAGTTGTAAATTATTTGATTTCACATTAAAATTTTGCCTAGACGTGTTTCGAATATGTTATCTATAAATCGCTACACAATGCTGTAGTAAAATTAAAAAAGGAAAAACTAATGATGGCCGCCATATATGTAACCGAGGATTAAAAATGATTTTAATAATAATACTATGTGTTTTTTTATATAAGCTAATAAGTAAATAAATGTTTGCTTCCAAATTGTACCCAATATGTCTACGCGCCTCTAATTTTAAAATTATGAAGTACAATTTTGAAATGAACATGTAAAACGATCCTTTGTAAAACTATTCCCATGTTAAGATTATTAAGCAACTCTTAATAATCTTAAAAATCTAAAATAATAAATATTTATATTAAAATAATAAATATAATTACGAATCTTTAATTAATAATAAGATAAAAAATATTTTTAAAAAATAACCATCCATAAACAAACTAACACATCATATTGTCATACAATAATTTTATACACGGAAGTCTCAACGGTGTACGAAATATATGACTGTTTACGAAATAGACATAGAATATTGTAATATTTCTTTAAACCCTTTTATTCTTTGCAACAGTATTTTTTAAAATTATTTTCTACAGTGAAAAAACTTGTCCTAACTTAAATATGCTGTTTTAAAACATTACATTCGATATTTCTTTACTAATGTTTTGGATTACTTATATTGTCTCAACGCCTGGAAAAACAACTTATTGCTGACAATTCGAGTGTCTCGTGACTCGATTGCGGTTTCAGGAATTTGGATGGGATTAAACTCGTCCCACTCTCTCGGAAATCTACCCCCTGGATGTGCCTGAACCTTGAGTACAAGGAGTTCCGAAGAAGAGAATGCTGTGCCATCCAGCATACTACAAGGATTCTCAGTGGACGTATTCTAAACCTAACCAGTGATTTTTGTTTGGCAAGAACCTACTTCTTACCCTCTTAGCTTTTGTAAATAAAATACGAACTTAAACCTTATTTTGTTTGCGTTTTATACTAAAATAAAACGTGACATCTTCATCCACAATCGGTGTATGCCAAGAACTGTTACGTATTGTATTTTTCTATTATATAGTTCAGTACTCAAATGATGAAAATAGTGAACACATCACCTCTACGGAGTCCTTCATTGCGTGGACTGTCACACGCTTATCAAACTTATTATTCATACACAGAAATTGCGTGGCACTATTACATTTTAGTATTACTGTATCTTATATAATTGAGTAAGTAATTTTAAGTTAAGAAAAGTAGGAAAATAAACAAGCGGTCTATTCGCTTTAATGGAAAAGCTTGATTGGCAACCTGGATTTACGAAACAAAAGGTTGTCGTAACATTGGTGTTTTCTTTACAAATTGATATTTTGTAAAAGGTTTAGTCTTGGATGGCTCTAAATGGTAAAGTGACTTTAAAACATGGGACAAGTATTTTCCTGTCCACGAGCTATGGAGGATGTAGTAGAGATGTAGAACATTCCATGTTTTTGTCGTTTTGCTACAAAACTCTAAAAAAACATTTATTTCAAGCTTGAGAATCAGTTGTACAAGATTTTGTTTATTTCACAACACAAGAAACAAGTATAATGCAACATAAAGTAACGTTTCAGACACTATTCTAGGGCCCAATAACGACGCGTTTTTTAATTTTTTTTATTGCATGTGTGATGGGAATTGGTTACCATCGCCTATGGACATTTGTTACACCACAATATTCTTTATTTAAGTAATATTTATGTAAAAAGGTAAATAAATATGTTTAACTTTCATCCGTGCAGGAACGGAGAAAGAATACAATTTCCTGCGGCCGGGCGGCCTGTCGTAAGAGGCTGTAGGACCAAAAACAAAACCCACAGCCACACACAGCCGGTAGGGCATTTTCCCGACTGGATGGCTACCACCCCTGGCGTGAAGTGTGTCGCCATAACAACCTTGAGTTCCGGTATTGGTAACCAGGTTCCAATCTCCCTTAAGAGAGCAGCAGCGCATTTGTAGCACCTTTGGTGTTGCAAATGTCCATAGGCGATGGTAACCACTCTCCATCAAGTGGGCCGTCTGCCTGTCTGCTGAACTCCTGCAATAAAAAAAAAGAAATTGCCACTTTTATGAGGAAATTAAATTTAAAATAAATCAAATTATATTATCAAGATATTAATTATACCTTCCTACGAACGACTCGCTGTTGGGCTCAGGCCTTCTTATCTTAGGGGAAAGTTTGAAGTACTCGCTATGCGTGTTCGATTCGGATTGGTGGGATTCACGTATCGGTAATCTACATACGAGGGTTTCTTTACCGTGAGCACGTGATTTCTATAGAATTATGCGCATTAGATCAGGAAATTACTGAACGATGCTTGTTCCTACACCAGTATTCGAACCTACGTCATTGAAATAAAAGTCCTACCTAAACTAAATGCCTTATTTAAAAATATTCAGACATTATTCACAGGTAATGGGTCTTTTAACGAATCCTTTTGCTATAGATGTCTAAACTTTTGTACAAATGTTTAGATGATTAATTTGAAACATTTTCTAGTTTAATATCTAATTTTAAAATTCCTCAAGTAACTAAGTCGTTTAAAGATCATTAAGGAAAGTGTACTTGTTTGCAAAATCGTGTGTACCTAAATTATATTCTTAGAAAACAACGTAGGTATACATATCCTCTTACGCTTACATACCCACGCAAGTAAATAAAATATAATCATACACAGTATTATTATTTTTATTTGTTACAGAAAGCAGGTATATCTGTGCAGGTAGTTAATTAGCAAAAGTTTTTATGTGATTGGAGACCTTGATGTTAATCGTCCGTGAGGCCGTGAACCGTGCAATCTTTTGTATCAGATTAATAATTAAATAACTTCTAACGGCCTTATGAGGACTCTTGAAACATCTTTTGTTAATTTGATTAAAAAAGTTAATTATTCTAATTCTTCTTTGATCTTCTTCTTTTAATAACGGGTCAATTTTTCAATTAATTACATTAATGAGTTCATTCAGTTTAGATGAGATTATTAAATTTTTTGCTATATCTTATAATTTTTAAATTATGTGCGTGGAAAACTATATGGGTCTACCTTTACCTTTACCTCCCTGGCGACACTGGACTGTAGATGCTCATGCTGGATCTTGGGTTTAACAAATTAAATATGGTGAAAAGTGAAAAGATGTCCGGTCATCCAAAAAAAATACTGGGGACCAAAAAAAAACCACAAAATATTCTTGATTTAATTTAATGTTAGTGCACAATGAGGTTATTATAATTGAAGTCATAATATTGATTTCATGACGATAATATTTTATTATTTATTTATTTTAGTGTTTTGCGAAATTCATCCGTGCAAGAATGGAGAAAGAATACAATTTCCTGTGGGTCCGGCCGCTCCGGCTTGTCGTAACAGGCGACAAAGCAACACCACAACCAGGTGGGAGGGAGGGCATTTACCCGACTGGATGGATAGCTATCTACCACTGGCTACCAACCTTGGTCTAGCGTATGCCGTCATAAAAACCTTGAGTTGTGTTCTTCAAGAGAGCAGCAGCGCATTTGTAGCATCTTTGGTGTTACAAATGTCTATAGGCGATGGTATTTTTTTTTTTTTTTTTTTTTTTTTTTTTTTTTTTTTTTTTTTTTTTTTTTTTTTTTTTTTTTTTTTTTTATCTAGGCTGTACCTGTAAATGCATCTTGAGTTAGCGATAATATCTACTTTACTGGTGCAGCGTATACTACTGTTTACCATTAGTACCTGTTTTGAAAGCTGGAACTAATGCCTCTTTATCATTGTCATCAAAGACATTAAGAGTCACTACCATTTACAAGTTTAAGTTTACAAACATCCTACTGATTCTTTTGCTAAATACTGTTTCTTATGCTCCATTACCTTTTGGTATAATAATGAGAATTACCACTTATACTTTTTACCCTTTTATGTTATTCTGCAGTCATGTGACTTATGCCCTATTACCTCTTGATATAAGGATGTCAAATGTAGCTAAGTCTACTCTACCCTTCGTTGTTTTTCAATGTAGATGTAGCTTATGCCGAATTACTCCATAAAGAAAATAAGATCAATTGATTTAAGCGACATTAAACCACATAAAACAACGTGAAATCAAATAAATAAAACTACCATTTAATGCTTTTATTTTTTTATTCTAGAGCTGTTTCCATTTTCACGATATGACAAGAAATGAAAAAGTTATCTCCATTTTTGTGAAATTTACTTACTGCTCCTGAACATTAGTCGTTACCGATATAACGTCGATATATCTATGCACTGTAACTAGACTTCAAAACGTCAATATCTAATCAGAACTCGATTTTGGAGATTTTGTATGAAATTAATAACTTTCCGATTTTTGAAAATAATAGTTTTTTGTAGCAGAAAGTTGAAAAAGTTTTTTTATGACACTCCAAATTTCCACCCTCGAAAATTTCACCGCCCTGGGCACTAGCCCCTAGTGTAAATCCATCAGTGAATATGCATCCACAAATCAGAACAAATGAGCACATAAACGTAATTAAACTTTTGCTAAATGTTGTATGCAATTTGGATAATCATAATTACGTGGCTGAAAATACTTTTACTGCTAGTCTATGAATGTTAATAACTTGCATCATTAACTCAAAGCTATATATAGTAAGAGGTTTTTCTATCTGAGTACCTACATCTTATATATAAAAATGAAACACAAAATTTGTTGGTAAGCGCATAACTTTGTGTGTGTGTTTGAATGGGTCCCGGGATGGTTTAGATTCCACAATTGGAACCGGTAGGTGGCGCTGAGATCGGGTTCTACAATCCCCTAATCACCGGAAGCGATTTTGGTGATTTTGTTTTTGTGTGTTTGAGTCGGTTCCCGGGTCGTTTAGATTTGGAATTAGAACCGGTAGGTGACGCTAAGATCGGGTTCTGGAATCCTCCTAAACACCGGGAGCGATTTTGGTGATTTTTTTGTGTGTTTGAGTGGGTTCCCGGATAGTTTGGATTCGCAATTAGAATCGGTAGGTGGTGCTGAGATCGGGTTCTAGAATCTTCCTAATCACCAGAACCGATTATGGTGATTTTGTTTTAATGTCATGAAACAAAGTCTTTTAGGAATTCAGAAAATATGGCGGTACGAAGTTCGCCGGGTCAGCTAGTATATCTTTATATATGCTTGGGTTTAATTTTAAGTTCCAAGAAATAAATAGGTAGTCTAAGTAAAAGTTGTTGTTGGCTGCTATGTATGAGGCCACGAATTAGCGTTACCATTTAATGTTGGAACTGCGTCTAACATTTTGGGAACGCCTCCTATCGCCATTCCTGTAAATTTGTGTATTTTATGCGATTTAGTTTTAACTCAAGAAAATACTGGGGTTTAGTTTATTTAAAATCCTTAGTGTTAAAGTATACTATGACATATTTATACTAGTGGGATCGCAAACGCTGTCCTGTCCTAAAAACACAAATCTAGAACCCGAATGCAGCTTCGCCTACACGGTCCAAATTCAATAAGTATATATCACCTTATGAACCACACAAACACATACGCGTGCGCGCGCATTTTATTCTAATCGATCAAAATCGATCCAGCGGTTTAAGAGGAGTACAGTGACATAGACGTATAGAAGAATTACCTATAAAGCAACATGATAACATTGTGTACCTACATTATGTTTAATTAATTGCAATATTCTCGACAAAGTAAAAGATTATTAAATATAAATTTGACGTTATCTTAGCGAATTGACATAGCAATAGACACGGTCTGCCGTGAATTAAAATGAAGGAACAGCACGCCGTCGCCATTCTTACCCGCAGTGGCTATAATTGAGAGAGGAACATTAAAAAGGCAATCTTATTTAAATCAGGGTCCCTCGTGAGATTTACCAGTTTAGTTTATAGAGCTTAACAGAATTCAAGGAGTTTAAAACAAAGTGGCAATTTGGTTCTGATGAAAGTAATTTCGGTTGAATCGTGTAAAGTATTTTGTTAGGAATGCGAGAAGAATGTTTATTTGTATTTGGTCGCTTAGTGAAAAGTGAAGGGGTTATATAAAATAAAAACTTCGTTTAAAAAAGTCGGTGCTTAGTAATTTCAAAATATAGTAATTTTTATGTTTTACTTTGCACCGACTTCAAGATGTTTTAGATAATATATATTAATAATGATAGCTTTACAAAAAGTTATTTTATACATTTTAGTTTTTTAGTTTTTGAAGTCGGTTTTTAGGGGACTAATTGGAAGCTATTCTGCGTCGAACAAAAAAAATCACGTAAATCGGATCATAAATCACGGAGTAATCGGTGAACATACATAAAAAAAGATCCCGACGAATTGAGAACCTCCTCCATTTTTAGAAGTCGGTTAAAATATGTAGTAATGTTGCCGATTAGGGAATTTTTGCTAGATTTGGCACGTCTTTTAACGAGCTCATTGCTCACTTAAAATCCTTTTAACTCTAGCTCAGATGAAGATTAAACTCCAGTTTGGTATATTTTGTTGTTTTATTAATAGTTACTGGTGCCTAATCCAGCAAAAAAGTCGCTAAAGCAAACAGCTGCATACCTACTTCTGTGGCAAAAACAACTCACACAGTGTGCTATATACTTACTTTTCCTACAACAACAAAGTATTAAAAAATATAATAATTTATATGTTTTATTTTGCACTTACTTTAAGGTGTTGTATAATTATATATTTTTGACAAATGTAATCTGTGTCCTACAACGTCCTGCTAAATAGTCGAATCAAACTGTTTTCGTCAATTATGTTCAGGTTACTTAATTATTTCTTAAATAAAGTAACGATACAAATAAGTACGGCGAACTGTTACAATTACTTTGCTTTCTTACTACGTGCCAATATATATTTCACGTTGAACGTGGTAGGCCATGTTAGGATCATTATCTTGATCACAACTCTTAAAGGACCAGAACGGCGTGATATCATGCTTTAAAAGACTATCGATTTGAAACAATAGCCTTGATCTAGTCATATGTCGGGAGAGTTCCGGTGGTTAATTTTTCTCCCTTTTATTACATACAATCATCCAATCCCACCTATCCTGATCCCACATCTTATCACCCTTGGCTTCGTCGTTGGTGTTGCAAACGTCTATAGGCGATGGTAATTATTTTCATGACCTGAGCCATCTGTTTGTTTCTCCGCTTCGCAATAAAAAGACGAAAACGGTAGAGGATAAAGTTGAGAGAGAAGGGAGCGTTCTAGCTTGGGCGCTATCCTCATTCGCATAGCAATCCTGTCGAAATACACACTGTTAGTTGTAACAAACGGCACCACGTGACTGGAATGCGCAAACTCAGAGCTAATTACTCTCAAGTCTCAGTATTCGCACGTACAAGAGAAAGAACCCCTTGTCATTCATATATACTGTCAGGAGCAATTTCCCATAACTCCACACTCTTCACTATAATATTTCCTTGATCTTAGTCTTGTAGTCACGGTGGCCATACTGTTGGGGTCGGTATAGAAAAGTCGTAATTTGTGCAAGAATATCCTGGTTTTGCTTTATTTATTGGTATAAATGTAATAAATACAATAATGGATGACTATAAACAGAACGTTTATTCTCTCAATAATTTTCACAGTACAAAAAATAGAATTTGACAAAGTGAATCCAATCATATTCAAATGGTAAATAGGTTTAAATTAACGAGACCGCAACAGTTTATTTGAGTTTCATGAGTGCTATTATTTCGCGTGATTTATTACGATATGTACACAACATTACTTGTTTATTAAAAATAAACAGTTGTAATAATAATTATTTGTTGACTACAAAAGTTTTGTACGAATAATAGGTAAGTAGAATAAATTACATTATTTCCTCTGCCTCTAAGAATATAAAATGCGGGTAACTTCCGTACCATAGGAACACAATTTTTCTCAACCTTTCCTCATTTCCCTAAGTGTTCCTCGCTTTACGGTTTATTAAAATAGAGCTCAAAACTTTTACGGAATTTTAAAGGAATTGGATTCATTATTCGGCTAACCATTTGTTTTAAGGGTTTTCTAACTAATATGTTAAAAACAATAAATACACTTATAAAATCTTCATGCTCGTCATTCCACCTGTTTATGTATAAGCTGACCACCACGAACCTACCGCTAACCAGAACCAAAAGTATTTTTTTGCCTTCTGGCAATATTCTATTATCTGTAGTCAAGGTCACTGAATTATAAACAAGAGTTTTTAGCGGGAACTGAAAGGAGATGTTGTGCTGTGTAGTTTTATTTTCTAAAAACGTGTAAAATTACTCTAAAATGAACAACAGTTGTATTGATTGGTATTGGTATTGATCGTTTTTGAGTAGTAATTATGTGTTTTGTGAGAAATGTGAACTGTATAGTCCAATATGGCCTTTTGAGTTGTCACAAGAACTCCGTTAAATGGCACCAGCTGATAACCTACAGTTCAGCTGTGCTACACACATAGGCATAAGAAAATTATGAGGCATGTGTTTCCCCAACAACAGCTAGATCTATGTAGATGTTAAGTAGGAAAATATATTATCTATTATCGGATTTCTCTATCTTAATACATATTGATTTGCTTAACTGCTGATTAAAATTTGACATAAACTCTATAACTAGATATTTTACCATTGATAAGTCAAAAGAATTTACGGTAAGATATAGTAGTAACCTGGCATAAGCCGTTATTAAATGGTGTAGTGAAATCACGAAAATACCAAATTAAATTCGTCAGCCATATATACTTATGTATCTGAGAATTATAAAAGTCCGGAGTGTATATCACCTCTTTGCTTCAATAATGTGTAATCTTGAAAACTGAAATTTAAGAACAAAGTTTTTTTGAATATCAAAAATAACTGTATCGAAACAGATTTTGTGGTACTTTTAAATTCATTGTAGAATTACAGCAAAAAATAACTTTTTTCTGTTCGATACAATTATTTTTTAAAGGTTAAAAAAATGTTTTCTAAAATTTAAATTGTCACTATTCAGCTTCAACACAGTATTGAAGCAAAGAGGCGATATAATATAGGTAATAGACGCACCTATCGAGTATTTTTAGATAGTTGTTCATTATTACTAAATAAAATTTTAATTAAATTTAAAAAAGATATTCGGCCCAAAAATAGTATTAAAAGTGCCCGACCTACATTTTATAAATTAATTTTTCTCATAATAAAATTAGGTGGTATAGCTTAAAAATTCTCAAAGAAAACACAACATCCATTGAATTGTTTTTGAGATATGGTTATTTTCAATAAAATTATTATTTAGGGCTTTGGCCAAATACCAAAATAATGGATATTATTCAATTTAACTAAGCCATTCTGCGGTATTAAAACCTACATAATAGTATGTAGATATACAAAGAATGCACAATATGATATTACCTAAGTAGCACATTGACATGTCTTATAATCGTGCTGGTTTCATTCTTAATCAAAGTATGATAATCATGTTTGTCTATGCATTGGTGTACAATTAAGAGTTATCTATACATCGATAATCTTGATTGAGCTTATAATAATTTGATAGATTGGAAAATAATCATACGAGTACAATAGACATTAACGAAAAGGATTTCCCCGTGACATTATGTTATTTACGTTGTTTCTATATAATAAGGACTAAGGAGCGTCCTATCTTATATGGTACCATAGATTAGGTCTTTCACTATAATCGGGGCACAGAGTGTTTGACATTAGATCGAGAAGAGTTAATGTCACGGCGTTGGCAACAGCCCGACGGATGATGTAGTTATTCGTAAGATATTGTTCTATAAATTGGAAATTAGCATCTTGATAATTTTGTTTGTATATTTTTTTATTCGTCATTTATCTTTCGACGATATCCAAATTTCCTTGTAATATCCCTACCTTCCTTTCATCTTAAACCAATAATATGGGGTCGGCTCAGGCATGACAGTGTCACGCCCTATATCGTACCTAAATCTTCATATCATCTTTTCGTAGAACCGAATCCATAATCTTATTAAATTCTAAACGTGCCGTGTCTGTACATTGAAGTTATAAAAAAAAACAACTGTAATACAATATATATAAGCAATAGCACTATTTGTTCGGGATTCGTGTAAAACTACTAGACCGATTTAGATGCCGTTTTCGCTGATCGACAGAAATTAGACTTACAACCTGGGTTACTTCTCATCCCGGAATCCCGCTGGATTTTTCTGGGAATGATTTAAAATGGACGGATTTAAAAAAATCGTCTTCCAATTGATTTTTCACTGATCAATTGCAAATTGTATGTAATAAAATATGCAACTTTTTATCCCGGGAATCCCGCTGGAAATTTCCCGAGAGCGGTTTAGAGATGTCGGGTGCATAAAAATTAGCTAATTCCAATACAGTATTCACTAAAACAACAATTTACACCCTTTTTCCATTTCACAGCATTTTCATTCAAAATTATGTGGTACTTTGTGTCCCGGGAATCTCGCGGGAATTTAAGTTACGCGTGGACGAAGTCGTGGGCTTATCCTAGTGGGAAATAAAACCACATAAACATTCTTCCCAAAGTGATTTTCGATCCCTTCAAACATCTATGTCCCTTTTACAAACATTTTAATGAAATTAAAGACCAGCTAACCACGAGGATACAAGTATTTTGGGGACATTCCGCGATATTGAAGTTATAGGAATGTGGTCCCTAATTTGAGCTAACAGTATTACAAACCTTTAGTAAAATTTTGGTATACATATTCTTCTTCAGCAAACCACAAACATTTTAAACTTATTAAATTTAACTGTTCATATTCGTCTACTTCGCCGCGTTTTCGTCTTTTTTTATTTATTGAAGGAGTTAGCAGACAGTCAGATGGTCCACTTGATTGAAAGCGGTTATCATCGCCTATGGACATTTGCAACACCAAAGGTGCTACAAATGCTCTGCTGCTCTCTAAGGGAGACTGGAACCGGGTCACTAATGCGGAACCAGAGGTGGCAGCCATCCAATCGGGCATTAACCCTACCATCAGGCTGTGGGTTGTTTTGTCGCCTCTTACAACAGGCCGCCCGGCCGCAGGAAATTGTATTCTTTATCTCCTCCTGCAAGGATTGAAATCCTCTTCCTCGCTTGACTTGCATGCCCCGGAACTTAAAGACCACAGATTTGAAAAAGCATGTAAGCTATCGTTTTAGTGAAAACTGTGTCGAAATAAGCAAATTTTTATGCACCCGAACTATGAACAGCTCGTGAAAAAAGCAATGTATATTTTATTTCATACAATTTGCTATTGATCAGTCGAAAAATCACATTAGGATTCGATTTTTTTTAATCTGGCCACTTTAAATCATTCCCATAAAAATTCCCAGGATAAAAACTAGCCCAGATTTTAAATCTAATAATTTGTCGATCAGCGAAAACCGCATCGTAATCGGCCCATTAGTTTTTACGTGAATCCCAACATACAGACAAACCTACCGATTCGATGCGGCTGGTTTCGTTGGTCGATAGCAAATTCCTTGACGGCGCCCTTTTTATCTAAATCTAAATATTATAATATAATAGCATAATAATTATAATTATAATAGTAAATCTGCGCTACTTTTCATCCTGGGTATCTCACGATAATTAATCTGGGAATGATTTAAAATGACAAGATTAAAAAATCTAATTAAATGCGATATTTTCATTGATGGATAGCAGATTTTGTTCAATAATGTGTGATACTTTTTATTTCTGAAGCCCCTCCGGAATTTTCCTGGGAGCGGTTGAATAAAAATTGGCTTATTCAGACACAGTTTTCACTAAAACAATAACTTTCTTTCTGTTTTAAATGCTGCGGTACTCTGTGCCTTGGGAATCCCGCAGGAATTTCAATATAAGCGGAACGAAGTCGCGGGTACCTAGTACCTAAGTATTAAACAAACAAATCTCTATTTTAGGGATATTTTTGTAAGTCCGTCGTATTATTTTTGATATTTAACAAATAATACCGCATGCCGCCTCGAAAATGTTTCTCCTAGTGAAGTAAGTTGACCATGAAATCACAAGCAATTTAAGACCTACAGATACATTGCATAATATGGTCTAGCCATACAATAGCGGCTTAATTGAGTGAAAACTAGCTACGGCGGGTCTGTTCAACATGATATTACCGGATTTACAAGCCGGTAGGCCCCTAATACGTGTTATTTGTATCCTCGTTTGTGCGCTTTAGCCTTTCCATAAAAATAAAGTTACTTGAGTAATTGCAAAGGCTAAGGTTACATTATACAAATATAAGTATTGTTAAATATTATTCAAAGGGTAGGAATTTTCCACAAATTTAAGTCATGTCTAAGTCGTCTAGGGCTATTACGTGATCTGATGAAATACGTAGGTCACATCCATCGTAGGTTCGTTTGTCAATGGCCGAATTAATGTAGGATGTTCTCCATCCCGTTAGAAAGTATAATTTCTTCAGTGAGTGTTCTTCAATTTAAAAGAGAATATTTATTTGATCTGTGTTCTACTGCATCGTTTGTCATGTTCATCGTGCAGTTTTAACAACTTTGTCTGTTAAAAAAGTAATACACGTAAAACAAAACAAAAGTATAAATCAACTAATAATTAAAATATTTTCACAGCAAAGAGGCCACAAGACTTTTTACTTTACACGAGAGTAACTTGTTTAGCTTCGTAAATATGGTAGATGTAACATAAAATAATAACAGGGCGACAATCTCTCCTTTCATTATAGGCAATTCCATGTAATTAGGATTTATTTTCTCCTCTTCAGCTCATAATTAAGGATAAAGACAAGAAAGCGTTAAAAATTGTTTATAATAAATTATTTTGAAAATAATTATTATGTGGACAAAATATGCATAATGAAGGCGTATTTTAGAACTCCGTAGTCATTTTGAAAAAAAAACAGAATCCTTATGTAAACTTGAATTAAAATGGATGTTTGTTGCGTCTATGGAACCACATATACTTGACTGATTGTATTATTTTAATAAATGCGTTCTTTCGATTTCACAGACGCATTGGTTTTGTTTTTTTATTACATGTACTTAAATTAATCATACATCGAATAAGCAATGACTTGTGGTTATCAGTTAATGATAAAAACAATTTTTAAATAAGTCCAAGAATATGTCCGAACTCAAATTAACAATTTCAATATCTGATCAATTTATTACTAAATTCGAAATAAATTTTTTAACGAATATTATTTAAGTCATTGAGGTCTTTCAAGCCGGCCCGGACTTTTGGAGGGCTTGCGCGGGGCCATAGAAAGGCCAACATGTGTGGCCCCTTGACAAATTTAACATACTAAAATGTGGCGTGCCACTGACCGGCGATTATCCCTGTCTACACCATATAATAATGTACCCAAGGATAAGCTCCGGCCAGTGTAGGACTATTGTGGGAAATGAGGACAAAAAGTACCGGGTAATTACGGTGAACTGCTAGTGGTACTAGGAGTCTGGGGATAAGGGGACTATGGCGTTTGCCCGTCGTAATATTCCGGGAACTTGAAAAGTTTAACATTTATTATTATAATACGGCAACATAGCGGTTGACCGCACCGTCGTCTAACAGTGCCACTGATTGTTGTATTTTCGGCATTTTATTGCACTTGGTTGCCTAAACCTTATTCTCATTTTTGATACCACACCAGCCCAGAGTTTAATTTACTGGGAATTTTCAAACGGGTACAAACTCCAGAAGTACAGACTAAAATAGTGTAAATATTTATTTAAAACAAAAACTGTAAGTAAATCTATCTCTGTATTTTCCACCAACATTGTGCCAATATGTTGTATTCCTTTTGCCCGTCGATTTTTACTTTCATTAACATTATTATATTTGTCTAGTATTTAAAACATTACTATTTAGTTTTTATTGTTAGATATAGACTAAATGTAAGGGCTTAATATGTGATCTTTATTTTTAATAAATGTGTAATGATGTCATCGTGTTACTATTATTCATTTTCTAAGAAAATAAATATTATTAACTCTTCACTTATATAGTTTTTATCATTTAATTGTTTTAAAAAGTATTTCATCAATATCAATCGGATCAATATTTCGATACACGCATCAAAGACACAAAAGCAATAACAGCTTTATTAACCTTAGCAGTAATTATCTACAAACACTACATGCGACTTTACAACTCCAAGATATTAAAAAAGTATAGTTAAGGCGATCTCATCTGTGCAACAGTTCTCTTATACAGAGCTCCTCTAAGTTATAGCTATCGTACCCTTAATAGACTTTTAAGACATTGACAAACCATTTAAAACCTGACGATAGATAGAACAAAATAGTGTATTTTAATAAACTTATTACTAAGTGTCTACTGTTATTATTCTACTTTTGTTAAAAGGAATTATTAGTAAAACGCAAACTATTATTAATCTTATACTAATATATAAGAAGAAGAGTTTGTTTGTTGGATTGAACGCACCAATCTCAGGAACTACTAGTCTGATTTAAAAATTCTTTCAGTGTTAGATTGCCCATTTATCGAGGAAGGCTATCGGCTATATATCTTCACACTAAGATCAATAAGAGCGGAACACCAATGAAGAATGTTTCAAAATCGGGAGGTTTGAAAACAAATTTCACGCGGATGACTTTGCGGGCACAGCTAGTTGATTATTTCTAGTTAAGGTACAGATTTCTCCTATGTTTTAATTTATAATGTTGTCTATCTATTTATACTATATTAAAGAGCTGTGCTCTTATCGGCGGAGCCTACTCCAATGTGGTCGATTATCGGTTAGCCGGTTTATTTCTTTGAACGACACGACTTTTTCTTTTGAACCATGAATTGTCATCTTGGTCTTCCCTTCCCTTTTTCGCTTCCACTTTGCCTTCGATTAATGTGCATAAGCAGGTTATTTTTATATAAATAAATAGGTTCGCGTTTTACCACGATCACGCTTAAACGATGATGCGCTAGAAAATACATATCTACTCGAAACTTAAAGGTTCCTGGGCTGTGTCGTAACAAATGGCCAAACATCTCCTAAAGATCTTGATGAAAGAAGGGGTCTTTCATGAAGATTTTTAGACTTATATACGTTTGTATAATATTTTATAACAAAGAACAATAGACATGTGTAGTAAAATTAATGTGATGAAAAGACTTTCCTTTCTTTCCCATGACGCGAGTCAGAGATTAAGTATTTTCAGTGTGTATAGTCAAAATTGTTTCAAAGCAAAATACTTCGATTTACCGTCTAATATTAATAAGAACTATCCAGAAACTACATTTGCGTAAGTAAAAATTTTCAGGGAGGCAATATGTTGTGCCAGCATGTTTGCGTAATATTGCAAATAAAAACAAATGCTATACTTGCGTCTTACTGCTAGATTAAAAGATACGAGATTTATTGATTCCTTAAACAGCTAACTATCTAACAAAGATTGAAGCATTACATCTACATAATTATTTTAAATAAATAAGTATATTTAAACTTTCACATTGTACTCTGAATAAAATGTTTAAAATGTGCTTCTTGTTTTGACCTTTGATAGTTATGTATTAAGTGTTGTTCAACTTGACTTCTCTCAAAATAATATCATTTTTGCTGTTGTTTCGCGTTATAGAACGTTGTGTTAAGTTGGTCCTCTTCCAATTGTAGCATTTCGGTCTCCTGACGAATGCCTGAAATCGATGTGTCTTTGTAAGTAAGTAATATTATGTCGTATTTACACAATACACAATAATTATAAAATAATTTAAATATTTAATGTATATTTAATATTTTCATTCAGTTGTTTGTGAATGTAGAAACTGAATAAAAAAGGAAAGTCGCTATCGTTAGTCAGATCTTGAAAATGAAATGATATATTAGTTCTCAAAGGCGTGAAAATTGTGACCCCGCTCCTCTAACTTTTAGTTTATATAGCGGAATTAAAAAAAACATCCTGATGGGAGAGCTCAAACAAACTTCCAACGAAAATTATTTGAATAGTGTCCATTGAGTAGTTTTTTGGTATGTTTTTGGTTTCGTCGTCAATTTTTTTTATTGCAGGAGTTCAGCAGACGGGCAGATAGCCTACTTGAATGAACGAAAACCGTCAATATTTGTCACCACTTCGAAAGAAACCCTTCGTTGTGCGCAGAGTAGTTACTCAGTTTTTCTGTTTTTCTAAATCTGGCTAACGATAGCCCACACGACTATGCACATAATATACTGGAACTTTTTTATCAACCCTTAGTTACGTTCATGGCGGCCACTTTTCGCAATTCACTGAATAATTTTGCAGCGCTAAATGAACAGATAAATGGATGACCGACATTCTATTTTTAATTAAGTTTGTCAAATTATGAACTCCATAATTTTGTTTTTCTTTTTATGGGAATTAAATAAATAAATTGAAAGACCACGGGCTATAAAAATGGCCCGGACTTTTGGAGGGCTTGCGTGGGGCCATGGGGAGGCCAATACGTAAGGCCCCTTGACGAACTTAATCTAAATGTGGCGTGACATTCAATTATTATTTTTTTTTTTAAATAACGGCTAATGCCTGTTTCCTATACTTACTATTCATTCACTTGTCTTATTGTCGGTTTATTTTGACATTACTTGTATGGAGCTCATGACAAATTTTAACCCATGGTAGGTAAAACAAATGAAAGGTCGGTAAAATGAAGAACAGGCCATATAAAACACTGAAAATAAAAAATGCCTTTACCTTAAACGCTTGCCGAAATTTTTTTGACATAAGTCCGTATAGTATTGGGTTTACAGCGCTTGACAAGTGCGCAATGTAACATAGGTAGTTTAAGACCTTCCACACCTGTAAAGGGATGGGTGTTAGTAGTAGATTGTTACAAGAGATGTGAAAGTGACCTATTTAGGCATGAGCCAGTTTGGCGCACAAGCGTAGCGAGGGACTAATAGTTTGAGTGCCTAAATAGACCCTTCACTCAATATTAACACGCTGCTTTTCATTTAGAAGTTAAAGAAAGTACATGAAACTGTTTAGTATAAAAACGACTACTTCTATAATGAAATCAGGCGTTAAATCCATATCTAAATCTGATGAACTTATTTAATACGTCTCACATATCGAATGTCAACATTTTTTTTTCTATTTATCGTTTGCCATCCAGTATTTGTTTTTTCACTGATCGTAGTAAATATTTAGTTCAAAGTTATGTAAATTAAATAATAATTTAGTGAAAAGTAATTTATAAGTATGAAAAATGTTACAAAGTTATTGATATTTTTTATTACAATTTATGCCGCGATTTAAGCGTGGTTGAAATTTTTTGGGACATATGTCGAATGTATGGTACGTATAGTTTTTAGGTTTCTTGACAGCAGGGAAAACCGTTTCCCAGGGACGATAAATGCTGTTTTCATCCCTGTGACTTCAGAATATGAGTAATAAAAAATATTTTTAAACTCTATTTGTCGAGTTTGTAGACAGACCTCTTATAACATATTCATAATAATGAATAAGTGGGTTAGCCTTATATACTTTTCTGAAGTTAAGACTGACATTGACTGAAACATTACTATCTACATACAGTTACATTTGAAAAAAAAATAACATACATGTTACATATATGGCGACCACTCCTGGTTATTTATTATATTACAGTTTTGTATTGAAATTGTAAAGCGGCTTGTAGACAGATTTCTATAAAATTTATCCATATAGACTTAATAGTTTTCGAGAAAAAAAGACTGACATTATTTATTAAGACATAATACTCAACTATTATTGAATTCATCGATGTCAACTGTTACAACTTGATAATATATTTGATTACACAATTATAATAAAGTACAAGTTACGTATTTGTAGAACAGTTATTTTGAATTAAAATTTCCAGTGGCGCAGGTCTTTACCACCTTTCACACCTTGTCCTGTCGTCGCAGGACAAACGTAAAGTGATCAGAGAACGTCTCGTAGTTTAATCACGAACCCAATAAACAATTGTTAGCATACGCTTCATGGCTTCCAGGACACAGTGGGTGTAAAACTACGCAAAGACTGAAGTCCAGTGGGTAGGTAAGGTATTACGTGTGAATATACTATGTATTTGGTAGCGTGCTTAACCTTAGATCGCGTCATCATTTAAATCAGGGGATGTAACTATCAAGTGCGAATACATACACATAAAAAAAGGATCTGCTAGAATGAATCCCTTTGAATTTTTTTTTAAATATTAAGTTAATATTCATTAACATGTGACAGTAATAATCCGCAGATCAACACTGAGATTAGAGATATATTTTACAGCTAAGTAAAATACATTGTGTCCACAATGGATAATTTCGGGGCCATTCGTAGTTACCCGTAAACTAGAAAATTCACTTACAAAATTGATCCTACGATAAATTTTGTAAATGATTTTTCTTTCTTTTGTTCTTTCAGGTATCGACCATAGAATGCTACGTATACGTCAGATTTATAAGTCTTAAATTTATTTTGTGCTAGAGTTTACCCCGCGGCTGCGCCGCGGTTTAACCTCCAGTGCGTGTCTCTTGTTTAAAGAGCAAGTGCTACAGGTTATATTATATTACATTTTTATGTATTTGCCACAGAAGATTCACTTCATTTTATATCGCTAATTATATATACCATCCCCCGTCTATCTGTCAACAAAATAAATTACAAAACTTGACCAAAAAGGCCAAAATGGTCTAAATGACCAAAAGACGACAGTGACCGACATGGCTAAAATGACGGAATAGGCAAAAACGATCGAAAAGGCCAAAATAATCAAAATGGTCAAAATGACCAGAGGCCAAAATGAGCATAAAGGCCAAAATGACCAAATAGGCCAAAATGACCAAAAAGGCCAAAATGACCAAATAGGCCAAAATGACCAAATAGGCCAAAATGACCAAATAGGCCAAAATGACCAAAAAGGTCAAAATGATCAAATAGGCCAAAATGACCAAATAGGCCAAAATGACCAAATAGGCCAAAATGACCAAAAAGGCCAAAATGACCAAATAGGCCAAAATGATCAAAAAGGCCAAAATGACCAAATAGGCCAAAATGACCAAATAGGCCAAAATGACCAAATAGGTCAAAATGATCAAAAAGGCCAAAATTACCAAAAAGGCCAAAATGAAAATTATCCCTTGTCCATCCTCGGTATTTAATTTACATACGTGCCGAATCTCGGTCCAGTAGTTTTTCGTAAAGATAAAAAAACAGAAAAATATATAAATATCATAAAAATTATGATCGATCGAAAATATATATACAGTCAAATCGGTCCAGTAGTTTTTACGTGAAAACGGAACAGACAGACAGACAGACAGAGTTACTTTCGCATTTATAATATTAATAGGGATTGGATGGTAGACCTTGACAAAATCATACTTGATTTGAGTTGATAATAAATGTAATGTAAATGAAACACGAACTTACATTGTAATCATTTTCATATTCGAATTTGGGAAGTATAAGCATTACGCGGAGAGCACAGTAGGGTGACCAGGAAATCAGAAACAAAATTGCCACAGCCGCTGCAAACAGGAAAAACCATATTTCTATATATATATATATAAATATATATAAAAATATATATATATATATATTTATATATATATATATAATTTTATTCGTGTCCGTAAAACTCGAAAAATAGTCTAGGACTTGAAATTTTTATATATATTATATTTAAATAGGAAAGAGTTTCGTATACGTTTTATTCTACAGTTATATAAAAATTCAGTAGAAAGCTTGAAAAGTAGTCAAAAGATTGACTTTTCCAATTCAATTAATAACAGAGAATACGTTATAAGCTACGACGAATTGAGTCCGGTTTTAGCTAATGCTTTACAAAACAAATATTTAGATCAAAATGACTTTCTTACTGTGTTGTACATTTTTATGACGTAAAGGTAGTAGTGGCCTACTAGGAATATAAAAAAAACACTGATGCACAACCAGACGGACGAACATGATGATTTTCTAAGGGTTTTCTTTTTGACAAAATGGTTACCGAACCCTTTTAGAGTTCGAAAAAAGGATATGTAGCATTTAATATAAATACTAACCAATAAATTTGAGAGCTTTGTCTTTATTGTGCTGACCACTTGCAGGACTACTCCGCAGCTTTCTATGCGTGCATTTCAACTGATAAGTGATAAGAATGTATAGAGAGAAAATTATAGTCATAGGTATTATGAAAATAACAATGATTTCTATAATAAGTAATATACTTATTATATCAGACACGCTGAAGTAGCAAAACACATACTTTTTCCTCTCCAACAAATCTATATTAAATATGTCCGGCAGGTTTAGAATGATGGACACTGCCCAAATAACACCCACAATTTTGAAAACTCGTGAGTTGAGCGACAATTTTTGACGAAGAAACGGTCTCGTTACCACTATATATCTCTCAACAGTAAAGCAGTAATTATGAGTAGACTACAATAACTAAGTATGTCCCAGAGCAGGAAATGTAGGTGACAACCTACTTCTCCGAGAGGATAGAAGTCTGGTACCCATATAATGTAGATCTCTATGGGCACGAATAAGACCAGCAGTAAGTCTGTTATAGCTAAGTTCAACAAGTAATAGTTAGTCGGTGTTCTCATAGCTCGATTCTGGATTATCATAGCACAAGTGAAAACGTTACCAACTATACCCAATACCATTGTGACTCCAAGACAAACGCTCAAAGCAACTTTGACTGCATATGTGTCGTCTAAAACATTTCCATCGTCGTAGAAGGCCATGCCTACCGGGCCGAAGAACGTGTAAGAATTATTTTCATATTCACTGTCGTTTATTAAGAACATTGTGTAAGAGATAATGTAGGGTGGAAAATTGTCACTGTTCACTGTAGACGGTGCCGCGTGAACTGCCGCAACGGAGCTTTTGATCTTGACGAGCATACTTTGCGTGAAAGCCTTATAGGAAACTAAACAGGATGATCTGCTTTCTTTAATATAGTAAAAATAAACAATCACAATATAATTCTGTAGCCTGGTGCTATAAGGACAAAAGTACGTTAAAGTAAGAAATGAGATTTTACTGGAAGGTACTTAAAAAGCATCATATTTATTTTTAATAAACTGTACGAAGAGCACTCTACATTCGCCTATATAGTAATCTTTTGGAACGCTACTGATACGCTCACAAACGCACAAATGAATATAATATATAATATCTATGTTATTCATTTGTGTTCAATACGGCATAAGTATACTGTATATTGTTGAGATGGTTTAACATATGTAAACAGCATCAAACGCGAACCTATGACGTACTAAAATATTTTTGGCTATATAAAGATGTATGTTACTTTATGTTTTCATTTCCTTTCAAATGGCCTGGTTTGCATGAAATTTATTTTGTAAAATGTGATATTTTATCCCACGAATCCCGCGGGAATTTTAATGAAAGTCGTTTGTAGTTGTTCGAGTGCATAAAATTTTGCTTATTCTCACATAGTTTTCACTAAAACGATAGCTTAAATTTTTTTTAATGTTTCGGTAATTTATGTCCCGGGAATTCCTCGGAAATTTCAAGTCAAGCGTGAACGAAGTCAGGAGCATATCTTAGCATTATATATGTCGGTACACAATGATTTCGTGAAACCGTGTTTTCAAAGATTATAGGTGGCCGCCATATTGTATGTTTTAGAAGGTTGAAAATGTTTTATCAATGTACGGAGACGGGGGGTTCTTTGATTCTTAAAGTGAATAGACGGCGAGATACACTTCTGAACAAGAAATTGAATTTTTGAAAACAGATTAAGGTTTTGGAACTTTACAATTAATACTTTCAACAATAATAATAATTAGTTTGAACTATATACATTGTGTAATTTTTGAGGTATTTGGTATTTTAAGTATAATGTTTTTTATGGTTCCAAAACTAAATGACAAAGAGTGAACCATTGTCACTCCTACCGCTGCCTTCGAATTCGTGAATTTCATGCAGTTACCTGATTTATTACAATAAAGTGAAACTGTACTCGTATAGCAAAATATCGCCTTTATTTCTCCCGAAAAACTTCATTTAATTTCATTCTTTATTGAGTATAAATAACATCACCCTAGATACGAAAGTAATTGAAAATGTATACAAGCGCTCAAATGGACGGCAACCATATAGTGGAACCTGTCCTAATTGAAATTACTGCCAAACAGAAGGTTGTATGTAGAATGTTGTTGCATTATAAATAATAGTGTGGGCTTGTGAAACATTCAGGGTGGAAATTTATTAGCTACAGTGTTAATTTAATGTGTCGTAAATATCCTCATTATGTGCATTAAGCTAGTTGCCCAAATTAAAATTAAACTACCTACTTATTGTCTGTTATCTTGGGAGAAGACTGTCGTCACACTGTTAACTGAAGAACTAAACTTAGACCCTAATTTTACTTGACTATTTATCACTTACCTCGATTTTATTATATTTGTACATTGTACATAAAGAACGTGCACAGAAATTCTTTTAATTTTTCTTTTTCATTGTTAAAGTTTCGCATTTTTAGAAATAAATATTTTTCTTTCTTCTTTCTTTTCTTTCTTTCTTTTTTTATTTCCCACCAAAAGCCTAATTATTAATTTTCGTACCCATAAGTTCTCAAGTTATTAC
Source organism: Dendrolimus punctatus (assembly GCA_012273795.1). Lineage (NCBI taxonomy): Eukaryota > Metazoa > Arthropoda > Insecta > Lepidoptera > Lasiocampidae > Dendrolimus > Dendrolimus punctatus. The sequence goes on from CM022538.1 coordinate 9,813,592, forward strand.
ATACATACACACATTACATATAAATTTTCAGCCCTACATCACTTTATTTATGATTGTTGTTAAGAAAAAAAGTACCCTTCTTCCATAAGACACAATTTGTCTTCTTGATATTGTTTCTGATCTGTTCATTTAGTCGTAGAAATGTAACAAACAAAGTTACTTTCGCATATTTGTTTGATTAAACATATTGATTTGAGTTGATTAAACAGAATCAAACAACTTTATTGCCTTGATCACAATCGATTTTCGATTATAAAACCAGGGTGTCTAGATTAAGTTGTGGAAATTTCCCCATTTTCATAATTTTATTATGCTAGAAATACCATTACATCCAGACCGTCGTCATTATTAGGTACATGTTAGTGCTTTCATCCAATTTTTATACCCCAGTAACATATATGACTCCCAAAAAAACTATGAGAAAAATTCTCCAATTTGAAGGCCGTGCGTAAAATAGAACCTGTGTAAACCAGTGATGTATGTTCTTTTATAAATAACACATTGAAATCACTACAACAACTTGAAATCATTCCCAGGAAAAATCCCGCGGGTTTGACAGAGTATCACAGATTTTAAGACACAGAATTTGCTGTCGATCAGTGAAAATATTACATCAGAATCCAATTTTTTTTACTACCAGACCACTTTAAACCGCTCCGAAAAAAATTCCTATTCGATTCTCGGGATAGAAAGTATCGTAGATTTTAAGTCTGGGAATTTGCTATCATCAGCGAAAATCGCATCAGTAGTTTGTACGTGAATCAAAAATTCTGAAAAACAAAACTTCACTTACAATTTTTATACCCAACAAAAGTATTACACGGTAAAAAAAATATAAATTTGCTACTTGTTGAGTATAAATTCAAAACAGCAGTGAGAAGATCGGATCGAGGTGCACGTTTATCTAGGAGGAGGACGTACCTGTATCTATTACTATTAGAAAATATAGGTATAAGCGTTACCAATTTAAAATTTAGCTATATGGCTATATGGTCAAAGGTACTAGTAATTAGCCTTTTTTTATTGATTACACACAAAATACTAAATGTAAATTACCAATTAACACATACACGCTAAATTATGAAACCATAATTAATATAAAATACTAGCTTCTGCCTCCGAATTCGTCCGCGTGTTATAGGAAAAAAGTAAAAAATAGTATGTTAACCCCGATTTTGAAACATTCTTCGTTAGTGACCCGCTCTTATTGGTCTTAGCGTAATATATAGCCTGCTTCGATAAATGGGCTATCTAACACTTAAAGAATTTTTCAAATCAGATCTGTAGTTCCTGAGATTTGCGCGTTTAAGCAAACAAACAAACTCTTCAGCCTATATAAGTATTATTATATATAAGATGAGAATGTCATCATTTTTTATATATAGCTGAAAACACTAGAATATGTAGTAAATAATACTAATTGTAGTTTTAATATATTTTTATTATATTACACCAACCAAAGAAATTAATATTTTTGGACATTTGTAATTAATTAGTTAACTATCATAAACAACTCTAAGAAATAAATCTACTTAACACTAATATGTCATACTTCACATGTATAATAAATAGTAACTATAATTTATCACATTTCTATACAGATGTATTATTATTATTTCAATTAAAATTAAGTTTCATGTCAGCGATCAAATCACGTCAACATATTTATCACAATAAAAACAATATTGCAATTGATTGCAACAGTTGCCATTTACGGAAGTAATTATTGGTATCGATTATAGACATTTCTTAAGATGTCGTATCCGCGTTGAAGATAGATGCTTGTATCTTCTCCTCTGTGGGTAAGTCCTTATCATCCTCACCCCACAAAGCATGACTACCATCACCTGTTCGTTTTACTCTCTTCTGAATTACATCAGTAGACACAGTCTTTAAATCGTAAGCCCATCCGATTTTAGACATGAAATCGATGAATATCTTCGAGAAATTCAATGTATAATCGCCTAACTCAGCAGTTTTATAGTCCCAAGGGAAAGTGTGGTGGTAGTTGTGGAAACCTTCTCCGAGAACCACTAATGATACTGGCTTAATCTCTACTGGATTTATGTGCTTATCGTAAGGCTTGTTCCCCCATAGGTGGGCAGCAGAGTTCACGAGCCACGTGACGTTCAGAACCCATACGTATCTGAATATAGCGGCCACGAAGAATGCGTTCCATAGCGATTCACCCCATAACATCGGAATGTATGTAGGCAGGACAAAACAGGCTAAAGGCATGAGAGTAAGATAGTACCTGGAAAAGAAAAACCTTGTTTTACAAAGAAGCTATATAGACATCTATGAATATTCAGAAAGAAACTTCTTATATTATATATGTCGGTAAATGTTAATATTTACTGATAAAAATGAAGAAAAGTCATCACGCAATCCCGAAAATATCTAAAATATCGTTACTGCTAGCGGCTACTACACAAGAGTATGAACATGAAAGAATCGTGACATAACTTTGGTTTCTCTAAAATATATATATTATGACGTTAACTGAGGGTAACTGTTCCTTTCCAAACGAAATCGCTTAGTAATATAGATAACAGTCTGCCAAGGCAAGATGGGTGACCGAAATTTTCTCTACTTTTATAAGGATTTTGTAACCACTACCAGGAGGATATATAAGATATATAGATATATATTGTATTTCTATTGCATAAAAGCCGACTTTTGTATAAATAATAGGATTTATGAATAAAAGAGAGTATAACTTCCATTCGAGCCATTTACATAAACGAGGGTTGGTTTACATACGTAAGCTACGTACGTGTAATACGGTACGTTTGTAATTTACGACTGCTCTACATTAGAGCTAAGGTCAAAAATATAACGATAGTCAAGATCTTAGCATAAACTAAGAGTATATTTTTGTGAAGTAAGCGATGTTGAATGCCTAGCCTGATGTAAAATAAGATTGTCTTAAAAGACAGATTCGAGTCCGATATAAGGTAACTGGAATTCTATTCGCTACTTATGTTATTTAATTGTTCAAGAGTTACGTAGAAAACTAAAATAATTATAGTGATCATGTACAAGACGCGCACGTGTAACTATAAAAAAAATATTGAACAAAGTATACATTTAGCAAGAGGGAATAAAAGTTTTATAGTGTAAATAAATTCCTATATGAACTTATTTCAAAAATAAAACTCAGTGCGAGGGCAGGCACTATCAATGAAATATCAATTTTGGTAACTTTTACAAAAAAAGGATTTTGAATGGGTTTTTTGCAATAGAGCTACAAATATTACACTTACAACTTTCGAAAATTAGCGTGCCCCCCAAAACAAAAGTGACAAAAGAGACCTGATTATACCTATATAAATTTTTTTCATTTTTTTATTAATACAGCATGATTATACATTACTGCTATAAAATAATAAACATGACGTCTCTGTACATTGAAGCTTTAAAAAAAACCATCTGGAATATACTATATAAACATTGGAGAACACTATGCATTTTTTTTAGATAGTTCGGTCGAGATTCACGTAAAAACTACTGGACCGATTTCGATGCGGTTTTTATGATCAACAGCAAATTTTTAGATTTAAAATCTGCGCTAGTTTTTACCATGAAAATGACACGAAATTTTTTTCATGAATGATTTAGTAAAGTCTTTCGGCATTTTAAAAGTTTTATCATCTATATTTGATTATGATTGCTGTGCCCGCAACCTCGGCCGTGGTTTTTTCCGTGGAACTCTAATTTTAAATGTAGCCTTAAATATAGCTATCTGCTAGTGAAAGTCATGGCAAAATCGGTCCAGCCGTTTCAGAGAAAAAATCCAAACGTGTATAAACATTTCTATTCAACAAAGAGCCGGCAGATAGATGTAATTATTTGTTATGCGTTTTCAATTATTTGCGTCGACATTGATCTGAGTTGATAGAATAATGTACCAAATTACAATAAAGGTGCAAGTTTAAAAAAAAAAAACGAGTTATCCTGCAAATATGCGAAGAGCGACTTTTGCTTATCTCCACAGATTACTGGCCCATTTAAAAAAAAAAAAAACAAAAGTATTTATTGATCTTCGTTTGATCTTTATTTCGAAAGAAAAATTTAATGGGTCTCTTTTTATTAGGTCGATTACAAAATAAAAAAATCCACTAACCTATTTAGTTAGGGTTGCATTTTTATATTATAAGCATAACCGTGCGTACTCGACAAAGCCAACGTGCTGTCAAACTGTGTATTAGGTATGATGACGTCACTAACGCATTTTCGTTACATATATTCACAAAATAGCAGTATGCAGCGTGTCGGGGGTGCCGTATACAAGAGCTAAGAATGTCTAGTTACTTTTTCTGGAAACGCAGAACAGGGTCAGCCTTGAGGTCGCTCATGTCAATCGTGTGTCCTTTTGCTTTGATTTGCGGATGTTTTCTCACAAGCAACCACCCTATGTGCGAGAAAAAGAACCCTCGGGTCGCATTGTGTGGGTCTGCGTCCGTCTCCGAGTATTTGTGGTGCATTCGATGGTCACGAGCCCAGTCCACAACTGCATCCTAAGGCAGAGTAAAAAAAACTGTTTAGTTGGATTCACTAAGTAACATAATTATTAACAAGTACATATTAAATGAAAAATATTTTTTTAAGTGATAACTTCTTATGGGAGGGTAAACCTCTTCGCTACGTAGCGCGTTACAGCGCCAGCCTGTCTGGCTCCCCTTTCTCTCACTCATACGGCAGCGGTAGGCAGGCTCCTCCTTTCACTCTAACCCACAGCGGTAGCACCCGTATTTCGGTAATTAGATTGATACTAATAAACTACAAAATTCTAATGCACATATTAAAGCATTGTAACTAAGAATAAAATATAATTTATAATCAATAAAAGATTTTATTAATAAATAACGTTTCCTTACATTGTCATATTAATTTACATAAAATTTAAGTAATAACCTAAGCTTTTCTCAAGTTAAAGAATTTAAATATTAAATAGTTCAACTTAGTTTAGTTTAAGTTATCACTTCTGTCGGGCGTCCTAAGACGTACACGTTTGGTTTTTTTTGTTAGATAAATTAAATGTATAGTTATAATAAATAAAACGAAATTATGAGTACCTAATAATAGGTCATATAAGTCGCGTGCTGTGTTTTTTAAACTGTTTATCTCAAAAGAGATCGGCTAGAGATTACAATTTAAAATGCTACACCCATATTTTTTTATTGCAGGAGTTCAGTAGACAGGCAGCCGGACGACTTGATAGAAAGCGGTTACCATCGCCTATGGATATTTGCAACACCAAAGGTGCTACAAATGCGCTGCTGCTCTGTTAAGGGAGACTGGAACATGGTCACTAATGCCGGAACTCAATTTAAGTTTGTTATGACGACATACTTGACCAGGGTTAGTACCACCTGGCTGTGGTATGTTTTGTCGGCCGCAGGAGACTGTATTCTTTTTCCGTTCCTGGACGGATAAGAAGTTCTAGTGTATCCATAAATATCTATACAAATATTTTTTCAAGTGCTCCTTCAGGGCCATATATTAAGCTACGAAATAGCGAAATTCACCAAAAAGAATCTCGAGGCCGATTTTGATTCGTTTTTGGTAGCATCATCATCATCATACATTAAAAAAAGCAATTACCGTTGCCATTAATGGAATCAGCTGATTTTGAAATATATACACAGCCTGTATTATTATTGTACCAAATCGTAGTAAACTGGTAAGGATCAATTTCTGTGAAAGAATATCAAAAGGCAAATCAAGGGAAAGGGTTGTTTTTGAACAAAATCTTTTCTTTCCCGGCCATTGTTCAGGCTATGGGGTCTCGAAGCCTATTGGTTTTATCGAGATCTATAATCTCATTTTACTAAAATCCCGCGTGACCCGCGGCCCCGTTGGCCTGAACTTAGGGCAACGCACCGGCGTTGCCATTCAGCGCGAGAATGTAGTCAGAGTTTTGGACACGTCCCCAAGCGACACTGATTTGAGACTCGTATCTTATTTGTAATTTTTTATAAGATAATTATACATAATTTAACCTTCACTTGTCTGTTACAAAACAAAAATTATTAGATGTGATGATAACCTTAAGTAATTACACTGGGATAAAATAATAAGGTGATAGAGGCAGAATATTAATTGCAGACGATAAGAAGTTAAAGGTGAGTCAGAATAGCCTCCGAACGCATGCTCTCCACGTGGTAACAAAATGATAAATGTAATCGCGATTTAATAACACGTGACCTTTTATTTTATATTTTTGTCACGTGACCGAATGATCAATTGAGAAAATGTATCAGTCTATCTTTTAAAGACTAAAAGTATAATTGGCTGTTATATTGTATACATTGTTTTTTTTTTTTTTTTTTTTTTTTTTTTTTTTTTTTTTTTTTTTTTTTTTTTTTTTTTTTTTTTTTTTTTTTTTTTTTTTTTTTTTTTTTTTTTTTTTTTTTTTTTTTTTTTTTTTTTTTTTTTTTTTTTTTTTTTTTTTTTTTTTTTTTTTTTTTTTTTTTATCAGTTTATACATGTATACAATATAACAACCTATTTTTTTGTTTGGTAGTATGCAAACTGGCAAACGTTAATAGTAGTAAATTAATCCTGAAAAGTGGTAGTTGATATTGTAGTGTATCAATGACCACGTTTATAGTTGTAGATAGTTATGTATTATTTATTTAATATACCACGATCCTGGTTATCACACGCTCGGGTTTCCAATTCAGTTATCCGCTTATACATTTCTATTAGAAACTTTCGTAATAAATAAAACTTGTATTTAATATAATTCTTATAAACAAAAGTAGGTCAAGTTCAAGGTAAATCTTTTGGCATTTGGCTTTTGATAAGTGCTACCTTAAGAAAAACATATCAATAACATTATTTTTATCTACGCTATGTTTATCATTCATGTATAATCATAATTTATAAAATAATTTATATATACACTTCAATTGTCTTAATCACGTTTAATACCATAGCACCCTCTTCAATATTTTTATCCTGGTAATTAAACTTTCAACAAATAGTTTTATATGATAAATTGGTTTAAACAGAACATGGGACCAGTAATGTTAAAACATATTTAGTTCATCACCAGACCCTGTCTCGAAGTTCGCGAAGTTAATAATAGAACAGAAATGTGATGAGTGCGTAAGAGCCTTCATGTCTGCCTGCGTGTATTTTTTGTCATCGGATAGTACATATAAATATATATAATATCAGCCCATAAATGTCCACTGCTGGGCTCGGGCCTCCCATTAAGGGGGAACGGACAGTATACCCGCCACATCGGTTATCTCGATGTGCAGGTTGCATCACGATGTTTTCCTTCACCGTTATTAGCACGTGGTATTTATTGTGACAATATACAATATACATATACACGCGGCTAAATGTATACTTAAATAACTACATATATATACAAACATTTAGTGCCGACATTTTAAAATTTGTCGGAAACAAGTGTAGGAAAATTGTACCTACTTTACTTAAAACTCTTAGACTGATTTATTAGGGTAAATTTTTCTATATTTATTTCGACAATCGCGTATACTTACTAAGAATAACGTAGTAGTAGTTAGAACACAATCCATATTGTTTTAGGTTTCTTGTCTGTTTTTCGTTTTTTTTGTTTATTTGTTCGGGATTCATGTAAAAACTACTGGACCGATATCGATACGGTCTTCGCTGGTCGACAGCAAATTGTTAGAATTAATATCTGCGCGCTTACTTACTTAATACTTTTTATCCCCGGAATCACGCGAGATTTTTTCTAGGAATGATTTAAAATAGCCAGATTGTGATATTTTTTAGTCTGGGAACGGTTCGAAGTCGTTCGGGTGTATAAAATAAGTTTATTCCAAAACAGTTTTCACGAAAACGGCACCTTACATCTTTTTTAATGCTTCGGTAATTTGTATCCCAAGAATCCGGTGGGAATTTCAAGTTAAGCATGGGTGAAGTCGCAGGTATATTTTAGTAAAGATATATGTATAAATAACAATATCTGATGAACAACAAATATTAACTAGAATATTTGATTCTCTTACCTGGAAAGCAATGGTGTTGAAGATAGTAAGGAGAATTCTGAGAGGCAATCGGGCTTTGTAGGACTTGTGTGCCCATAGCCTGTGTGCTCCTGCTGTGATGCCCAATCCAGAGCACAGGTACAAAAAGATAGCTAAAAACAAAAGTTAAAATCAGAAGGACAAAAGTAATAAGTTGCGTTGATATTATCAGAGTATTCTCAAACCTAGTGCACTCAAAGATAGAAGATATTAGACGTCATTTTCTTTGTTTTAAGTGATATTGTCACAGATCAATTCGTAGTAGACAAAAGTTATTTACGATCTGAGTTTATTCTGCTTAGATGTCGTTGTCCGAGTGTGCTCGTATTGACAACTGTCATAGCTGTCCGAGTGTATGGTCTTATGTAGTTTTAATTTGAATGATTAAGATTTAATTTTACAAATGATGGGATCATTAACAAACAAACAACGTCACTGTCTTTTCGGAAATGACAACCAAATTAAGATTCGTTGTATTACGATGTTGACTTGAATTAATTATTTATTTACTTATGTAGGTACATATTCAATGAGGTCTCACGATATAAAGTGATGGATTTTAAACCGAATTAGCATAAATGTATCTACCTTCAACTGTTAAGTTGCATGAATGTGTGATACAATATGGCAGAGTGTGCAAAATAAGTTCACCGAAATATAGCTTGAATAATATGCGTTGAGTAGTTTTTGATATGTTGGTAATTTTGGAATAAAAGCTTTTGTTAGGGTTTCGTAGTCAAGTTATAGAAACAGTGGCAGTTGGTCACCTATATGGAACCCTATTCCGTATGTAAACTATCAAGCACTTGACGATTTTCTCCATTACATCACTAAAATACCTACATATTTTTACGTTCTAAAGGTTAAAGTTTGAGCACTGTCGCAACTTGTTGAAAATAAAAAATAGTATTTTTCATGTACGTATTTAGTGAAGTTTTCTTTGTAAAGATAGGTAACAAAGAGACAGGCAACCTTTGTCACCTGTGTTTACAAAAGAAATTATCTTAAATACAAATGAACAAATATTATAAATTAGTATGTCCAACCTAACTGATTTTAATAGATGTCGCGGTCTAGAATGGAGCACGCTTACCAAGAAGATACTTATTCACTCTTAGAAGACTCCAAGATTATATTTGTCAAGAAAAACAGACTGCGGTAAATGATTTCATTCTTAGTCAGGGCGCACTAGAATGGATAAAGCGAAGCCTATTGTCCTGACTGTAGGTGGTGCTCTCACCATGAGGTGGTATATAACTCTTTATTACAAACCAAAACATAAGTGTAGAAATAATGTCAAACTCACCGAATGCACACGTCTTCCACATAGCTTTGAACAAAAATAGGTATGCGCCGTAAACTGCACCGGTGTGGAGGAAACCGAAGAGTATGATATTCCTCCATACTAACTGCCACTTTCTTCTTTCTGCTGTTGGCGGTACAGTCACTGGCACTTCAGCTTCGTCGTTGATCACGTCTGTTTCGTACAGAACCCACGTGCTCTTGGCTTGACCTTGAGGCGGCATCCTGAAGGAGAAATAGAGGCGAGTTAAATAAATTTCATATCGAAGGTTTATTGGGTCTTTTTGTGAATTTTATAAGAGAACAATTAAGTCTTTAATTATTAACATTTGTAAAAAAACATTAAAATAATTGAAACTATTGTAAACTACCGATTGTTGGCACACTCCCTCATTGATTGACACGCTATTAATTTATTCAAAAACATTAAATCATAATACGTTTTTTGTAATAACGGGCCATAAAAATGGCCATGGAAAGGCCAACACGTAGAGGCCCTTTGACAAATTTAATGTAAATGTGGCGTGACACTGACCGGCGATTATTCCTGTCTACACCATATAATGCACCCAAGGACAAGCAGTGTAGGACTATTGTGAGCAATGAAGACAAAAAGTACCGGGCTATTGGGATGAACTGCTAGTAGTACTAGGGGTCTGGAAATATGAGGACTATGGCGTCTGGCCGTCGCAATGTTCAGGGAACATGGAAAAATGGGCAGACGGTGACTCGCCACTACCTACATGGGCCCAAAAAAATGCCATAGAAGGCAGGGGCAACATGGGTTTGAGTGGCTAAGGGGTGTAGAGAGGTGGGCTGCAGATTCACCGAAGCTACTTCTGACGTGATGCCATTTATCATTATTTAGGTAAATATATTATTATTGTATGGAACAAAATAAAAGTAATGCCCTGAATGGTATAGTTTCCCTTATTTGATGATGGAAAAAAATGCATGTATGTTTAGATAGTTTCTGAAACTGTATTAATTAATTGAAATAGATACTTATGTACTAAGTTATTTGTGAAGAGATAGAAAATGGACAAACAGCCGCTTTCTTGAATTGATTCAGGTCGAGATTTTATTTTTATTTTTCAATATTATACAGTTCATACAGCCATAGTATTTTTATGTAATCGATACAATCATCGTACAATTATAAACTAGTGGAACCGATTTTGGGGCGTTGATGTCGTAACCGATGAAATACACATATTTTATTGGTTGATTGAAAATCGCGTCTTCTCAATGTCCAGAGGCAAAGAGAATTAATGCTCTGTGGTAACGCCCGCTTCGACCCACCTCTTCACATGGGTCGCTGTGAGCGCTGTGTGATCGAAAATGATGACGTCATGAGTGACGGTCTTTGCCACGATTATAATGACCGTGGTCACCATGTGGAACGGCAGACGAAGCATTTTGGGCGTTGTGGGATACTAAAGGAACGAGTCCGAAGGACGATGTCATCGGTGAAGTGTAACCCATATCGGCCTGTGTGAAACTGACTGTACCAATCGTTCACTTGCCTTAATATCGGTAACAATTTGACATAAGCTCCTGAAAAATTCCTGTGGTTATAGTACTCCGAACATACATCTATTTAATTAAGTTAAGAATATTTTTTCTACCTGACCTACGGGGCCGAGACGTGGACACTGACGGCAGGATTGGTCCACAAGTTTCAAGTCACTCAACGGGCTATGGAGCGAGCTATTTTGGGTGTTTCTCTTATGGATAAAATTAGAAATGAGGATATCCGTAAGAGAACCAAAGTAACCGACATAGCTCGCAAAATTAGCAAGTTGAAGTGTCAGTGGGCCGGTCACGTCTGCCGCAGGACCGACGGCCGTTGGAGCAGACGAGCCTGGAGTGGAGACCGCGTCTCGGTAAACGTAGTGTCGGACGCCCTCCAGCCCGATGGACCAACGACCTACGCAAGGTCGGCGGTACGCGCTGGATGAGAAAGGCAGCAAACAGGTATGAGTGGCGCCGTCTTGGGGAGGCCTGCGTCCAGCAGTGGACTGTGAATGGCTGACGACGACGAAGAATATTTTTAACAATTACAATTATTTATTAGGTTTCCGATACCTCGTTTAACCTCGAGGTAGCGGAAACCTAATTAATAATAGGAAATTTACTTTAAATAATATGTCAAAGTCGTGGGTTTATTTCATTCTTGTTTAAAATTCTGGCATTTAATAGCATTGCATTAATTGAGAGAAAATCTGAGATCTAGAAAGAGTCTACCTTTGAGGCGAAATGAAGTTTTTCAATAGTAAATGGCGTTGCATTCGTTTCGTAGTATTAAAGGTCAGATGAAAGAAAATAAATCTTATTTATTCTGTGTTTTTGGTGTAATATAAAAGTAGAGTAGTATAAGCCTTTATGACATTTAATCCGACAGCCTTTCAAAACACGTAGATAAATTTAATTAAATTATAGAATTTTATTTGATAAAATATCTTAGCAACTACAATTAGATTATATAGAATTGTTGCAAACTTGAAAAAGAAAATAGGCCTCAAGGCCTTGATAAGTTTGATTAAGATTTCAGAAGTTTACTCAGGAAAAAGTTCGATCAAAACGACGAAAACAATTTGAATACATGTCTACCGGTTAAAGAAAACCAATATTACTTAAAGTTTTCCTATTTCTGGCACCTTATTTTAGAGTAAAACTCGTACGGAAATCAAACCCTAAAATAATAAACCAATTAATACTAAGTCAAATGGACAAAGCGCAATTGGGCTGAGCGATATTAAATTGACTGAAACTATGCTTTTTTTTAACCGCCTTCAAAAAAAGGACGAGGTTCTCGTCGGGATCTTTTTTTGCTTTTTTTAAGTATGTTCACCGATTACGCTGAGATTATGATCTGATTTACGTTATTCTTTTTTAGTTTGATGCGGAATAGTTGCCATTTGGTCCCCTGAAAGTTTAACATAGTTTGGCCCAGTTGTTTTCATTTTACAATCATTTTTTTTGTTCCCGTTTCTTGGGACCTATATTGTTAAGGAGCGCGGCACCTTTCGTAGGTCTACCCATACATAGTTAGACACTAAAAAGTAACAAATAAAATAAAAAACATCGTTTAAAATAACCGACTTCAAAAACTAAAAAGTATAAAATAAGTTATTTTATGCTAAACAACTGTTCAGAATACGAACCGAAAACTGTTTCCACTGATAGACTGTTAGTTTTTAACCCATTAACATTTCTTTTGATCAAATATTTTACCAGTGTGTCGAGTAAGCTCCCCATTTTCCATTCGTCATTCGTGATTTAGTTTTCTATCAAATGCCATATTTTTTACGTAATGCGGTATAAATTTACTTATAATCGATTGTCAAATAGTTTTTACTAGTACAAATGCTTTACGTCACTGAGCAGGGCACAAACAGTTAGTGACTTGGGGCAACTGCTGGATGTCCATTAAAACCATCCAGGGGTTCTACTTTCAAACACATAAACTGTTTGAATATTTGGAATCATTGCGGGACACTAGCTGTGTTATCGCCACAGCTTTGGAATGCGTATCTGCATTATTTTATATAACGACAGGCTTCTCCTCATGTTGAGGAGTTATAGACTTAAATAAAACTAGTATAGTATTTTCTTAAGTTTCGTGACCAGTAGAATATAGCAGTGGTAAATTAAATTAGGCTCCCATAGATTACGTATGGTACCAACGCCAGGCATTGTTTATAGTATTCTTTATATTTTTTTAAAATATGTCTCACAATGTGTATGTTATATTGTTCTTTACCAAATTTCTTACTCTTTTTTAACCTTATCCCAGCTAATCGGGGTCGGCACGAGATGTCTTTTCCTTCCACACTCCAAATTTCTATTATTTTATTAAGAGTCTTCTATGTATTTCTTCTTTCAAAAAGTCACATCTCTGCAGCGTCAAAGTGAGGCACGGTTAATTATGGCCCCGTTCATTAAACCATCACTCTCCGCAGCTATGTCGGAGGGAAGCTATATTGGATGGATTATTGTTTGGATATATAACGCACAATATTATTTGTTTACATTTTAATTACTTCTAAAATTGTTAATTTAATTTAATTTGATATCTTAAATGTTTCTATAACTTAAAGATCGTTCTAACCTTATAAAAGTTATGAATATTGTAATTTAATAAACGACCAATCAGAGCAGAGCATATGACGGAGCGGGGTCAGCGCCCTCTATACTTTGGTAGTATCTACTTCGGTAGACGGAGGAGTTTTTGTGGCATATTTGGTTGATGGCAATAGGTCGAGTTGGACCATGGAGTATTTTAAAGAAAGTATTGTAGTTGGAAGTATGAGCGGGTGCCCTGAACCCGCTGCTCGGTCTAAACTATGTCAAAATGTTGATAGAATCTAAATTAAAAGTGTATAAACCGTTGGCCTCGTGTTTTATGCTCGCATTTTACCCTGATGACACCCACTAAACCTGCAATAACTAAAGATGATGTCGTGAGAATGAGGCCGTTCTGCGTGTATATATATATATATATATATATATATATATATATATATATATATATATATATATATATATATATATATATATATATATATACACCCCTTTACTTCATGATGTATGTATCTGACTTTGATGCGATGTAATACCCCACACCCGTCGTTTATTATAACATTTTATTATTACTAATGGCTACAGAACCCTAATTAATTAATTCCGAAACAATTAACAGCTGTACATTAAGTTAACACATATTTTACTATTAGTTGCATAATGTCGCAAATTACATTTTAATGTAGTAATTCGCTATTAGTATGCTATCTTTCGTAATCATTTAAAGTATTACATAGTTTTGTTATATCTATAAAAATAATTACCTTTGTGTATGATTTGCTTTGTGTAGATAAATCAGGGACGTGCCCGTTGTTTAGTGATAATTTAAATATCGCTGAAGGTTATAAAAAAGTGTAATGCATAGATAATAAAAAACTTTAAATAAATTGACCAACTACGTGTCGGATTACTCATATCGAAGGGTTCAGTAGAGGAAACAAATGGTTTCCTGATTTAGCCACAAGAAAACTTTTTTTTTATTGTGAAGGTGGGAAATCCGCCTATAGATGTTTGCAGCGCCAGGGGCCCAATTCTGATATTACTATCTCTTCAAAATTGTTAGATACTATAGCCTCAATCGTAGATTTGCCTGGTTTCGGTATTCTCTTAAATAAAATATCGTGGCACGTCACTCTATATTTGTAAATATTTATAAGCAAAAACTCGCGAAAGAAATCTCAAAATTTTGGTAGGTTTTCAATAGTTATTGCAGTTATAATTTTTTTTCTACTTATTCTGCCGCGATGATGTCGAGAACATATTGTGAATTTAGTATAATACGTTTATTTGATTTGATAGCAGAATACCCAAGAGTGAAGCTAATGCGTTGCCAGCCATTAAACTGTGATAAAGAGGATGGAATAGAGGGATGAGATATAGAGATTAAAATCGATAAAACATCACATTTGTAATAATCATCCTTGAAAATATTTTTGAAGCTCTATAACTATTTTGATGAGAATTTTCCGGTTCATAGTTCAAAAGTTAGAGGGAGTGGGGCACAATTTTAACGAATTTGCATGCGACTATTTCTTCACTTATCTTATACTAATCTTATCTTATACTAATATATAAATCTGAGCAGTTTGTTTGTTTAAACGCGCTAATCTCAGGAACTACTGGTCTGATTTGAAAAATTGTGTTGTAGTGTTGTATAGCCCATTTATCGAGGAAGGCTATCGGCTATATATATTCACACTAAGACCAACAGGAGCGGACCACCAATGAAGAATATTTCAAAATTGTTAACTTACTTTTTTTAAACTATTCCATGCGGACGAAGTCGCGGGCAGAAGCTATTTATTTATAAAAATTAAAAGAAAACATTGTTCTGATTTCTGAACATCTAATAATAGAGGAGACGGTGAATATCGACCTTCACCCATCTGATAACCAGATGAGATATATTTTTTATCAAATTTTATAGATTTACAAACACGTCTCTGATAGATTGCTAATTAAAAGTGTACATGGCTATTGCAATAAAATTAATTTCAATATATATTTTTCAGTACCGTCACACATTTGGTAACTGAAGACATTTAGTTTCAACTGATAATATTTAACATGGAGAATATGCCTTGTTAGGCTGGCCTACTTATTTTATTCATGGCTACCTTCAAGCAGGTATGAACAGGTAAGTCTGTTTGTTCATCAATAAAAATCGGTATTATAAAGAAAGACAATTTAATTACAAAAATGACCGTAAAGTATTGCCTGAAAAAAACCGTTAATGGAATATTATTGCTGTTTTGATATTTTAAAGTTAATTTAATTAAAATTGATCTAATTACATTACATATATTACATACGCGTTAAGAAAACCTTTTTGAGCGCCTATATATCTATAAGCGTTTCCTAATTTACTAGGTGTATGCCGCTTATTATTCACTCCTTTTCAGTCATGGCAAACATGTCAAAGGACCTCCAGCTGGCCGCATAATTTGGCTGGTTTTGCGACTAGTGGGATTGTAGTAGTCGCAATCAAGCACGTATTTAAAGTACACCGATCACCCTAGTGCGTGTGGCCTCATGTGGCTGACCGACGATTGATTTGCAAATTGCAACGCATCAAGCAACCGCGACAGCGACGGTAACAACAACGTAGCCAGTATAGAAATGAGTTTTGCATTATTTTCTCGCTTCTGGTCGACTGGAAGACTGACGGGACTAGCAAACGACTGTGGGTGACAGAATTTAAGACCACTCATTAGCCAGCACTTGCTTTAAAATATCCAAGATGGGAATACACCTAATTGCGAGGGGCTTTTTTATCTTGATCTTCTCAATATCGGGAACGTTATTACGTCGGCAATTGGGAATTTTCTAATTGGCGTGGCTTTGGGAAGCCATTGAGCTGCTACCTCAACTGATTGTATGAAGCCCAGTATCTTTTAGTAAAGCCACTGTGAGTCTTACACTAGATCACAATTTGCTCACAGGACATCTAAGTAAGATTATCCTCTCGTTTGCATTTCTTTATACAGTAATAAAATCAAAAACATAATCGAGTTACCTATAAAGATAAGTGGCCGTTTAGCTTATTTACGTGTCCATTGCCATGTCTCAAATGACCGCTACGAGTGCGCGTGAGTGGCGTGATCCCTGAATGACGCGGAGCACAATCAAGCGACGATCACGAGATAATATTGTGTATTTGTTCACAATAAAGGGGTGATAGTTCGCCAGGTCACGTTGGCCAATCATCAACCAAACCATTATTTTCCTACTGTTTACCACATTTTACCTAAATTTGTTATATAAGTCAGATTCTTTTTCAAAACCAGTCGAGTGGGTACTTAACTTTTAAAGACTTTTTTTTACTAATCCTAATCTCTGAGATTTATATTTTCTGTTAAAATACATATAATAATATATATTTATCATGTTAGAATATGCCTGCGTCTACTTCCACGTTTGACCTGATATTCCCGCGGAAATCCCAGGACACAAAGTACTCCAGCACTTAAAAAAACAATTGAAGCATTGTTTCAGTGAAAACTGTTTCGGAAAAGCTAACTAATATGCACCCGAACAATTACAAACCGCTACGGGAAAAATTTCCGCGGGTTTCCCGGGATAAAAAATATCACACATTTTATTACATGAAAGCTATCGATCAGCAAAAAAAATTAATATGGAACTCGATTCTTTTAATCTGGTCACTTTTAATCATAATCAGAAAAAATCCTGCGGGATGCCCAGGATATAATGCGCAGATTTTAAGGACAAGAATTTGCTGTCGATCAGATTAAACCGCCACGAAACCGGTCCAGTAGTTTTTACGTAAATCCCGGACAAATAGACAAGAAATATAAAAAAAACTGCATTGTGTGATGTGATATATCCAGTAAATCTAATGTGTGAGGATTAAGTGATATTACGATTATAAAATTGTCTAGTTTTATTTACGGATTTATATAATTTTCTAAGATTGATCGACGAGAGCTAAGCTAAAATGTAGCCAAATTCATGTACAGAGTTATTATGAGCTGGCAAAAAAAACGGAAATTATTTTGAACAGGATAATAATAAGTCGACTTCATTTTGAGATCCGGAATGTTTTTAAGCAGATTTAGGGCCGCTTGCATGAGGTTGCTTAAATTCCCCCCAGGGGGTGCCGCCCTGGACTCCCCCCCCCCGTCCAGGTAGCGGCACAAGGGGATGCGTCCCCGGGGCCCCGAGCGGCCACTGTCACATCCCCCCTTCACTCCGTGACAGTGGTGTCCCACCTCTCCGCCTCCAAATCCCAATGCCTTCCTCTCCTTCCCATACCTCCTCCCCAAATACCACTCCCCTTCCGAAGAAAGGTGTGCCACCTCGCCGACCATCGTGGCGATGTGGTGGGGTCTACCAGCGTGACGCAGCTTGCTCCGCTGGCAGACCAGGAGAGGGCGCGCAGTTTTGCCCTGTGTGCCCCCATCGACGTGGACAGTGGCGGCGGGCCCAGTGGTGGGGCGAGAGTCTCGCCACTGGGCGCTACCGCCGAGCGTTATCCCGTGTGGTGTCGTGGATCACGTCTCGCGGCCACACGGGACCGCGGGGCTTGCCTTTACCGGCTGGCCCAAGAGGAGAAAACCTCAATAAAAAACCCCTAATACTTAAGCTGCGGCGCAGGGCGAGCTGTTTTGAGGCCGGGGGGGTAAACCCGGTCGCTACTGCGTACCACATCCAGTTTTTTACCTTTAAAATGTTTTTGACTCGTGGGAACAAGATGGATATTTTCAAACCTTTAAACCAAAAATCAGACGAAGTGCCTGCGACGGGCGGAGTTGATGTTGGAGGAGAGCCCGTGAAGGGCAAAAACAACCCGAAAGGGCCCGTGAACGGCGGCGAAAAAACCTTTTACTCAAGGTTCCTGTCGGCGATTTCGTCACCGGCAGAACAGCCGAGCACATCCCGAGCTGGCTCCCGCCCTGCGCAGGTTGAGCCGCTCGATGATAGCGAAGAAGAGGAGTTCCTGTCCGATCTATCAGAGGACAGGGACTTGACGGCCCCCCCTGCTCAGGCCCCACTAAAGGCCCCGGCCCCCAAAGGTCCGGAGGGGAAGGGCAAGAGCCCGGCTGCCTCGCGCGTTACGCGGAGCAGCTCGGCGGCCTCGTCCCGAAAACCATCCGCGGACGAGGCGGGGGGTTCCAATAAACCCCCCCTTACCAAAGGAGACAACTCGGCCAGGGAGGCCGCGCGCAATGAGGCGCTGCGGCGATACCTGGCCCTGGACGAGCTTGACGAGCTCATGGAGACCTCGTCAGGCTCGTCATCGGAAGATGAGGATAGGAAGGCCCCCAACAAACCCCCGCCCAAGCCACCGGCAGCTCCAGCGCCGGATACAAAGCGGGGCAGAGGCCGTCCTCCAACTACAGGACAGTATGTTGGCCTGGCAGCTGCCAAACAACAGCTAGTGGAGGCCGAGCGTGCGCAGCTCGAGCTGCAAGCGGAAAAAGAGGTCGCGGAGATGGCAAACACCATGGTGACCACGAGGGCCACCCGGCCCAGGGCTGATCCAACCCCCGTGGACCAAGCCTCTCCCGACGCTCAGAAACGTGGTGAGGCTCGTGCTGCGCATGCACACGGCCTCCAAAAACAGATTTCCGAATCTCTGGCGGTGGTGGCCAATTTGGCCAAGGTTTCAAAGGGCCTGAAGGGGACGCTCCAGAAGGCCCTGAAAGATGCGGTGGCCTCCATACAAGAGGCATCGGAGGAGCTCCTCACCCGCACCAGCTCGGAGGAGGTCGCTCTGCTCCGTGCGGCCAACAGCCGCATGGAGGCAGAAATCGCGGACCTCCGACGAGAGCTGAGGAGCCTCCAACAAGAAATCACCCGGCCACGAGCGCCCTCAGCGCCACAGGCCCCGCCACCGTCAGAGGTGGAGACGAATATGGCCGCGAACCTGGAACGTCTAACTCTCCTAATGGAGAGCAGGTTCGCGGCCCTGGAGGAGCGAATACCGCCTGCGAGGCCGGCACCATCACCTCGTCCGGCCAACTCGCCAAGGCTCGCTCCTCCAAGGACGACCCCGCCAAGCCCCTCGCTCATCTCAGGGCGCGTGGCGGAAGAATTCCCTCCTCTTCCATCGAGGAGGGTCTCAACGGAGACGGCGGTTTCTATACCACCCCAAACCGCCTGCCCGGCGCTCCCTCCTCCGGCTGCAACTGCGGCTGAAGGCTGGACGACGGTCAGCCGTAAGAAGAGGGCCAAAAATAGTGCCCAGCCGTCGTCCGGCACACAACCGGCCACGACTGCCGCCGAAGCGCAGCCCACCCGCACAAGGCGGCGAAGAGGGAGAGGCCGTGGGGGTAAAAGCCAGGGGGATGTGGCGCAGGCTTCGGCCTCGCAGCCCCCCCCTCCTCCACCCCCAGCGCCCAAAAAGAAGGAGCCGGAAAAGAGGAGGAAACCGCGTCTGCGCCCCCCCAGGTCCGCCGCCGTCGTCCTGACGTTACAGCCAGGCGCGGCGGACCGTGGGGTAACATATGCGGACCTCCTCTCGAAGGCCAAGGCGAATATCCGGCTGGCCGAAGTCGGAATTGAGGGCGGCCTCCAGTTGAAGAGGGCCCGCACTGGGGCGCGGATGCTTGTCGTACCAGGAACCGACAGCGCCCCCCAGGCGGATGCCCTCGCCGAAAAGCTGAGGACCGTCCTCTACCCCGAGGACGTGCGTGTCTCCAGGCCCGAGAAGACTGTGAGTCTTCGAGTCTCGGGCCTGGATGACCAAACAGATGAGGAGCACGTGGCCGCTGCCATTGCGCGGTCCACCGGATGCCCCCAGACGTCCATAAAGGCGTCCAAGGTCCGTCCCGGCATCGACGGGATGGGCCAGACGGTGGTGGCCTGCCCAGTGGCGGCCGCCAAGCAGCTCCTCTCCTCGGGGACGAAGCTCCTGGTGGGATGGGCCTCAGCTACGGTGAAGGCCCTGCCCCATAGAGCCCAGCGCTGCTACCGCTGCCACGAGACTGGTCATGTGGCGGCGGTATGCAAGTCAGAGGTGGACCGCAGCGGAATGTGTTACCGCTGCGGCCAGACTGGGCATCTGGTGACTGGCCCCTGCACCGCGAAACCGCACTGCAATGTGTGTGAGGCTGCGGGCAGGCCGGCCGGTCACCAGGTGGGCTCAAAGCCCTGCGGGGCCAAGAAGCCCACCAGGAGAAAAGCCAAGGCCAGCCGGACGGCGCCGGGCGCAACCGCGGCCGCGACGGCCTCTCCAACCGTCGCGGAGAGCGGACCGGAGACGCCTGTGGCCAAATAAAAGCCACGGGCGGGCGGCAGCGGGCGTCGAGGTCTGGGGGATCCAAATAGACCTCCGCCCGCACTAATGCCGCGAGAGGGCGCGAGAGGAAGCCGCGCGTCCCTCTCAGGGCCGGGGAAACGTCATTCCCCGGCCCGCACACAGGAGAGGCCGCCTCTGTTTACGAGGCGGCCGGCCGCTGCCGGGGTTGCGGGTTAAGCTCACGCATGTACCGCGACCCCGGCACTAGGCGGAAGGAAGGCTCCCATGGGGTTTTAGTGGGTATACCGGCAGCCGGTCGTATTGAACCGGCGTCGGGGAGCCCCACACACCGGCCGCGCATAGATCCCCCGCACGGCTGACGGTGCGGCAACGCATTTCCCCATGTTAAAAAAAAAAAAAAAAAAAAGGTTGCTTAAATTTATTTAAGAAACACAAAACGTATTTAAAACCCGTAAACACAATTAGCGTCTTGCACAACGCAAAATTTGCCGCTAAATATGTTTAAAAAACTGTCAATACTTTTTATGTTTTAACGTACTTAGGCAGTTTAATATGATTAACTAATTTTATTTAAAGGCGATCGTTATGCAAGCGGTCCTTAATTTCATGATTTAACTGAATACTTAAAAATAAACTAAATTATAAATAAATTAATATTGAGTCTGTAACAAATCGCTGCCAGAGGGAAGCGTGCACAGAAGGCTGGCTGCATTCTGAATTTGTTAATGAATGTGAGGTTTAGAGATTATGTTAGCTACATTTTTTTTATTTTTTTTTTATTGCAGGAGATCAGCAGACAGGCAGACGGCCCACTTGATGGACAGCGGTTACCATCGCCTATGGACATTTGCAACACCAAAGGTGCTACGAATGCGCTGCTGCTCTCTTTAGGGAGCCTGGAACCTGGTCACTAATGCCGGAACATAACTCAAGGTTGTTATGGCGACATACTCTAGACCAGGGGTGGTAGCCATCCAGTCGGGCAAATGCCCTACCACCTGGCTGTGGGTTGTTTTGTCGCCTCTTACGACAGGCCGCCAGGCCGCAGGAAATTGTATTCTTTCTCCGTTCCTGCACGGATACATATCCGTTTTTCTTGTGAAAAATAATACAAATAGCTAATGGTTACTTGTGTGTCTAGTAGCTATTTATTTTATATTATTTTCTACAAGTTTGTTATGATTATTGCTGCTTTTTTGTGTTTATAATAATAACCTTTTGCCTGAAGTGTGAATTTTCGAGTTGCTATAAAATTCGTTGTTTTGAATATATATACTACTTGCACACTAGCTTATGATTATTTTCTTACATCACGGCTAATATAGATTGAGTCGAAATATTACATTATATTATGCCCGCGTCTGCGTCCACGCTTGTTTTGAAATTTCCGCGGTATTAAGGGACACAACGTACCACGGCGTTCAAAAAACAATGTAAGCTATCGTTTTAATGAAAACAATGTTGGGATAAGTAGTAAATATTTATGCACCCGAATAAACACAAACCGCTCCCGGGTAAATTCCCCCGGTATTCTCGAGATAAAAAAGATCACATATTTTATTTTATTGCACAAAATTGCTATTCATCAGTGAAAAAATGACATTGGAATTCGACTTTTTTTATCTGGCCATTTTTAATCATTTCCACAACATTTCCCGCGTAATATCCCAAAGATGAAAAGTAGCGCAAATTTTAAGTCTAAGAATTTGCTGTCGATCTGCGAAAACCACACCGCAATCGGCCTAGCAGTTTTTACGTGAATCCCGAACAAACAGACAAACATACAAGAAATTTAAAAAATTGCATCGTTTATATACTGTTTCCAGTTGTTTATTTTAAATAGCTGCAATGTACAGACACTAAAAGCATAGCATTTTGCAACATTTTAGTTAGAGAGATAGTAGTATAAACCGCAGATGAACATAGGGTTGTTTATTTGGGAAAATTTCAATTTCTGGAAGATACGAAACCGGAATCCACGCGAATGAAGCCTTCGGATTGTAATTTATATTACTACGTCAACGTATTAAGGGGTGGGTATCGTAGTCTTCTGAAATTTGATCACTTGGCCCACTGACCACCAAGGATTTTTCCGGATCGGTCAAATTTGGCAGATATACTTTGTTTAAATTAAGTTGCGTTACGTTTTGAGCGTATAAGCATATTTGGGGTGGTCAGACAGTTGGCGTCCGGCTAGCCATTATATAGGGAGAAAGACCGCGTGGATGCTGTCTTATGTGAGCTTCAAGGCGATAATTGGTAAGCCTTTAGAGGACAGGGAAGCCTGGCATGACCTCGTTTCGGTGGCCTAAACACACTTAGGTTGCTAAGCTAAGTATGCTATTCTGGATAAAGACTCCAGAATTTTTTGTAATTTGTTTTCAACACATAAACTTGTTTAATTTGAGAATATATTATGTAGTATGCTTATAAAATGTCATGGTGTGTTTATGAAATATTTGATTGATATACAAATCAATCTCGGATATTTTATGACGTCTAGGTATGAGACAGGGCTTTGATTAGAATATTTAATAGCAGATTACAATAACAATCAAAAATAATATGCCTAAATGATAGTATAATCACTAATATTAACTTTAGAAAAATATTATTTGGACTGTTATCAATGTCCTAATTCTTATAAATTTCCCAGTAGATAATCGGCTGAATATTTAATGTTTTTGTTCCACAGGTTCAATGAGTTCTACAGTATAGGACTCATGTCCTACTAATGATTAGCAGTATTTTTTGTAATTGTACTAATCAAGATAAGACCTACAAAAAAATTGTATGACGTAATTCGTAATAAATGATTATTATTATTGAATTCTATGATTAAATATTGAATTCTGAACTAAACAATTAATTTGGAAAAAATAACATAAAAATTTATCGGCAGAAAAATATACAATCCCCGAGTTAAACAAGCTAATTACGTTTGTGTTATGGGTAATATGTAACGGATCACTCTGGTGATCACAGACACCCAGACCATGGTAAATAACGGAAAGTTTGTTTATGAAATTAACTATACTAAGAATCGAATTCCAGGCCTCTGCGTTCCAGTAAAGTATGCTGGAACAGGCCGCTCAGCCAAAGCTGTCGCCGTAAATATTAAAAATATGTTGTTTTGTATAGACAAAACAAGACGTAGGTGCCCATTTGTAAGTTTCAAGGTTATTTACAAAAATATAAGTACATTTTTTAAATATCTGTAGCTGTAATTTGTTAAGTTTTCATGGCATTGATAAAAACAGTTTTTTTACTTTACAAGTACTTGAACAATTATTTTTAAGTTAAATGTTTTTACTCGAATTCTTTACAATTGATAATAAGTGCCGCTCATAAAAATTTAATCAAAAATGTATTTAATGTTATGTATGGAGTAATATTTTTTTTTCACTAATATTCTATAAAATAAAATTGTGAAAATAAAAAACTAATCGAATTTAGAAGCTAAAATTTAACATTAATATTTATTATGTTGATAGTAAAAACATGCCACAATCGAAATAACAACATATAAAAAATATTAAATACATAGTCACCTGCGTAATAAATCCAAAAAACTTTTATATCAAATTTGATCAATGATTGATAGTATTATTGCAAGTACGAAATATCACATTGAAAGAGGGAGCCACTGGAGTGACCGAAATTAAATGTCGCGAAAGACTGCACACATATATTTCCTCACAAGGGGATATATACAATTACGATTTACGATGACGTCACAATACAAGCGATTTACCATTACACTCGTACTGTGGCCAGGGCAGTGGCGTTAAGTTCCGTCGTCGGTGGCTATCGAACGCAACTGAGTGTTTTGATGCAAGGTATCTTGCTTGTAGGTCTTAGCCAGGCACGTATCTACTGCTGTATCGTATCAGACACGGCTGCGACCTGCCAAGACCTTGGCGTAGGCAAGCAAAAGTTAAAAGGGACATAATTATTGTTCATAATATAGAACATTCTGAAAACTGGAGCCATGCTGGATTCATAAGGCTAGTTCGATCGATGTGATACGACGGTTTCACAGAATATCGGCCTGAAATGATTAATCTTGAACTAATCATGTTCCGTGCGATGAGTGAAAGTTCCGGTGGCCCACTTCCCGGGCCCTATCCAACCTTTGCCATCCTTTCCTCTATTCCAATCCCCATACCCCATTCTTCCTGTATGATCCTTCTATTTAGTCCCCGTATCCCATCCTCTGTTTATTTATTTTTAATTGCAGGATTTCAGCAGACCCTGTTGCTCTCTTAAGGGAGAGTGAAATCTGGTCACTAATGCCGGACCACAACTCAAAGTTGTTATGGCGACATACTTTAGACCAGGGGTGATAGCCATTCGGGCAAATGCCTTACTACCTGGCTGTGGGTTGTTTTGTCGCCTCTTACGACAGGCCGCCCGGCCGCAGGAAATTGTATTCTTTCTCCGTTCCTGCACGGATATAACTTAGTTATATGGGAGTGGTTAATTTATAACTTATCAATATTTTGCTTTTTGGATCCATTAGTATGCTGAACGTTACAGTGGATGTTGTGCTTTCAAAATTATTTCCTTTAACGACCTTTTTTTAAGTTAATTTGCCTGAAAGAGAACGCATTTAACGCTGTGCTGTTTTACCGATAAAGGCTCAACGACTTTTCAGTTTGGTGAATAAAATGTTATCTATATATGAACATTTTACACCTCTATTAGCATAAAGCGCTGAGAAGACGCTTACAATACAGCAATACCAATTATCTTCCACAAGTACCTACTCCCGCGTAACTGTGCCTAATACTGTGTACTTACAGTTACAACTTATGGAATTTAAATAACTTTCACCAAATTCAAAAAATAATTAATTACATTAACAATTAATCCTATGAAGTAAGCATGCAATATTAAGGTTAATAAGTTAATGAGAAAAGTTAATTACCAGACTGGTTTAAATTTCATGGAAGAATGTGAGCGAGTCGACTTGATGATGAAAATAGGATAAAGAATTAGGGTTCCTGTATTATATATAAACCTACATTATATAGATAGTATAGGTCTGTTTTTTTTAAATTTAGTACAGCAGTTTTATTTTTAAAAACGGCCATTATCTTCAAATTACGTGATCAGCTAAAGAGGGTTGTTCCGTATTTATTTTAGAAGGTCTTCTGCCCGTACTTTCGTGTTATTTTCCTTTTTTGGGGTCATAAAAATGCACTTAAGCATTCTCTATGAGGGAAACCTCGGTTTATGCAATAATGCCGGGTTTCTATACCTTACTATCAAGTATTTTACCACACCGTTGGCAGAAAATTTACATTAAGGGGCTCGCAGACCTGTCCATTCTCTGCAGATGGTCGGAGGCAGGCGCCACACATCCCGCTTCGCCGCCTTCTTCATACAGCGCCCACCGACGACCTTATACAAGGCATCTGTCCATCGGGCTGGAGGACGTTCAGAACTACGTTTACCGAAATGGACTCCAGGACTCGTCTGCTCCATCGGCCATCGTTCGGTGAACTTGCTAATTTTGCGAACTTTGTTGGTTACTTTAGTTCTTCTGCAGATATCCACATTTCTAATTCAAAAAAAGAAAGAAGAAAACATCCAGAATAGCTCGTCTATAGTCCGTTGAGCGACTTCGATTACTTCATTTGTGGAAAAATCTTGCCGATAGGGTCCACGTCTTGGCCCTGTAGGTGAGGAATATAGAATAGAGAGTGAAATATACCCGGCATAAACTCTGTTTGAAGTTAATGGATCATTGATAGAACATTGGATGAAAATACATAGTGCTATAATCATATTTTAATATTATAATAGCAATAATGTAATTTTTATGGACCTAGTCTGGATTAAATGAATATTATTATTATTTCACATATTTATTTGGTTTCAAATTCTTAACATTTTCTTTATATACATACTATATACAAAAAAACAATTGTTTAAAAACATGTAAAAGATTGATGTCCTTATTATTATTATAAGTCGTAGGTTACCCTGCCCATCACGTTATTAATGTATATATTTTATGTAGATACACCTAATGGAAAAGCTAATAATCTCAGTAACAAATAATGTTTTGAAGCTGTTTTCTTAAGATAGTAAAAGCACGTGCTTATTGTACTATTATGAAATGCACATAATTTTATTTATACAATATCCAAAGTACAAAATTTATCAAAACAAAGATAACCAAAACTATCGGAGGTTAAACAGTAATAAATAATATTGCTTTTGAATAAAACGTTAAACAAAATTATTATTTTATTTATAAATAAAATTAATAGGTGTAACGATTATAGCGGTATATATTATTATAAATTTTACATTCCTTTTATTAGCTCTTTCTTTAACATTTAATTAACTACAATTTTTCACACAGCTTTCTAGATTATTCGAAAACAATAAATAAAAAGGCACTAAACTATTTCATCCATTATCCAAACAAACATTTAATTAAGTAGGGATACTAAATTTCATGCAAATAGATTTATATCAATCGTAGTTAGTGTATGTGGTTTTTTTTATTGCTGAATTACAGCAGATAGACGGCCCACCTGATGAAAAGCAGTTACCGTCGCTTATGAATGTTTGCAACACCAGAGATGCCACCAACGCGCCGCCGGCCTCGTAGAAATTTTCCTTCTTCTATTTTTGTATAATTCTATTAATATGGTCAAGTGTAAGCTGCTACTTGGATAATGTCCATGACCTTTACATGAATAAGTTCTGCAACCGCTAATATGTTATTTTAATTTAAAAAATATGAAATAAAAGCGAAAGGTAAAGTATTTAAAATTTTCATGCATTTCGATATTTTGCTAGGGTACTGGAGATTTAAATGTCCAGCGCTCTAGCGTTTTTACAGTAAGTTTTCATTTATATCTAACAAGATATTAATATGAGTAGGGCTAAGAATTTTTCATTTTATATAGCAAGCAGGGAAATCATCACTACATAATGTATTTACTGCAAGACTGACCTAGTTCTCAATGACATCTAGGAAAAAATCCACTTAAATTAAATCAGTTTCATTTAAAATAAAATTAAACTTAGTTGATTACAAATTCTATAATGTCGAAATATTTTTGAATTGTATTTTGTTTTGTTCATAATTCTCCTCTTCATAGTTCATAAGTCAGATACATATGTTTATGCAATTCATTGGGAGCTAACATTACGTCACTTATTGTCATGAATAGGTTGGCCAGAACAGAGACGTTGAAAAGAAAATTTTATTTGTTTACATGAAGGGTACCCGAAATATCCCTATGCATGTTTTACCAAAAAAAAATATGAATTTTTGAGAATTTTTGACCGCAGTATTTTTTTTCTGCGTCATTCATTGTTCTATTCATTTTGTATAAAAGCTATACACGAAAATCGTAATTATTTTTGAAGACTTGAATAATTATAATAATCATTACGACTAACGAAAAATGACGGTGTCAGACAAAGATAGTGTGTGCTGACTGCTACGGCTACGGAACCCTAAAAACAATTATGGATATTCATAGCTAGAATCACGAATACTCATACAAAAATCCCATATAAAAATACCTTCAGATTTTCTGGCATTTTCCGACGTTTAAGGCAACTTATCTAATTTTTTATACCCTATAACAGGGCTTCCCAAACTTATTTTAACTCTGAGGCCCTTGAGAAGTTGCCATATTTTTGCGACGCCCTGGCCTTCTTACAAATTTATCTACTAGTTGTAGTTTTAGCCTAATAACAATTCGTTAAACAATTCCAAACAGCATCTATTTATTTGTCGATCACTCGAAACTTCAATAGACTCGATCGCATCGACACAGAGAGCCTACCTATTTAGATCGCCTCACTTCGCCCCTGGATAATACCGCGGCGCCCGCGCCCCAGGGCGTCGCGACGCACAGTTAGGGAAGCCCTGCCCTATAATATAATTGACACTACTACCATAGCTTACATAAAATATATCAAACACGGTCCAACCATTTTCAAGTGATACGCTTACTAACAGCATTTCATTTTTATTTATATACAAGGCTAGGAAATAATCGCCATTATTGAAAAATCTCTTGAAAATATATTTATAATCTCTACTAGCTTTTACCCGCGGCTTCGCTCACGTTAATGTATATTTTATGGATAGAGGAATCCTATGGGAACCATACATCATTACAGGATAAAAAGTGTCTATGTGCTATTCCAGACTGTAATCTATCTTTTTGCTACATTTAATCGAGATCCGTTCGCTCTTTCTGGCGTGATTGAGCAATAAACATCCATTCAAACTTTCGCATTTAAATATTAGTAAAATTAGTTGGATTAATATTTACATATATATAAAAATACTGTTGAGTTCCAACTTCCCCATTTGAGTGGAACGTACGGTATAGCCCATAAGGATAAAGAAGTTTCACGCACCTAATATTTTTTTTTGAACAAATGGCTATGCTACGAGCATACATAGCGAAACAGACGAGTGTGGATTTTATAATATTTAGATAGATATTTAGATTTTATTTTCTAAAAGTAATACTTACTTGTTATTAAACAGCTTCAATATTTTTATCGTCCATAAGCTATAACTCCAAATCCATTTTTTGTAAGCACAAGTAAATACTTTTGAAACATTATCGTCATACATAAATTATGTAAATAATCTCAAGACGCGAACAAGAAAAAAAACGACTTGATCCTTACTATTGTTTGGAAAATACCAAACTAACCATGTTCTCACAACCGTTGTTATGATTTAGCAACGATGATATCACCAATTAGTTTTTCGTCATACTGGGTATAGAACGCTGTGTAATTCGATTTCAGCAATTTTCTAATGACTATACAATAAGTAGTAAATCCTATAAATTCAAGTGGCGATATTGCCTGGTGCTGACAATCCATCCGTGCAATACCGTGCGCAATTATTGGCTGCAACTGCATGTGCATATTGCACTCATCATTCATAGATTAAAGGTCTGTTTCAAAGCCAAAGGTGGCCATTTCGAATATAAATATTTTTTTATGATTTGTTTGGGGTCCATGTAAAAACTACTAAGCAGATGTGCGATGCGCTTTTTGCTGCTCGATACCAAATTATTGTATTTAAAATCTGCGGTACTTTTTGTTCTGGGAATACCACGAGATATGTTAAATTTGTTAGGGCGCATAGGAATTAAATTGTGAAGAAAGAGAGAAAGAGGCGAGAAGTAGCTTTATACTAAAACAGATAGTTTACTTTCTATGTCAAATGCCGTGGTATTTTGTGTCCCAGGAATTCCTCGAGATTTTTCTTTGGAATGGTTAACATTAGGGAGATAAAATCAAATACTTTGCTTTGTATATTAACTGTGGTGATTGTACCATTCGTCATGAAAGGGGCTTGTCCGCAGGCTTGCACCTACCGGTGTTAAGCTGTTATCTCACGACCCTTAGTGATGGAAGGGAAACTGCAGTAGTTCCAGCGGGTGTCTGACAGACAGCGCGAGTTGTAGACTAACTTACAGTCTGTCCCAAGCAGTGGAGTGTGCATAAAGTATTCGCAAAAAAGAAGGTACATCCTTCGTGCATGGGTTAATCACCTACACTTACAATACTTACGACCATAGCACCATAGCTCAGGTGATAGGAGAGAGGAGGGGGAGACATCGCTTCGATTTTAGTGTCCATCAGAGTAAGTATATGTTTGAAAAATAATATTTTTTTGTAGACGTACAGTTTTACACAACTTATAATTCCCAATCGGCAGTTTTAATTTGCGCAGCAAAGTATAGATCGGTTACCGACATGTAAATAAATCTATATTAAACTTTATTCACAAGCGGAAATAGCAGTGTTGCTCTGCATTCTTAGCTCTGTTCCACTTACACGAATCGTACACGGTTCCACTACTACTAAAATTGGTCTCCTGAGCAGTTACATCTGAAGGAATTATATTAGTTGTGTAAAATTGTACGAGATTTTATAGGTGTCTCAAACATCTTTCTAGCTGTATATAATGTGACACATAGGAGTGAGACCAGTTGATTGTAACCCCTAAATATCGAAACCATGAAAAATCCGTTTGTTCCCCTAAGAATAGAGAGTTCTAAGCCCAGCAATGGGAAGTTAAGTTATTCTATTTTAAAGAGTGTCTTTACAATACAATGACTTAATTTCCCTTATCTATATAAATAAAAAATATGTTATTAATGCATCAATTTGTTCTTTATTACTTCTGATTGGGGTTTTTCCTCTATTAGTCCGTCATATTTGTTAACCATCCAACATTTTTTGTAATATTACTTTCCTCTTCTATTCCGTAAACTTATTTTATACTAGCTGAACCATACCCACTTCGCTGGGCATCAGAATAAATTAAAAAAATACTTATTACTAATCACAATCAAATATTATGTTATAAAACTAAGTTTTAACGGTTTTAAGCGCGGTAATTTATTAGGTTTTGGTTTGTCCGACGTTTCGGCCGCTTTTCAGTGGCCGTGGTCACGGACGACGGCCACTGAATTACTGAATTACCGCGCTTAGAACCGTTAAAACGTAGTTTTGTTATGTATACAAGTCGCGAAAACTTCAGAAAATATTAAATATTATGTTACTCAGGAAAATGTAGCTTTCCACTGGTGAAAGAATTTTCAAAACCGTTTTAGTAGATCCAGAGATTATTCCCTACAACGTCACAAACTTTACCTCTTTACAATATTGGTAGGTATAGATTATTTCACTCCATTACTCACTTTCGACATATACTTATATAATCATCAATAATATAAGGGTATAGTTATTGGATAGTCTGTTTCCTTACATCATAAAGACACATTAGGTATCTCGAGAATGTTGATGTGCAGAAGATAATTAAACACAAATCTATGTAGATAATTATAATTTAACATTGTATAGTAAATGTGTAGAGATAATTTCAAATTATTTTTCAAAACTAGTATACCTATATTCTTTATTTTACTCCCACGGACAACCATTGTACTTTGTACACTGAAATCAAAATTATTTATATGCTACATAATATCTTTTATTTAGCATATAAATAATTTATTACTAACATTTGCCCACGGCTTCGCTTGCTTCAAAAATAATCAATACTGCCAATATAAAAAAAAAACTTTACAAAAGCGCCAAAAATGTTTTTTAGGCATGAATATCAGCATTATTACATGTGTTATTTTAATACCTTCCTATTGGATATTTCTGTTATTATACTTACTTTTAAGGCAGTAGATAGATATTAACGTTATAACACGTATTTCCATGTTTCACGATAAAAGGCATTAAAGATGTCGATTTGGCAAAATTTGGATAGTGTCAGTGTAGGATTGAGTGTGCGATATTATTTATGTCAGTTCAGGTGTACATAGACTAGGAAGTAAAATTAAATTTTAACCTGTATGACCTTCAAAAAGTGTGCTCCAGTGGAACGTATTTTGAATAAAAACTTTTGAATTTGTATTTGAATTTGTTGCTGGTTGTATAATGAATGTTATGACGTATTATGTTATAATTTTTAAAACGTCGACCTGAATTCTTATTCAAAGTACCTAATTATAAGCACCCGTAACGCTATCTAGCGAAGATGGAACGAACTAATCATGAGAGTAATTAAAATTGTCGCTGTCATTGTCGTTGCCGTAACGAGGTATTTGTTAGCGTTTCGCCCTAATGGCGACAATAAAACCCGATCGGAGCGCTATCGCCAGCGCTCGGGGTCAGAAATGTGATCGTCAAAACATTATAAACTAACCAACAGCTTAGCGTAAATCTTGTTAGTTTATTTACATAACGTTCAGATGTTATAAGTCGAAAATCTAGCTGCAACTAAATGCATACTTAAAGTAGATTATTTTACTTGACGTGCATATTATTGCAATCGACACATACACACGGTATAGAAAGGAAGTCCTTAAGAAATCTGCATATCGATATTAATATAATTATCGCCAATCCGGACGGAACAAGCAAGATGCCAAAAGCTGGCAAACATGCAGAAGGCCTACTCGGTGGAAAATGGTTATTGCCGCTTATGAAGGCTGGCTGGCTTTGAAGAGATTTTATAATGCACTTCATTAAATGATCCCATGTTGTAGCATAGAGGGAACACTGTGGCGGAAATTCCCCTCCAAGTCGTCATTGTACACGGAATAACGTTCTAAAGAACCGTTGCCTCTTAACTGGGCAGTTCAAGGAAATGAGGGTGAATATCCCGCTGAGGGTCAGCGGTGCAGTGGTGGCAATGTGGCGTCGGCACCAAATCCAACAGTAAGCAAGATAGGCATATTATGGGCGATATGTGGCCTATCCCATACACCCAGACAATAGTAAATAACAGAAAGGTAGTTTCAAAAATTTATCAGGCTTGAAATCAAACCCGAAGTCTCTGCATTCCAGCGAATTCAACCGGATAAAACCCAGCGGCCTAACCCCCTTAACCTCAGAGGCCGATTGTCGACTATAATACCGGCGCGACGCTGTATAGAGTCGAAGGAGTCAGTCTGTTAAGTACAACTACTTAGGCCTTTAGGTGTGAGCAGTACTCTACGTGCGGCCTGTTTTACGCTTTGTGGAGCGCAAGTCTTTGTCTTTGTTAAGCCGATTTAAGTGAAGTACTGCTTAAATCGGTTTAACATGCCAAGCTTATTATTTATTATTAAATTTATTATTATATTATTAAGGAGGCAAGTTTGGACTTGCCTTGCAGATGACCTTGAAACTGCACTCGTTCATTATGGCGACGCTAAGGATCCCGGGGTTTTTAGCTGAATCAACGCCGAGGACCTAGCAGGTGCTTTGCGGCTCACACCAGGACATAATGGGAAGGTCCTTCCTCTATTTGCCCGTTGGTCAACGTCCCTGAGTTACAACTCTGCCTAACCCACTAAGATAAAACTTGACTATTTAATTTGTTGCTATGTGTTCTTTGCCCTTCATTTACTTTTAACTTATTAAGATGATCCGCTTTACAAATGGTTTATGCGTGACGATTAGACACTGTCGACTTTTGTAACAAAGAACTGCGTGATATAATATTTTAGTTTATTATAATAAAAAATGTGAAGATGTAGAATACCTCTGGTATAAATACTAGGCACATATTTTTAGTAGATTGGTCCACAGTGAAGTTTCGAGATGGAAGCTGTAAGTCATATTATTTGTTAGTTAGTTTTTATTTAAATGAATTTCAAAGTCGAGATTTTATACCTATATAATTTGTGTACCTTTTAGCAAAATGTTTAAATTATATTCTTTTTGCCGTTAGTTAATATTTTATATTGCAGTATTTACGTTTTCAAATATTAAACTCAACTCGTAATCAATTAACTTTTGAACTGTACTTAATATGAAATCAACACTTGCATTTCAAATTATTTAGTCAATTTAATCTACTCTAACAATAAGATTTCTCAATGTTTTTTGTTCTACTAGATGACGTTAACTTGCTTATTATTCAAGTTAACGTCATTTAAGACGATTATTTTTCAAAACCTTCCATCATTTAAAATGAGTTTAAATGAGTTAATGAGTTTAACAAACTATAATTTGTATATATCTAGACTTATATAAACATGGGAAAATAAGAAAACGTATTTTACACATAGTAATAATACATATAACAGCATTTATTTTAAAACTCCGATTATATTATACTCAGTTTTTCCCACTTCCTTGGAATATTTTTTTGGGCGGAACTTGTTTTCTGTTCTAATGTTAATCTTTTTATTTTCTAGTTCTAGAGATTATAGTAAAATATTTGGGTAAATCTCCCGAGAGGCCTTATTGTCAGTACCATTATCTACCGTTATCTTAAAACTCGTGCTAGATCATTCAATTTTGGGTACAATATCATTAACTAATTCAAATTATTGTTACCAACACGGCACTCGAAACATTCTAAAGAAGATACATGATTTAGAAAAAATCTGGTTGTGACCAATGATGCGTGCGAATACGGGAGATTGACCCATTAACTATATATTATAATTTTATTACCAATAATCTTTATCTTAATTTCTATTACATTGTTTGCATCTTAATTACGTATTACATATTCTTTTACTAACTTGTTACAGTATTTTTTATATATTGAATACGTTCGCGTTTGACTGACATTGCGCCTGATCTCAGGTGGAAATGTATTAATACTACTTAGATTTCATTAACATTTATGAGTATTTATATTTATTATTATATTAGATTAGATTCGATAACACTTTATTGCTTGCCAAAATAAACAATTACAAATACTAAATGCATGGTTACAATAGCCTTCGCAAAACAACAGGCGGCCTTATCGCTAGAAGCGATCTCTTCCAGGCAACCTAGCTTAAAAGAAATTCTTAATTATTCTAGCGATATGTCTGATGGTTGTGGAGCAGAATAAAAAGGAATGTACAATTTAAATTATTGTTATTACTTATTTATATATTTATATTTATTGTATTTTAACTTAATAACGTCTACATCTTATCAATCACTTATCTACATCAAGTAGCCGTAAAAATATTGGTGCCTATATAAATTTCATAAAAATATTAAAATTTAGAGTTAATACAAATATTTTAAACTTACAATCTCTTAAACGTCTTTCATCGTTTGTTCCAAAATTACTTTTGTTTTTTTACATATATTTAAAGCAGATGAAAAATCTTTGCTCTTTGATTGTTTCCTCTAAAATTTTAGGTGATTATAGTTATGTATATTTGGGAGTCTACGCTAATTAAGAGTTGAATTAAAATACTTGACATATATATTTTTATCGCCTTGTCCTTTGTCATTGTACAAGGCAGAGATTTTTTTAGCTTGTTATCTTTTTTGTTCCTTATTTCTTTTTTGGTAAAATTATTATGGTCCTCAGCCTTACTTCTTTTGATTTCTTTTATTGATTATAATATTTCCGTAGCAAAATTTGGAAAAAACTACTTACTACCTACTATTTATAAACACTACTTTATACCCTAGACACGTACAAGTGTATCAGAACTATGTTTGCATATTCTCTATTGAGGAAGAAAATCCCAATACCTAACCTACCTACAAAAACTTGTTAATCATTATTATTTTTCTTTTTCATAAACAGAAGAAATTAGTCGTCTTTACATTGATAGCAGCTGCTTCAGCCAGTCTCAATTATGAAACTTCAGGTAACGAAGTTGTCATTTAATTTCACGCTAACCAAATTTTATAGATATTAATAGAATAGAACAAAGAGTATATTGAATATATGGAGAGAATAGAAAATTAATATTTTTAAATGGTTTCTTTTGGTTTTAAATTCTAGTTTATCAATTTAATATCTATATATTTAATATTTATATTTCTATAAATGGATTTATGATTTCGGATTAAGGATACTGTCTCTTAATCCAAAAAGTTTCTTTCCCTTCCCTAGAAAATAAATTCTTTCAACTTCTCTTGCCTAGCAAATACCTAATTCTTTCTTTTTTTTGGGATTTTGAGTTTATACAATGAATTTAAAAAGGAAAACATTTTAGGAGTTGAAGCGGACTAGCAAGTTCCCAAAAACTCAACTATTAGACTTTTTCTCTGTCTATTAGGGCAGAGTAAAACTGTTGAATGTATTTAAATTAAACTCGAAATACAGCTTATATCCCGGATTAAAATTCTTATTATGTTATTATTCTTATCCTGATAAATGACTTAATTTTCCGTTGGCAAGACGAATGTATATAACGAAAAGTGTGGCGGTGCCATCATGTTTTTGGGTGCTACCGTTTTCACTAATATATGCTCTAAATACTTGCAATTCACTAACAAATTTTTCATCGTCGTGGCAACGAGAACGAAGTTTCGCTGGCACTACCAGTTCCTATTATAAAGATCGGCAATAATGTTACAGATATAGGCGGTTTCACACAGATATGGCGATGGGATTATTGCCTTATTTGAGATGCGACATTGTTAATGACGTTACATATTGACAGTTAACGTATGTTGGATAAACATTCGTCTATCTGGCATTTCGTTTACGGTGTTATTTTTAACGCTTTAAATAAGACGCATTCGCTAACAGTCTAAGGCTGGTGTGCACCAACATTTAATCGATGGTTAACCAAATATAATCACTGTTTTTCCATACATTTTTGGCGATTATTTTATTTTAACCATCGGTTAAAAGTCGGTGCACACCAGCCTAAGTCTTTAACATTATTGCAGATAAAGTCGTATCATTAGAATGAGAATATTGTTATGATTTAAAAGCTAAAAGAATAATATTTTAATGAATGATTTTATTTTATTAGGTAGAAATTCCTGGCAAGGGAGTAATGCCTACAGCAGTAGGCAACCTTCCGTTGCCATCGAGCGTTCTTCACTCGGCGGCTGGTCAAGTCCTAGTAATTCATTAGGCCGGTCTATAAGTACGAGTGCTGATACAAATAGGTGGAGTGGGATTTACAGATATGGAATAAACAGAAGTGTTGACAGCTACTCTTCTCAACGTGGATGGCCACGCGAACAGAACTCGGGTGGTATTTACAGCGATAACCAACGTAATAACGGCTGGGCTGATAGTTCTACTGGATGGAATGATGTCACTTCTAGATCGGGTGGTGGCTGGAATCAGCCAAATGCGAGAACTGGTATTAATAGCGGCTGGCAGTCTTCCGGATGGTAGAGCTAAAATAACATGTGTATACATATTCTAAGATCATTCGAGAATAATTTCTTAATCTATATTAAAAAGTTACTATTTCTATGAGAGATATAGTATATAAATACAAAGGCATATTAAATTTGAATTTGATAAAACTG
This sequence comes from Dendrolimus punctatus, assembly GCA_012273795.1. Classification (NCBI taxonomy): domain Eukaryota; kingdom Metazoa; phylum Arthropoda; class Insecta; order Lepidoptera; family Lasiocampidae; genus Dendrolimus; species Dendrolimus punctatus. Next base: position 9,850,996 of record CM022538.1, read on the forward strand.
TCCAAAGGATTTTTTATATTATTTATATTGTATTACCATACCATATTTAATTAATAAATGTCAAATTCGCAATCATACAGTATATTTTTATTTTACAATTAGACTTCTGTGTAAATTTTGTCGCGAACTTGAATCCTGGCCGGGACGGTGAAAGGAAACCTTTAAATGGAGGTAACCGATGTATAAAAACGGCAAATCCGTTTTAAAAAAGTGTGACAAATATTAGGATCTTCCCGTAAACATCGAAAGCCGAGTTCGGCGTTAATAAAACAGGGTAAAGATATTATAGTAAATAATAGGAAAAACAGAAAAAAGGGTAAAAAATCCTCTGTCGCATCCTGTGACTAGGTGGCGAATAAATTAATAAAGATCATAATTCCTTAGACTTAAAATAATAAAATGAAATAAATATTCTTATTGATACACCTGTTGTAGGTCTTTTCGCATTAAACTTCGGACAACTTATGAAATGCTGGCCGCCAGACTACTGAGTGCCACTAAAAAACCTACCAGCGTCCCTCTGCGTCTTGGCAAGACACCACGGGTACGCCGTGACGCTGACGCTCAGACTTTGCTCCTAGGGAAGCTTCATCAAAAAAGCTTATATTGACAAAGTGACTGAAAATTGACATTTTTAAAAATTTACTATATTTGTATAGTGCCATAAAGAAGCATAAATTTGTATACTACCATAAATCCGAGTCAATGATTGCATCAAGAATACACTCATTTTTCTAATTTTCAATGCTTGCAATTTTATATTTTATTCCAATTATTATATCAGTCGCGTATCACCCTACTTCCAATCTTTTCTTCTAAAGGACCGAGTAATTTTTGGGAGCTCGTGAGAAACAACGGCTGCCTTTCATTACGGCCATGTTTGTTTTGCTTGACACGAATAAGGAGGAACTTGATTCGTCGTGTAAACTTCACGTTCTGTGTCGCCGCTAATATATGTTTTAAATAAATAAAGTATTTATATTAAAGGACAGGTATTTACAAATTAAAGCATATTTGGAAATAAAGCAATAGTTGCCAAAGGTTGTGCAGCAATGCAAAAACGGGTATGAAAATGGCTTTGAATATTCGTTTGTTCCTTCATTAAAGAACAAATTAGCACAAAACATGATCCTTATATAATATTGATAACGGGGACGAATATAATGATACTTTTAATCACTAAAAATGAATAGATCCTGCGGGATATCAATTTTAGACTTTAGTATATGAGCGAGGCCGTATAATTAAATTGAGCCATTTTTATATTTGTATATTAAATTAAACTAAGAACTTATTAACATCTAATTCCCAACCCTATTTTTGGACAATCTATTATTTTCCAGGATAAAAAGTAGTCTGTGTTTATTTCTGGTTTTATACGCTGATGGAACTCTTATAAACGGCATGCTTGTGCGTCTATCCGTATCACAGCAATTTTTTTCGAAAACTACTAGCTCCTAGGTTGATGAAATTTGACAATTCACCATCAATGTATTTTAGATGCCGCTTCAGAATGTTTTAGTAAAATTGATATAAAATCATAATTAGGAGCAGCCACATATGGACATGCAAAATATGGATATAATTCTCTTTTAGTAATTTTTAAGGCTTACCTAATAAATTTTTGAGTAGCTTTAGCCAGGTCTTCTAAAATTATAACAATGGACCTTAGTGAGTTTTATATTTAAGTCAATAGGTGGAGAAATTTAATTGCAAAGGAACAAAAAATCGAGCAAGTTATAATAGAAAAGAAATGACATCAGAGATTACACCGGCCCACAAAAAAATTAAAGTAGTCTGTAAATTCCACAAGACCCATCTTTTCATATGGATTTCAATGCGCTGTATGCGGAATCTGGGGCAGTTTAGTATATACACCCTCAAAATTTTAAGAGTGTATGGACCAAACTTATCACATATTCGAATTCAACACATTTTGATCCGTGCAGGAACGAGAAAGAATATAATTTCCTACGGCCAGGCGTCCTGTCGCCACAAAAGAACCCATAGCCAGGGGGTAGGGCATTCGCCCGACTGGATGGCTACCCCTGGTCTAAAGTATGTCGCCATAAAACCTTGAGTTGTGTTCCGGCATTAGTGACCAGGTTCCAGTCTCCCTTTAGAGAGCAGCAGCGCATTTGTAGCCCCGTTGTGTGTTGCAAATGTCCAAAGTCGATGGTAACCGCTTTTCAACAAGTGGGCCGTCTGCCTGTCTGCTGAACTCTGGTGGTAGGGACCTGGCTGTGGGTTATTTTGTGGCGAGAGGACGCCTGGCCGCAGGAAATTATATTCTTTCTTCATTCCTGCACGGATAGAATAGATGAGTCTGGTCAAAAATACAGACCACTTTTTACGTTTGTGTGCCGCTGTTATAAGATAGACTATGTAAAGACTATGTTAGTTTATATATTAAGTTTTAAATGTTATTAATTATATATTAATTTTTTTTTTTTTTTTTTTTTTTATTTTATTAATTTTTTTATTATATTTGCTTAATGTTTTAATCTGAATCATGTTATTGTAATTCATTCTTATACTATTATATTCCTAGTAGTCCTCCCTACCTTAAGGAACGTTTTGATTTCCTTCGCCTTTCTACTTCCCACAATTTGCGCACTCATACGTATCGTAAACTCACTACACCTGCACACTCTTCATCCTTTTATGATAACTCTTTTACAGTGCAGGCTGTCAAACTCTGGAATGCGCTGCCTCTTACTGTCAGAGAGGCCAAATCATCGCATACATTTAAGAACGCACTCAGAAAACACTACTTTTCTTTAAATAATTATGCCTAATTCTAATATTATAGACTATTTAATATATATGTATGATACGTATGTTTGTATTTAATTTATAAAGTAGTTTAAGTATGTTTATTTTATTTATAAGTTATGTAGTTTAAGTATGTTTATTTATGATATTTAATGATTTGCACCACCTACATCGCCAGATTAGATTAAGTTATTCCTTAAGTTAGGTTGCCTGGAAGAGTTTGCTTTCAGCGATAAGGCCGCCTTTTGTCTCTACCTTGTCATTATTGTTATGTATATTTGAAATTGTATATTTGTGAGCAATAATTTATCTATTATCTATCTAGTTATGATAGTAACATCGGTGTTTATTTTGTACTATATTATATTATATTAAATTAAATTATAATGTATTATATTAAATTAATTAATATATTTCCTTCATGCTTAATTGTCTATGACTGTCTACTCTCATTTTTCCTACCTGTAGGTACCAACTCGGGGGTGTTATAATTGGTGACAACGAACTGATCGTCTCATAACATATTATAGGATGTTGCCCAATGTAAAATGTTAGATAAACTGTTTACTGAAACTTTATTAAAAAGTTTAGACTTACAAGTCATGCCCATTTTAAAAAATCATTATCGTTAGAGTATGCTTATAATGCGGTTAATGTCTACTCTTTCATGGTTATTAGCTTTCGTTAATCTTTGCGGAAAGATACCGTCATTGGGTTATCTAGAATTTAGAAGCCTTCGAACAGTATAAGGTAATATTAAAGTATTTTTCAATAGATATGAGTACAAAGGCATCAGAACAATAACAATTAATAAATAAAAACGTCGGAGACTCATTTTGGGGTTGTCTGGAATAGACAGCTTTTTAGCGATAAGACCGCCCTTTATACATAACTAGTGGCCCGGTGCGGTTTCACCCGCGCTCTATGCCGCTCCCGTGGTATAAAGTCATGACAACAAACAACAAACAAAATAATGACACTCTCTGCTAACGTAGCTTTCGAACAGTAAAATAATCTTCAAAATCGGTTTACTAGATCCAGAGATTACCCCCTACAACGTCACAAAGTGATATACTTTACCTCTTTATAATATTAAGTATCGATTAGATAGTCATAGTTTGTAAGTAAATTTTTGTATTGTTGTATAATAAAGTGTTATCTATCTATCTTACTGGTATAAACACAAAAAACTACCCGAAATAAGTACTATATTATCGGCATAATTAAATGTAATTTACTTTTGTTAGTACTTTTAAAGTCAAACTTCTTAATCACCTTATTAATGCTCTAGACACAGTTGAACGATTGAATAAAATAGCAATTCGAATAACGCATTACAAGAGTTAATACTATAAAATCACATTGTGTGTAAGCAATCGTATTTTAAGTACATTGAATCTATTACATATCAATTTCGCGTTTGATATATTATTCTTAATTACTTTCTTAATAAAACGAAACATGAGTTAACAACATTAAATGAAAATTGTAACCAAGATAAACGTTTGTTTTCTCTTCTTTTAATGTTTAGTTCCCATAATGTTACTATTCATTCAATACCTTAGCATCGGTAGAATTTGATATTACTTGTATGGAGTATATGTTAAATTTTAGCCGATAGTAAGGCAAATGATCGGTAGGTAAGATATAGGAACCGGCCATGTCACTTGCTGTAATGTAATCTATATTGGGCTAGTAAAACAAGATAAATAAATAGGTAAACTCCTAGAAACGTGTGCTACGAAAGAAGTAATATCTATCCCTATGTCTGTTAGAAGGTACCTACGCATCATTTAAAATTTTAAATGAATCTAGGGTAGTAGAATAAGAAAGCATTATACAACGTTAATAAATTAGGATAAATAAAATTATACGTACCTAATAGCAGAAAGAGGCTGGGAACAACAGAAATATTAAAATTGTAAAAATGGAATAATAAAATAGGATAAATATATATCTAATATAATTATGTAGCAAAAAAAAACTATATTAGCAACAACATATTTAAATTGCAAGTATAGAAAAAACTACATAATAGATTTTAAAAAATTGTAAAGAAAGAAAGATTAAAAACGTATCTCTGCGCGCAATTAAAGCTAAGCTGTTTTTGTGTATTGTTTTATTAATTTTATTGTACAATAAAGTATATTCTATATCTGCTCTGGCAAATTAATTCTCTAGAGTTTCAAGGAGAAAGAAATAAAGAATAGCAAATATTCACTTGGACATACAAATAAACTTCGTCCCCAGCCTAAATCCAAGCTAAACGGCAACTGCTTCATCACCATGAAGGTAAGTAAATATCAACATCATCCAACAAAATAACACGGACTTTACTGAGGAGATTTAAAGGACCAAAATTTTGAGGTTGTGTTAAAACCGTGATAACAAAGTATAGTGCAACATTAATAAAGAACATATCGAAGAGTTAATGCTAATTTGAAGCGAAATTTTATGATAAACTTAATATGGTGGTCTTTTTTCATATTTATGTCTCAAACTTAATGTAATGTTATATGAAGATCCTAGTTCCCAAATAAAGTCTACAGACATTCTTCTTTTTTAAATATAGGTTAGTAATAACATAGTAACTTTGTTTTTTTGGTCATTTGAAACATTAAACTCTTCTTCTGACAGTTTTTTTAAATATCGTAATCGAAATATCCCTCGATATGAACTTACATAATACTGTAAGAAATGTATTATTTGACATAATATACAATTCAAACTATATTCAGTCATTTTAACTTCAACATAATCATTAGTCGTATTTCTTAGATTACATTGTAATTGTAATGTGTTATCACTAAAATACATCATAAAATAGAATAAAGAAAACTATAGATTATTTAAAAGTAACACAGTCAAATATTAGTTTATAAGTTTTTGTAGTTGTACTGTAACATTACGTGATTCGTAAACAAAGTGTAATTATTGTGAAACTACTTCACATTTATTTTTTTAAAGAAGAACCTCATTTGATCGCTTCATTCTATTGCAAGTTACCAGGGAATCTACAAGGTAAATTTTATTAATATATATATTATTACTACTTAATACAATACTAGGATGCCCGCGGCGTTGTCCACGAATGCCTTGAAATTCCTGGGATTCCCGGGACACAAAGTACCGCATCTATAGTGAGAACTGTGTCGGAATACGCTAAATTTTATGCACCTGAATAAATAAAAACGGCTACTAGGAAAATTCCTGCGGGGTTCCCGTGATATAAAAACGCACGTTTTATTACATAAATTTTGCTATCGATCAGTGAAAAAATCTTATTGGAATTCGATTCTATTTTATCTGGCTGACTGAGAGTTGCGCAAATTTGATTACTAAGAATTTATTGTCGATCAGCGAAAAACGCATCGAAATCGGCCCAGTAGTTTTTACGTGAATCCCGCAAAACAGATAAATAGATAAAAAAAATGCATCGTGTCCTCCGTCGTATATATAGCCTAATTCACTTGTATTTTTCAATAGCTTCAATGTACCTACAGACACGGCATGTTTAGAATTATATAATATTATTAGATTTCATTTAAATACCTAAGAATAAAACAAAAATAGAAATTATTTATATCTATGTGACTTCCATGAACTATTCGCTTTCCAGTTTGCTAGACATTAAAACAGCTCCCATTGTTATACGTATCTACATAAGTATAAATGCATTTAAATGATATATAGGTATATAATTTTACATATATACTATCAGTAGTTGACAAATTGACAACAAATTTCAGATCCGTAGGGACATACGACAAATAATTTAAGAAAAAACAACGGATTGTTATCAGCTAAGGAAATGGAAATCAAATTACTTGATATTATAACTCGATCAATTCGTAACACAGGGTTAAATCTGTATGAAGTTCCTTGCAGTCTTCATTGGCTTGCAAAGATATCTATCGCTTGCTTTTTAGGTACTTACATATTACAGCTTATAGCATTGGTAATGGCCAAAGATGATTCTGAGAGATTATTTGAGTGCTTCAGTGTAATATCCTTCTGTGGAATGGGAATACTCAAACTAGTCTCCTTCCGATATAGCAACAAACATTGGTACTTCCTTTTGAATCAAGTATCCAAATTGGAAAATGAACAGATCAATGATGACGAAGACAGTATCGGTATTGAATATGAATCGGACGAAGAAGAAGAAAACACTGTTATTTTTAAAAGACACATCAAAGAATATACGGCAAAATTTAACAAAACCTCCTCGGTTTTGTCTAAAATCTATTGGTTCACGGCTTTTGTTTTTGTTGTATCTCCTTTTGTGGAGTATTCTCTAAAGAGATTACGTGGATTTAAGGATATTGACTTACCCCACGTTTTACCTGGCTGGTCGCCTTGGATCTACACTTTGCTGGTTATCTTGTCACCGTAGTGTGCGAAATAGTGGCTGCAATTTATTGCGTATTTGTCCACGTTGCTTTTGATTTGACTGCTGTTGGTATAATGACATTTTCATGTGGCCAGTATGCTTTGCTAAGAAATTACAGTGAACTGATTGGCGGGAGAAGCATAAACTAAACATTTGCAAGAAACGTGATATAAGAGCACATTTTAGGATTAAGAAATGCCATCGGATTCATATCTTGTTGAACAGGTATGTAGATCATTAGGAAGATGTAGGCTAGTTAAATTAACTTCTGGAATAAATAAGTATTACTTCAACAGGTCAATAAGTACATTGGACTCACTTTTGAAAACAATGCTTGGTGTTTATTTTTTTGTGGCCACGCTAACATTATGTTCAGTAGCATTGAGATTGAAAACGGTAAGAATGTAATGAATTTTTGATTATAGTTATAAGATATAATTTGTTATAATAACTTCCTTCTCATCTTAACGTTAATCCTGGTTGCGTGGAATCGTGTTTAGAGTATGAAATCCGGTACGTGTTCCTCTTTGAAAGATATTTGAATTTATTGTAAGAGGTAGACATGCGGGAATTATTTCCCTGATTATATACAGCTCTTAAGATAGGCTCGACCAGTGCGTTTACCCGTGAGCTAATATTTCATACGACGTGTAAGACTTCCGATAGCTCCTTCCCCCCCCTCTCCCCATCCCATCCCATTTCACTATCCCGTTGCTCCTGTCTGATCTCTTTATCACAGTCCTCGATATCTCATCCCAAAGGCGGCGTTGTCTTCACTCCTGGCCTAGCAAACGTTTATGAGCGACGATAACAATTTTCTATTAGTTGAGCCGTTTGCCTATTTGCCAGCTTTGGAATTTAAAAATCTAACTAAGATATGCCCGCGGGATTCCCGGAACACAAAATATCGCAGCATTTAAATAAGAATGTAAGCTTTTGGTTTAGTAAAAACTATCAGGATAAGCAAATTTTTATGTACCCGAAAAAATTCAAACCGCTCCTGGGAATTTTTGCCGGATTGCAGAGATTAAAAGTATCTAACAATTTATTTCATTAAATTTTCTATCGATCAGTGAAAACATCGCATAGGGCTTGCATTCTTTTTTAAAATTATCTTACTCATTGTGAAAATCGCTTAAAAATCCGAGTGTGGTTTAGGAGGAGTTAGCGGATATACATACTCAAAAAGCCTATGTAAAGAAGACAAAGGGTTAAAAAATGTCCCTCCCCCTCCAAATCTTGATCTGTGAAGTGGAAAATTAAATAATAAATAAAATATTATTATTTTAAATGAAATTTATTTTGAACAAAGGGTTTTGAGAGGGGTGTTTTCTAAAAAATTCTTTTACGGTATCGTGGTCTAATAACGATTAGGTATACTTAGTTGACGTCGTTTGATTTTTTTTTTTGCCTCTACGAAATCCATCAATATATTTCAAGTTTATAAATAAATCAATTAATATTTTCAATAAATTGATAGTGTACCAATCTCTGAGAAGTGCCAACAATCTATGAGTATAGCCACCGATATGCTCGGTAACCATGTGAAATGAAAATCACTTGCGTTGATAAACTTTTATATTTTACATGCAGTGAATAAGTCATATCACATTGACCAAAGTAATACAAATTATATTATTGTTGACCGAGTTACGTGCATCGTATAATTTTTAATTTTTTCAGGAAACTATGAGCGTGACGGAGTTAGTCACACTTTTACAATACATGTGTGCAACGCTTACTCAACTATTCTTGTACTGCAGTTATGGAAATTATGTGCTGTACGAGGTAAAGACAGCAGGCTATATACCTAAATGTTTTAATTATTTCCAGCTCTTAGAGAACATTTAAATAACAATGCTGATTAAAAAGAAAAATGAAAAATATATTTACGTCTTTGATTAAGATTTTCTATAATTACCAAAAGTGGTCAATTTTTAACCTTGCTTATTTACATGTTATCGTCGTTGCACTTCAGTTTGGTACAGTGTAGAAAAAAGATGAATATGATATTAAACTAGAGTTCCGTACCATAAGGTCAAGGTAAACCCGTAGTTTACCTTGACTTAGTACCGCAAAATACAAATAAAAAATCACTAACTATTTTATATACCTACAAGACAAAGGAAGATTTCGTTTTTAAAACATTACTCAATAAGCCTCGTGTCACCACAATGTTAGTTTTAGTATCTTATATTCAATTTTATCAATATACTAGCTATCCTGACAGACTTCGTTCTGCCAGAAAAACTTCAATCGATATGCCGACAGCAGCGCCACCTACCTGGTCCAATTGTGAACCGACTCAAAAACCTTCTTTGGCTCATGCCTAACAACTTTGCTGAAGATCATCACATCATCAAATGTATAGTTTACGATTCTGTAAAGAACATACCTACAGACAAACATTTATTTTTATATATAAGAAGAAGAAGGAAGAGAAGAAGATTATAATACATCATCTAAGCTAACGTCACAGTCACATAACTTTGCAGGGACATCCCTGCTACACCTGGGAGAATGTTAGTGTTAGTGACACGCAGATGTAGACAAGGGTTTTTTTTAATTCAATGCTCTTAAACATAAGAGATATAATTATTATAATTTACCCTTTTAGGGTACCATGTCACTTAATAATTTAACAAATATTATTACCTACGAATTTATGTGTACAAACATTATATTTTTATTATTGCTGAAGTTCAGCAGACAGGCAGACGGCCCACTTGATGGAAAGCGTTACCATCACCATGAACATTTGCAACAACAATTATTGCATATTCAATCATTTTAAAAATTTTATTCGTACTTATATAGTCATATCTTATTTAATAATCTTTAATAGAGTAATATGCGTTTTCATATAGGACGGCAAGTAATGTCATATAACATTCTCTATTGGGCGCTGAAAGTAGTATTATATAAATTATTTTCAGCTCAAAAAAGCTTGTAGATTAGGGATGGGTTTGAATATTCTGGACGTTGCCAGAAACTTTATTGGTCTATTTTTACGTCCGTCCCGTTGCATATTATTATTAAATAAATCAATTGAATATACCTAAATTAATTGGAGAGGTTTTAATGTTTTAATAAAGACAATATTTTTACTATATAATATTTATATTTATTTTAAAACTATTTCAAATTTCATTATTAACAAAAAATACAACAATAAATAGTTATAGTTTTGATACCCATCATATTACATAATCTGCAGTACATAAATTGTGGCCATTTATTTAATAACAAAATCGCGTCTTATTAGAATTTTCGAATTTGTTATATAATTTTATCAGGACAGCAAAATTATCTACGTATTATTATGGCCAAGGTTAATCAAATTGAAATAAAGGTGAATTCAAATTTACAGAGTTCTGTAGGAGTCGGGCAAGGACCATTTTGCGCAGCGTACTGGTGCCTCAGCCCGAGGTTACGTCGCGAATTGTTGTTGCTCGGAATATGTATGATGCAGACTCGCCGTTTGCACGCAGGTCCGTTCAACTCCTTGGACCTACCCTCATTTGTACAGGTAGGATACATTTCATCTACGCCTAGAGCCTGATTTATATTTGTAACTACAGACTTATAAAGTGTAGAATTACTAGTAATACATAACCGTAAAAGGAACTATTTTAGACTGTTCTTTCTTTTTTACGATCTTGGGAATGAACCGACATTCATAATTTATACTTATATTATGTGTTAGTTTGTTTGTTAGTAGGAAGTTTAATCTCTTGAACTATAGAACCGATTTTCAAAAAAAGAAATGACCAGTAGAAAGCTACTGATTGTGATTAATTATATTCTTTTGACGCTCAGCCAAGGGGGCACAGGTTAGCTGGTATAGCATATAAGTACTTAATATATTATATAAATGTACTTTTGGTAAGGGTATTCTGGAAGATGTTATCGCTTCTGTATCATACGGTTTCGATGTTTATGCAGAATGAAAGGAATAGCATGAAATTTGGTTGAGCGGGGGAGAACATTGGTTATTTTTGACGAGATTTATTGAGGGATAATGAGTATAAAGTTTAATCCAGCGAGGTCATGCGGTAAGCTGTAGTAAGTTGTCTGTTCATGGAAGAATAATCGGTAGGTCCTATAATATGCCGTGCGGGCAACCGGCGGGGAAACCTTATCCGTCCGCACTAAAAGGCCGGGAGGAGGGATGCGCCCGCGCTCCTCAGTCCGGGAAGAAGATGAATGCGCAAGCGAACCCACAGCCCGGATAAGAGGCGCTCGAGGATCTGCCAGGGGTTTTATTGAGTATCCCAAACCGTGGCGTGGCGAATCCCAAACATAGGCCGCTATTTTTACCCTCGCGCAGCCTATGGCACAATATGTAGAGGTGACAATTGCCTAGTAAAACTGTAGGTACCTGCTTATTATGCATTACTAGCTTTTGCCAGCGACATCGCTCATGTTAATGTTACCATAGGAACTGTACATTTTTACGGGACTAAAAGCAGCCTGTGTGTTATTCCAGATTATAATCCATTTCTGTGCCACATTTCATTCATATACAGTCCATTATTGAGTAGATACTAAAAAGCCATCCAAACTTTCGCATTTGTAATATTAAGTGGATACAGATAAAATAAATTACGCACAAGACTTGATTAATCATTATTTGTTGTTATTTACAGATTGTACGAGCTGCATACAGCTATTACGCTGTTTTAATATAAAATAAACTGGAGTTCCTTTTTTTGAATTCAATTTTAGATCTCACTGTTAAATTATAGAAGTAGTCACCACATTCGTGTAAGCAAAAAAGGACATATTATGCAATGCAATATGGGAGCGGCCAAATCAAATCAACTCGGATACTCTTTACAAACTTACAAAACTTCGCCGTCTCATAAATTTAGTACAAGCATGCCCACTTATAAAAGAGACAAGTTACAAACAAACTCACATTCGCTTTTTAGCAAGGATATGAATAATTAATTTATACACAATAAAATTGAAAATCAAAGTGTTTTATTTTTATTATTTGACGTAATAACAATAAATAAAATCTTGTATATAATTTACATTTAAATGAGCAAACAAAGTCTTTTGAGATTGATGTTAGTATACAAGTTACATGCTTAAATTACAGTTAAAATAATTTAACATCAATATTTTTTATGTAAAACACTGAAACAAATCTTTTGCGTATTGTGCTTATAATTACTAAAATTGTATTTTTCATTTCTCACCATCAAAATGTTACAACACTGGGTGCATTGACCAGTCCTTGATTGACATACAAGTAAATATATTTACGAAATAAGTAAATATTTTGTAATTATTATTTTATGGCGATTTTCATTTATTATATGACTGTTCCACATTTTAATTGGGTTTTGTAATTTATTAACCAGTTTTTGTTTTGCGTTCAAAAAGTCTACATTTGCAAATTATAAATAAAGATATTCTTGGAGCGTACTTTGATGTAGTTTATGTGTTTATCAGTAGACAAGATTACATGTTATGCTGGTGCTTCACCTGCTGTAATGTTATAGTTATTGACTGTGGCTAAATGCGTCTTGTTTATAGCATTTAAAAATAAACAATAAAATTAATAACGACATCGTATCATAAATAACGCGTTAAGCTCATCGGGACATCTGCGTCAAACGGTCAACAGCTATAACATTATCCGAGATGAAGTAGTAGCATTATAATTAAGCTTTCGTCAACCAGTCGCTAACAGTCTTCAAGTGCGTTTTGGTCCACTGAATGTTATTTCGAACAGTCTCAAGAGCGCGACGACGTGCGCTCTCCCCAGCTCCCGCGTCCGGATATTGAGCGAAGAATAACTCCATCTGAAAGGGGAGTTGGGGGTTGATTATGTAGTGTGGTGCGACTATGTTGGTTACACAGTTGGATGGGTGATGCACGACTGGCGAGAACCCATGGCTTAATTGCCACGGGCTAGCCTTAACAGCTGTTGATGCGAATATAAAATAATAATATAATAAGTTGTTGTATGTACTTTCAATGTAATTATTGCTTAATTCGTAGACTTAACATTTGAAAAGTTCATGTATATATCTTGAACGAACATGTTCAGGATATTTACAGAGTGAGTTCTCTTTATCTGTATAGAATATATTAGCAGATTTTATCACGTAGAGTAGTGTAATGAAAATGATTGTCAGTTATAAAATTGATTTATTTAACGTTCCGCGAGTACATGTTACATTTTCAAACTAAGTCACAGAACAGACTGGTCCACAGAAAATTATGTTAAAATATTTGACGATAATTTTGAAATTACTTAGATCAAAGTTTTTTTTATGGATTTTCTATCTTGTTTAAGAAGATTGTTTAGACAAACCTAAGTGTGTGCGGGCAAAGTTATTATATTGTTTGTTTCTTAGTATTAATCTCAGTGTTAATATCATTGTCAAAATTGCAAATTTCTTTTTCCACGTTTCTATATTTAACAAATGTAATGTTTATTAAAATGTTGACAGCATTGTTTCTTGTACTAGTGCAAGCTAAAGTCGACTTTAAGGTGACGAACATTTTCGTTCCGTGACTGTACATGGATTGCTCAACGTTTTGGCGTTCATAATTATGCAGGAATACATTAATTCATATACGTGACCTAATAGCAAGTATTTGAGTAAGTTTTTTATTTTATTTTTTCATAGCCTGAAGCAGGCAAACAGGCAGGCGGCCCACCTGATGGAAAGTGGTTACCGTCGCCTATGGACGTTTGCAACACCAGGGATGACGCCAACGCGCTGCCGACCTCTAAGAAATTTTATAACGCCCTTCTTAAAGAACCCCATGTCATAGCGCAAAGGGAAAACCGCGGCGGGAAGTAAGATCTGGCGGGGCACGATACTAAGATGTTAAAGTCGATTTTTTTTAAGGTTTACAAATAGGTAAACTTCTTGTATCACTGTTCCCCAACCTACACAGAAACATTGAGTTGTGTTAAAGTGCATAGCAGAGAACAGTGGCAAAAATATTTTGATGAACGATCACTTTCGAAGGGCATATGGTACAAAACCATCCAGTGTCGCCTCGATGTCCGTGGTTCGCTTTGTCATCCATAGAATTAGACAGGAAAACTATTGTAGCTCTACTAAGACTTCGCTCCGGGCACATTCCTTCAAAGAAGTTCAAATATATGATGAAGGTTTCGAATTTACCAAATTGCTCTGAATGTCAAAAAACTGAAGATATTTATCACGTGTTGGCGGGGGCGAGGCGTTGCGGCGTCAGCTTCCGGTCGACTACAATGTGGGTAACTGAACGAGTATTCTGTCTTCTCCATTTTCTGGGGAGGCCAGAGTGCTCGTTCAGTTATTATATCAGTGTACTTAGAGTTTAAGGTATGAGAAACGGTTGTAAGATTGGACGGGGTGACATTATCACAAAGTGACAGAACCTCATTTATATAACAAAGATTAAAAAAAAAAAAATAGGTAAACTGGGAAACGGGTCCACTTGATAGCAAGCTCATGAACATATGCAACACGAAGGCAGAGGATGCACGTTGCCTACCGCCGCTTGAAGTAGATAAGAAAAACTAGGAAAGCGGACTCTGGGCGTCATAGAAGAACATACCTCTTTTAACTTAAGCTCAGTGTCAAATGACGAGGTGATGGCTGGTATAAGGCCTCCCAAGTAGCGGCTGTTGAGGGTGAACCGGTCTACGAGTTGCGGCCACCGCGTGCGAACATCGTCCCAGACCAGGGTCGCACCTGATGGATTGTGGCTTATTTGCTGCACCACAGTCAGATAATCCTGACTTCGTATGTTAGCCTCGTCCCAGGCTAACATTAAGTATCTATCAAAATACAAAACAATCAGTATTAATTAATACTTATATATGGTAATTTGATAAATCCGGTCAATATGAATAATGACCGGTCTGTATACATAATGCCTGTGTCAAGAAGGCAATATAAGGTAGCTGAGGGTAATAAGGCCTACTTCAGGGAGATTTGGAATAAAATAAAAACTATGTATCCGAATCAACAAATTATAGTATTAATTAAACCTACAGACCAATCACTATAAAATATAAACAAAAAATTGACACTTTTGCCGTAAACAAACATAAAATCAAACATTTTCAAAAACCTTGTCAGTAGGCCTTATTATACTATAGTAGGATAATAAGGCCTAAGATTTTAACATTCATAAATAATCCAAATAGGCTTGTAACATTTAGTAATTGAGATCAATTATAATAAATATGCATTAATCATGCCTAAAGTCTTGAAAATGAGAACAAATTTCTTTGTTTAACAGGCTTCCTGATCATCACTAAGAACAGATTTTCGACCTAGTGTTTTTTTTCAAACTTCCGGTCCGGAGATGGTTTCTAATAGTTCTCCTGGGAACATTGTACCTCTCGGCAGCTTTATATATGCTCAGCATTCCTCTTTTTATTGCATGGACTGCCGATTCCAAGTAATTTTCAGACCATAATGCTCGTTTGCTCGTACCATCGTGATGTAGGTACTATAATGACAATAAACCAATTAGTAAACAGTCGTAATTACTTATAAATATCCATAACATTTAAAGAAATATTTAAAATAACTTGTAAAGGTGACAAATACTTATACAAAAAAAGGAGTATAATAAGGCCTACTGTCAAATTTAGTAGGCCTTAATAACCGCTGCTATGGTGTATAAAGAAATACAAAAAAGTACAATAATTGGTTCATGATATATCACTCAGACATCAAAGGTCAATAAAAGCATGAAAAACAGAAAATTGTAGCGCAAAATTATATATAAAAGTATAATATTATAAAAATTTCTTACGATTCAGTCCATCATTTTTTTATTATTCGCGCAGCACAAACGCTCCTCACAAATGAATCACTCCGCACTGATCGAAAAAAGCGGAGACGAGTCGTGACAAGCTTAAAGTATCATCTATGAGTGTTAGCTACCTGCAACACTCATAGATGTGTCCTGGAGCGGCATCGAAACATTTTAAATTGTATTTTTGGTACTTAGGCCTTATTACCCGACAGGCCTTATTACCCGCACCTACCTTAGATAAAACTGCGTGGTTAATCATTTTTCCCGGTCAGTACGAATAATGACAACTTTATCTTAGGCAATGTAATAAAACACAGACGAACTGTAGTTTTTTTGTTGAATAAATGATGTTAACTATACCTTAAAAAGTTATACACAACTAATAGCATTTTTATTTATTATTTTAAGTCATGAAGTGAATTTTGGGTAACTAACTAACTCCTTTGGCTCAGCGACCCAAAATGTATCTTGGCCTCCGAAACGAGAACACGCGACCAGTTCCTGACCTGTGCCCTTGCTAGTTAGGGATTGAAGCTCAAACTTTTTTGAATTCTGGATGATCATAAAAAAATACCACGAAGGCCAAGGCTTCGAACCTATATTAAAAAAATCAGATCTGTTCATAGTAAATAAAATTGCCATATACCTATACCACCCTTAATTGTATTCAACTTACATAATTCTTATGGAAAGGTAATCGAACCGAACCTAAAAGCCGAGAAGTTGGGAAGTATAGATACTGCCCGGTCCAAGTGAAAAATTCAAGTTATCTCAGACCATGATTTTTTTAATAGACCACAGGTCGTCCGCTGGGCATTATTAATATAATATGGGCCAGCCAAAGTAATAAATTTATCACATTGACCGAGGCTCTTGGTCATAAATCATAATGACCGGTCCATATCAAATGGCCCGTAACAGGTATATAAAATACGACAATTATGAAGTAAAAGAAATTTTAGCCACTGTCTCTTTAAAATAGTAGAAGGTATGGTAGAAATTTTGTAAATAGAGAAATAAAAATTGTGAACATTTTTTTACATGAGTTCAGCAAGCTCTGTTCCAGCAGTAGCAGTGAATCTTGTAACGCATTTGGTGTTGCTAATGTCCATAGGCGATGGGAAACGCTTGCCATTACAATCAGGTAGGTCGTCAGCCTGTCTGTTTAACTTATGGAATAGAATTTTTTAACACAAGATATTAATAGCGATTTTAACACTAGAATACTGTTTGTAATAAAGATAGTCTATCAAACCTTCTAAGAATGTTTGTGTCACGCGGCGCAGAAAGAGCGTCTCGGAGTTTAGATTTTTCTTGCACGTCTTCCTCCTTTAAGTAGATTTGCCAAAGTCGCTCCCAGTCACTTTGCGAAGCCGATTTCATTCCTGTACAAGAATTAAAAACAGATGACTTGCAAAAGTATCAAATACTTTTCGTACACACAGGCTTTTTTACGAACTTTATCAAGTAGAGCTTTAACTTCCTCACCAACTAACATCGAGTAAATTTTACAAGAAGCAAATGAAACGTGATTAAGCGATTTATGAAAATATTTCATAACGAAACTAACAGGCCATATAACAAGCGAAAAGTTTCAAACAACGTCAGGATTAAATTTTTTAAAGAACTTTATGTAAAATTTATTTCAATAATAAAATATTGAAATCACATTTTTTACATCAAATTAATATTTTTTACTAGTAATATGATCGACTCGAGAGACACAGAAATTTCAATCCTCATACAAGTTTGAAAGAAATCTTTCAAAGTTGAATGAGGATTTTTAGTCACTATTTAGTTCACTTTTGCGATGCTAATTTTGTTGACCTACCAGCGCAAGGCAAATCTTTCAGCATATCGCGACTACTTTTGAACGCTTTGTACCACTCATAAACGCGTGTTTTTTATAAAGTCGATACCGTAAGCCTTCTGTAACATTTTCGAACACGTAATTTCATTGGCGATGCAAAAATTTTTTTTTTGTTCCATGTCTTTGTCCATTGTGAAATTCGTAAGGTACCGTAGTGCCAATCTAACAACAACAAAAAAATGAATTTGGAACCATAAACAAATCATCCATTCCCGATACTTTTTTTTAATTTTGACGCAAATATAATGTCGCATAAAAAATTGTTACATGGGCCTGCACTGACGCATGACGCCGACAAATTGCAATGTCATATATATCACCACGTTGCCGGCCTCGAAGAAATTTTATAACACCTTTTCTAAGAAACCCCATACCGTGGGAGGAAAATTCTCAGCTCACTCCAAATCTTTCTTTAATGTAGAATAGTGCACTTGTGTTTAAATCTTAAACGTTAAAGAACTGCCCCAAGAACTGTACAATTTGTGGGAGGCTTATTACACTTAAGGATTATTCCAAAATATAAATATTCATAGATACTTGACAATGCCTAGACATACAAATTTATAGATCCGCTTTTAAAGAGATGAAAATGAAATACCATAATAATATACAAAGTCCCGAAGATCCGTCTCAATATGCGTGGCGTTGGGGGCGTCTTGGCTATTCAACCAGTTGAAAAACAATTCATTTACTTTGGCTTCAGCGTGTGGCAACTGACTACGTACAGCCAATGTCAATATACGCGTTCTTAATAAGCTGTAAGCATACAAAATATATTTTGGTATGATACTTACTATAATATATTAGGTATATAATATATACTGCTACAGCAAAATACAGTGTAAACTCTATATAACGACACTGACGTGGCTGCGAATTATATAGCGTTATATAGAGTTGGCGTTACGTGGAGGATGTTATTTTTATCTGACGTATTTTGCTGCGACAAATTTTTGCTGTATTTTTTTATTATTATTCGTATCTTGCGGTATTGAAGCATCTTTATGATAAAGGAAGTACTTAGGAATTTCGGTATGCATGATGCCGACAGTCAGAGTTTATTACGGGCCAGGATAATAAAGCGCTAAAGTACAGATCTGCACAGCTTAAGGGAGTTTGTCGTTAAATCGAGTGACGTTATATGGAGTTTACACTGTTTTGAAAGATATATAATTTTTCATATTTTATAAACGTATAAAATTCCTAAATGACTTTATTATTTAAATAATTATCTAAATTTAAGAACTACTAACAAAAACTAAAATATCCTAAAAATAAACCTTACTTAAAAATATTTTGCTTTGTAACAGCTTCAAATGTTGTAAAATAATTTTTTATTCATTTTAATTACTCAAATCAGTTTCTTTTTTGACAGATTTTTTTTTATTGGAATCGCAGTCTCCATTTTATAATTTCTTTACGATTTATAAGGACGTTCATTCATTCATTATTGAATATATCAATTTACCAGGGCTGCATATTTAAAAGTAAAACTGAAAGTCCTTTTTTTATAAACTTGGTCATAGATCCATGGGATAATGTTCCATAAGGTTTAAATCGCGAATTTCTCATTCCAAGTCCTCTTGCTAATATTATAAAGTACATATTGAAACTTACTTATCAATAACTGGAATATCACGCTCCTCCCAAGTCTGTTTTTCGTACAAAGGTGTAACCAATCGTTGAACGTATTTCTGTAAATCAAATACAAAACTATTGAATAATGAATAAAGATAAGGATTGCAGAGATCTTTCAAGATAGTTTAAATCAAAATATTCAAGGTGTGAAGAAATAATAATTACAGTAAGCTGTTATGTTTTATAAACTTCTAGTGTATAAAATTATTTTTCGTTATATTCTAGTGCGCTTGTTAAACTTTAAATATTTTTTAAAATAATGAATTTGTATAATAAGCGGAAGATAGACGTGTTTGTTACATTTCATAACGAAAAGTAGGAAATTAATTATATGTGTTCACCTCTATATAAGATTTTGACAAAATCATGTTTGTGTGGGATAAATAGGGATATCTATTATCGTCTGATGGAATGTAGCAGAAATAATGATGTAAGGAAGGTACTGCTGAGAGAGTTACTAAATAATTTTGATGTTTTTTTATGGGAATTTTAAATGTTGGCAGCCTTCTCAAAGGAGGCTAGACTATTAGGAAACTCATTATTTGAGTCTGAATATTAATTAGTTGTATATTTATGAGATAAAGATGGCGACATGCTATTCTGGCGAAAGTCTCAAAACAAGAATACCTGAAATGAATCGTAGGCGAGTGAGTTCAGAAGTTTAGAGGCAAGATTAGAGAAGATTGCACTAGCAGTTTCCCATGGCACGTAATCCTCTTCGACTACCAGGTACGTGCTCAAATTAAGCATTGAATCGTACGGAACAAAACGTGCTTCTGCCAACGCAAATACGTCATCTAACAAATGTGATCGGTCTGAAATTGTGAACTGCAATCAAAAAATAGTATGTCGATATCATCTAATTCCAAAATTACACGTGTCCTATTCTGTCTTTCAGTTTCTATTGAAATAGGGCAAAGAAAAAAATAAATAAAATATAAATGAACTTAATCGTTGCAATAATTTTGCTAAGGTTTTAACTGCTTATTTAAGCAGTTTGGTACAGGTGATTACATCCCTACATGGGATAAAGATCCCATAATTTTTTTATAGAGGGAAAATCCGTTTGAAGACTATAGGCGGGTAAGGGGGAAAGGTGGCACTAAGCACCTTACAATGCTATTGCCACGACTCGGTTAGGGATACCCACTAAAACCCCTGTTCGATCCTCGAGCGTTCTTAATCTGGCTGTGGGTTCGCTCACGCATTCACCTCCAGCCCAGACGGAAAACAGCTGGCTCCTTTAATCCATTGAAATCTTACAATTTAAAGACCGAATTGATTTTTTTAGAGGAAAAAACGAGGGACCTTTTCTACCTGCTTAACATTCGATAAGTTAAATTTGGTAAGTTCTAGAGTAAAGAAAAGAGTTAGGAATGAATAAAAAAATCTCACTTTTTTGCTTATAACTTCTTTAATTTTAAATTTAGGGCAAAAAGTTATATAAACATATTTGTAGGCAAAACAATTTGCTACAAAATATGACTTTTTTTTTTTAAGATGCATAGTTTCCGGATACCGCGAAAAAAGTGTTTTCACCCCTTTTTCCAAGATGGCGGCCGGAGGACAAGGGTGGCAACCCCACAAACTTGAGGTTAAGCTTCTATTAACCCCCCACACATTTTCCAAAAATAAAATTGCGTCCTCTAAGAAATGCAAAGCTCATGTAAAATTTCAATGGACTAGGCCTGGCACCGACATTTCCTAGCCAGAGATCAGGGTCTCTCCGGCTACTTCGGGTCTCACCTCCAGGTGAAAGAAGGCGCGCAAATCGGCGCGCGTTCCGACTCTCCGGCCTCTATGTGCGGGCGGATCCGCTTTCCCCGCTGGTTGCACGTACATCACCTCTATCCCATCTGAAGGGCTTTGGGGCAAGGCAATACCAAGGCAACGCGTTTGCTTCGCCTTGGTATTGCAAACGTTTATAACCGACAACCACTTACCATTAGGAGGACCGTTTGCAATAAAAATATACAAGTTTTGATAACAGCGACAAACATAAGATATTTTTTATCCCGGACAGGGATATCTGGTACAAAACCTGCGGAATACAGACTCGAAATTCAAGCGCACGAAATGGATAAAAATCTCTAATATTAATGATATATTGATGACATGCCTATGAGCATGACTTCATCTAATAATACATAAAATATTTTCGAATACATACCTGTTTTGGATTTTCTTTTAATAGCTTAATTAGTTTCTCCCATATATCGAGAGGATAGTTAACTCTATAGTATCCAACTTGATTGTTATTTATTTTAAACCAGTTGTCTGACTCTTTTATTACAAGTTTTACTGAAATAATAATATTAGTGCATTTCAATATTTTTGTATTTTAGATTATTTAATAATAAAATATAGTTATTGGTTTTTCTTTCGAACATTATACGACATAAAAATATAAATATTTTACTTTACTAATATTAGTGAGAAATATTTTTGATTTCCATTCTATTAATACAAACACCCTGAAACAGTGATGAACTATATAATTATTTTTGTCTAAACAGGTAGAGTTCGAAATATGTGCACAGTCATTAAGAAAACTTTAGCTAAATGCCTTATGACTTAAATAACTTGATCACATATTAGACGCAAGTATTAAAATATCAGTTAAACTCACCGCTACTGACTGTATTAGGGAACCATAGAATGCCTTCACCTTGCCCCTTAGCAGTCTTGTATGTAATTGGAACAAACCATCGGTAACTGGAATATTAAATTGTAAAATATACAAACTACAACTAAATTTAGTCGAACATGGTCATTATCAATCGCACGACGTGAAACGTTTTACGTCTTTTGTGATTGATATGCCACGCGAGGTCGCGTAATAAATACACATTTTATTAGGAACCTCAGGTTTTCAGATTTCAGTCTTGTAAAAATTTGTTACGCATATAATACGGCCGGCGTATCTTGGCGAATGTGAACATAGGTTCTGCGAACTTTAGCGCATGTACACTCGTGAAGAAAACACAGTGACCTCGTCATTGAATACAATTGGTCGCCCTTCATCCCTACATTTTTTCATTGCTTTGTACTAATTGACAACTGTATTTTCTTCACGAGCGCATTCATGCACTAAAGTTCGCAGAACCTATTTTCACATTCGCCAAGATACGCCGGCCGTATTACACCTCAGTCAATTTTGCATTTTCTGACCTATATTAAAATGTCTTACACAGACATGGTTCGCATGTTAGAATCAAGAATGGGAATTGGCCAGATCCAGAAATGCTGACTTTATTCCAAACAGAAGATTCCGAAAAGAAAAATGGTCTCAAAGTAAAGGATGACAAATAGCGCAAATTACGTACACCCCACCCAGGCTACAAAATTAATACCCCAAAAGCAACCCAAATTTAACGCCAAGATGATAATGGAAGAAATAAATGAACTTACCCAAACGGCGAATCGTTCTCGTAAACTGCATCAGGATCTGACAAAAAGCGGCTCTGTGATATCACATAAGTGTTTGGTTCATCACTCAGTTTCACCGTTAAAACAGGATATCCCATCTGTTTAGTCCAGGTGTCCATTATATATCTTGAAAAATATACATGTTTACAAAACACAAAATACATAGTACGAAGAAAACTTAACATTGACAAGCCAATAATTAATTATCGTTATTATTATCCAATAATGGTACTAACGTTAAATTCAAATCTGGATTATCCTTTTTGAAGTAAGGCTCCAGGGAACCCAACAAGTCTTGGGTGACTGTATTTCCAAAACTGAACTTTTTCAGATAATCCGATACACCATGACGAAAGTTTTCCTCGCCAATAAATCCTTCCAACATTCGCAAGATTGATGAACCCTTTAAATTTTCAAACACCTATATTAGTACGATTATACTTTTAAGGCACTAATTGTCTAGAATCTCGTAGTAGTATACTAGTATAGTATAATCTCCTGGTCTAGAGTATGTTGCCATAACAACCTTGGGTTGTGTTTTACCATCTGTGGCCAGGTTTCAGTTGCTCCTTCAAGGCCAACAGCACATTGGCAGCACCTCTGGTATTGCTAATGTCCATAGGCGACGGTAACCACTTTCCATCACACTTGGGCCGTAAGCCTGTCTGCTGTACTTCAGCAATAATAAAAAATGGGGATATATGCATTGCAATTTCGTAACAAGTATGACACCCCTCCCGCTCTATCTTTTGAGTTGTGAAAGGGACAAGTCTGATCTAATCTGAGCCAAATAACCTATATGGTAAAGCTTAAAATTTATTGATTGAAAATTAGTTTGAATTAAATACGTTGATTATTTTAAAATATAAGGTATTTACAATTAAAATCGCCCATTTTAGGAGTTCTACTGTTAAATGACTAAAGTAGTAAATTATTGACACCTCTACTTGATGACTATTAATCATTTTTTGTTTTCTTTACGACCTTAGAATCAAATAAAATTTGGTATATATCGCACACTTAATCAAATACTAACACTATCCAAAACTTTTCCAAATCGAATTTATAATACCATCAATCGTAAAACATGGAAATACATGCATTCTGGTAATCCTCTAATCCTGGTTTAAAAGTAACAGAAATATATACTAGGTAGTCGTTGTAATAATTCATGTAATTTTTATTTTATTTTATTCGGAAAAGAAACAGTTTGCAACTAAGTATATACTAGTAAATATCTATAACCATTTAATTGTTGCCACATATAGATAGCTAGCTACTTGCTAGTAAATATGTTAAATTCTGTAAATAAATGAAAAGGAGGAAATTAAAAAAAAGATAGTAAATGATTTTAAAACTGACTATTGACTTCTTAATATTCATACTAATGTTCACCTTTAACATAACTTTTTCAGTTCTCCTGGAAAGCCACTTTTGGGGATAGTGTCAGTGTTGGATTATATATACATACATACATAACTTCACGCCAGGTCCCTTGCGGGGAAGGCACGACCAACAGAGCGCCATACAGGCTTATTCTTACACACCTCACTTGCTTCTTTGACATTCATAGCTCTTGTCATGCACGCTCGTGTGTTCTTAAGGTTCCTAACATCACCTTCTGCTAACACATGATTAATTTGATCATGGAAGGTGTGTCGTGGCCTTCCGCGACTTCTGCATCCATCCACTTTTGCATTGTATATCTGTTTAGTCATTCTTTCATCAATGTTGGATTAAGGTTGCTTTATTTTATTTTTTATGTGTACTCTTGATAATAAGGATAGACATAGGGTTTTTTTATCAGAAAAAGTCATACACTTTTTGCGGTATATAGTTTCAACCGAGAGAAACTGAATGAATCGGTATATTCAGCTTCTTTATGAAGCATCCAAATCCGTCATTGTTACATTTGTTTTAGAATGAAAGACGACGAAGAGAATTTTGTTTTTATATTCTTAATAATGTGTTTATTATTATAATTACAAGATCTTAATCGACATGGGGAAATCGAAAAATATTATTTGTGTAATGATTCTAATAAAAATTTACTAACCTTATTGTATGATATTGAATCAAATATAGCTGTTATTTGATCCGGAGTGGCCACAGTCTGGACGATAGGATGGCTTGATAATTTAGCGTCAATGACTAGTGCACTGTGCAATGTTTTTGTAAGGAATTGGTCTAGCTGCAATTGACATTAAAAAAATTATTTATTCAATCTTGGAATAACCACTTTTATTACTAGAAATAAAATATACATCAAATATTTAAAGTGAAAATTGTTTCCAAAAAAAATTATAAAATTTTGAGGGCAAAAGAACTTGATACTTTTTCATTATGCAGCCATAGGAACTAGCTTAATCTTTACACAATTTTTTAAAACTTCATCACTCTCGAAAATACTTGTATTTATTTTCCAAGCCAATTTTTTTCTGGTAACGGAAAATTCTCATGTCACCTAACTTTTTAGATAGAATTCAATAAACCTATCAAATTTTTTATGTAAGTAAAATTTTAACATAAATGGCATTTGGCATTATTTTCATATATTAATGGCTTTTCTTTAAAGATGCAAAATAATTTAGTGTTAGGTTGTAGGATGTCGATTCATAGTAAGCCAAAATCAAAAGAATTCAAGAAGAAATAATATAAAATACCATAGTCCAAGAGGGTTCAATAGCATTCAAAGATTTAACTTGCATGTAGGATGCGAAACCTTCATTTAGCCACACTTCATCCCACCATTTCATTGTTACTGTAAATTACAAATATCTTACATTAAGAATTGTTGATGCATTTAAGCGCTCGTGGGAAGGAGTAAGTTTATTTATGTCATGCATCTAAAAATATAATAAAAAAAATTGATACTGAGGGAGATTGATAAAATACTAATGATTACATAATAAGTTTTCAGTTTAATTAACTTAAAACCTACCGAGATTTCCAAACCACATATGAGCCAGCTCATGTGCAATAGTGTTGGCAACACTTATTTTGTTTTTAGCTGATGCTGTTGCCTCATCAACTAAGAATGAGGTTTCTCTATATGTAATAAGGCCCCAATGTTCAGTAGCTCCTGATACATAGTCTGGTATTGCTATCATATCTATAACATGTCGTAACATAGATTTATTAATATTATTATCACAAATATGAAGTGTTTAAGTTAGGCATGGAGTAATAGATACAGGTTAAAAATACCTCTTACAAACAATCACACAGAATACATTAAAAGACTAGAGTTTTCTTAAATGCATTGTACAAACTCGAACCATTTAAAGATTTATTATAATATAAATTTTCTAGTTTGTTTCAATTTATTTCCATGTACTCAAAGTACAGGTCATTGAAATGCTTTTGACAAAAAAATAATTAATTTTCCCAATCTACACATCATGGTCATTCGGCTACAAATCAAGCTATATTTTTCTGTATTACTGAACTTAAATCATTTTCAACCAAGGTTTTATTGTATTTTTAAATGGCATTATAGCAGAAAATAAATATTTACTAATCGACATACTATTTCTATAAAATAAAATTTTAGATATATAAAATAGAATGTTTATAACAGGCATAATAATAATCCTTAATATCTCATTTCGAATTAAACAAAATAAACATGACAATAATTATGTTGTTTATTTGTTCATTATTCAAAGCCTTCAAAATGAATACAGCATATATTTGTTCTCACATACCTAATTTTGGTAGAGGGAAGGCCACTTGGTAATATTTAATATAGAACTCAGTTGCCCTTTTTCCAATATCCAGTGCAAAATCAATTTTATGCAATTCATCTTTTTGTGCAAATGACCTCAGTGTGAAATTATTTCCAATGCCATTTGAATTTATTTCTGTCTCTTTGAAGCCAAAGTCACAAACCACAAAACATGCCAAATAAGTGGACATTGCTACACTTGTTTCAAATTGCACTGTTTCTAAATCTGTCGTTTTATCCTTAATTTTACTAACAGCCTGTTAAAAATAACACATTATTAGAATAATAACGCAAAGTTTAATAAATCTTCTTCTAGCAATATGGAAGAGTTTCAAGCATGCTGCCAAAAGGAACATCAACACTTGTCTGGAAGGCCGGCTGTTGTCCCACAGCCCAGCTCTACAGATTTATGGTGACAGAAGGAATACTGGAGTAGTGTAATAGATTAAAAATCCCCATATGACCTCATTATTTATCCCTAAGTAGTAAAATATGCTAAAGCATATCCACCTACCACCAAGAGCCTCACTTAACATGCTCAGAATACTGTAGTTATATTTATAAGAATTAAATGCTTATGAACTCTATATGTATGTATTTTATTACATACTAGGATTTGCACTCCACTGCGGCCATGCTCAACTCGATATTCCCGGGACACAGCTTCACAGCCTTTAAAAAGAATGTTAACTATTGTTTCAGTAAAAAAAATATTTCCAGAAAAGTTGGCAAGGGGATTCCCATCAGCGAAAACCGCACCGATATTGACCCAGTCGTTTTTACAGGAATCCCAAACAAAAGACAAATCTTAAATTGCATCATGTTCTCCGTTGTTGCTCTAATCTATTCCAGTTGGGTTTTTTTAATTGCTTCAATGTACAGACACAGCATTTTAGAATTTTATTATATTATAGAAAAAATACCCTTTGTGCAGTAATAATATCCTGTCACCATCTACAACAATAGGGTAGTTGACAGTCAAAACAAATGAGATACTTTTTATCATCTCACAAACTGCAGAAGCTACCTAGATTCAGTACAAGTGTTGCTAGTAATGATATCATTATATAAAAGTCAAATAGCATATCAATTATAGTTAAAACATTAATTAAAATTACTTCTACAAGGACATTTTACTCATATAGCTATGACAATGACTACTCACCAGGAGACACCACATCGGCAAAGTAGCCAACTGCAAGGTCATACCCGGAGAGAGTCTCACTGCACAACACCGTCTCCTTGTTATGGACCTCTGCGTTAAACCCAAAGACAAACCCGTTGAGCACTGTCGACGCCAAATTAGATGGTGGCTGCTTGATGAAGGCAAATCCCAGGAGTTCGCTTCAGCATCCGTCGAGATGTGTGTCGGAGCTGACAGCGAATTAGTCCAGAGCCACTGGGATAAGATCCAAGCAGCCATTACTAAAGCGGCGAACGCAGTGCTGGGTGTATCTAAGGGTGGTCGCAAGTGTGACAAGGAGACTTGGTGGTGGAACAACACAGTCCAGAGGGAGGTTAGGGTGAAGAAAACCCTCTTTAAAAAGTGGCAAGCGTCTAGATCTCCTGAAGATCGCGACGCATACAGGGCCGCAAAACGTGCCACTAAAAGAGCTGTAGCCAGAGCCAGACGAGACCACTTTCGATCGTTGTACGATAAGTTGGAATCGTCTGAGGGGCAGAAGCTCATTTATAAGTTGGCACGTTCAAGGATCAAAGCGGCACAGGACATTTCCAAGTGCCGCTGTGTTAAAGATCCTGGCGGCAACCTGTTATGCGAGGACCTCGCGGTGAAGGAGAGATGGCGCTCTTACTTCTACGAACTGCTGAATAAGCAGCACAAAGAAGTACAGCCACCGAACCTCCCTCCGAATCAAGGACTAGTGCCACTGATAACGCCTGATGAAGTCCATAGGGCTCTTCGCCGCATGAGGAATCGGAAAGCTGTCGGAGCCGATGGAGTCCCCATCGAAGCCTGGAAGGCGATGGGTCCTCGTGGTGTGGGCATTTTAACAAACCTTTTTAACCGCATACTCCTCACCGGAAACATCCCGAGCCAATGGAGACTGAGTGTTATCACTCCAGTCTTCAAAGGTAAGGGATCGGTGCAGGAGTGCGGAAACTACCGCGGAATAAAGGTAATGTCCCACACCATGAAGCTCTTTGAGCGCATAATCGACTCTCGGATCCGGCAGGAGTGCACTGTCTCGGGATGTCAATATGGGTTTCGTCCTGGGCATGGAACCATGGACCCTGTTTTTGCCTTAAGGATCATCATGGAGAAATACAGGACGAAGAATACGCCTCTGCATTTCCTGTTTTTGGATCTGCAGAAGGCCTTTGACTGTGTTCCTCGCGTGATGATCTGGTCGGCACTGAGGTCCAAAGGGGTGCCAGAAACCTATATTGACGTTATCCGGGATATGTACCGTGATTCCGATTCCATAGTTCGGACCGCTGTTGGCGACACCACACCCTTCCCCATTACAGTAGGCGTGCACCAGGGATCGGTCCTTAGTCCGTTTCTGTTCAGCGTGATATTAGACGAACTGTCGAACAGCATCAGGGATGCGCATGAGCAACCTCCATGGTTGCTCATGTATGCTGACGATATCGCGCTGGCAGATTCGGACAGGGGGCGCCTGGTGGGACGTGTAAATGCGTGGAGGAGATCGCTAGAGAACGGCGGTTTGAAACTAAATGTGGCGAAGACTGAGTACTTGGCCTGCAACACTACAGATCCCACATCCGTGCGCATAGGCGAAGATACAGTCGAGCGCACGGATCAGTTTAAGTACTTGGGATCTGTCCTTAGTGCGTCCGGGGATATCGACCTTGACGTCAAGGCCCGTATCACAGCAGCTTGGGCCAAGTGGCGTGAGGTGACAGGTGTCATTTGTGACCCCAAAATGCCGGTCAAATTAAAAGGACAGGTCTATAAATCCATCATTAGACCTGTCCTTTTGTATGGCAGTGAAGCGTGGCCAGTACTTGAGCGACACAAGCAAGAGCTGCGTGTCACGGAGATGAATATGCTGCGATGGATGTGTGGAGTGACGCGGAAAGACCGGGTCAGGAACTCCCGCATCCGCGGCAGTCTTCATGTCCGTGACATAGCAGACAAACTGCAAGAGTGTCGCTTACGCTGGTACGGCCATGTTTTACGCAGACCGGCTAATTACGTGGGGAACAAATGTTTAGCCATGCCACCTCCGCCAGGTCCCGGTCGAAGGGGAAGGCCCAAGAAATGCTGGCTTGACGTCGTGAAGGATGACATGCGTGCCAATGGTCTCAAAACGGGGGATGCTGAAGACCGCGCGAAGTGGACTAGAAAAAGTAGGAAAGCGGACCCTGGGCGTCGGAGTGAACGCTCCGAACGCAACCGGGATTTAACGCTAGGATGATGATGATGAGCTATGACAATGACATGGAATACTATGTCATTGTCATTGAACACTTGCTCTTTTATATGAATGTTGTTTCAGAATATATTGTAATATATGTCATGTACCCCAGTTTATAATTAAAAAAATTACTAGTAAAAATGTATTGTTTGCAAGTATGAAATAATAATCCTTACATTCATATTGGATAGTGCTACATATGAAGATGGTTTAACAAGACTGATATTGAATGTTGCTTTATATTCTGGCTCATCAAAGCATGGAAATGCCTGCCTTGCATAGGTTGGCTGGAATTTACTTGCAACCATTGTTCTGAAACCAATAACAAATTAATTAAACCATATCTGATTAAAAATGTCGGTAGTATAAATATAGTATATTTCCCATCATAGCAAAATTAAATTAAATCAACATTATTGCATTTTCTTAAAACTAAAATTGATTCTTTTTACATGACTTCATATTTATAAATCTTCAATATTATGAGAAGTAAACTCTGATAATTAATGAAAATAAACAAGCTGAAACTAGAGATTACAATTTATTACTATGACATTGGAGAAATTTACTTAAAAACATAATAGATGGTTATACCTTCATTTGATAACATATAAGAAGATCTATATAAAGTTTGATTGGATGGTTCAAAAATTATAAACATTTGTTTAAATGTAAAGTCACAATTTTAGTAAGATTTTGAATTACTTAGTTATTTAATTTTGCTATGATGAGCATGTATTTATAAAGGAACACTATTAAATTATTACTTTATAAATAATGAAATATGAGTTTAGAATTGAATAAAGATTAGAGTGTATTTAATTAAAAAAGAAATAATTTTCTAGTTAATTTAGAAAAGAAATAATATTTTTTCATTTATTATAATAATTAAACAAGAGATTTACAATTTAAATTTCACTTCCTGTTGACTTATTTCAATGGGGGGATGCATTGTATCAGCAAACTATGGACTTTAAGAAGAGAGTAAATGAGAAGTGCAATTGCTACTATTGAATGAATGAATTAAACATTATTTATTATTCTCAATTAACAACTAACACAGACTCATTTGCAAAAGAACTATGGGCAGCCTTATTACTCATATTGATATTCTTTTCCAGAGAAATCTGGTTTTGTTGTTCTATTGTTAATTTTTTATTATCCAATTTACAGTATGATGAGTAGTAGATAGTTACATAAATGAGAAACATTTAACTGACAAAACACACAGCAAAAATAGCCAAAGTTGTAATGTAAATAAATCAAATAATTAATGATAAAAATTATAATAAATACCTATTATTTTTAAGTGAGACAAATAAAAACCAATAATATTGCAGTTAAGTCACCATTAAATTCAATTTCAAGCACATATTCCCCTGCTTCTAGTTTATTACAAAATTGAATTTGTAGCTGTTCCAAATCTTTTATTTCTGTATAAGTCATTATGGATATTTCATGCATTTTCTTGAACATTTTTATGCAGTCTATGTTTAAAAATTTGGAGTGGATGTTTAAATGGGCAATGTCTTCTTTAGTCTGAATAGCAATCGCTACATTTCCTTTAAACATTCCGGTTTCCATATTTGGTTGCAGTCTAATATCATAGTGCACAGGAAGCACCAAGTTTGAAAGTCTATCAGATTTGGTCTCTTTTACAGATAAATCTTCCATAGTGCGAGTTGATTTAGACACAGATAATAACTTCAAGAATCTGTGATGACTTTTGTGTTTTATAAAGTTATTAATTACAAATCTCATGGAAAAATGTTAACCAAAAAATCAATTTTTTAGTTTTGTCAGCACTTCACCAGGTATGAGCGATAGGAAATAATCCACATAAATATTAAACACAACCATTCGTTAAACAATACACTACTTTATTATAAAGCTTGTTTTTATTTTATCTATTTTTATGGACGTAGCTGAACTACTGAAGTTTTTGGTTATATTTTGAAAGTTTGAAACGAGAAACAGAAAGTAGAAAACTACTTTGACCAGTTTGACAGTTGAGTTGACACTTGACTGTTTTAAGTTTTTTTATTTTTTTATTTTTCATGAATAGATCAAGTCATCGAAATGTAATAATAGGTCTCGTATAGTACATGTATGCAGTCTACACACATTCAAGAGTCTGAAACCGAAAGATCATCTGACTATAAGTCAACTCACAAAAACATAATTCTACTCAAACTATCAATATCTCAATATGTTCATTAGAAATAACATAGAAAAAAACTGCACAGAAATTTTCAGTTCCAAAACTAGTTTAAGTAATGAAGTAATATAGTTCTACAATCAGGTCCAAGTTAATAACCAATAAATCTTATTAATGGAAAATATATTATTTGAAAATTATTAAATTATTTTTATTAGTGAGTTTACTATTTAACCGACCTTAAAATAGGAGGCAGTTCTCAATATGTCGTATGTAATTTTAATACCGAAGGTGGAAGAGGGATACTTTTCATTCCAGATAATGCGATAGATTTTACGTAACGTAGCGGTTTACCATCCCAGAAGAAGTTATCACTTCAAAAATTGTAATTCATTATTTCTGTTTGTATGAAATAGATTCCTGTTTTTCTCTTTTAAATTCAAGAAACCTGACCTCTCTGCTGACTTATTATATTATTTATATTTGAGATTTGCTTATTTCCAAAAGAAACAATAATAAAAATTAAAAGACTTAAAATGGATTATCTTACCTGTTCTTTTTAAATATACTTTTATAAAATCCAACTATTTTTTTGTCTAATCTTCCAGAAAACTCGATATGAAGTTCATAGTCTTCTTCGAGTATATTATGCATCAGTTGAATATGCAAGAACTCCCTCTTATCATTCGATAAAGAAGTTCCAATTATTGGAATATTTTGATTTTTATTATTTCTTAAACGTACAGACCCAATTTTTAACTGATTGGAATGTAACGTTATTATTTTAGTAGGCATTAAAACGCGAATAGCAATATCCACGGAACCATTAAATGTATTATCGAGCATATTAGGCGATAAAAGTAGTTTGTAGTTTTTTGGAACTGCATATTTCGGTAATCTGTAATCAATGACCTGAAAATAATCGATAAAGTTAAAGATAAGTAAAGGTTTTTTTACTAAACAAACAAAAAAAATGAATAACGAAACTACGTTTTAACGATTTAAGCGCGGGATTTTATTTGGTTTTGGTTTATCCGACGTTTCGGCCGCTTTTCAGTGGCCGTGGTCATGGACGACAAAGATGACATTTGTCTAACGTGTATTGTTAAAGTTTCATTTAGCCTACCGCCAACTTGTTCATTTTAATTATTTAGTTTTAATTATGTAAATTAGATTAGGCTCCAATAGAGTAATATATCATAACAAATTAAACTAAATAATTAAATGAACAAGTGGCGGTAGCTAAATGAACTTTAACAATACACGTTACACAATGTCATCTTGTCGTCCGTGACACGCACTGAAAAGCGCGAACGGCGATAAACAATTCAATAAATTACTGCGCTTAAATCGTTAAACGTAGTTTTATTATGTATATAAGTCGCGAGAACTTAAGAAAATATCATAAAAAAATTGAATTATCTCAAAGACGTTATTTAAATATTGTTGTAATTTTATCTTCTTACGGTTATTAATTAAAAGCTGAGTTTTTTATTTAAAAAATGATTGTATTATAAAATTAGATCATAATATACTCGTAAAACGTCTTCTTAACATACTTTTACAGCCTTAGCTGTCTCCATAGACTAGAATATAAAAAAATATAGTCTTTTCTACTATTACGTTTTATTGGGAAATGTATTTTTCCTCCTATATTTTAATTTTTTACAATTATTTATTTCTACATTCTATTACATAATCCATTGGTACCTATGTTAAATTCACTACCTATTTTATAATACTGACACCATCTTTACTAAAACTTTACTAACTACTATATAACATACCTTTTCTGGTGTTTGGTCCGATTCATCATTTTTAGATCCAAAATTAGCATCACTTTTGTAATCACAATAATTTTCTCTGTGTGAGGCTAATGCCACAGTTGATATAAATAGGCATAAGGTTGAAAATGCACAAATTAGTAATAATTTGTTCTGAAGTGCCCATATAAGAAATTTTTGCACCATCTGTAACGTAATTCTTAATTTGTAAGCTATTGTTGTGTAAAACAGTTGCGTAAGAAGTTCTTGGCGTGTAACTGTCGGACTTCATTGTGATCAAAAATGGCTGCAATGGGAACTATTGCTAACAAACGTTCTAGTTATAAGGTCACTAATGCAAGTGTGATAAGTTTTATGTTGATAACAAGAGGTTTCAACGGGTCTTCACTATTGTAAAATTCAAATTAAAAAGCATGTGTTATTAAAAAATAGAATGAATCAGATATAGTCAATTTCATGATAATAATCGATTGCTTCAGTTCTGCTGGCGTAAACTGCTAATCCGTATCCCGCAGAAACTAGCCCTCTTTTCTGGGTAAAGTGTGTCTTATTTATATCCTTGTTACCGAATATCAGAAACGAAAGTCGTTTATTCAAAAACCTAATTCTGAAAGTTAGTAAATCTTACATGACGACGACGCGAGAAGTCAATCAGCTGGGAGTATACAGTCGCGGATAGTAAAACCATTACATTTGTCAAAGTCGGATTGAGAGGTTACTCACTTCTATTGCATGTACACTTCAAAAGTTGGTTTATTTACAATATCAAGTCTAATTTGATTTCGTAAAATCATTAATTACTTGGTATCCTAATGGCTAGGCGCGCGTCCCAAACTCGAAGGCCAGGGGTTCGAATTCTGGCCGGCATGCACCACTTATGCAGTGTCCTGACCTAATGTGCATATTGTTATCACGTGCTAATTACGGTGAAAAATCGATGACGAAGATCGTAATCAATGGAGATAACCGTTGTGACTTACCCCCCAGCATCAGCCGCCTAGATAAGCATGGCGGGTATACTATCTGTTCCCCAATAGTGGAATGCCCGAGACCGGTAGTGGGACGTTTATGGGCTGTCATTATTATTATTTTGTCCTAAATTAAGTTACCTTCTAATATTAATGACATGAAATGAAATAATAAAAAATAAAGGTATCATTGAACTACCTATGAGATGGCAAAAGTGTATAGATAGCAATGGTATATACTTAGATTGAATAAATATATTATATTTTTTTTAAATCGACTTTATGTTCCTCCCTTATAAAACGCCAATTTCATATGTAAAGACCTAACATAATCAACTCATAAAACTATGGTTATTGTTATGTCAATAATGTCCGGGTTACACCTCAACAGTTTTATCAATAAATCACAAAGATATACTTCGGTTATTAGTAATTTAAAAAATAAAATAAAACTAATACTATTTTTGGTATAAAAGCGATTTAAATGATCTCATATTTTCTTGAATAGCTGCCTGCATCTTGAAGTATTTAGTCATAAACTTTGCAATGTGTGCATTATAGAATAGAACAACAATTATTTACTAGATTTGATAACCGATATACCATTAAGTTATTCTGAAGGTAAAATAAAAAATCAAAGTGAACGATTTCACTGACCTCTACAGTAGTCCACTTTCACTTTTAGAAACTTTAATGTGTATCATTAATGTGATAACGTCGGCTGATAGTCCCTTGTGTTAAATCACGCAGAGAAAACTTAATCACATTTAAAACAGAGTTTAAATAGTGTTGACTGTCTCTAGTAAGTTATAACACTGAGTACAACAGTAATGCTCGTGCGTCTATTGCGATTACGCCATACGCTCGACTTGAAGTGGGTAGTTAAAGACATATTATAAAACGATCATGGTTCTACAGTGATAAGATTTACTTAATCGATTTCATCGCCAAGTATCTCCTTAACATCATTAAACGTCTATTGAATATCTACTTAATAGATGTTAACTAAAAGCATTGCATTTTAATAAATATTTACATAAGATATTACCTACCTATATTACCTACATACTGTTGACGTCATTTTGCAATATAATTTGATTGAAATTGATTCGTTCGAGTAAGGCTTTCTTGTTCGATCCAAGTACTATCAGCAAATAGGTATGTAACATGCACACATGAGAAAGTGAGTGTTTTTTTAATTATAAATACTCGGCAGACAAATTAAGTGGCGTAATGGGTAGGGCACGCGTCCAAAACTCGAATGACGCGGGTTCGAATCCTGACCGGAAAGCATGCACCACTTAGGCAGTTTTCTACCTAATATGTATATTGTTAGAATTACATGTGTTAACAATGGTGAAGAAAAACATCGTGATAAAAATTGAACATCAAGATAACCGATGTGTCAAACATGCCAAGTCGCCTTGGACAAGCGTATACTGTCTGTTCCCCCAATAGTGGAAAACTCGAGCACAGCAGTGGGACGTTTATGGGCTGTTATGAAATATCCCAAACGCAACATCTAATATTTACTGACTAGACTTTCAGATCATGAAACAGGACAATTATTTAATATTAAAATTGAGATCCGTAACCATAACAATACATAAAACCAAAAATTATTGGTTCGAAAAAGTTAGAGCTTATAGTGATGAAAATGTAGACTTTAGTGAAGTATTCAATATGCTTAAGCTTCTCCTAGGTCTTGAGGCCTTACTCTAAAAAGTATTTCATCGTTCGTTTTGGTTTTACAACTTCTCTTGCTTGTTTTTTTTATATATTTAAATGCATTTTATAGTACAGTGCAATTATTTTTCTTTTATATAACCTTTGTTGTTGTAGTTCTAAATTAATCTTTGTATTTTATTCCTCCTTATAAGTTTTATTAATTTTTTCCGGTCCATCGGTCAAAAATGAACGACGAAGAGTATTAAGAAGACCTTTAAACAGCAGTGACAAATTTAATAGATTTCATACATGATCAAACTTTTTATGGAGTCTGTTTCCCACTAATAAAATTCAAACAGTTAAATAAATTTATTAAGAACAGATGGTTGGCCAAAAATCTTAAAAACTGCTGTATTAAAAAACGATAAAAGATACCATTTGGCTAGAATCAATAAAAAACGCAATAAAAATATTTATCCTTGACTCTTATATGTACAGTGCTTCTTCGGAGGTGCCGAAGTTACAACCCCAACGTAGCAAATCACACTCCCTCAAGCCCCAAACGCATTTCCCTCGAGTTGGTTAGTCCTTAAACGCTTTTCCGTCGTTAAAGAAAACGAAAGTGGAATTCAAGAATTTGTGGTGGAACCTTGGTAAGGCTTAAGTACGTCCAGCAACGGAATACGAAGGGTCTTTGACGACGAAGCCTAATTTGTATTAAAATGTAAGTATATGAAATTGTGTAACAACGTTATAATATCTCAGCTCTATTAGGAACCCGAAAAATGTA
This sequence comes from Dendrolimus punctatus, assembly GCA_012273795.1. Lineage (NCBI taxonomy): Eukaryota > Metazoa > Arthropoda > Insecta > Lepidoptera > Lasiocampidae > Dendrolimus > Dendrolimus punctatus. The sequence continues at coordinate 9,888,390 of CM022538.1, forward strand.
TGAAGGATGTATACCAACGGCATCCAGTGAACAAGGAGAAACGAATCTTCAGGGTACTTTAAAGTTAGGCAACATTTAAGCCCCAAAAAAATACCGGATGCGGCTGACAGTCGCGACTTGTATCTATCTGGAAAAAGAATGGACAGTGAACCATGGATAAAAGTGCACTGAATTATGCAAAGTATATTGGACGTAAATCGCGAACATACCTTGTGGATCCTTGAACATTCGGACGTTTCATAGAAATCTGAACGTTTTAGTGTTGCCAATTTTCATAAGAGAAAAAAGCGCTGTGTCAACTCCTAAGAAGCGCTAGATTGGAATGTATTTTAAGAAAAGAACTAAGCATACAAAACGAATATAAAATATGAATTATGTTATTAAAAATACTTGTTTATTGATTGTAACATTTTATGACATGTCGGTATTTTAATGAAGAAGTATCTTTTTTCGACAGATCGTGGTTTTCTCCAGAGAGCTAGGAGCACTAAAGTCGCATGCAAACGACTGTGCACTTATCAGCCGCGGCTTATAGGCGTATTCGATAGTTTGTTTGGTACTGTAGCTTACCAACATAAAGCCACCAGTACGTACGAGGTACAAGGAACTTCTAGAACGTTTTTTTTATAAAGCAATTTAAACTATGCTACCGTGCACTGTAGGATATTGGGTTTCGGTCGCGCCCGATTTCTACAAATCGATGTATATGAACACAGGGCTTGTCCACCACGTTCTACAATAGCAAAAACCATCAATCACCCATTATGTTTTGTTAAATACAATTAGATATGAATCGACGAACATCATAGGTCAGTAAATTGAAATAAGCAGGAGACAGTGTTTCAACAATATTTTATTTTGTGCTATTCAAACTCTTTTATTAAACTTTTATATTCATAGATTAAAACACACTCATAAAACAAAGTTATTTAAAATCACAAACAGGTACAAATAATTACTTGTAATATCGAACGACACTTTGTGAAAAAAATCTTTATCATCTTTCTTATACATTAACAAGTAGATATTTTATATAATAGAATCAGATAATTTACGAATTTCAATGTTCTAAAAATGTATATCAATTACAGAAAACGTCTATTATCAGTGGTCTTAATTTTACGTGGTGCATGACTGTGAGCGTGTGAAAGCAGAAACTCACACGCGTATGTATTTATTAATGCTACATTCTAAAATTACTCCAGCGTTATTCATAAAAAAATGTAATTAACGTACTAAACATTAGTCAACTAAACAACAGATTAAGCCTTAAACAGTATTTAAAAATGTCTTATTCATAAACAAAAAAAATACATTGCTTAACTAAATACTACTTAACTTTTTTACCATAACAATTTTTTTGTAGAATATCGGGGGTACGAGCAGTCATTTTTTTCAAATGGTTGGTTATCAAAATGATTTTGATTTATTATTTAAAATGACAAGTTTGTTTTCATGTCCTTTTACCTTTTGTTTTTGCAGACTTTACTGCCACGACTAAATAAAAATAATTGAAAAGAAGGAAACTAATTTAATTTGTTACTAGATCAAGATTAAATTATCATCATATTTCCTTATAAACCTGTAGGTCCTTATTTCTAAATTTTACTTCTTCATACTGCATGGGTCAACCTATATTTAGCATAGGGCGCCTGAATTCATATGTACCTAAATACACCTTGGTCAATAACATGTAAATCGTCACCCAAATCAAAAGATTCCATTTTTTGTCTTAATTTGCACCAATACAAACACCAGCCATTTTGTTAGATTTTGTTACGCAATAGAGTTAAACAGTGGGATGCGGTTATTTCATCAAACAGCTACTTAAGTTACTGTTTAAATACGCTATTAAGTCTAAATAGTGTTTATGAATAGAATATTCCTTTAAATTACTGTTTAAAGTATTGCTTAAAAATTAATCAACGTTTATGAAAGTAGTACCTAATTCTAAGTCATCATAATACGCGATAAACGTAAAATAAGGTTATAAAAGTGTGTTCGAGTGATTTCTACGCAGTCCTCATCGGATAAGAAATTTTGAGCTAGAATAGTGTCGACAATGTCTTAAGCTTAAATTTAATAAATACTTAATTCTATATTTTAATAAATTAATGTTAGAAATAAGTTTAAGGGCTATTAAGGGACAACGCACTCAAAAACTATCTTGAAACATATATTTTACATGGAATCATTTTCGAATTTACGTTACAATATTTATAAGAACCTCAATGGGTAGATTATTGCATTTTTTTTACTAATCCCGAAGCTTCATCTGCGTTAGTGTTAGCCCCAGTATTATATTCTAATTAAGGAGATGATTTTCGTTTGTTGACATAAACCTGCCAATATCTGTCTAATTGTAAGCCTGATTTACATTTACGTTTCTTAGAAAGCGAGTTAACTTGCGAAGCTAGGAAGATATGCCCTTATCACGGTTTAGACATAAATTCATTAGTTAAGATTAATTAACTAACAAATTATTAGGTATTAACCATCGATCACTATCGATGGTATTAACCTAAAGTATGACTAAGTATAGGAGCCTAATTTGCAAGTGCCTTAGACTAACTTTCTTCTAAATTAAATAGCTACTTAATTAAATAATTCATAAAAATGTAAATAAGGCATTAAAATAAGAGTAAGTGTTCTCCTAATTACAAGAAAGTAAGTTCCATTGTAGCAGCTGTCGCTGAGAGACAATAGATTAGCACGGATATTACATTTATTAAATAGTCTTAGGACATTTCCTAAGGCATTCTAAAGCATAATAATAACACAACTTGTATTTATTCTAAGAAATGGTTTGTTTACATTAAGTTTGCCTTGACCAACAAATCGACTCCAATAGCTGTCAACATATTAAGCATCTATTGAATATGTACATATATTGATTATAGAATGACATTTTAATAAACACAAAGAGATCACTTCCTCATTTTCGTATATTACCTAGGCTTACCTAGCTAAATAAGTTGCGCCTTTGATATGAATAATATACATCAGATAATTCTCTCATCCCAGACACTCAGACCACAATAAAAAACGGAAAGTTCGTTTTACGAAATTTACCAAGCCAAGAATTGATCCCTTAATATAATGGATATTCAAGTGAATTATTTAGATATATATAATTAAGTATCATTTCATAAGAATATATTGTAATTTGAGTAAACGCGTTGTACCTAAACGTTACTTTGGCATGTCTAGATTATAAAATGTTTAATTAACATAAGCTCCGTACTCTTCCATTCCATTTCCATGATATCCATAGTGTACATTGGCTATCTCAGCGTCCCGACCTTTAAATGCATTGTTATTTCTGAAGGCGTTGAAGAAGATAAGAGCTAACGCGATTTTTCCGACCATCATCGATTTGAAGAGCATGAATTTCAATACGCTTAGAAACATCGGAATGATAGCCGATTGTATCAGGAATGGCATGATGAATAGTGGCAATATCCTCTGCATTAGCTTCTTTTGTTTGCCTCGACCTGGAACAAGAGTCAAAGAATTTAGTCTGTGATATATAGGGGTATCAGCTTTGGCACAATTAGTTCCATCCAACTCTAAGGCATGCTTGATTCCCGTTTGAAGTTTCGTAAAAGATTTTCCATTCCATATTAGGGTTCCGATTCCTAGTCTCACTGTCTACCTATCTCTGTGTCATTGATTATCCCAGGATTTACTAAACCTAGAGATATGAAATTTTGTACCTACACATGTACAAGTCTTATGAATTGAGAAGTCGACCCGATAGACGTAGTTCAAAGCCATGCGTTGAGTAATATTATATAGTAAGTATTATATATAAGTAAACACACCAAAACCCAATTAATTGGGTCGGCATAATATGTATTTTCCTTCCACACTCCTCTATTCTGACATACCTCTTCTATTATACCACAAATCATCATATCATCCTTCACACAAGCCATTCATCTTTTTTTGGTCTACCTTTACATTTGTACCCATCCATTATTATCTTGTAGTTAAATAATAAATTGATATTTATTTAATTTACGTACAATATAATAAATCTAACTAACTAATACCCGAACTAGCTTATACCTGAGTCCTAAACACTACTTATTAACAAAACATATTGAATTAATTTGTAAACATTAATATACTCTCACGTATTAAAATAACAAATGTATTCAAGAATATATTCAGAAACTTGTCATAAAAGTAGTAATAACGTAATTTTTGTTGTATGGATTTGTAATGATTGTAATTCGTTTAGTGCATCAATAGTAAAAAAATGTTGGACCTATGTGAAATTTGCGTGTTTCCAATAAACAATTAATGCCCGTCACTGCTCTGATTATTTCTGTGCATCGCTTGCTATGGACAAGTTTCTCTGGCTACTTTCTCAATTCTAACAAGCTGTTTTATATTAACAAACTGAAATAATATTATATATTTGGAATTGCTAAAAACCATAATTTAAAATAAAAGTTATAAGTATAAGTTATGTTCTAGAAACCTTACTCGGGTTAAAAGAAACGCGAGTTTGGTTCTCGGGCAGGAAGTATCTACTTAGGTATTTTTCTGATTTAATGTTAAAATTATTATGCTGATGGTGAAATCTGCACATCGAGATAATTTATCTGTCAAACCCGCTAAGCCGGTTTGTATAAACGTGGCTGATAGACTTTCCATGTCTCTTACACAAGACGGGGAAGTTTAGCAGTGGGACCCCAGCAACGCATGTTATTTACTTACTGTCTAAAATTTTAATGCATTTCTTAGAGGTATTGAGTGTTCACTATTTATGACGTTTAGTCAAATAACTTCCCAAATTGTTTTGAATTAAAAACATTGCATATATAATCAACTCGCTTTTTTCATCCCCCTCATCCCAATCATCACATATATGGTGGCCACCTCATTTATTTATGTTTTCGCGATTTTGCTAAACTAGTTAAAGGAAAATGGTTATGGCAGATAGATAGGAAAAGAAATTTATAAAATTCCATCTTTGTAAATTCAAAAAAAATATTGAGCAGAATCTTATTTTTGCTTCTATTAGTCATCAACGGCAGTTTGTTAAGTTATGACATAAAGTTAAAAGCAAAGAGTAAATTGAATATCCAATCGATATGAGCCTTTACCTTCGATATTAATCTATAAGCATTTATTCGAAATGCTTTCATAATCGGAGTACCATAGATAAAATACACTATATGACCATCACCTTTATAATTTCATTACAATACATTAATAAAAATTTGATTAGAAATAGAGCTAACATTTCCCTACATAATATTAGTATGGTAAAAAATGTATAACTACTTTGTTTAGTTTTAGAGGTAGCACTTTCACAACTCTCTTTTGAACGCACAATTTATTGTAATAAGAGGAATGTTTGTTTTTTGTACTTCGAGATGTCCGGACGTAAATTAAAATTTTGAACATGTTGCTTTTCAACATATCTATATTTTCCAAAGACAACAAATATCTACCTAGTACATGCACGTCAAACTTTTATAGACCCTATTTACTTAAGTATAACTTAAGTAAGTGGCGTCTATTTCTATATAAAAATATTATTGTAACACAATGTCGTGCATCACGCGTAAAAACTATTTACTTAATTAAGTTTTAGGTGCAAAAATTATGTCAGTTTTTAAAACATAAAAACATACACATAAAACGTAACAAAAATGGTTAAACGTACCTGTTTCTACACCGGTATTTGTGTTAACTTCTAGAGACATAATTCGTTCTGTGTTGTTGCTTTCAGGTATTTTCACAGATACACCATCAAATAAATCCACATTTTTCATTTTCAAGTCATCCTGTGATAGACTGTGTCCTTTTTCGGCTGTGGCTCTACAAGCGGTTATCACAGATATCGCGATTAAAAGCCGCAACGGACGCGATGCGTACATTTTGCCAGTTGTTTGGTAGTGCAGCGACGCGCTCACGCCCCACCACCTGCACTACTCTACCACCCCAACTGAATCACTCGTATCGTATCACTAGCAGGGCTGGCACCTTCGCGGTTTAGGAGCTAGATCTCACGGTTTTCTAACCTAGATCCCATTTTACTGAACAATACTCAGATCAAATCTTGAATATTTTTATAGTAAAGAAATATCTAATTGGTTATTTGTTTATCTAAATAACGTGTAAATGTACTAGAACGGTATGTCCTTCTTATATTATCAATTAATTGTATATTAACTTTAAAAATGTGTTTTATTTCATTTGATAGATCAATTTTTTTTGGACTTAGCGGAATCAAGAGCGCTTTCTTGTAGCTAATGCATATATATCGACTCTGCTATGAAAAGACGTGGTAAGCGATAGAATTAAGATATTTCACTTTTTAACCGACTTCAAAAAGGAAGGTTCTCTTGAACATCTTGTAAGTCGAAGTTAATAAAAATTACTAAGCACCGAGTTTAAAACTTTTTAGATAATCTATACTAGTATTATAAAGAGGTAACGTTTGTGAGTTTGTGACGTTGTAAGGGGTAATCTCTGAATGTACGGAACCGATTTTAAAAATTCTTTTACTGTTTGAAAGCTACTTAACAGGGAGTCTCATAGGTTATATATCATGACGCTATATACCACGGGAGCGGGACAGAGCGCGTGTGAAACCGCACCAGGCCTCTAGTATATATTAAAAATAAGATATTATATGTAAGTTATTAAGTAATTAATATAAGTTATTTTATTCTTTTTAGTTTTTGAAGTCGGTTATTTAAACGAAGTTTTTTTTTATTGTAAATACAGCTAGAACATTTTAGGTTCTTATAGAACAATCTTTAGACCCACATCTGTGATGATAGCATAATTATGAACATACGAACATCAGAAATTAATAAGTAACGTATTAATTATAAAAATAATTTATTGTATAAATAGCTCTCCTATTAAATTTTATATATGTCGATTACGATGTTCTTCCATTACAGGCTCAATATGTTACTGCTCAACAGTTTACAAAGAGCACTCTGGCAGCCCTGACTTTGTAATTCGTATGACTTGCAAGTAGAGGCATTTTGTTACGGAACGAATTAATACGGTATTATAATCTTATTGGAAACAATAATATGAGTATTTACGTAACCGGTTAGTCACGACTTCTGAATTTTACAAATAAATGTACTGCAGTTATTTAAAAGCAACAGGCACTTGCGAAAGTTAAAGCCTAATCTGGTTTTACCGGCTTTTTCTTCATTTCTGATTAAATATTTATGTGCTATAAAGATTTGAATGTGTCGAATTTGAATACTTATTTCAATTTTAAAAATTCTCATAACATTAATTCTTGAAAAAATTTCTTTGCTTTGAATAAATCTTTAAGCCGCATAAAATATTGCCAAAATATGCACGGCACAAAATAAAAAATATATATTTTTAATTTATGTTTATTTATAAGAGTTAAATTTTTAGTATTACAATAAAATGTATAATCAATATTTCATTTTTTTTATTACATGAGTTCAGCAGATAGTTGAAGGACCACCTGATGGAAAGCGGTTACAGACATCTATGGACATTTGTACACCAAAGGTGCTATTAGTGTGCTGCCGTTCTCTAAAGGGAGACTGACTGGAACCTGGCCATTACAGCCAGAACACAACTCAAGGTTGTTATGGTGCATACTCTAGACCAAGGGTCACATGGCTTTATAAGATAGGCGGGCCGGTCGCAGGATATTGGAAAAGAAATGAAACCTCTTACTATTATATTATCCTAATATAATATTTAGTTAATAAACCAAAACAGCCTCCTATTTTTCTAGTGCAAATGTATCCTTTACCTACGTCCTCAACCCTTAGGTAATAGACCTAAAGGTTAGGTTCAAGGTTATAGTATACAATAGATTCCCTTTCATTCAACACGTAGTGCACATATTTATTTTTTATTATTTAAGTATTCGTTTGTAGTCACTAGTAACATTTGTTGGTGATTACCATTGCATCTAGAGAACGGGTTATGGGATATTAAAACAAAACAAAAGGATTTCGTAGATATAAATTTTAAAATAAAAGGAACGAATATTCCAAAAATTAATAGTAACATCTCATATTTTGAAATTTCTAGCCTAGGGCACAAAAAAGTTAATTTCAATCGTATCGATTTCTAATAGTTTGTGGGCTTACCTTCACTATTGAAACTGGTTGGAAATTCTAGGTTAGAACCTGACGGGCCATGAGAGTTCTGCGATACTTGAAGTGAAAATTGAAAGATTTCGATAGTTCCAGTATGTTAATCGCTATAATATGATAATTGTCTTTTCGAATGGATTTTTTTCGACAATTCTGGTTTTAGATTAATCAAGCGTGACTTACACTTTTAGTAATCCATATTATATTTCTTGTACAGTTGTAAAACCTAGACATTTACCGATCTATTATGTTTGTCCAAGATATAAACATTTTGGATACCATGTATCATAATGGTATCCCAAAATACTCAAGGAAATGCTTTTGAAATTGGGCGTCACTAAATTTTAGAATCTAGTTTGCTATGTCGAAATATTTCTTGTGTACCACTTGCTGGGTTTTGAGAAGTCACAGACAATTTAAATATTTTCAGTTTGAATTGTGCGCTTTCATCTGCATTTCTATACTGTAATTGAGTTAAGCTCTTACTTCATTTGTAAAATCCTTAAACTCATATGATTTGAAAACATAATCTCACGACCGTTATGGTCTAGTTGACTAAGTTTTGGTAAGTTATAGTTACAAATTACAATAAAATACCCGGCAAGTACTGCTATTTCTTCAACAAACTTTCCGATATTTACTCTGATGTGGTTGTATGGCCTTAAAATTGACCGTCATATTATCCATAACACATTTTTTACTTGTTTAGTTCGGGTGTATACTATATTCTAGCAACGATTTCGCCAATTAGAACTGTTATTTACTAACAGAAACTTATTGTTCACCACGTACAAAAAAAAATACAATATCGTTATTAATATAATAACGTGAAGCAAATACTTTGTAATCCTTTTTACGAAAATTGCGCGGACGGAGGAGTATAAAATTTCGCACACTCATAGTTTACTAACTTCTGTCCGCATCTTCGTCCGCATGGAATAGTTAAAAAAAGTGAGTTAAAAAGACCTCCACATTTTTGAAATATTCTTCATTGTTGCTCCACTCCTTAGCGTGATGATAGGCTTCCTCGAAAAATGGGTTATCTAACACTGAAAAATTTTTTCATATAGATTTTTCATATCAAACAAATAAACAAATTCTTCAGCTTTATTTGTTAGTATAAGATACAGAAAAGGAGTGCAGAATGCTAATATTTAAAAAAAAGTTATGCATAAAATACATTAAATCAATGAAAAAAAAAACATTACACACTGCCATGTATTTGACCCTTAATAATGTTCAAGCTTATAATTTAAATTAATTATGGTCGAATATCGACCACTAGATCACTAGTATAATTAATCGATTGAATTAGCAATTTAAATTCTTTAGTAATTAATAACCCATATATTTGCAATATTGTACAATAAACAACCTGGCCTCACATATTCTTTTACAAACAAGCATAGTTACAAATGTGTTAAAATTCAGCATGGTCGATGACTTCATAATTATGTATTCTTGTTGATTTTGTCAGCTTTAGTAGTAGTATAGGTAAGATTATCAAAACTGGTAAAAAACAACAATAGAGAGGAGTTAATGATCGACTATTCAGACACAGCCCAATTTTGCTATTACAATATTGTCAGAATGGTCGACAGCTGATTTGTATTACGAAAACAACCATTATAACGCCTTTTGACGATATTGTAAGGTAATAGCAGATTCGGGGCCCAAGTTTATTGATATTTAAATATGAAATTTGATAGTGCTCTAGGCATACTGCCCAACGACAGCAGTCTTAGTCGGGCTTACCGATTGTAGTGTACAATGTTTTCTTTTACTTTTATGGCCGGTTCCTATATTTTACTATTCATTTACTTGTACTACCGACGATTGAATTATGACAATACAAGTATTGTGGAGCTTATATCAAATTTAACTGATAGTAAGACAAATTAACCGTCGTTTAGATATTTATATATATTATTATTAGTTTATTATTATTATATATACTCGTATATAATATATCCAAATGAATTACAATTTTTTTATTGTTACTTCTCGATTTAGCTAAAGACATAATATTTAATAAACGCGGAACATTTTCGAACGGAAATAAACATTTAAAATATAATAAACTTATGTAATTCTAGATAGTCGTGTGATGCGTACATTATTATTCATTATTCATAAAAATTCTCGAAAATATTCTCATATATGTATAATAGAAAGTGGACATTCGCTCTCTAATGTCCTCCACAACTTATATAACACAGCTATATAATTAATGTCAGGTAATCCTTACATACTAGACTAATTCATCTCAATTAATAAACCCACTTTTACAGCTACGAGGATTACTCATATACGATTTCTATCGATTTTGCAACGTATTTCGCGTTACATAATTATAAAATATCGCTATGTGGAAACCAAATAATTTTTTTCTCTTTCTCTCTCTCTCCATAGTTCCCGATCCGAAGTTCCACTAGCAGTTCATCCCAATACCTTTTATTCTCATTCCCTACAGTACTCCTACACTGATACTACCTGTCCTTTGCTGTATTTTTATATGGTATAGACAGGGATAATAGCTGATCAGTGTCACGTCACATTGACATTAAATTTGTCTAGGGGCCTGTGATCTGTAGATAACGATAGGACGGAGTGGACATCGGTAGAGCAAAGACATATTAAGGGTTGAAGTAGGAAAGAAGAAAAAGGTAAAACAGCAGCTCAATTTTCACTTCTCAGCCACTTGCATTCGTCTTGGCAAGTGGCAAGTAACCGCATGACTATTTCACCAGAGCTTTCGAATATTATGTCGTACAGATACTATAGCTCCAAATCCCCAGGTTCAATAGCAGTTCATCCCACTATCCCAGTTCTATTTTCTACAATAGGCAACACTCATACTTGTTATAGGATACATTCGTATTATTAAGTGCATACAGTCATACAGAGATAATCCCCGGTTAATGTCACACAACATTTAGATTAGATTCTCGAAAGGTGCTTCACGCGTTGACTTTCCCGTAGCTCCACAGAACCATTGCAAAGTCCAACTTATTATTATGATCCATGAACCCAAATAACATACATAGTCCTATACATACTAAATATGGTTTTCATTACCCTGAGTACAACGAAAAAGGTAAAATTTTCGATTAGCGCTTCGGATGGTTTCCCACTTTTACTCCTACACTTCAAATGGTCTATATATAGTTTTTCATCTTGTACGAACTTGGGCACGCTTATCGACTTATTGAGTATTTTAAAAGCAGAATCACATTAATTTATTGATAACAAAATTCAATTAAATTAATTCATTTAACAATAAATAAATTTATTGATACATCCTATCAAAATATTAGTCATTGCTATACATTTATACACATAGCATAACTTCACAGTATCTAGAGAGTTACAATTAAGAACTTGTGTTAATTAATAGGGATCGATTTTTAGTTTTAGTTTAGTCAGTTTTCGTCTATGTCGATCCGTCGGAAACAGATACCAGTGGTCGATATCGACCACTTTAGGAATCCCTGCGTTAGACCACTTAGGTACTTACATATTATACATCCTTCATCAATCAAGCATTCCTTGTGCCTATTTCATCAACGAGACGCATGGCTAAACATTTCCCCACGTAACTTACAGAAAAATCTAGAATACGTAGATAACTGACATCCGTTTATTCCCACGGGCAGGTTATAGTAATATTAATCATTGATCCTTAACAACAGGTTTGCTGGGAAAAATATTGAACTCTCTGTTTTTATGTCATAATCTGATAGCATTATGTTTTTTCGTGGTTAATGATGTGACGCGTTACTAATGCTGTGAAAATAGTGCTGCAACAGTTCTGTGTCACGGTATAAAAATATAGACACGTATTCTAGTCACGATCAGATCGAGCCTTGTCCTTCAGTAAAATTGAAATATCAGCTGTCTCTACGACGCATTATATATTCAAAAACACATACCCAATTACAGAAAACGAAAGTCATGAGTGTAGAACTTATTCAAGCTTTGTATCTAATCTAAAGTATATACTATCAAATGCTCTTATATTCCTCGCATATTAGTAAGTGAGGATAACCAATTATTTAGTTACAGAGGTATGTAAACGAATAAAGCAAAAACACATATGTATTCTTAAGTTAATCTAAGATAAAATTTCTATTCTAGGTAATCGCTAAAATTTTCATTGAAATCCGTTTCAGAGCCTATTCGATAAAAATTTTAAAGACAGACAAGACAAAAAGGCGAAGACAGTAAAAATTTCTAAAAACAGTTATTTATGATGCGGTATCTTATAAATAGCAGTTTTCACATAAATTTTAGGTAGGTACTTCTATATAGATTAAAAAGATTTAAAGACGCATCCATACACACGTGTCTTGTTACCTCCTAATTAATGAACAGTGAAGCATATTACCTTATATGGTCACTGTTTACAATATCATTTAGAAATTGAAAGTGCAAAAAATTAATAAAAAAATCCCGTTGTGTTTAATGCCAGAATGAAATAAAAAACCGTTTTCCCCGAGTAGATTCTTTACGTCTTTGTAAACCACATTAAAGACAAAGATTACGTAAATAGCAAAAAGACAAAACGCATGAGCGGTATTTTTGCCCGAGAAAGTGCGTACAATAGCTACGTGGCGAGGCCTTATGTGAAACTAAGTTGTTTCAATTCATTTCAGTTATGAAAGCTAAATTATAATAAATAATTAGAATAAAGTAAAATGAGAACAATTAATTTTAAAGTAACATTTATTTGTTTTCGTAGTAAATCGTCGTCTACCTTTCACAAATTTATTTATTCGCGAGAGGCAGACGAAGGTATTTTAACTTAGGGCTAAATGATTATTATTAATAAATATATTATAATGTAAATAAATATTGAATAAATGCAAAAGATGTAACGATTTTTAGCTCGATTAATAAAAGAATTAAATGGATTCGAATAATGAAATTTGCGTTGATTGCATCTCAAATCGTTGCGGTGAATAACATGGTTGATCAAGGAACAATGTTTTGCATTTATACAATTAACCAGGTTCTACTACACTAGAAAAAAGTCAAATCGGTACGAAATCATATTGATATTCGTTGTGCAACTCTATAATTTATTGTTACACTTTTAGGACTACTCGAGAAACCGAAATCTCCTAATTAACACATCGCTTTTTACTTTGGTGGTAGATTAGAGTCTTAATCAACATTTAATCCGAAATAGTGGCTTCGTTGTCAGATCTACCCCAAGGTGAGAGGAGGGGTCCAGACGCTGGCCAAGGAGCAGGCAACGCGGGTGCAGGTAAAAGTTCAGCACGGGGGTGCAGCAGTAAGGGTGAAGGTGATGATGCCGCGAAGAGAAGCCGTGAAACCGCCTAAAACAATACGAAGATCAAGATATAATAGCTCTATCGTAAAAAAGTTACGTTGTTGAATCTGACGCACCACTACATAAAATTAAATGTCTACAAAATGTTGAGGCTATATCTGCAACAGTAGGGAGCAAATATCTCGATCATACTTTGCATAAACGGTAACCTAATCTATACAATGACATGTGTATCTGAATAAGACACGCATAAAAATAAAGCCTAGAAATTTATTTTGACATATTTGATTTCGAATTAAACTATAACTGTAAGAAAGTGCATACATAACGAAATTGTGAAAGTAATTTTGATTGATAATTTGCTTTTCCATTTGTACCGCCTTTGTAACAGATGAAATTATTTAGGGGGCCTTTAGAGCTAAATCATAAACTTTGCAAGATAGCTAAAACACTGAAAGGAGTCTTCAGTCTCATTTTGACGAAAACTAAAATGGTGTCATTAGATTTTAGAAAATTCAATTAAATGAAATGACATTATTATGGGAATTAACATAAGAATTTTTGTTACGAAAAATGATACCATTTTCACGAGACATGGCTTTTAATTTATACGTATAAGCTTGAATAAAACATTGATTATAAAATGAGTATACGTATACTTTCTACAACGAAAGCAAATACAGGATACTTATCTCCCGGAAAGGGAATTAAAAATAACTTAAACCAATATAAGTTTTACTAACCTGGCTGATAGCAACAATCAGAAGTATAACTCCTATGGCAAGATTCTTCACAGATATAACAGCAAGGGCCATTAAAAGAGTGGAGATCACACCCAATGTGAACATTACCGGCAGGAAGATGAAAGACAAACGTTTAAGGGCATTATGACCAAACGTACGGCTGACGCTGGCATCTGCAACAATTCAATTTTACGTGTATGCAGTTTATGACTTAAAACAATCTGACACCAGAGACCTCGATTGGTAGTTGTATTGGTATTATACTTATCGATGAATTGAAGTTTTTATGCAATTTAATATAAAAATAATCATAATTGAATTTAAATATTTAATCAATTATAAGGAGTGACAGTCAGTCAATAAGATCACTGCGTACAGTTTGTACGAAAAGACTTCTAGATGCCAAATTTGATTATAACTTTTTCACCACTAATAACTAAACTTATTGGCAAGAGGCAAGATTACCTGTGCTCAAGAAATCGTTAAATTTCACATTATTTTCATCACTATCACACTTTACAATCGCCACAAAAATTACAACGTAAAGAAGAGTAAGAATTGAGAATTTGTTACACATTTTTATTGGTTTTAATAATCGAAATTTCGATTCAATTAATTGATCATCCACTGGCGTTGCTCGAGTGTGACTGATTGACCACTTGCCAGGATGCCAGGATATAAAGTATCTTCCGGAAACAATGGTCGGCGAGACCAAAAGTCACGACGACAAAAGAAAGCGAAGGACAACGTGACTGCACGATAGAAATGTTGGCCCCAATAACTAAGGCCACCTAAGGACCAATGTCAAAACAGTAACGGTGTCAATACTCCCGGTGGACATCGCAGCTGTTGATCCTTATCGAAGTAAATTAATTGGTGAAACTGACCATTAAGCATGTTAACTTGTAGTACTTAGAACGGACTTGATATTACCAAGCTTTAATTGCCACTCTATAAACAATCAACATATAAGAACTGACCTGTTGTCGGTGGAGCCTCCTCTAATTTATATCGATCGCCAACGTGCCAGTTGTTTCACTTTATGCAACAGGATATTCATGCTTCTAGCAACATAGTTTTGAAATGATTCAAAGTAAGAAATGAGTTTTTTTTTGACAGAATATGTGATACATATTAATTATTTGGTTTTAAAACGTCTTTTTATTTTATTAAACTCAACCAATGACTTGTAAGGAAACATACATATTATATCATTATTTTAGTTAAAGCAATTTATCTGTATTCATAAAATTGAAGAGTCTATTTGTAATTTCGAAATATACCAAAATTCTAGTGAAAACTGCTATCTATAGTTGCTTAATGAGAAAATCTGTTTTTTTATTATATCTGTTAGCCTGTATGAAACTTGTCTCTATATTCAAGAGGGAAGGAAGGATCATATAAGATGAAGGTTCTTAGTTATAGAGCTAAAAATAAATCGGTAGCTAGTAGATAATACATGTATATTATGTTATTTGGATAGTTCTTCTATACATGTATTCTATTATACTCAAATGCTTCACCATATACTTCCAAATATCTTTCTACTTAGCTAATATGCGTATGATAATTATTTGAGAGGATGATGTTCGAATATAATTGATTGTGGTTGGCATCAGAAATCACAGCACGTAGTTTGTAGAGAAACTCGATCAAATGGACGGGACTGTTAGGCAGCGATACGCGACATTGCATACATTGATTGTCCGTGACCGTGTGTATGCTAATATTGCACTTTGTTTGGCAATACAGGCCATTTCCGGGCCACGCGGAATGCCGAAAAACAGTAATCAACATGACAAAACCGTATGAATTGTGTACCTAGAATTTGAATTTTAAAAAAGTACTTTCGCGAATTTTTAGCTTTTGATGACGTTAGATAGAGATGATAATCAATATCTTGTCCTGGGTTAGGGTTGTCAGAAAGATTTGTGACTACGAGTCTTCAGTATTTCTATAATAGAAAAACTGTATTGTCTGACAGTTTTACGCGGCTCGAGATGATAGGCACGGTAGGCAACTGCCTACGGCGGCTAAATTTAGACGCGGCATAAATATTTGTAAAAAGTCTGAAAAAACGCTTGAACTACTAAAGCAAAAAAAAAATAACACCCATAATATATTTCGATTACTTCACCTGAATGTAGAAAATATATGAGTAATGAAATAACCCTGTCTATTCTTATTGTATGTAGTTACATACAACACGAATAGACAGGGTTCTATAAGAAGAAAGCTTTTTTTAGTTTGTTTAAGCTTCGGTAGGGGGGACAGTTTTCGAATTTGCCTACGGCGGCAAAAACAGCCAGGACTAGTCACTGGCATTACGTATTCTACAGATATATCTATAAATTTTGACACACATTTTATATACTTTCAGTCCGGATTCCATAACACATTAAAATATCATGTTTCTTTTCTATTGAATTTCAATGATTGATAAAAAAACTTGAATATACAGCGTTTGTATATTTTTTATTGTGGAAAAGTATCGTGATAATACTACCGTGTATTGTAGTTACAATATAACTAAATTACTATTGTAGATCAGCCTCGATTAATACTATAAACATTGATAATAGGTACTTGAAAACTCTAGAATGATTGTTCTACTTTAAAAGCCCGCTTTGCCGCATACTCGTAATAATTAATTTTCGCCATGTCATAAGCCTGAACTATAAAAGAATTTGAACACTTGATTTACCTTATATCAACGAATACAGTAGGTATTTTGTATATTTTCATTTCTAATGATTTAATAAGAAATTATAAGGTATATATCATAATTCATTTTATTCCGAAACCGTGAATATGAAAACCTTGAAGTTGGACCATCAATAAACTGGTTAGCAGCATAACATGTAATACATAATTAGTGACTTTCATAAATACAATGTAATGGCAATAAAAAATTGAAAAATGAATTCGCTTTCGCTTGGAACCACAATGTCAATGTCCCTACCGTTTGACGGTGAGAATGGTGAGGGGCGAAACAGCGCGATCAGTCCAGAGACAGCGATGCGTGCGCTCGCCGCGATACTCACGCTTGCGTTATGCTCGTGCCGGTTGCACGCCTCCGAGCCGCGATCGCCATACGACCTGCTCAGTCACAAAATAAAATCATTACTCGACCATAGCAAAAACCACCCAGTCGCTAGACTTATAAACTGTGGCAAACAACTCGGTCCTACAAAATGTTTAAGTGCGTTAAGTGTATGGCGAGCGGAAAAAGCACTTACATCCTTGACCACTGGGACAACCTCACAGTTCAACCTGACTGAAGATATAGAACAGTTTCCATGGAATCAGTATAGCAATAGTTCAGAAGAACAGTTATATTCACAGCTGTGTGACGACACTGAAAAGTTACTAGAGCAACGTCCAATGTCACTAACAATGATTCCAGGGTACACATTTCAATTGATGTCTGGTGGGAATGGAAAACTTAAGGTTGATATATTTAGAAGTAAGTCTATTTGCTGTAGTCTTAAAACAGTATTATTAAGCCTATTATAGATTTACAAATTGAAAATAACCGTGCTCCATTACTTTCGTTGATTAAAGATAAATTAATAAGGAATGAGATGTCTTTCATACTGGAACTCAGTAGGTCAAAGATTGGTCTTGTTAAAATCGTATGTCTCTTTCACGGCATTGCAAATGATCGATTATCTTGGAATTTGGTATATGTAGGTACATTTTACTTGAAGGGGATAAATATTTAGTATATACGATGATTCTATAAATTTTTAATTGATGATTCAAGCGGGACAAGGGTATAATAATATAGCACTTCACACACTGACTAGCATATAGCGCTTCGTCCACGCTTGACTTGAAATTCTCGGGACACAAAGTATCGCAGCAGTTTTAAAAAGAATGTAAGCTATCATGATAGTGGAAACTGAGTTAGAATAAGCAAATATTAATGCTAATTTGCGCTCATGACAACATTCCCGCGTGATTCCGGAATAGAAATATCACACATTTTATTACATTAAATTTACTATCGATCAATAAAAAAACGCATTGGAATTCATTTTGATTTTTAATCTAGCCATTTTAAACTATTCCCAGAAAAAATCCCGCGATTCCCGAGATAAAAAGTAGCGTAGATTTTAAGTCGAATTTGCTGTCGAAAACCACATCGAAATCATAGTTTTTAGTGAATCCCGAACAAACAAACAAACCGACTAAGAGACAAGAATTCTAAAAAAAATGTATCGTGTTCATCGTTCATACAGTTGTTTTTTTCAATAGCTTCAATCTTTTCAAGATTTAACTGATCTTTAAATCAATAATCTGACACTAAACTTAATAATGAAAAACAAATCAGGGTTGATTTTGTAATAGAAAAAAAAATTTTTTTTGGAGGTTTCCTTGTTTACCTATTTGGACACAGCACAGAAAGCTCTGATCAGATTTTTGTATTATATTAAGTATATATGATATGCATAGGTAGGTCACTCTCATTACATTACGAACGCTTTAGATTGAAGTAGAAATATCATATTACCTGTCCCAGATTTTCCAGAAACACTAACTGTAGTAATGTATACCATTAAAAGAGAACCAATTCTTGAGATGATATTTATAATATAATCGCTAAAAGTGAAAATACGCGCAGCCCGCGAGCGCGATATGCTTGAAAAAAAAAAGGTATTAGAAAGAGTTTCGTAGTTTTTTTTTATTATAATGATTGAACTTATCATCATGTCATTCTAATTTAGATATGATGATTAGTTCATTCATTTTTCTATTTATTCTTTTTTGCATGCATTTTCATTACAGCTGAGGATGTTCCGAAGAACTAGCAATAACTTCAGTTGTTTCTTTTATGGATAAGAAAAATAGTACTAAATTTAAGTTATAATATGATTATAAATATTAATATTTTTGTGTTAATGATGCTCAAAGTTTCTCTAATTTACGTAATATGTAAAAATCATTCACGAATTCTAAATTGTTTATGTGCTGGCAATAAACTTTATATTTAATGTACTAGGACTTTTCACGGGACTGTTCCTGCATATAAACGGAGGATGAATTGTGTGAGACCCTAACGACTCTAATTGTTTAGTCTGGTTGGGATATGTTCGGATTGGGGTTTTATAGCCGCCGCAACTATCTACGGTTCTGTCTATTGGGCGTGGAATGAAACATACTTGCCAGATTTATTTAAATACGATTTCAGACGGGTATTGGACTTATATCCCAATTCTGCTATTTCAATATCTTAGTGTTACAAAGATATTCAAAGTAGGATTTAATTGTGATAGTATCAGATTTCGTATTCTACTAAATCCACAATATATTGTCGATATCATCGCGTCATAATAATAATAGAATATAATAGTAGATACGAAGCGTTAGATGAATGAACATTGAAAAGCTACCAAAAATTCGAATTTATTTAGCGAGTTTTCGCAAACCTACGCCTCAGGCAACAGGATTTTGACGTGATAGTAACAGCGGAATTACTCCCTGGACAGTACCAATTGTTCATGAATATACAAGTTTAAAAACAATAAAATGAAATTAAGATCCTTGTAAGCCCTCGTCCTAAATTGTAGGTCTTTGACTTCCACACGAACACAATTCTTGCATAGTAATAATTAATATCTCGGTTGATTTTTATTTATTTATACCTATACATAAATAAAAACTGCACAGCAAAACATCATAAATTGAATCAAGATCAATTGTTAAAATTATTTTATCAATACCTATAGCATGGCATTTATAATCCTACATGCCCACTACATAATTAAAATACAATTTATTAAATTATACACGTTGTAATTTAATTTTAACAGTATGAATTTGAACGTATCATTAAACAATAATCTAGGGAAATATAGAAGGTCATGTAGTTAGTATATACTAGTATATAGTAATTGTATTGTGCTGCTGATGTTAGGCTAAAGTCCTTGGGCTGATGCAGTTTGTTCAACGTAGCCCAAAATTTCCATAATTATGGGCTAAACTTATCAAAAGTATAATAATTGTAGACAGGCCTTTTTTGACAGTGCTTTTTTGAGGGCACGCTAATTCTCAAAAGTTGTAGTAAGTCTATAATTTTTTGTCTGTAGCTCCACTCCAACAAACTTGATTAAAAAAGTATTTTGTTAATAAAGATTATTATTGATTTATTTTCATATAACAGTTTTTATAGCAATTTTTCGAAATTTCTTTTAAGGGCACTGCGTGCCCCCACTATAAAAGCCCTGAAATCTCACAACACAAAACATTCCTCTATTTGTGACATCTTCACGTTCGTGTATTTACTACAAGGGAGTCCTATTGTGTTGGGGACAAATATCTAGCTTAGTTGCTTCTGTCAGTTTCCAGTAGAAGTATGCTCTAAAAATCTTAACTCGACATTATGACGAATAACAGCTGTTATAATGTACTAATAAATAATAAGGGACGCTAAGAACGCACGAATCGCAAAGTAAAAGTAAGACAGCTGATTTAACGTTAGGACGATGATTATGGTAGTAATCTCAATTACGGCTGCAACAATGTTGTACCCTAGGTAAGAAATTAGACGTTGATTTCCATTTGAAAATGCGGCTAGACTGTTCTTGAACTTTTCCATACAACGAAAATTGCTGATAATAATAGATGTATTGGATTTCTAAATTTGTTATTTATTAAATAAAAACTAAACTTAATTATAAATAGGTAGGTTGTCAGTTGGAAACGTGCCAAAAGACTGGCCATATTATCAATTATTATAGTGTTGGTACTACCTATATTTTAATAAATGAAATACGATAACTTAGTAATAATTCATATTTATATACTTTTCAGAAAACGAAACTGAGGAATCACAAGGTCGGGGAAGTATGAAGAAAATGAAAAAGTCATTTTACAAGATATTGCCATTTTTAATGGTTCCCGGCCTCATTATGTCTGCGATCTTGCCATTCGTGCTGCCAGCCCTGAAGATGATGGTCGTCGGTGTTGGAATACTTAACAACATGGCACTCTCAGGGGCAGTGTTCACACTTCTTCGAAACAATGCTTTCAGTGATAGATACGATAAAAAAGTAATTTACGTTAACGCCGGTTACAAAAATGAGAAACATTCCACAATACAATACAAGAATCCCAGTCACGATAACTATGAAACACATTACAGCGATTTTACGCACCATAGTGATCACGATGAACATACATTTGGAGAAGATTTTGAAACTATAGAAGAAGTTCCAGCGAATTCAGATTGGCTGAAACAATATTATTACGGAAATGATTACAGCCGTATAAAAGATTTGGGTTATCAAGTAGAAAGAAGGAGTGAGCAACAGAAGGAAGTAAGAACAAAAAATAGGAAAGAATTATCAAAAACCAACCCAGCTAATCATAGGGACGAAAGTGATCGCTCTTGAGCACATCTTGCCAAATTAATGAGATTTAGTTTTTAATTACTATTAGCTTTAATTTGTACACCATTGTTAATTTATTTATTGAAGATTAAGAATTAAATTAGCCAACATCACACAATAGCTCCTATAGTCAGCTATACACAGTCCCTAACACATTTTACGGCGCGGCAACGCTTAAACATATTACAAGTATTACATCAGGGGCTGTGTTATACAATGTCACAAGCTTAAAATAAACGCAAAAAGTAACCAACATTTTCTTGATATTATTTAAAGGAGAGAGAGTGGCGTTTTTGTTACTTTAATTTATGACTAGCTGAAATAAGATATTTGTCCAGTTCTCAAAACGGCTTTATGTATAAAGATATCAATGTTAACATGAAATTGGTACATATTTTGCAAAAGTGAATCAGCATGCAGTATGGCGATGCAACCAGCTTTCTGGGCATACCGTCCGCTAGCAATAATCTGCTACATCTCTCATTTTAGATTTAATTTATCTCTACTTAGCTTATATTTTCTTTCTTCTAATAAATATAAAGTCATATTTTAGGAATACACTTGAAAAACATAAGTAAGCGTCATCGAAACTTCGCATAAGAAATCGATAAACATATTATCGTAATCACAGAAACATGAGAAATAATTTACGATTAATTATTCAATCATGCGACAGTCACACATTTAGATTTATAACCAAGATGACATAAACAATGGACCCAACCTGGCCCGGTGACCTCCAACCTTCTCTAATAGGATTTTGTAGAAGTATTTTGATCTTTAATACAATAAATTAGGTAAGATCTAAAATAATATCCATCAGTGTGTAATATTTGCTGTTTAGAAATTAGAAGCTCTTGTAACCGCCGTTGTTGGCCGCATTTGTGCTATATTGCAGCTCACGTGCACGTGTTTTTTTTTATTAATTTATATATTTTAAACCGACTTCTCAAAAAGAAGGAGTTTCTCAATTCGACTGTACATTTTTAACTTTTACATTATCTATACCTACACTTATTACTTATTAAAGGTACAGTTTGTGGGTTTGTTTGGAAGAAGTAATAAGTTGAACAATCGAGCAGATATTAAGAATTCTTTCACTAGTAGAAAGCTACTTTATTGCTGAGTGACAGGCTATTTTTGATTATGACTAAAAATATTTATTATTTTTTTAATAACGCCCGACGAAGTGGGCACGGGTTAGCTAGTTTATTTTACACTATTTGTTTGTTTATGGAGAAGGCGAATTTTATTTGGGAAAGGAACTTTGTTCCAACTATGTATCCCAAATCTCTTTAGTTCTTATTTTTTATTGGCTATTGTCATTTCTAGTCTTCAGATATATTAAACACGACCAAATTGTAATGATCCATTATGTATAATTCCGGTTTGCATAACTACGTCCGATTTGTATCCGAGCATCGTTCGGTTACATATTACATTTATACATGTATGTAGGTTATTAGCAACATGTAACGTGTTTTAATATAATTGTTCTTACGTACAATTTCCGTGTACATTTAATAAGAGAAAGGGGAACTTTCTAGATCTATTTTGAAGAGGATTATTAATCTACGACGCAAGAATTGCATCAATTAATGTTTTCAGACTAGGGTTTTTAAATAAAATATAAGTTTTAAACAATTGTTTTCGTTAAATTAATTAATAAATTGAGATATAACTTAATTGTTCTTATATCAGAATGTTGTGTTCAAGTGTCATTGATAATGTAAATGAAATAAGATATCAGTTAATATACTGTTACGTGTTGTAGGTATCGGGATGCGAAGAAAACAACGATTTAAGAGAAACTGCCTTTATTCAATAAAATTATATTAATTAAAAATACCTTTTCAAATTATGCACACGCTCTTCTCAATTGACTCACGTTCCGATGCGTTCGACCGATGTTCCAATTCCTCGCGCCTGAAAAGTCTTGATGCTTCACTGTCTTGATGCTCCGCCGTATCGTTGACGCGCAGTCTGAAGTCCCTTTTGCTTGCTCCCTTTGCTCTCTTTTCCTTCCTGCCTCCGTGCGCAGATTGTCGCGCTTATATACCCGTTCGACATTCTGAAATGATTCCCATTACGTTATTTAACTCTATGTCTGTGTTCGTTCAACAAGTCTTCCCGTCTTTGTCACTCATTTCCAGAAGAATGCGTGCTTATTCCATTTTCTTCCCATATGTAATTATCTAGTTCTAACATTTGTCTGGTCCAATATCTCTATCCTGCTTTTCATGTAACTTTGTTTCTAAGACGTTTATGGAACATTCTACCGTGCTATTGTTAAGGTTCGTAGGTAGTCCGTTTTTTAGGTTGGTTGGTTTTGTGATTTAAGGCTTCTTTAAGAATCATAAAGAAGCCTGCACTTCTTTATGGTTCTTAGAGAAGCTTTCGAACTTGTTCTACCTCAATATAAATAAGACCGTATAACACTTCATAATAACAACCTGCCTGGGCCTAATGTGTACAATTTGTTCTAAATTTTTGGTGACACGCACTCTTTATAGGTGCTTGTAACAGTCAGTTTCTCAATTATAACAAACAAGAACGCAACTTAGTCGTAATCCTTATTTATTTTTTGTTGTGAACTAAAAACTCCTAGACATTTGTCATCGGCAATATCTGTTTCCGCAATCGTGCCACTAGTCATAAGCTCTATTACTACCTCAATTATAACATTAATTATTAAAATATATTTTACTATTTTCAATTTTCATATTTCGAAAGTACGCTTGGAGCTGAGCTACTGAGCACAGGGACGTAAACAGTACTTTTCGTCCGTGGGGAACGATTTTCTCTGATGTCAAAAATTAAAAACTATGAGAACCATAGATAATACATGTGACTCATGTTTTAACTTTTTATAGCCACAGCATAAATTGTAATAAAAATAACAACAATTTTGTAACATCATTATACTTATAAAACACGTTTCACTAAATTATTGTTTAATTTACATAAATTTAAGATAAATATTTACTATCATCAGTGGCAACAAATACTGGCGTAGAATGCCACAGAAAAAGAAATTTACTTGCCGTTTAATATGTCATATTAAATGAGTTCATCAGATGTAGATATGGATATAATGCCTGATTTCAGTAGTGAATTATCTAATCGTTTGCTGAACTAATAGTTATATATATTTGCCTCATGTTAGAAATTAAATTCAAAGTGCTAACCTCGAGTGAAAGGCCTATTTAGGCACTCGAATTATAAGTAGGTCACTTTCACCTTTCGTGCAACAATTTACTATTAACACAAGGACTTCCCAAAAGAATACAATTCCTTGCGGCCGGGTGGCCTGTCGTAAGAGGCGACAAAACAACCCACAGCCAGGTGGCAGGGCGCTTGGCCTATGCCAGGGATGGCTACCACCCTGGTCTAAAGTATGTCACCATAACTTTGAGTTGTGTTCCGGTATTAGTGACCAGGTTCCAGTCTCCATTAAGAGAGTAATTGGTATTGCAAATGTCCGTACTGATGTATGGTCACTAATATAATATAATATATAATAATAATATATATAAACTGCTTGCCCTCAAGTGGTCCATCTGCCTGTCTGCTAAACTCATGTAATAAAAATTTGTTTACTGGGCTCTTTTCGTTCCTTCTACCATATTCTTCTTCCTTATATCGTCTATGATAATACTTATACACCGTTTGGACATACTAAATAAATCTTGATAGTATATAATATATAGTATATTAGAACTTATTTTAAACTGGAATCCTTATACCTATTCATATTATAAATGCGAAAGTAACTCTGTCCGCCTGTTATGTTTTTACGGAAAAAGCTACTGGACCGATTTGGCCGAAATTTGGTATATATGTAATTTGAATTCATTAATCACAGAAAATGGGATAATTTTTGGAATAAAAACTGGACTTAAAAAATGGTAATTCTTAAAAAAAAACGAAAGCTTTAAAATATTTATCTGTGAAAATCTTTAGAAAAGAGATAGGTGGATTGTATGAAGGACATGAAAATTTGTAGTGTAATATAGAAGGTATGCCAGAATTTAGGAATATGGAAGGAAAAGAAATTATGCCGACCCTAAATAATTGGGAAAATGTAAATGAAAAGAGGATGTATGAAAGTCGTATTTCTATAGTAAAGTATCTGTCTACCTATAATATTAATATAGAACCTGCAATGGCCTATTTACGTATTCATAATGTTTGTCATTAAAAGGCTAGGTTTGTATCTTTGAAGTTCAATAACTAATTTAGTAATCGCATTTCTAATTTATTTGGTTCATAGAGATCTAGAAATAAAAGCTAAAAGATTAAAACTCAATATGTTTATTATTCTTACAAAATAATTTAGTACTTGTCCATTTTGTATACAATTAAGTATATTAATAATACTAAAAGTCTCAAAATTTAATAACTCGAGAATATTTAAACCGTCACTCTTACTCCTCGTCCAATTAATTATAGTATAACGAATTAAATAACATGTTCAAAAATCCATCAGATCTTCAATAAATAATATTCACAAATTAATGACAGTTTAATTAATTTGTGAATATTATTGATTGGTAATATTTGATAGATGAGATTTTAAAGAAATTCATTAATTATACTATAATTATAAGCAGGATGTAACTTAAATTTAGTTCAATGTAGAAAAAACATGGATACATATCTAAGACGTGCTATTAACCCAGAGTTCCGTGGCATATGTTTCTTAATACGGAGTTTCCTTAATATAGTACCGCATAACACAAAACAAAAATCCATACCCAATATGCTTAAGACGACTGTGACTGATGGTGACATTTTAATGGTAAATTGTTACAAACTACGTTTTATAATGAACGTTTGTTATTCCTTAGCATTCTTCTTCCATGTTAAGACTAGTATTTATTATAATTGAGAGTATAAAATTATAATACAAATCATTCCCACATATTAACAGTATATCTGTAAGTACCCTATTTATTATTTACATTGATACGTTCCAAAATAGTTGGACGTTGTAAAGCAAGACATTGTCAATCACAAAATGACAAGATATGAAATTTTGATGCTGAATTCAGTTTTTAACTTCTTTTACTGCCAAAGATAATAGCAAAACTTAACACAAACAAAACTACTTCAAAGAGTTTAACGATACACAATTTGAACAAACTTCAAAAAAGGAGGAGGTTGTTAATTCGCAGTGTAAATATTTTTTAATATTTTATGTTCCATACTTGTCGAAAGGCAAGTTTGTACCTGATAGTCCCATGATCCACGGACGATAAGTGACGTATGACATCGAGACTAAATTTAAAATAAGAAAACAAAACCGACTTTAAGAGTAACTAAAAAGCAAAAAATCAATGTTCACCGAGGGCAACGACTTCAAAATATCTTTGACGACATCGTGAAGTTGATGCCAAATAAAACTTTTGCAATTTCTTTTAAATTTTTTTATTTTTTACTTGGCACCGACTTCAAGATGTAGAAAATATTTATTTTTTGCTTTTTACTTACGTTTATTTTGTTTTTTGATATTTTTTTATTGTCTACTTTTTAATTCCACAAATATGCGAATGGCCTTAGAATAAAAATATAAAACACATATACGAGGGTTGCTCTCGATTTTACAGGCATCCACTGATTAGTTCCTGATATGCTGACAAGTGGACCACCTCTTTCGAATAAAAATATAAAAATCGGTCCACGATTGATGGAGAAATCGCGTAACAAATTTATAGTCGAATTGAGAACCTCCTTCTTTTTGAAATCGATTAAAAAAATGTTGTTAAACGAATCCAATTAAGCGACTCAATACAGACGGTGCCCTTGGCCTGGCTAAAAGCTCTGGTTTCCTTTTCTATTTCACAATACGATAGAGAAAGAGTTCAAAAATCAAGATAGTGTAATAACCGCTGATGCGTTCCTGCCATTCATCACTCTAGTTTATTCATCCAAATTGAAGGACATAAATGAACCGTCAAATATCGGCTGTAAGAATTTGCCGGCCTGTAAATATAATTTTTGTTAATTCATTATAAGTGCAGAAATTAACCATTAAACACTACGTTTTTTCAAAACAGCGCGTGGATTGATGCAGTCTTGTTTCGATTTAACAAAGTTTTTCCACAGGAGTCTCGATATCACAATTATTAATAAAGAACTGTTTGATAACAGTTCTTAAAATAATATTTATTCAGTTTTCCTATGAACTATTTTAGCTAGCTGTTTGTCTTCCTCTGGCATGTCTGTATCATCCCAACCCCATACAGGATTCTCTGGATGATGATGTTCGTCGCTACAGTCTTCAGTTTGTTGAGCCCATGGATGGGATCCGTCTCCAGTTCTCGATACTCGTTGTTCAATCATCTCTTTCGAAACGGTTTTCAGATCGTAAGCCAAACCTGAAAAACAACGAAAGTAATATATGCTATTGTTATTATCAGGAGAGCTTGGAAACCGGTAAAAAAGTCGAACCGGTTACAGCCAAGTACATAACAAAAAAATCTTTTTGGTTTTCTTCTAACTTTAACTTTAATCAAACAGTTTTAATAATAAGAGTTCATTAAATAGGTAGATATGTAAACGATTTTTGCCGCACACCTTCAAGACGCAGCCATTGTGACAGCTCGTTTTAACGGCGTTTCGTCGCACACACACAAATGTTAATAGACATAGAATGATACTTCCTCTTCTCGCGGTATAAACGGACTAATTCTGGTTTATAATAGTTTACAATCCGCTCTTTCCGAATGAAATAGTTGACTGAAACCGGTTGTAATCGACTAAAACCGGTTAGATTTAAACCGGTCCCAAGCCGTGGTTATTATTGCTAATTAACAGCTCTAAGTACTTCTAGCATTTGTTGCGCTAGATTCATTGGGACTGTATCGGATTAGATCCCTGTTAGGATATATCTTTCGTCTATCTTCTCTCGATCAGGTAAAGGGGCTGTGAGGATTGGGGGACCGTCCCGACGCGCCACACACAGTGCTTTGCGGTGTCTTGGTCCCACGGACACCCCTCCTTGTCTGTTTGCACTGAGGCGTCACAGCAATCATATCTATGATTACTTACGGTCCCGTATCGCCTCATTATGATGTTGAGGTAAGCTGGAAGGCTTAGTCGGTAGTCTGGCGGTCATGTTTGCAACTTCCCTATCATCATAAACTCGTGGTTAGCACGGCCATTGGGAGTCCCACATAGTTTATTTTCGTTGATCCCTAGTGTGCGCAATTACATTTCCCAGCGTTGGCAAAAAAAGAGTATATCTCCGAAAAGACTTTTAGTCTGAGCGATAGGTACTAGTACCATTTCTTTTACTTAAGCAACGAGAGCAAGACTATTTTAAACAACGATAGGTTTCAATAAATTCTTTAACTTACCGTATTTAGCAGCAATATCAATAAGAGCTGTTGATAGGTTCGTCCTATAATTTCCGAGTTCAGCTGCTTTGTAGTCCCATGGGAACACGTGGTGGTAGTTGTGCCAGCCTTCTCCAAACGCTCCAATAGCTACCGCAACATTATCCGTAGCGCCTATGTTTCTGAAATAGCAACAAATTCTTGTTATACAGCCTTACTTTTCAATCTATTTCTTAACTGGTGATTAATAGAAAATTACAGCTCAGACGAATAAAAGTATAGAGGGAACCTTAGTAAACAAAAGCGACAAATGGATTTTTTTAACCTGTGTGCGTAAACTTATCGGCAAACAAACACACATATTTTATTGTAAGTCCCAAATTAAGCAAGTTACGCTTGTGTTATGGTAATATACAAAGGCCTCTCAGGCCGATCCCACACACAGACATTACTCGTACATAGTAAATATCGGAGAAAAGTCATTGCCGAAATCTACCATACCAGGAATCGAACCCGAAGCCTCTGCGTTGCAGTTAGATAGGCCCGGCAAAGGCTTAGCCCGTTTAATCACAGAGGTCGTCATGTACGTACTATACGCATGCTATGAGTCTATGTGAGTAATAGTAATGTATCCACTGGAGACTACTCTACTTTTATCTGTACAAATTTGATTATTTAATACTAAATGGCGGCGGCGTGTTCGGTTTACTATTCCAAAATTGGTTTCCTTTAGCCGGCTTCAATCTGAGAGCTCCGGGCTCGGTCTACCTGTTGTGTGTGAGGGTTACCTACCTACACGTGGGTTTTTCGTTCGCTTAACATGAAAGAAGAGTACTAGGCTGTGAGTAACGTGATTGGTTTTTAAATTCTATATAAGACTACAAGTAAACTCTATCAATAATAAGTTGAAAGGTTATACAGGGTGGCCAGAACAGTGACTTTTGAATGAAAATTTGGTTAGAGTACATAAAGAAATTAATGGGATGTGTGTTTTAATTCTATTTTTGTAGGATTCAAGTTATTTTTTTTGTGATTTTTGGTAATTTCAACCGCAAGGGCTTTAAATGTACGCTACTTTAGATAAAAGCAGCTTTGAGAATCAGTTGCTAAATAATTTTAGCTATTTCACAAAAACTGTGTTTTTATATATTTAATAAATGATACAAGTACAATTCAAAATGTAAAGGCACAGACATTGGGCCCAATGACCGTGTTCGGGGAGTCAGACCGCAATATTCCTAAGCTGGTGTGCACCGACTTCTAACCGATGGTTAAAATAAAATAATCGTCAAAAATGTATGGAAAAACAATGATTAAATTTGGTTTACCGTCGGTTAAATTTCGGTGCACACCAGCCTTAATTTAAGTCATAGCATCATAGTATTCAAGGAAAAAAGGTTAATACGTGGAACTCAATAAAGTGTTATAATTTTTTTACAAAAATTGTAATTGGCGCGATTTCCCATTTTACCTTAGTGCGTTGGAAGGCCCGTTAAAGCAAAAAATGAATCACTTAGAGTACACCATTTTTGTATTATTATAAAAAAAACACACAGTTTTTAAATGCGCTCTAAAACTATGAACTTGCAATTTTTTGACACTCTTTTGGCAGAAATCACAAGCTAGATCAAATCAGCTGATTCGATTTCTGGCAACGGTAATTAATTTTTCAAAAATCTAATGGTACCACTTTAGTCTTCGTCGAAATTAGTCTCAAAACTCCTTGAAGCATGAAAGAAAAACTTATTTTTAATAAACTCCTACTTACTTGTCATAGGGCCTCGTTCCCCATATGTGCGCCGCTGAGTTGACCAACCAAGTAAAATGCAAGGTCAATGTATAACGAGTGATGGATGCGACGTACCACGACGACCATGGATCCTCATTCCAAAGCCATACTGGTATGTAGGAGGGTATGAGGAAACATAGTAATGGCATTACAACCAGATATGTCCTGAAAACATAAAAAATATGTACAGATTAATGATTGACATTGATGTTGTTTCAACGTCCGTCAGCATGTTACTATCTATTCATTCACTGCTATCCATAAAATCGCCCATAGAAGTAATGCCAAATTTCTACCTATGGTAATGTAAAACAATAAATAATATGACAATAATCAGCATACAAACACATAATATATAATCCAAAACTAAGCAAGTTACGCTTGTGTTACGGCTAAATCGGTAGCACACAATCTGTTCCTGATGCTCATCAAATGGTAATACTAACAATGATGGAGTCTATAGGGCCCCAAACTTAATATACATACAAAATACATATATAACACTAGCTACGCCCCGCGGACTCATCCGCGTGGTGATGGAAAATCATTATATATTAGATAATTCACACTATATCTTTATAAATTATATATAGCCTATGTGTTACTCTGATGTGTAAGCTATATTATTGTTAAGTTTCATCAAAATCCATTCAGTAATTTTGCGTGAAACAGTAACAAACATACATGCATCTATACATATATTCTTACAAACTTTCGCATTTTTAATATTAGTAGGATAAAAATAAACACAAATTTTGAAAAAATAATCAATCAGTGACTTACTTTTTCTGAAACATAACAATTGGGTCTTTCTCTAGATCTGACATGTCAACAGTGGCGCCTTTCTCGAAAACATCCTTGTGTTTCCGCACCATCAGCCACCCCATGTGGGAGAAGAAGAATCCTCGGCGAGCATTATGTGGATCCGCATCCGTTTCAGTAAATTTATGATGCACTCTGGAATTATAATAAGCTATCCTTATTTTTCTTCCATCCACCACCTTCAGTGGTTGCTATAAAAATGACTCTGACATACCTATCGAGGGCTTCATAACAAATAGGCGTACACACAAAAGTGCAGTTTTACACAAGGGACAAAACTATGAATAAAACAAAACTAGTTGATTGTATAAGGCTGGAATATTGGAGTTGGAATACCCTTCTATGTAGGTACACTTGCATGCTGGCTTACTTTCTAAATTGAAACATGCGTAGATTTTAGTCAACAACAAAAAATGGCATTTTTGCGTATATGCCCATTTGTTATTAAGCCCTAGTATAGACAGATATACAGAAATGGCAATTTTACTATCGTTCCGCTTTTGCCGAAATCACTACTAAACCCAAAAAACAAGTCAAAAATTATATGTCTTACGGTCTTATTCATATTGAGTTAGCAAAGTTATCATTCAAGCTTCAATGAATTAAAACATGAAAAACTGTTTTTTGTAAGCACATATTAGGGGTAAAAATTTACAAATTCTTGGGTTAAAGAACGTTTTTTCTCACAAAAGAATTTTTACAATTCACTTAAATAAACTATGAGAACATTTATTGAAAAATGAGTTGTAATTTGTAACGAGATAGAAAGCACAAATACTAAATTGTAGGTAGTTTTGATTTATTTTTTGTACATGCAATGTTCCTTGGAACCAAAAGAAACAAGGACATAGTTTTTGTGGAAGCCTGATGGTGTAACTTGTATTTTTTCATAAGAATGTTTAATTTATTCTTTATAAGATTATTTATTTTAGTTCATCAGTTGTCTAGTTAAAAAACTGTCTAATAACTAGAGCGCAAATCATAGGAGTAGGTAAGATGCAGAAAATCAAAACTTTCCTTTACATAAGGGACGATACAGGAAATAAGAGTAAGTTGTATAAAAAACATAGTGTATGGATGTAACTTTGTAAGCTTCTTTCGACATTCGAGTACGTCGTCATGTTTGATAGTATGAATTAAAATATTTTTAAGAAAAAGATTAAATATGTGGTTTTGGTTACCTGTGGTCTCGAACCCATTCATATATGTGATTCTGGAAAGCCATAGTCTGCATCAGAGCTAAGTACAGTCTTAGTGGCCACCGTGCTTTGTAAGCTCTGTGGGCCCAAAGTCTGTGAGCACCGGCTGTGACCCCCATCGCAGACATTGCTGCGAAACTGAATGCTGAAAACAAATTTAGAATAAAAATTATCATTATAATTCTAGTGATATCAACACTATAAAATAAGTATGTCGCTGCATTCTAAATCGATATAAAAAATCAGCAATATTCATATCGGTCTCAACTGGCTTAATCATTTTGAAAAAGGTAAAAATACTCTTCAGATCTTGTTTGAATGACAGACAAACTGTCTTTTAAACATTTCATCCATATAGAGCTAATAAACTACTGTCTTTCTCAAAGACAACGGTATGGCTGACACATCCCATACAACGTAACTTGTAGCAATATCTTATACTTGAACTATAAATTCGATACAAATTTTAATTAGTATATAGAAATATATTATACTACTTACTGTTTAAAAGTGATATTCTAATTAAATTAACGTTTTTTTTACTTTAATTACATGTAACATTTTATTTTCCCGGCGTTTTAAAGTTACATACTAAGCGCAACGAGATTAGTGAAAAGTGTGCCCTTAGTTGCTACAAGTTACGTTCTATGGGATGTGTCAGTTATATTGTTCGTACTTGAGATTGGCAGTAAATAGTCCTTGAGTTAACACAGACTTGTAAATCTGATTTTGCATCAAGATATTTTTCAAAAAATCAAGTCATTTTTTAATATTGAATTTCGAATAAACATTAACCAACACCAAGAAAGGAGAAAAATTCTAAAATAAATGTAAATACCTACTTTAAAAGCGTTCATTGGAAAACCTCGCTATTATGTAAATTTCACGATATACGGGTAAATATATTCGTCTGAGGATATAAATAGCTTTAATTACTGTTTAACATTGTAAATATTTGAATCATTAGCGGTTATAAACTCATAGAACAGTGCATCCATACAAAATCAATGAGGCTGCGACTTTTGTATGATAATAGATGGTGGTTCTGTTTATTTGACTAACAAGTTCCTATACGAAACTATTTCTGACAAAAAGCAAAATTTTGCAAATATTAATATATATATAAATTGTTAACAAAATAGTATATACACGTGTTTACAAAGATCTAGATGGCATACTATTCTGGTAATTAATTATTTATTTAATTTCGGTAATAGATATAAGCGCTTGTGCGAGCTAAAAGCCAAAATGCGTATTTTAAACAGCATCTGTTCGAAAATTATACCCAATAAAACTAATTTTTAAGGGACTTAAGCGCGACACATCGGAATAACAAAAATAAAATAAATTGTCGCGCTTAAAACTGTTAAAACGTAGTTTTATTATGTAGTATACAGGTCGCGAAAACTTATACCTAAGTAAAACAAAATATACCTAAGTAATGTTTATAATTGTGGTAAATTCATCATCATCATAATCCGAGCGTTAAATCCCGGTTGCGTTCGAAGCGATCACTTTCACGCCCAGGGTCCGCTTTCCCACTTTTTCTTCTTCACTTCGCGCGATCTTCGGTATCCCTTGTATTGAGACCGTTGGTACGCATGTCATCCCTCACAACGTCAAGACAGCATATCTTGGGCCTACCCCTTCAACCGGGACCTGGCGGAGGCGGCATGGCTAGACATGTGTTCCCCACGTAACTAGCCGGTTTCCCTAAAACGTTGCCGTACCAGAGTAAGAGACTCCTGCAGTTTGTCTGCTATGTCACGGACGTGAAGGCTGCCACGGATGCGGGAGTTCCTAACGCGATCCTTTCGCGTGACTCCACACATCCACCGAAGCATATTCATTTCTGTGACACGCAGCTCCTGCTTGTGTCGCTCAAGTACAGGCCACGCTTCACTGCCATATAAAAGAACAGATCTAATGATGGATTTGTAGACCTGTCCTTTCAACTTAACCGGCATTTTGGGGTCGCAAATGACACCTGTCAGATCACGCCACTTGGCCCAAGCTGCTGACATTCGGGCCTTGACGTCATGGTCCACGCTGAGTACAGATCTTCGCCTATGCGCACGGACGTGGGATCCGTAACGTTTCAAGCCAAGTACTCCGTGTTATTAAATACGTAATACGTTATAAATACTAAATTATGTTACTTTAAGGGTTACTTACCAAATAATATAGTAAATGCATTTACTTTGCCAGTAAACATAAGATACAAGCCATACGCTGCAGCGACGTGTAAATATATGAAAGCCAACACGTTCCTCCACACTATATGCCATCTGCAAATAATAATGATACCTTGAGCTTAATTGCTTTTGATGCCGGTTTTCCCTTAATGTCACATATTATTGTCACTACGCCCGTTTCTCATCAAAGTAGGTAAACTATCGACTACCATCATACTTAAACTTGTACAAAATCTCGATTTGATCAAGGGAATTCCACCACGACTAATCAAACAAAAATTTTTACATTAATCACACTGTTCTCAAAAACCTGTTTGTTAAACTCCTTTAAAATCCTCTGTTTGTAGAGATCAAATTTCTCAAAAAAAGAATCATACTTGAAGCTTCTACATTTTTCGCAGAATTAAGTATAAAGAAATTTGTAATTAAAATAAAATAATTTGGCCAGGTGTATGACGGTACACGTAAAGATCATTTGGCTACAAAAACACTGTGTATTTCAAAAATTACTCAACAGACCCAATTGAAACACATTCTGGCTCAGAAGTATTTGATGTCTATACTGCCTTAATATTTTAAAAACTTCACTAAACAGTCCAAAATTTAGAGAGGTACACAAATTTAACGGCTTAGAAGTGAAATTTCGCCGCCTCTTGACTTACAGAAATAAAAAAAAATAATGCTCTGATACCGGCAAAAAATGATTACATCGTGTAATCATTTGTTACTTGTATAATAATGTCATAATTTATTAGATATCAAGAAACAATAGCCATTTTAAGGCAGATGTTTATTGATGTGTTACAGTGAATAAAGGATTAGTTGCAAATACAATACCGTCTGTTTTGGTGACATTTGGAGATGATAAAGACTTTGAAATAGTGAGTTTTAGAAGTTGTGGGGAACGGGGTGACTGTAAGGGGTGTTGAAAGTCACTCTGCCAGGTTGGGCCCACACTTTATATCATCTTGGTTAAATATCTAAATGTGTTGTTATCAAATTATTGAGTATTATCTAGCTATCTATCCATGCAGGAACGGAGAAAGAATGCAATTTCCTACGGCCGGGCGGCCTGGCGTAAGAGGCGACAAAACAACCCATAGCCAGGTGGTAGGGCATATGCCCGGCTGGATGGCTACAACCCCTGGTCTAAAGTATGTCGCCATAACAACCTTGCGTTGTGATCCGGCATTAGTGACCAGGTTTTTGTCTTCCTTAAGAGAGCAGCAATGCATTTGTAGCCACTTTGGTTTTGCAAATGTCCATAGGCGATGGTAACCGCTTTCCATCAAGTGGGCCGTCTGCCTGTCTGCTGAACTTCTGCAATAAAAAATAGTACTTATTCTTTCTACTGATTCTGTGGTTACAATATACATTTTTATTGATTTAATTTAGGTACTATGCGAAGTTTCGATGTCGCTTACAATGTAAAGTAATATTCCAAAAATAATTACTATCTGACAGAGACAGACAGATAGACGGGCATGACCTCTTCTTAATATATCTTTAGGTAAATATTTATATTTCTTCTGTTCGTGTGAATGTTACTGAAGTTCTCCTAAACAGTTGGAGTAATTTTGGTGTCATTTTTGTAGGTGTTCAATTGAATTCGAGAATGATTTAGTCCCTCAGTAGTTTGATGGCTACCACCCCTGTCCAGATTATGTCGCCATAACAACTTTGAGTTGTGTTCCGGCATTAGTGACCAGGTTCCAAATTACCCTTCGAGGTCGGTAACACATTAGCAGCACCTCTAATGTTGCTAATGTCCATAGGCGACGGTAACCGCTTTCCATTACAGTTGGACCATCATCTTGTCTGCTATGCTTCAGAAATAAATAAAAAATCTACAATTGGACCCAGGTGGCGCTACAATCGGGATCTAGATTTTAATTTTTCAGAAAAGTACAACGTCTGCCGGGCTCTGTATATTATAAAATAGTCTAACTGTCCTAGATTACAATATGAACGTAACTTACTCGTAATCCCTGTTTTTCATTTGTGGTGCACTAACAATTCTTGGATCTTCGTCATGGTCAACATTCTTTGCTATGATCTTGCTTCCGGCCATTATAAACTCCATCCCGCCTAAAAAAAAAGAATGATTAGAGCCGTTCGTTTTCCTAATGTCACTGATATCGCTAATTATACGGGTTTAGTAAACTTATATTTATTTGATGATTTTGACGGGGTAGAGCCATGTTGAACAATTTATCTTGAATAAAATTCTCTGTTTTTTACGCTGACGTACGTAAGAGAGATCCAGTAGCCTGCTTTCCCCTCCTTCCTATTCCATCTTCCCTATTGTCTCATCCCAGAGGCGTTGAATACGCCATGCCAGCCTTTAGGGTAGGACAGGCGGCACGGATCAGCACTTCCAGAAGTGACGAGTAGCTCGCCCATTTGTTTGTCCATCTTTCTCATATTGAATTGCTAGCGGTTTCGAATCATTTTCGGAATTGAATGTTTATTCAAGTAGAAATATCGAAGCAAAATCGAGCACAAGCATTCTGAAATTACTAAACAAGTCTTTTAGTTTTGGCTAATAAGCAAGAGTCATAAACAACTTCAGCGTAATTTAGTTTTTTTTTTGCAAAGCTGGCAAGTAACAGATGGCTTAGTCCATGAAAAGTCGTTACAGTCGCGTATAGACGATTGAAACACCAAGGACTAAGCCATTGCGTTTGCCAGTCTTTAGGCAGGGATGGAATTAGGGGATGATATAGAGGTATCAGCCGAGAGGAATAAGTTAGAAGGGATGGTATCTGCGATCAGAATAGTGAGATGAGATAGGGAAGAGGATATGGGGAATGAGCCATAGGAACTCTCATCGTACCAAACACGACTAGCACAGTTCTAACCGTGTCTCGCTGAAATCTGTAAGAGCGTAGATTCACACCGATCGAGCCAGGCCTAAGAGCTGTAATCAAGATAATGGTTTCAACAGGCCTCCGCCACGTATAAGATCATGTGTATTAAAGATGAGATTTTGTGTCTTAACACGTACATTTTACTCCCAGGCAATTAACTATCTGTTAATTTATTGCAGTTGTGTTAATACGGTACGAATTAACGAATAACAACATCTGTTTAATCTTTTATGAGAGTGCTTCACACCTAAGAATAATTGGATTTATAATAACTACGATATGCATATGGATACCCAAATACGGCATTTAAAATGTCAGTTACAGTTTTAATGAAAACTGTATCGGAATAAGCTAATGTTTATGTACCTGAACCTTCGAATACTTCCAGGATGAAAAATACCACATATTTTTATTACATAAAATTTGCTATCGACAGTGAAAATTTCACATTGGAATTCGACTATTTTTCATTTGGCTTTTTAAATTATTCCTAGAAAAATTCCCTCGGGGTTCCCAAGTAAAAAAAATAGCGCAGATTTTAAGTTTAAGAATTTGCTATCGATCACCGAACACCGCATCGATCGATAGTTTTTACTTAATCCAGAACAACTGTTCCCATCAAGTAGGCCATTCAGCAACCATATTCTCTTAAAAATTACACCCAACCACATACAGCTAAACATTAAGCTAAAAGCTATCATATATAAACATTCATATATGTAGTACCATTCTCACGCCTGATTTCCTCTCAAAGGGTAAACGATAACGGTGGATTTCCATTTACCACGATCTTGATGTATATATCTTTTGCGTCATCTACTTTCATTGATCTGTTCATGCATACACGTGCTCTTAAAAATTTACTTGATTGATTATTGGCGCTTTTTACTTTTTCACTTTATCATTTAATTAACCCGACCTTTAGGCCCATATAACATGGCCAGCCTGATTACAAATTTAAAAGACAAATTATAAACGCAAATAATATTCAATTACATAATTCGGTATATTATAAGGGAAAGGTGCGTCTATAAACCAAAATTAACTTAACATTATGAGTTCCTCTCGTGATAGACGACAATCATGCCTAAAGTCCGACACTTATTGTGAAAATCTTTTTGACAAATGACTAGTAAAACAGAGCAATTGACCTTGTTGACGTATAAGTGTTTTCCATGGAAACAATCGCAACGGCGCATCTTGAAGAAAAACTAAAAATAAAACTAATACAAATTAGTTATTTTGGTGCTTTAAAATAATAGATACTTAAACATTTTGAAACTCTGAACTTTATAGGGTAAAGGCGCCTTTTATGAGATAGGTTCTAAATAGAGATATTTCATTATTTCAATATATGAGTCCTTTTCCTGATACGGTTGGCACCATTTGGTTGCTCTTTCGTTCATATTTAAATGTATGTTTAAATATGAATGATATAAAAGTTACTTTATTAGTTTTTATATTTTTTCGAGAAATACGTGAAAATGAAAATGATATCTTATATTTGGTACCTTTACCCTACTATATTTCTCTAGTAACAGGATTTAATAATTTGATGTTTGTGTTACTTTGATATTTTCCAAGGTTTAGGAGATTTGACTATAAATGAGTCACACTAACCTAATCTACAAATTAACAGTCATAAAGTTAAGTATGTGTATGTTTCTTTATATGTAGATAGATCTCTGTAACCACAGTGGCCTAAATTAAGTGTCGGTCATTATCAATAGATGTGATATTAATAGATGACACTAATTTAGACCTGTATAGTTTCAAAGGTCTACACACAATAAAAAATATATATTTAGACTCTGTTACTGTAAATTTGTAGATAAGGCCTTTTTCCGCTGAGCAACTCAAATATTTGTAACTAAGAACAAATATCTAATGTTTGTCCAAGTCTCGCGCGAACAACGTCACAGGCATGACAAAGATATAAAAAAGTTTGGTAACCTCTGGTTTAGAGTAATTCGCAAACCCTCAAGTATCAGCTCAAGCTGATGAATATTCAGGAAAATTATATTTCGCCTGACTTTGAGACATGTCGTGAATCAAACATACTTCTTAACTTGAGCAAATTATCATTTCATGCTTCGGCTTACAGAAATATATTCCTAGAATACGGGTCACACTCATTTAGACCACTAATCCATGCGGTTTCAGTTGTGATTTATAAGAAATTAACATTTGCCAGTAGAAAGTCTAATAATAATTGTTGAGATTAAGCGGTGAGAAGTTGACAAGAGTCTTACTTTCACAACGGTAATAAGCCTACAGCAAGTGCCTATGAGCTGATCTATTGATTAATTGCTTTATTCATAAAATTACGACAGTCGTGTTGTTGTTTTAATATGATTTGCAGAGAAAACGATTTTATAGCTACTCTATATTTAACTTTTATGTTCTAG
Organism: Dendrolimus punctatus; assembly: GCA_012273795.1. Classification (NCBI taxonomy): domain Eukaryota; kingdom Metazoa; phylum Arthropoda; class Insecta; order Lepidoptera; family Lasiocampidae; genus Dendrolimus; species Dendrolimus punctatus. Next base: position 9,928,578 of record CM022538.1, read on the forward strand.
AATGGAAGTCAGATTACAATAAAAACTTAATTTCAGATTGATAAATTAGAAAGAAATAATGATTTAATTTTCTAGAAAAACCACACTACATGACACTAAAATAATTAAACATTTCAATGGTTACATTTAATATGTGGTAGGCAGCATTTTTAACAAATGAGGCTAGCAAATCGACATAAAGCGGCGCTGGAATTCCAGAACAACGCTGATTTAATTTTTAGTGCCAACCCCGCCTCAATATTTGACCCATCCTGGATACCTAATTTAAATAATATCTAATATATTTAAATAATACTTAAGGAAATACATATTGGAGAAAAAACGAATTACTTCAGTGTAGCTTGGATTGGAGAGACATTTTATTTTATAATATTTAAATATGGCATTGTATACTCTTCTATCGGCTATATGAAACATAGCCAATATTTAGTATTTTCATACCAAACTACAACGTATAACAAATATTAAAGTACAAGATACCACACTATAGGAAACATAACAAACTTACATGAAAAAAGCGAAAAAGTTGAAAATGCACTTCGAACGCACTGAAAATAAGAAAACGAATAATTGTCCTATATATTAAATTATAATGTTACAAATTGAAATAAATAACAATTAATTAATTCATTTGTAAAGCCTTCAATTAAAATGTTGGGCTGTCCTGAGACCTCTATTCCATTCACCAACACTTCCTAAGGTTCCAATACCTAAAGGGTAAAAAGAAACACTTATGATATCATACTCGACGAAATCAATGCGGCCGCGACAATCTGTAAATTCAACAAAAATATTTTAATTTATTGAAAATTCGCTCTTCTATTGCCAAAACTAAGCAAGTTACGCTTGTATTATATGTAATTGACGAGGGGCAGGATACAGGACAATTCCCGCGCCGGTCCGAAACACCCAGACCATTATACATAAATAACGAAAAATTCGTTAACAAAATTTAACATGACAAGAAACAAATCCAAGACTGCGTGCCAGTGAACTAGACTTACAAAGTTCTACGATGTGCTGGTGGTATGTTAATTATTTTAATTAAGAAAACATACTGTAAACGTTTTTATATGTTTGTCTTATTGTCAATAATATAATTATAGGAGTCACCTTGAGGTCATTATATCAAAAAGTGTGTGAATATAAAATATAAGTATCTATTGTCCATATTGTGGGCATTGTTGAGAAAAAAATCGTCTTATAAATAAAAGTCAAGGCTTGTATGTTTGTCTTCCTGAGCTCCTAAACCAGTAGTCAGATTAAGATGAAACTTTGTTAGGGTTTTCTGAGGATGCCTGAATAAGTTTCTGGCTCAAAAATCTATTGTCAAAATCAATGTTTGTATGTTTGTCCAATATGTGTTCCTAAACCACTGATCAGATTGTGATAAAACTTTGGTAAAGTGTTCTGAGGACGCCCGCGAGGATTCCTGGCCACAAAAATCTTTATATATAATTCTCCTGTTTGTGTATATGTCACTGAACTCTTCCTAAACAATTGAATCGATTTTGATGACATTTTTTGTGCGTCTTCAAGTTGGTCGCGGAATGGTTTCGATTCACGATTGAACTCGGTACGTGGCGCCCTTAAACTTCTCCTAAACAGTGGCATCGATTGTGATACTTTTTTTGTGTATTTTCAATTGGATTCAAGATTAGATTAACAAATGATTCCGGCAGATGAGGCTGCAATCGGTTTCCAGGATATCGACCAATTTTTCTTGTGTTTTTGAGTGAGTTTCGGGATGGTTTAAATTTATATTAAAAACAGGTGGTTGTGCTGCAATCGGGTTCTAGGATTTAGGTCAAGTATTTGTGTGTGTGTTCAAGTTGATGAGGTGGCGCCGTTAAACAACTAAACGGTGGGACTGAGTTTGATGAATTTTTTTTTGTTCAAGTGGAATCGAGAATAGTTTAGATTAACATTTGACCCCGGTAGATGGCGCTTCAATCAGATTCTAGATTTTATATTTTTAATGGCAGGACAACTAACAGGTAGTTATTTCATACATTAACAAAATAAGTCAGTTCTTAAATCGATCTAAACAAATTTATTTTTATTATATCTATATCATAAATAAAATGAAAGTATCTGTCTGTAACTTCAAAATAAACGACAAATGTTAGTGATATTTGTTATTCATACTAATCATGAAGTGTCCGTTCATAAAGTTCCGTAATAATTATGGCAAAAATATATTCTTATGAAATTGTCCAGGCCGTCTTTCAATTTATTTTATGGCACAGTTATTTTCTGGGAAAATATGGGTCCAAATGGATGAAAGTGGACAGGAAGGTGTAGTCTATCAAACCTAGCGTGCCTACTTTTCGGGGTAATTTAAAAATAAAGTATTCCTATATACATTTTTGAAAAAAATCATGGACAGGCTCACATAGATTTACTAATCACCGGCGGTGTGCATAACTTTACACTACTCAGCCGCTTTTAAGAGCAGAAGCTGGTATACAGCATCCAGATGTTGGAAGAATATTCCGCTATTTAAAACATTTTGCTGTAATAATCATACATATATAAGTACGACTTTTCACATCTTTAATGATGCTATATATTGTTACGAGTTTAGCGGGACTCGAATTAAAATGCCGTTGGAATTATTATAGAGTCTATTAGAACTATAGAAACACTTATAACACAGGTACATATGTAACCGAACACAACAAATCCAAACGTAATGCAGGTCAGTAGTCAATAAATAGCGCAAAGTCATTAGATCTCCGATTGTACACACGTCACGCCTTGATCGTGGTTCTCGCTTAACTGCCTAATTACAATCAGTTCAAATGCCGACAGGTAATAAAATGTGGTATTTTTACAGGTATGCAGGTTTTTGTTTTCGCCGGAACCTGAGATGTAACAATGTGTTGTGAGTCTAATATTTCTAACACAATTAAACAAGTTGGCATTTATCAGTATTCAAAACTTGACTTTCTATTTTTTATCTCCTTTATTTTTAAAACGAAGGATTTCGATTTTCGAATCAAGGTCGTTAAAATTTTAAACAGACGTTTAATAATGCCCGGTTCCTGCATCTTATCAACCGTACATTAGCCTTTCTATCGGTTAAAATTTTACATAAGGCCCATGCAATGTCAAATTTCTAACAACGATAAGGCAAGTGAATGACAAAGAATACTATTTCCTGCGGCCGGGCGGCCTGTCGTAAAAGGCGACAAAACAACCCACATCCAGGTGGTAGGGCATTTGCCAGACTGGATGACTACTACCCCTGGTCTAAAGTATGTCGCCACAACAACCTTGAGTCGTGTTCCGGCATTAGGGACCAGCTTTCAGTCTCTATTAAGAGAACAGCAGCGCATTTGTAGCACTTTTGGTGTTGCAAATGTCCATAGGTGATGGTAAGCGCTTTCCATCAAGTGGGTCATCTACCTGTCTGTTGAACTCAATAAAAAAAATAGTAAGATATAAGAACCGGCCATTAGTATACATATAGCATATAAACTACCTAGCCTATTCATTATTATTTAGCAAATGCATACTAAACAACGCTATTGAGAATTCAATAAATAAACCTATAAAAACTCATGTGAGAAACATTGACATATTCTACTTATTTAAACGTTGCAAGTAACTCTTAACAATTCAATGGTAACTTTTACTTCTTTACAAAGAAAGATAAATAATGAGAATGAAACTTGTTCTGCGTTTAACCTCGACTCTGAGCTAAAGTGATGTCAAAAAGTTTGCGTTGAGTTCGACCGGCACTTTCTCCCAACGGCACTGGCTGTAGAGAGTAAGACCACGTGTTTGCGAAGCGAATACCGGCAAGGCGCTTTGCGTTCATGACTTCGCTTGCAGTTAATAGGGTTACCTACCAACTTGACATTAATATTTAACTTAAATGTTAATATCAAGTGTTAAGTGATATTTTATGATAAACATAACTTGATGGTCTTTGATATAGGCTCAAACTTAAGGATATATTATATAGAATCTGGTTTCCAATTAAAATCTATAGATATCTTTTACAAATATAGTACATGACGCTTTTTTGAGGTCATTTGAAACATTGAACTTTGCTGCCGACAGATTTTCGAAATATCGTTTAAACAAATAAACTTTCCAGTCGATAATTACTTGAACCTACTTTTTATTGCAATTACTATAAATTTAGTTTTATGTCATTATTCTCTTTGTTCATTATTTGATTTATAAAGTAAGGTCTATTACTGGGATTGTACGCTGTTTCTTTATTATGTTGATTGTTAAATATATTGTAATAATACTGTATAACCTTAGTTATTTATTTTTTTTTTTTTAATTAATTATTTATTTAACTTACAATATGTTGATGTTTCAAAATATTCTAAAAATAAACTAAATTATAAACAGATTAATTAATATAAAATGTAGCAAATCGCTGAGAAGCGTGCCAGAAGGCTGGCTGCATTGCCACGCTGTATGGCAATGCTGATTCGTTGCGCGAAATACGAACCAGCCTTCTAATTCCACCTTAGTTAAATTTAGAAAATGAAAATTGATTTATTTCGACATTGGTGGGTAGAATCTGTACTTCTCCAGTTTGATCTAAACTTTCATCTTTCGCTTTATGTACTTCCATTGTTATAATTATTCTATTAAAGTTAAAAACGAGAATGTATGTGAAGATGAATGATGTTTATCAATCATACACATCAAAACTACTGAACTGATTTTATTAAAACTTTACAGTATTTAGTTTATATATCAGAATAACACAGTTTATGTAGATAAATTATAAATATATTGTTTAAATTGATCAAAATAAGTGTCAATCCCGAGCGAATTAAGTCAAGGGCACGAGAAGTAACTTTATAGGTACATTTTCAGTATTTTTTACCTGGCTTTTGCTCAGAAAGTTCGTTCATCTAATAACATAATAGAGCAGGCCACCGCTATTAAAGTGGATATTTTCATATAATATATGTCATTCTTTCATGAATACATTCTACATAGTTATTGAAATCGTTTTAGCATTAAAATGTATGTCAATAGCATTATTTTCTCCAAGGTAAACTAAAATAAGAATATCTGCCTATTCATGTAAGACCAAAGGCATGGAAAACTATGAATGAAACCGATTCCATGTTGAGGTGCTTGTTACTTAAGCGTCCCCTACTTGAATTTGAATAGTACCAACCCTACTTCAGTCGCCATAATTACGTGCACTTGTGGCATGAATGGTGATACTGGATAAAATTTCTTTACAAAAATTACAAGTAAAAGTGAAATCAAAATGTCAACACATTGCAGTATGTAATTGTAAGCGAGTTAATATTATCATGATATTATTAAGAAAAATAATAATTAATTTACTTGAAAACATTCTGTTATTTTTGTGTTTATTTGAATAGTGAATTAATTTTAATTTAATGAATAAATTGTGTGATCATTAGCACATATATTATCCCTTATAATCATTAAGTAAGCATTTCTTAAGCCTGTAGTTCGTCCCCAGTAGAGGTAGCAGGGATATGTAGATTCCTCCACGTATAGTTCTTGCAATCCATACAGGGCGAAAGAGCTTCAGTCATGGTTAAACTATACAATGTACATTGTATAGTTTAACCATGCACATTGCGTTAGTGTGCGTGTCTGACGGTACGGTCAGCCGTGAAATTTGATACATATTAAGACTTAAAATAAAATAAAAACTTATAATTTTAATATTATAATTTGTACAATAATAGTTTTATGATACTTAATAACAGCTGTATTAAATAAATCGTTACTAACTGGGAATTCATTCACTCATTTTATTTCGCTATCTTGCAGGATTTGACAGAATATCAATGTAATCAATATGTATTTGAAGTATTTTCTTTCAATCAAAAATAATATTTATTGACAGTATCATATAAAAAGTTTAAATCTACATTTTTATACACAACGCTGTAAATACGTATTATTAGCATCGTAATTTCCTATGAACAATAGAATTGTGATGGCAAGAACGTTTAAGATTAAACTTTGTTTCCAAATATTTTACAACTCACTCGTCCTAGATGCGCTCGGTCGTAAAACTTATTCAACCAACGCAAGGAGGTCGCTTCGAAGCGGTCTTAGCATTTAGCAATGCTGCCTATTCACAAACGCATCATATTGCTTCGTGCAAATCATTTTCTAGTTCATAAATACCCGCAGCATTACCACAGTCAAAATAAACAGTCAGCCGGCTAACGGACTTGTTTGGACGTCGGAAAAGTGCGCGGCGAGGCGGTTCGAGCCTAACATTTCGTATATTTGTTTGGGACATGCGGTATGAATACTATGTAAACAAACAAAATAATAAAGTAAACACACAAAGAAAAAGCAAAGTAAAGAAACTAGCATTTTACGACACTTCAAAGACAATTTGCCACCGGTAGTTGAAATTTTTAGAATGACGTATTCTATATATACGTGTAATATATGGCACGTCTCTATATCTTATCGACTATTCATTTGTCTTATTATCGGTTACTAATTTGACATAAGCTCCATACGAGTAATGTCAAAATTCAACCGATGCGGATCGTAAGGCAAGTGAATTAATAGTAACATATAGGAACTAGTTATTAGTTAACTATTGATATTACACTGCATAGGTATAAATAAATTCAATATCAGCAAATCGCTTATCGTAGTACTAATGACATTTACCTGTGTTTTCTATACAACATCAATAGAGCAATGCAACAGCAACGCCACCTATCGACTTCTTGCTTCTCTTCTCTTTTACATGTCTTATATTATACAGTGCGCTCTACAAATAAAATCATATTTAATCATATTTTCTAAGTTTTCACGACTTGTGTACATAATAAAACTACGATTTTAACGGTTTTAAGCGCGGTAACTTATTTGATTTTATTCCGTCGTTTCGGCCACTGAAACCATGATCACGAAAAACAAAGATGTCAAGTGTCAACGAGTATTGTTAAAGTTTTATTTAGCCTACCGCCTTCATCCTTCATCCTTCATTTTAATTATTTACTTTAAATTTTGTTTATTATTATTTACTTCATGGGAGCCTAATATAATTTACAACCGCTCCACAACATGTTATGGCTTGAAGAAAAGAAGCGGCGCAAGAAACTTCTCTCCTTCCATCCACTTTAATATAATATTAAAGTGGATGGACGGAAAATAAAATAAAATATCAGTCAAATTGGTTTGTGTTCCGGTGCACGCAGGAAGAGCTGACAGTTGATTGTTGCTGGGTTTGGGTCTTAATAGTTTTGATTAATATATACTATATTTAATACTAAAAATAAGCGTGTGTAATTGGAATCTGCTCACAACAAAAGCCTTCAAACTGCAATAGTAAAATTAAAATTATCTAGTCGTTAAAGTCTGTGAAAGTTGTTTACAGAAGATAGTTGTTTATCTAACTTGGTGAATAAAAGAATTAGAACGCATACAAAATTGATTTGAATGATTGGACAATAGAACCTTTGTTACACTCCATAACACAATAAAAGAAAGATTTTGTAAATACACGGTGAATACTCAAAGCCTTATTTAATAAAGAAAATAGCAATTCATATAAGTATGTGTAGTAAGTACCATGTAACAATTTTAACATTATTATGCACATGAATATTACAATGCTAGTTAAATTTCAACCTCTTAACACGCTTTCTATAGCATTGGAGTTACCAGACGTATTAAAAATGTATTAATAATAATGACAATTATTATATGGTGTAGACAGAGATAATCGCTGGTCAGTGACACGCCTCATTTAGATTACATTTGTCAAGGATCCTCAACGTGTTGACCTTCCCATGGCCCCACGAAGCCCTCCAAAAGTCCGGACCATTTTTATGGCCCGTGGTCTCCAATGACAATTATTATTATTATAAAAAATTGCTTTTTTAAAATAATAAATATATATTCCTCTACTTCATGCAGGTCTACAGTGCGCAGCCAATCTTTTAGCCAAAGATTAATTTCAATGCAGTTTAGCGCCTTTTCATTTACAAATTACGGGTTGCAAGTGTCTACGCAGGCGTGATAAATAGCGAGATCCACCGCCATGTTTATAATTAAAAATACTATTCAATGTTGAACAATGGCTTTTGAGTCAGCATATATTTGAGGTAACATATCTTGTAAATACAGTACATATTCTTCATGCATGCATATTTCCTTCCCTTTGGTATACTGGCACGTATATGTAGCTATATCGTTTTTATTACGGAATGCTTAGAATTTTATATTATTATAGATAAAAAAACACACACCACACCAAAAAGTTGAACCAGTTACAGTCTAAATGTACTCGTAGAACAACCTTTTAATACGTTTATTTTTCTATGCATTGTTTACATTTTATTAACATTGTCAATCCCTAGCTACTCAAAATTATAATCTCTGTATTTGTAAACAAAGTCTATCTTCTTCATTGCACCAATCCGCTACATATTGGTGACCTTATCGATAATGGAACACGAAAATAAAGGTAATATCACACTTTCCGATTTATGCCGAGTCGGAGTGCGACTACCACCCTTTAGGCTGAAGAACCAGCGGTATGGCTTGCGCAAGTAGAAGTCAGCTTTGCTCTTTCTGCTATTAAAGACGATGATGCTACCAAATACTTTCACGTCCTCGTGCAACTTGAATATCGTTTTGCTGCAGAAGTCAAAGACATTATCATTAACCCTCCAGCGACCGGCAAATGCGAGTTTTTGAAAAATGAGCTCATCAAACGCCTGTCAGCTTCGCGAGAAAAAGAGTTACACAACTTCTGATGCATGAAGAACTTGGTGACAGAAGGCCTTCACAGTTTTTGAGACACTAACGCCATCTAGCGGTAAACGATGTTTCGGATAATTTTATTCGAACCGTCTATGGACCAGCCTATTGCCGACCAGCTTGCAAGCAGTCATCGCATCGCAATCTTAGTCTACATTGGAAGCGCTCGCGGATCTCGCCGATAAAGTCCATGACTTGCCGTCATCACCACAAGTTGCATCAATGACTTTGGGTGGGAGCCCTATAGGACAACGTTATGAATACGTTTATTCTTGTATACATTCTTTACATTTTATCGACATTGTCATTCCTATGATTTGATTACTCGAAATTATTCAATTTATTTTATTGTCACAACCAGTAATTAAATAATTGAACTTTAAACCTCGTTGCACCCATCCACCACTATTTTAAGAACTTTTCTTTGCAGTTTTGACTTATTAAACGGTTTTTGACAAAAAAAAGTTTAATAGGTAGATTATGAATAGGTTTTCTTGAATAAATCAATTTCGGTTTTAGCGTCATACCTTGAAAATGCAGTCATGTGGTACAGCAAGTCGCACATACTTATATTGCAAATGTTTGTCATATAGAGAAAGTATTACTCGTGGAAGAAATCGGTTAATGGAGGCTTAAATAACACTTTTACCCGACTGCTAAAGGAGGAAAGGTTACGGATTGCACATATCTCGTATGTTTGTAAATTTCTTTATTATCTCGTATCTTCCAAATGGCTTGATGGATGTTGAAAGTTAGGTATCGCATATTCGTCTTCAAAACCCAAGTGTCCTCAGGTGTTTGGTAAAAAAAACAAAATTGCGGATTTTTGGCCCGAAAGTAGTAGGGTACAGTAATCACAAATCATTAAAAAAACTTATCGAGTAGTATATCAAAATAAAGGAAATTAAATCATTATTACATAAATACATATAGGTTATGAATAATAAAATATAAATTTAATTATAAATAATAAAATGCTTTAAAAAGTTTATGTCCATAACAAAAATGTGAGCTCAAAGCATAAGTTAAATATATACAGTAAATTTAGTAGCTGTAAATTTAGTAACTCCAGCTCATATTATAGTCGTTAATCCGAAGCAAAGTGTACTTTGTTTACAGTAGTTTGGTTTTCTATTCTTTTTTAGATCTTTATAGTGCATTACTTTTAAATTTTCTTTTTTGTAGTCGGGTTTTGTCATTCATTTAATTATTTATTTTTCTTAACGTTTAAGCTCCGAACAAAATAGTTGAAAAACCTGATTATAATCTTTCAAAAGCAGTTAATTTAAAACCGGTTCCAAGCCTTGTTATCATTTTTTATATTTCCAGACCAGACCCAGTGCTTGTTCACATAAGCAAACCACACTCTATAAACAACACTACAACAATAGCTAAAATGTATAATAAAATGTACAAGTTTATTTATGTTTCAGTAGCAGTCCCGGCACACGTCCTGCCCTGAAAAAATTAAAATCTAGAACCCGATCCAGTGCCATCTACCTACCGGGTCTAATTGTGAATCTCAACCATCCCGGGATCCACTCAACAAACACACATATTTCATAAAAATCCTATAACCCATGCCAAGCCAATGCCAAGTATTTTGTTTATATTAACATTTTTAAATTCGTAATATCTGTTGAATAGAATATACGATTTGAATTATTCAAAAAGTAATCTACAGGTATTAAAACACTCTTGAATACGATATGATTTATTTGGATAAAGATTAATTCAAAGATATGTGGTTAACATGGTTTGATTTCGGTCGGAATGCCTATTAATCTTTAAAATGTAAAAAAGTAGTAACAGTGACATAAACGACAATAGTTAGACATATGATATCGCGAAGATTTACATACAAATCTTTCCTCTTTATAATATTAGAATAGACATGCCTTATAGGATATATATAAAACCCGTACAAAAGTAATTACATTAATTAAAGAATAGGCATAAAATTACCTTGCTATCATTTCACCTTTAAAATTTCAAGATTGATATCATTTCAATTCGCAACGAGTTCAAGACATTATATAAAATATTTTTTTATGATTTTTAGTTACTGCTGAAAAGAGGTCCTTTTCTCCTAGATTTTTTTTATAAAATAAGGTTAAACAATGGATAGTATCTATGATAGAAAGCCGGTCTTAGTCATGAAGAAACTGACTGTGCAACTGGTGCGAGAGTTAAACTGTACTAAGACATTTTAAGTATCACTCTTCCTAATAACTTAATAAGTTGAATACTATAAATTAAATCTATCTATACTATTATAAATCTGTAAATGGTTCGAGTTTGTACATTGAAATTAAAAATGTGAACAAATCACATGGGAGATTCCGAAAATGTAATTTTTAGAATTTTGTCTTTCTGTCGGATAGAGCACGAAAAATCAACTGATTTCAGTGAAATTCGAAACGGAGCTAATTTACGGGGCGTAACTTACTATACTTTTATCCCGATAACCATTTCCGTGGGATTACGCAAATAGCCAAAAAGATAGCGCTGCGATATCACATATTTTGGAAACTACTGAACGTATGAATAAATCTCAATATGATGCTGGTTTATAATCCGAATCAACACTTAAGATGCGTTTTATCCCAATAAAACACGTCATTTACAATAATTACGTACTCATAATCATAAATAACACGTCACACGACTCATCTCTATGTTTTGCTAGGCAGTGGTAGTTGTGTAGACTATATATATGTATATATACAGTTAATTTAAGTTCTGGGTCTATAAATTACAGAATGTATCCTCCTTTAACCAAATTAATATATAATAATATCCCATCAGAAATCATCATTCATGTTTCATATCATTCAGTTTTTTTTAGTTACATCCATAGTAGTATAGGATTTAGTTCCTTTGCCATTATACATTTTTTAAAACATAAAAATTACAGTATAGTTCTAGAGCTTTAAGTTTAAGCTACTTCTCTTCAGTACAATAAATGCTTTCCCAGAGATTTATCTGCTCTCTCGTCTCCTGAAATGCACAACCAGTGAAATCAACAATGGCAGCAGAATCAGTCGGTAAATATTGCGACTCCCCACAACCAATCATCCCTCCATTCCATGGTTTTATCGCCATCAATTCTTACTGAAAAAAAATACATCTACCCTAATACGTCTTCGAAGTCAAAAAGAAAGCCGGCAATCAACAGAAAACAAACCAAAAATAGCGTAAGTCGTCAATAAATGAAGAAAAACACAACACAGCACATTCATATACACTACAAGAGTAACCATGAAAATAATCAAAATTCAAGCCAATAAACACAAAATTACAAATCGTGTATAAAATAAATATAGATGGTTCTGGCACTCGCCGGCCGCTGCAGCGGCACCCTCGCTTCACTTGTTCAGCTCGTGCAATTTGATCTGAAGCTAGCATTATCTAACTTAAATCACTGTTCTAGTCACTAATCGCGATCTTTCACCGCCCATCACAATAATGTTAGTGAAAATATGTTTACGTAAGGTGAGGTTTTATTTACCAAAAATAAATATTTCAAGAACACCGGACCCTAAGAATTGCAGAAAGGGTAAGTATACCATCCCCCTACCTATTACACCCACCTACTAGTTAAAATTTGTGCACCGGATATCCAAGTAGCAACCGAATAGAGAACAATGAAACGTATTTCAGTACCCTAAAATTAAATTAATTAAAAATTAACCTTCAGAATGTCATCGGCCTGTGAATGTCAATTACCTGCTAACTGTTGATCATACTAATTTTTTATAACTTTTGTATACATTTCTGTATGTTTATAATATTTATTTGTAATGCAGTTAGTTTAATACAATTATTATTTTTTGAGTTGTTATTAGGAAACGTTCTTCACCGCTCAAAGCTATTATATATATTAGGGTGATCCAAAAAAAATATTTTTTATTTTTTTTCCAAACAGACTCAAAATTTCTTTTGGGTGTAAAAAAAATATGTGAAATGATGAGGCCATAATATTAATATTAAGATAGTCCTCATCGCATTTTTTTAATTCCCATAAGAATAACACAGGAATTATTTTTTTGCTTCTTCTGATTTTTGTACCGTTCAAACGACTGGTTAACTGATAAATCGCTGTTCCAATCTTTATAGAGAATTGAACGCTCTACAAAAAGGTCTGATAACATTTTTTGATAAATTCGTATTTCTTACGAAAGATTCATTCATTCATTCATATTGTCTCGATAAAGGTCATTTATGCGTATATAATATGTATCCTAAGTTTTGATACAGGGTCTAAGCTACATTTCTGTCGAATTTCATTAAAATCCATTTATTAGTTTTCACGTGATGATCTTAAAGATAGTGAAAAATGCAAAAGGTTCCATTTTTGGAACCCTGTTGTCCAAATTAGCACCCCTGATTATTTTATTAGGTCTAAATTCATTGTACCAACTCGAATCATCTACAGATTTATTGTTGTATCAATCCTGACAACTTTTTAAATCTAATTTATTTAGAAGCTGACGATGTCATCATATCAGCTTCATTATAAACTATCATATAATTTGACATGATTTAAAATAACGTGTTCAAGATTTTATATGTAAAACCGTAGCAGAAAAATGCACGACAAAATACTCTGGAATCCATTCACGTCCACCAACTTGATTCCCAGAGCATCCACCAGCCCCTCCTTGCCGACTCGATTCGGACACATCACTGACAAATAGGTACTGTAAGTCTTCAGATACTGATATTTTCGTTATACAATTGCATAAAGAGGTGCAAGAACAAGTCGTGTTTCTTCTGAGTACAAACTACTATAAACATTGCGATTTTGCGGTTAAAACGGCATTGGTAAATTTCGAGTTATAGAGAACTATTTGGTCTGTGTAGTATTATTTTACAAGAGCATTCAAATTTAAAAACAAAACTATCTCATTTTTGAATGCGTATAGTGCATAATAACTGTACCCGTGGATTCTTTCGTGAAGTATTGTAAATATTTCTATACTTTTTTAAACCCCGCAAGGTATCGAAATAAAACTTGCCAAGACAAAGCAACTTGTCTTCGCTCGGAGTTTTCTTTATTCCTTTTAACTGTTACCTATTTCTTTCATTTTCCTTCTGTTGACTCGTAACCACTCCCTAGTTCTTTTGGCTTCTAGCCATTTCAGTATTATTTCTTTATCGTTACTGGAAATCATCATATTGATTTCGGTGGGGAGTATGTTCCGTCCTAGCCTAGTATATCGTAGGTAAAACATCGCTCTATCAATTTTGCTGACTATTCTACCCTATTTCTGTGTGAAGTAACGGTTTTAATGCAGGAGGGTATAGGCAACTTTTTCAGAGTTCATTTCCTTGTCAACATTCTACGACATCGCGCGGTGCGCTCATCGTTTTTTTTTAATCAAATCATAATACTTACTAGCCGTGTCAATAACTTTTATACCTAATCTATGTACAAAGTGATAGCTCTCAAGTGAAAACATAGTGCCGTGCGCTGTTCCCGAGTGCAACCTGAACCGAGCCAGGAGAGGGCTGTCTTAAGCTTGGTGGAGCTTCTGCTTTTCTAGAGCGAGAATGTGGGTCATATCTCTCTCAAACAATAATCGAACCAAAAAACTACCCGTGGGCTACAGCATCCAACACGTACGAAAAACTCCGCGATTTTCGAGGTACAAAAATCAAGCGCATTTAAAAAAAACTTTAGCTTCCGTTCTAGTGAAATAAAATCGGAATATTAATTGTTATATGAAGTACCGCAATATTTATATATAATGTAAACCATCCATTTTTAAACATACCGGAATCTATTTATTTTTAAGCATACCTACTACCCACTATTAAACGCTCCCGGAAAAATTCTACGGTATTCATGGGATATAAAATAACATAGATTTTAAATTAATAATTCAATTAAATTAAAAAATATTATCGAACATTAATAAAAGTCTTATCGTAATTAACTATTTTCAATTCACCATAGCATCTAATTAACTATTAAACCGCTCCCGGTTAATTTTCTTCAGGATTCCCGGGACATAAAGTATATCACAGATTTTAAGTGAAAAAAGCTGTCGCTTAGTGATAACTGCTACGAATTTAATTCAGTACCTAGTTTTTACGTGAATCCTGAAAAAACAGACAAGCAGACCAATTTAAAAAAAATATTGTTTCGGGTACACCATCGTTCATATAGAGTTCAAGTATATCTGAATTGTTTTTTAATAGCTTTAGTGTACATAGGGGACAATTAGGATCTTTGATTAAAGATTTATTATCCTTTTTAGGAGTCTGTAGTGACAGACCTTTGTATATCAGAAAAAATAATGATATACAAAAAACACAGAGGGATGTATGGCCAAGATAATTTTATAAAGGTTCCTCTTTTTTCAACTTTTCAAAAACTGTTAGGTTAATAATCTATATGGACCGAATTTGACACAAATGCGTACGTTATATGCTGCTACAGAATTATGTCGTGAAATCACAAAAATCTGAAATATTAAGGAAGTTGCATATGAAGCATTATTAGTCAGACTTCTTGCATACAGCTCTTACAATTTCTTAAATATTTTTTGTTAAAGTCAATATATGTGTAGAAATTCGGTTAGAAAATTGTAATAAATGTTTTCCCCTCCAACTTTTGAATGTGGATAATTTTGAAATTCTAAATGTTAATTGATAGACGTTGACCCTCTCTATGGATCTCATTCTTGTAAGTGGAATGGTTTACACTTGGTCAATTTTTGTTTTGTAGGTCTAAAATGTCATAATTATTGATTGAAAGAAGCTCTTCGATATATCAAAGTTTTTTTTCTAGAACAATAAAGAAAAACAAATTATATTGACTAATTTATTGAAATATTAATATAATAACTGATTCGAAGTTTCTCTAACGTTTAATTACTGCTCTATATCTATTGATCGTAGCATGATTTTATAAAGCCTGCAAGCGTTATCTTAATCTATAAAAATCTGTCGACCGTAAAAGCACTTTTTCCTATAATAAACATGTATATATAAAGAGATGAATGAAAGTAGAAGAAACGACTATGTATATTAAGATTGTAGATAGATATACTAAAGACCTGTGTATAATTTAGGTGGGTTCCTATATCTCACTGACCGATCCTTACTTACTTCCTTCCTTACTTTTGCTGAACTCATGCAAAAAAACTATCGGTTAAAATGTGATATAATGTCAAAATTCAACGAATGATAAAACAAGCGAATAAATGGTAAAATATAGGAATCAGCCATACTACTGAATTATAATCACAAATTTAAATTATGAATAATTACCTTAGACAAATAAATAACTGGGTAGGTGGATATTTCTATAATCCAACAGTATTTCAATTAACACACACGATTATCACTTGGATTTTATTTCGTTGACATGTAAATATAATAATCTTCAACCGTGTTAAATGAACTGTAAACGCTACGTGCGTCCGTAACAATGCGCTGTCAGAGCTTTGAGAGGCGCGGGCGCGTCTACCTTCTACTTATACTTTCAGCGGGGTACTGTCATACTTTCCCTGCCTATCTTCATCTCCTCATGTAGAAGATAGAACACGTTTCTCTTTTAATTCTGTAATATATTTACGTTTATTGAACAAACGTAATAAAGTAAAGCGGATTTTTCTTATTAATAGTAGGTATTATAAATAACAAAAGAATGTAAAAGAATGTAAATATAAAGAAATATAAAAGAAACTACAGAATTAAGTTGAAAATGTATAAGATATCCATATTAGTATATAAATAATATTTTACTACAGTTATGAATTTTATATAAATTAAATTATTACGATGAAAATTGGTATATGTGATTTATTAATGGGTGTGGACATAGGGTACTTTTTAGGGCGGAAATTGGAAGTATCCTTAGTATAATTATAATGTCAAGATTTACGCAAGTGAAGCCGAATGAACCTTTTCTTTATTCTTCACTTCAGGTTTTCATCTAATGATTGGTTTGATGAAGCGTGAATAATAAATGATTACAAACCACTTTTTATATATGTATGGTATGGTGTGGTACATATGGTATTTATGTCACATCTTAATCAGTTCCCGGTACGGCTCCTGACCAGCAGGTGAATAGTTGACATCGCTTTGTGCATTGAGCACAGCCAATATGATGCGATTTATTAATGTTTTAAACGTCATATGGTACATCAGAAACAACTAAGATGACTATAGATTTTATAAGATTTTTACCCGTATTCCTCCTCTGTCAATTTAACTTACTTATATAATAGACATCTCCATACAATGGAACCTTAAAAAGAGAGTCATTCATTTTATGGCTAAATTTTTACTCGGTCAGCTTATTGTTGTAATCGACAACTTTTTGCTGTTGGATATATTATACATGGTAAATAATTATATTTTAAAATAATTATCTTATATTTCAAGCTTATTAACTAAGTTACATGCGGAAGTCTATTGTTCCCATGAAACTGACGTAAATACATCAAGAGTCAGATATTAATTAATTTTTTTTTTTTATTGCAGGAGTTCAGCAGACAGGCAGACGGCCCACTTGATGGAAAGCGGTTACCATCGCTTATGGACATTTGTACACCAAAGGTGCTACAAATGCGCTGCTGCCCTTTTAATGGATACTGGAACCTGGTCACTAATGCCGGAACACAACTCAAGTTTGTTGTGGCGACATACTTTAGACCAGGGGTGGTAGCCATCGAGTTGGGCCAATGCCCTCCCACCTAGCTGTGGGTTGTTTTGTCGCCTCTTACGACAGGCCACCCAGCCGCAGGAAATTGTATTCTTTCTCCGTTCCTCCACGGAGTACAAATAACAGACTAAGCATGTTAATACGCTTGGATAGATACTAAATGTTTTATGTAGTACATATGTAACTTTTCAAATTTACTACCTTTCAATTTCAAATAGTTGAATTTATGCATATGGTAAGTACAGGTTTAAACCTGAAGCCTGTACTCCCAATATGCATAAATTCTACTTGTAACGTTCTAACAAGAACGAATAGCGCTACTACTACTACGAAGTTCTATTACTTATATTGTGGTCATATTTTACTGTAAAGTTCTCATGAGGAATAAAGTTCTTTAAATCTACCGAGCTCGATTCCTGTTATAGTAAATTTTGGAAACGTATTTTCTCCGTTATATACTGTTAAAGTAGTTATATACTAGTTATATTGGGTGTCTGGGATCGGCCCCAGAGTAATCCGTTGTATATTACCCATAACACAAGCGTAACTTGCTCAATTTGGGGATACACAATATGTGTGTTTGTCTGCCGATTATATATATGTCGCAGAAAGGCCTCGTTCTCACGACATCTTTAGTTATCAGGTTTAGTGGGCGTCATCAGGGTAAAATGCGAGCATAAAAACCAAAGGCCACGGTTTATATATTTTAATTTAGATCTAAAACACATTTTAACACAGTTAAGACCGAGCAGCGGGTTCAGGGAACCGCTCATACTTCCAACTAAATACTTTCTTTAAAATACTCCATAGTCCAACTCGACCTATTGCCCTCAACCGAATGTACCACAAAAACTCCTCAGTCTACCGAAGTAGATACTACCCAAGTATAGAGGGTGTCTGACCCCGCTCAAGACATGCTCTGCTCTCATTGGTCGTTTATTAAATTACAATATTCATAGCTTTTATTAGGTTAGAACGATCTTTAAGTTATAGAAACATTTAACAAATAAAATAAAATAGAATTAAGAATTTTAAAAGTAGTGAAAATGTAAACAAATAATATTGTGCGTTATAAATCCAATCACCAATTATTCGATTTATATCTTCCCTCCGACATATATATGCCGTCTCGTCAGCTCACTTTGGCCAATCGACGCCGTCCGACGTTATTCGCGGACTTTGCACTGTCAACTTCTGTGCCTTCTGGCTTGCCCATTAATTGACATTCGGTGGCCGTCTATGACTTCTGGTTCAATTTATATCGAAACACGAAAATTGTAGAGATATGTAAACGTAACGTACGATAATTGTTTTTAGCAGTTGGCTACGAAAACTTAAAAAAGAATTTAATCGAAAATACTCTATCTACTGTTCTACTACAGCAAGCAGCGAGATACCTATATCGCTGTGCAAGTTCAAAACGGATGCATTATGCATTCGTCATCTTGTTAGGCATTTGTCAGCATAGTATCTTTACTAAAACATATAAAACTTTATCAAAATGTTGTATCGCCCCCAACAATTTTGGCAATATAAATCCACAGCCACATCGGACGAATACGTAAGCAGCTGTTTGTGAGAAAGTATATAGGTGTATAAGTATCTATCATATCTTTATAATGCCACACTCACTGCATTTGCGCTCAGTAAGTATACATGTAGATATATATGTATACATAGGTGATTATTTTTCTTATCGGTCACCACGCTCAAAAAGTGTAACTTGAATTAATATCAAAGAAAAAAAATACTGCATAAATAAAAAATAAATAATAATTATAATTGCATAAGTTGATAAAAAATGCTATGCAATAGCTTTACCGCGACAGTCCTCGAGTGCCACAATATAGGTTTTACTTATGATGTTCAATTTCTTAGAGTGCACTTGCTAGGCTTTGAAATGGGAAAATTGGCCGTCAAATCATCTGAGATACTTTTTATAAACAAAAGAACGTTGCAGGTTTTATACGAGAGTACACAATAATTACGTCATAAGGTTTAAGTAAGAGGAGTCACAAAGCGCATTCATTATTATTTAAAAAGGAATTTTTAAAAATCTAACATTTTAAAATTGAAATAATTTTACCGCCTGTTCTTTTATATATAAAATATTAGAATATTTTATTAAAATTTGTTCGTATCACTATTGCACAGCTGATATCTACATAGGTACCAGAATATACGAAAAAATAATCTGCGACGTATAAACTCGAACGGACCATAGAGATGTCGTTACGATTCGGTTTTCCCTAAATGTAGCCTAGAAAATGTTTGGTGATTACCAATCAGTAGTCATCCTAGTTCAAAATATTTTAGAATTCTAGTAGATTTACTAAAATTCTAAGATATTTTGAACTAGGATTAAATCCTACTTTCATTTTTTCTCAATATACATAGTCTAGCGAAAGAGTAGTCTATTTGACAACCCTAAGCAATACTAGAGCTCGCGCCACCAAAAAAGTTCCACAGACGCGACGCTCGACAATCGTTGTACTTAATCCTGCCAGAGTAATTTCATTTACTAATCCGTAAATCGATGTAGGTAATTAATGAATAATAAACACAAAATATTCCATAATTAAAGCTATAAACTTATTTCTTGGCTACTTTACGGACAAAATACTATTAAATTACGGAGCGGCCACAGTTAATCCTTTATATTTCTTGCGATTTCTTTCGTGGCGCGGACTCTATATAAGCCGTTTTAAATCACGTCTAACAGTCAC
This sequence comes from Dendrolimus punctatus, assembly GCA_012273795.1. NCBI lineage: Eukaryota > Metazoa > Arthropoda > Insecta > Lepidoptera > Lasiocampidae > Dendrolimus > Dendrolimus punctatus. Next base: position 9,948,750 of record CM022538.1, read on the forward strand.
ATCACTTCAAAATTATACTACTATTATATTATATTTGTCATCATCATCATTTTAAACATTTATGTACACCATATATATATATATATATATATATATATATATATATATATATATATATATATATATATATATATATATATAATATGTTAACTGGTTTATTTATAATTAAAATTCAGATGTAATATAATACTTTACAATGAAACTAAATAAAACTATTTATACAAATTAAAATATAAAATTTAGTCCCACGCCGCAGTCAGTTGAATGGCAACGCTCATGCGTTGTCCGAGGTATAGACCAGTCTTTTGGTCACGTGAGAGGTCTACCAGGCGTTTCGGTATGTCTCGATAAAGTTTGTGCCTTCAGGCCCCATGGTCCCAGAGTCTCGACCCCAAAAGCCGCAAATATGTAGCCATTTCCGATGGCGGAATATTTGCGGCATTTTTGGGCCTCCTGTTGTGCAGTAGCTGTACCGGCAGACATGCTAGTGGCTATAAGATGGGACGCCGCCAGTGTATCGACTCAGTTTTTTTTTTCGAAGCTAGTGAACAGCCTTGCAGAGATTTGGGTAAGAAAGTACCAAACATTAACTATTTGGGCAGGGTTTCCCCTTTATTGTTAAGCCTTTGGTGTGATTATTCATACCGCACAGTAAACAATAAACACCGTCTACAGGCCACACCGCCTTTTATACGAAAATGCTACCCTACAAAACAATAATAGTGCATCATTGCTAAAAATAGCAATTACATCATAGTGCTGCCAGGATCATAAAAACAATTATGATAATTAGTTACTGATGCACTAAATTATCTAGACGATAATTTAGTAGCCTTATAAAATTAACTAGCCGATAGAAATAGTAATTTCATTATAAATTGAACTATCTGATAAATCGACTAAAAATATTATTATCTATGACGATTGTCTATGTGATATTAATATAATCTATGTTTCTCATGAATGCTGCGATGGATATCGCACACTAGCAAAAAGGCAGACGGCCCAGCACATGGAAAGTGGTTACCGTCGCCTATAGACGTCTGGAACACCAATGGCGAAGCCTGCGTTGCCAGCCTTTTGGATAGGATAGGGAGATGAGATAGTGGGATCAAACAGAAATAATTGTATAGAGGAAATAGGATGGGGTTAAACTTTATAGAATAACAGTAAGTACATAACATCCCACTGCTGGGCTCAGGCCTCCCCAATTTTTGGGTACCTATAAAAACATACCCATAAACCTGACACGCTTGCCCAGGTGGACTGACGGGTTTGAATCATTGGTAACCTTGATGTACATGTTTTGTACATAGGTAATATTTTCCCTCGCCGCCAACACGTGGTAGGTAGGATATTCACATTTTAATTGGTCCTGCGCAAGTATGCATACTTTCCAGACAGAATTCGTGCCCGTCTCTTTTGTAACACAAGTTTGAGACTCGAGAAAACCACTATAAGCTTACTGCCGCTTAGAAATAAAAGTACCTAATTACTTTGCTTATGAGTAATTGGGCCATCAGCCTAAAGGAGGCCAAAAAAAGGAGGTAAATACAGATATAACCCAAGAAAAAAACGAGAAATATAATTTTAAAAAATAATTCAGTCATGCATTGTTTTTAGAATGATATTGCAACCGTGAATATTTGTTTACCTGCAGTGATTTTTCTCATTTTGCACAAGCATAAGGAAACTTAAAACCAGTCTGTCAAAGTATATTGAATTAAATTTTTGCTTTTCGTATATGGGATGTGTACACTACATATTAAGGCGAAGCCTTGAGAAATTTACCGAAATATGTGTCAGGAACAAACAACTCGACGAGGGTACAAGAGCAAGATAAGACTATGTATTTAAATACCATGAATGGTTTTAATGACCGAGTCTATTTATTACGATTTGTAACCTCTCGCAGGGAACTTAAATTACGATTTGCTTAAATACATATATAGGACTCTCTTCCTTTTTAGGTTTTTACAGTAATGTTTTAATTTAAATTGTGTAAATAGATTAAAGATTAATCCGAATTCCACGTGGGAGTTTAATATTCATATTTTTTAGAAAATATGAATATTTTTTTAAATTCTATATCTTGTAGGGTTTAGACCCTACAAGATATAGAATTTAAATATACACGATTTAAAATAAAATTGATCTTTAGTCCCTAAAGGCTTTGAATAAAAAAAGAATTGATAATAAATAATTAAATTAAAATTAATTGTGGCATTTTGGAGCTTATCTGAGACAAACTTCTGTCAGAAATTAATATATAAATTGTAAAAACGGTAATTTAGGTATAATTAATCGTAGCATGATAGATAGATTTGTGTGTAGTACGAATATATTCGTAGATGCCCGCGATTTATATGCATATTATTGCTATGTGTTTTCCAAAGGGACAAATGTAAAACAAACCGCGGTAAACATGGCATTCCGGTAGATTGTTCAGCAATTGTTGATTGTTATATAGTTATATTGCGAGAGATCTTTTAATTTTTCCTAAATCATCTATTCTGGTTCTATTCTACTCTAACCACCCTGTTGACATAAGTTCAATTAATCTGGGTGTATAAGGAGAACACACCGGCGCCGAAGGACGGACTTCAACCTTCAGCCGCCCGCAGTCGCATGCTCATATAATGGTACTTAAGAACTATCGCAAAATGAGAAAGTTGGATCATTTGGACATTTATTTATTTTCAGATAGTCTTGCATCCGTAAATGCGAAGTTAGTCAAACTTTATATGTACAATAATTAGTTTCCTATTCGACAATTATATACATACATAGTTTTTAAACTGACTTATTAATTTTATATAAAACAGTTTTTGTTATTTTGCTGTCGTCTGTGGGGGCTTATCAATAATGCTCGTTTTTGCCCACTTTTGTATCTAGTTTTTAAGACTATAGCTGTTAGCTCCCCAAATAAAATAAAAGTAAAATAAATGTAACGCGGGCTATAACGGTACCAAAATGACCCTCAGTATAACACTGCTGTTAATTTCATAGTTAGGATATATCATCATCATTACATTAGCTAAAATCACTATTGACAATAACGCGTCTACTTCGCTGCTTTAAGCCGAACAAGAGGGTTTATTTCTGTCTTTCAATTTGGATTAACCTTCTATAAGAGCCAAATTTAATAGAAAAAATCACAAGCTACCAGCTGCCATCAAAATTGCTGCGCCAAAACCAAGATAATTATGTTGTCTCTTTTATTGTAAAACACAAATTCTATGTAGTAAGAGGAAGAAAGCATCAGTTCAACGTTCATTTCAATTATCCGCATTCAACTACAAATTTGTGGGACTTCCCAATGAGCCGTATGTGACAAGTTCGGCAACAAAGTAGTGATTCGTTCCGTCTTGCAGGTCTAAGAAAGCAAAGTGGTATATACGAATAAATTTGAATCGTTAAATGTCATTGAAAAGTCGTGTTCTTTTCAACCAATTTAAGTTGGTCGGTGATATATCAACATTAGACAAATAGTTTGTATTTTTTTACTGCACGAGTTCAGCAGATAGACAGACGGCCTACTTGATGGAAAGCGATTACGATCACCTATGGACATTTGCAACACCTAAGGTACTACAAATGCGCTGCTGCTCTCTGAAGGCAGACTGGAACCTAGTCACTAATGCCGGAACACAACTCAAGGTTGTTATGGCGGCATACTTTACACTAGCCATCCAGCCGGGCAAATGCCCTACCACCTGGCTGTGCCTATTACATAAATGTGGTAATAAAAACTATATATTTTACATGTCACAAACCTTTCGATGCATATTGAATATATTCAACAACTACTAGCAACAATTTGTATATCAATGTTTTAGAGTTCAACATTGTTTAGGCGCAATGTAAATGTGATACTATATTCTATAGGATGACGTCGTGGCGACACGACACGGCGTCAGTGCGTGGGTTGCCGCCGCGCCCCGCTGCCGCCGTCGTGTTGACGCATCGCCGCTTTCGTACTTACATGAGGGCACAAAATAAGATGAATGCATAGATATTCCCATTAGTAATCACATATTTTTAATAATCTTATACGTCACATAATTATATATAGGTAACTTGTAGGGTTCCCAAACGTACTACTATATATAGTATTATACTATATTTTAGCCAATTGTATTATATGTTCTTCACTAATTGAATTGTCATTATTTTGAAATAAAATACAGAATTTTGCGGGACAAAAGAAAAGTAGTAATGGAAAATTCAATAACAAAATATAAAAAAATCAACGTGTACTATATGCTCTATCTGGGCAGGAACGGAGCAAGATAATAATTTCCTACGTTCGAATGGCCTGTCTTAAGAGGCGACAAAACAACCCCTAGCCAGATGGCAGGGTATTTACCCGTCTAGATGGCTACCAACCCTGATTTAGAGTATGTCGCCACGCAGTATGGATATTTTATATGTCATTATTGCGACGGTAACAATTTTTTTTTTGTTTGATACAAGTTCATTCATTCTTTGAAAAGTATTGTAATACAACTCCTATATATATTTAAAAAAACTGAGATGATGAAATAATTATGATGAAAACGTACTTTTTAGCTAGACGTGTTGCTGGAGAGTTTCTTGCTTTTCTTCTCTTTTAAACAACGATAACACGCTGCGAAGCGGTGTACATAGAATAGGAAATTTTATATATTATTAAATAAATATTTATTAAATACTTTTATTATTAAACAAATTTTGACTTACATGTATGACCTTCAAAAAGTGTTCTCCAGTGGAACTTATTTTGAAGAAAAAGTTTTGAATTTTGATTGTTTTAAGTTTCAAAACAATCTTGAGTTGTATTCCGGCATTAGTGGCTTGGTACCTATATTCTTTTTGAGAACAGCAGCGCATTTGTGGCAACTTTGGTGTTGCAAATGTCCATAGGCGATGGTAATCGCCTTCCATCAGGTGAGCCGTCTGCTGAACTCACGCAATAAAAAGTAAAAAATACAGTTTAAAAACAAAAAAATACTACTTCAAAAAAGGGTGACAGCCCTAGCTACTTGCCATCCTGTAGCTAGTGACACTTCATGTATTAATATATGAACCAAATATTTATAAATTTAGAGAATAAGACACAAAACTGCATGAAATTTGTAAGTTTTTCGCCTAAGAGAAGATCGATAAGAATTGTAAATATAATATATAAATATGTAATGATAAGATAATATATATTCAGAAACAAATACTAATGTAGAACTAGAATATAAATTTTAAATTAAGAAGAGACAAGGTAAAATATATTGTAACATATCTAAAGCTCATATAGTCCATGCCTATATCAAGGTAGTAAGTACACAGCGCTTATTAGGCCCTGTTAAAAAAACGTTAAGTACTGCACTCTGCAGTAATTGCTTATGGCAACCGCTTTGCTTCTAGATGTCCAAAGTCCCATTAGAAATAAGCCAAATTTCGGTGGATTTGTAATAAAATCCTGTACAATATCTGTAATTTGTGTTATAATGATTATTGTAATTTTATAAGATTGTAACAGAAAAATATTAACTAGGAATGACAATCATTGATTATATTGCCTTGGGTAAACATAAACTACAGATACTAATGCCGGGTTTCTTCTGCATCCTTTATCATGTATTTGCTTTACTACTGCATAAAATTTGACATTACTTTCCGGTTTATATCAGATTTTAAGCAGTAGCAAGGCAAATTAATGGATAATTAAAGAAGCAAATTAAGCAAATTAAAGAATAAGATAAGGAGTCAATGAAACGTTCCACTTAGTTCAATAGATTTCACTACTATATTCAAATTCAAAATTCAAATTCAAAAGTTTTTATTCAAAATAAGTTCCACTGGAGAACACTTTTTGAAGGTCATACATATAGGTTAAAATTTAATTTTACTTCCTAGTCTATGTACACCGCTTCGCAACGTCTTATTGCTGTTAAGGAGAAGAAGCGGCAAGAAACTCCCCAGCAACACGTCTAGCTAAAAATTGTTTTTCTTTATATTTGTTGTTCATTCATTTAAGTACTTTTTAAAAAAAAGATTTTATAGAGAATTATGTTACAGAATAACTTTTGAAGAATTAATGGAGTTGTAGCAAACAGTGCATATTCAATAAGACAAAAGCGCAATAAAAGGATAGAAAATAATTATAGTTATAAATATAAAGACGTAACGTAATTTTTTTTTTGCAACATATCTCCATATATTCCTTACAAGTACGGCAAGATAAAAACGTTATACTCGTACAAAACACAGTATAAGAGGTTGGAGCGAGCTGTTATGTAAATGAAGTTTTGTCATTTAAATATTCTTCAATAGTGTAGTATCCCTTTTTAAGCAAGATACTTTTTATTTTTATTTTGAATTTAGTGAAGGGCAGATCTAACATTTCACTCGGAATCTTATTGAAGAAGCGTATACCAACCCCCAAGAAAGAAGACAATACTTTTTGTAATCTAAAAGATGGCAATATCAGTTTATTACAATGCCTGATGTTGAAATCGTGAACATCCTTATACCGCTTGTAGGCACTCAAATTATTACGAATATAAATTATATTATTGAAAATATATTGGCAGGCGACCGTCATAATACCGATTTCCTTAAAGCGTTCCCTAAGAGACACCCGAGGGCCGAGGTTGTAAATTGACCTTACGGCTCTTTTTTGTAAAACAAATATAGTCTCCAAGTCAGCAGCGTTGCCCCAAAGTAAAATACCATAGGACATGACACTATGAAAATAACTAAAATAAACTAGTCTAGCAGTATCTTCGTCAGTGAACTGCCTAACTCTTCTGACCGCATATGCAGCAGAACTAAGCTTTCCTGAGAGACTAGATATATGAGCGCCCCACTGGAGTTTCTGATCTAGGTTAATGCCTAAGAATACAGTTGAATCTACTAGGTTAAGTCTAGTGTCGTTAAGGGAAATATTAACATCGTATTCTTTTACATTGGGCATAACAAACTTAACACATTTAGTTTTATTCGGATTGAGTGATAAGTTATTTACGGTAAACCACTTAGATATTTGGGTTAAGGCGTTGTTTACGTCGTCAAAGTTCTGTTTATTTCTGTCTACTTTAAATATAAGTGACGTGTCATCAGCAAACAGCACTACCTCACACATATCATTAATAAAATATGGCAAATTATTAATATATATCAAAAACAAGAAGGGACCTAGAATAGAGCCCTGGGGCACACCCATAGATATGCCAGTCTCACGAGATTTGATATTGTTAATTTCAACGCTTTGGGATCTATTTTTTAAGTAAGACGACAGAAGATTGAGAGAATCGCCATAAATACCGTAATAATTGAGCTTTTTCAGGAGGGTCACGTGTTCAACGCAATCGAATGCCTTGGACAGGTCACAGAATACACCAATGGCATTCTGTGTCCCTTCCCAAGCACCATAAATGTGTTTTAGAAGCTCAACACCTGCATCGGTAGTGGAACGACCTTTGGTGAACCCGAACTGTTTTGTATGAATTAATTTATTAATATTAAAATGTGAGAGCAGTTGATTTAAAATTATTTTTTCGAAAACCTTGCTCAGGGTTGGTAAAATAGAAATTGGCCTAAAGTTGGAGGGGTCGTTTTTGTTTCCACTTTTAAATATAGGAATAACTTTGCTAACTTTCGTTAAGTCAGGAAATACTCCTTTATCTACACATCGATTAAATATTTGTACTAGTGGTAGCGTAAAAGTGCATATTAAGTCACTTAATACTTTTAAGGATATACCCCAAAAGTCAGCTGTATTTTTAATATTTAACGATTTAAACGTTTTTACAATATCATCTGTATCTATATGATTAAATTTGAATGTGATATTACATCGATCAACGCACTGTGTCATCAGCAGCTCAGCTTCCAGTGGTGATGATGACAAAGAGCTAGTTATTAAAGTTGGCATATCCCTAAAGTATTCTTTAAATGTTTGTGCAATTTCAAAGTTATTACTAATGGTGTTATTGTTGATTACAAGTTGAATTGCATCATCTCGACGTGAACTCTTGCCGGAAGCATCATTTATAACACTCCAAGTTGTCTTAATGATATTTGATGATTTTTTAATTCTGTTACTATAATATAGAGATTTGGCAGCGATGCACACTCTTTTAAAGGTCTTAGAGTACTTTTTAATTAAATGGATTTTGATTAAATTGTTTTTCACTGTATAATTCATACAGTTTCATTCGACTTTTATATATTACCTTTCGTAGCCCAATCACTAAACTTAAGTTTATTACTTTTGTTGATTATTTTGGTTTTAAATGTGTTTTCAAATTCAGCTTGTATAATGTCGAAGAAATTACTATACAAGTTGTTTGGATCTTCGCTGCTGAGATCCAAAGTAGGAATTGTTTTGAATAAATTATCTTTAAAGGTTCTTAAGAGATAATTATTCACTGGCCTACAGGTTAATTTAGAATTGATTTTAATACTATCAAAAGGTATTGATATAAACTGGCCACAGTGATCCGACCGTAGTACATCTAAGACTGATTTGTCGATTATTTCGCAACTACAAAATATATTGTCCAAACAGGTTGCTGAATTAGCAGTTATACGCGTAGATTCATTAAAGACATGTATAAGATTGAACGATTTGAAAAGATTAATGATCTTGGAACGAGTTGATGACATTTCCAACAAATTAACATTAAAATCCCCACAAACTATAGGCAATTTATTAGTATTATTTAATTTTCTTAATAAGTCCTCCATTGTGCTTTCAAATACATTATAATCTCCTGTGGGGGGTCGGTAGACGCAGACAATTACATAGCGCTCAAGCTCAATACAGGAAACCTCCACAGTCCGTTCAACAGAAAGGGACATAATGTCTCTACGCTCTTTACATTTTACATCATTTGCTACAAAGTTAAGTGATCCACCATGTATAGCGGACTTTCTTACAAATGCACTTATCACTGTGTAATTCTCTATGGAGTTTATGACTTGAAAAGTTTTAAGCCAATGTTCTGTAATACATAGGACATGAACCTTATGTTCTTTTAAAAAGAGTTCAATTTCTAAATCTTTACCTGCTAAACCCTGTATATTTTGGTGAACTATATTTAAATTAGAAGTAGGTTTAGCGTTGGTCATATCTAGCAGTTTAAAGTGCTAGGACTTGCAGTAGAGTTAATATTAAAAACATTAATGTTATTATTATAATTTATGTCATATATATCAGTTATATCATACATAACTTTGTCATGATTTTGTATATTAAATGCTAACAAAGTAGCTATACGTCTTCGTAACTTAAAAGGCAGATACATAGTATCTTTGTTTAGCCTAAATTTACTATTAGTAAATTTATTTATGTCAAAATAAAGCATAATGTCACTATGACGATGGGTCAAATTATAAATTATTAAATTCAAGTCATATATGTGCGCATATAGATACATCGTTATTATATTACGTAAGTAACATATCTGAAAATTGAAAAGATGCTTAATTGAGATGAAATTAAGGTTGTCGGGAGCACATTAGCATGGTAAGCCCATTTCTTTACACCACATTTTACTTAAAAAACCATTCTACACATAGCCAATGTCTTGGGCACATTCGTTGGTAACTTAAGCAATTTTTATGTAAAAGTGTGAATAATGTAGAAGTGAATTATCAAATGTAAATCACAACTACATATAGATAATTACTGCAGTTATACCTCGCGACATATCCGTGGATATATAACTTCTTGTAGATTACGCATAGCGACTTAATAGGTAGCGTAGTGTTTGGTCGGCCCCGACCCCATCCCATCAGCTGCGCTCAACTAGAGGCACCGTGAGGCACGCCATACCAGACCAGTACAACATAGAACGCGGTGCGAGCTGCCAGTATCGCTATCGCTCCATAGAGGAGTAGTACAAAACGCGACATACCGGCAAACGTGTAGCACGTGAACGCGCCTTATGATAATCACAAAGTTATAAGACTAATGTAAACATCTAATAAAAAAGACGTGCTGCAACATCTCTATCGCATCCCAGTTTTGGATTGTCCATGAAGATCGGTTTGTTATTTTCAAATTAACGCTTTTATCCCCATTGTGAAGTAACCTTGCGATTTCACCGGCTTTTAGGTAGTATGTCAAGGACGCATCATAGTATTGACAATTGTATACCAGCTGCTGGTCTGTTTGGCATTAACGCTTAAGGTAACGAAGTAACGTAAGTTTACCGTCGAGTCTACTCGTTGTATATTGATTATAAATATTCTGACACAATATTCTGAATTGCAGAAGCTGGACTATGTGAGCAAAATAATTTTGTTATCGTAACTATTTTATTACATTCTCATTATTACTGAAAAGCAAAAATATACTGCATAACTTATACTGTAGAATCATATATGGAAAATACCTCTGATAGAATAGAAAATGCCGAAATTGAGACTAGGCTTACCTCATCTATTTATCTACAATATTATAACATTCTAAATATCATTGAAGCTATTTAAAAAAAATACTGGAATAGACTATATAAATGACGGAGAACACGATACATTTTTAAAGATTTCTTGTTTGTTTGTTCGGGATTCACACAAAAACGATTTCGATGTATTATCGCTAGTCGATAGCAAATTCTTAGACTTAAAATCTGCGGTACATTTTATCCCGGGAATCTTGCAGGAATTTTGCCGGGAGTGGCTTGAAGTTCTTCGCGTGTATAAAAATTATCTTATTTGGACAGTTTCCACTAAAACGATAGCGTACATTATTTTTTAAATGCTGCGATACTTTGTGTTTGCGGAATCACGCGGGCTTTTCAAGTCAAGCGTGGACGAAGTCCCGGGCATATCCTAGTATGCTATAATATATTTCCTTCTCAAAATTTCTCATAAATGTAGTAACAATGATATTTAAACACACTAAATTGTAAACTGAGCGCATCTACTTAAATTCGCCTCTTTCCAATTATGTGTTTGCAACAATCTGTAGCAGTCCTTATCGTATTTTTTATAATAAATACATCGCTATAACTCTTGAAAAACAACTGTTGAATCAATGAGGTAGGTAATATATTATAAATTTAAAAGTTTCCTCGTTAATATTAGTATTCATGAACATCATTGGTCAGAAATTGATGGCAAGTTACTATATTGCACACTATACAAAAATGGTGACGTAAGTAGGGCTATTCTAGGCTAACTGTATAATATTTTGTTAACATTTTCAGTACCTAGTCAATAACGCAGTCATGTTTATAATGTTTATTTCATTTATATCACCGAAACTTTTTTTGGGGATAAAGCAGTGTGAATTTTTTTAGTATAAAACATGAAACGGTACCAAACATTTAATGAACGCTATCGTTGTCTCAAAATACATTAATTAATACATTTGCATAATTAATGTATTACAATGTGACAATTTTAACTGGTTGGCCGTCAGAATACTTGAGACCTCGCCTACGTACGTTTTACAATAATTCCTACAATTATCTTCATACTCTATGAAAAAATTTCATACATCTTCTGTGGAACATGTTACAATTTTTTATGAAAATTAATCAATCCAAGGAGGATATGTAGAAACTTATCAACATACATAATTATGTATGTCTGTAGTATATAGTATCACATACCGTTCTTTCTAGGTTAATTATTAAAACAAATGACATTTCAGCTATACTAAAAAGTCGAATATTAACAGCCTATGGATTTCTGATTCAAATCAATCACATACGTAATAGCATATAATATGAAACGAATACTGTAAAAACTGAACATAAAGTACCAGCGTGACAATACTTCTTTTATAGACACTTTATGATATTGGACTGAACTGAACTAACAGCTTTACCGGGGCATCCTAGTCGAGGATTTTGACTGAGAATGTTGACTCCATAATTCACTACACTCATACAAAATCAATGAGGCTAGGTACATTATCAGATGTTATAAATTGTCTCAGTTGATTTGACTGTCAACTACCGTCTACGGTTCTCCCTAAAGTCATGTTATGTAAACACAAATGCGTTTCTCGTACTGCTTTGGGGTCATTGACCAATACTACTAATCGACCCACTAGTGCTTACGAAATAAAATTCCGTAACATATTAATGTCAGATAATTTTCTTCTCTTAGCTTTTATGTGGTATATAGTTTTCAGTATTGAGAAATATTGAATTGAATTGAGAATTTATAAGCAATCAAATATACCTAAGAGAAATCGCTCGCGTTATCTCTTATTTTAGTTTTGTTTAACCTTTACCGTATTATGTCATATTATTATAACTGAAATATTTCAAAATAAACATCGAAACGCAAATAAATATAGTATAAATAGCCAATCATTGTAAATACTTCGCGCACTTAGCCACAAATTAACTGTTCCATAGAAGTCATGATTTGTAATTCATTACATTGAATAAATTATGATACATACATGCTTCCAGAAAATTTTCCTATCCTAATAAATTGGCCTAACGGCTTTGTAGCCTTGAATATATGTACTTATGTATTTTGATGACATAATCTACTCAATGATGTCATTTCAGGGGGGAGGGTACAAGGCGACACTGCACATATAAGCTTACTGTGCTAGACGTTATTATACCGATATAATAATTATGTTATTGTTATGTATTACAAGTATTAATAACTAACAGTAGTAGTAAGTAACCCACAAAACTTCGTTTGTGTTACTGTGACGAAGTGCTTGTTAATTAATTGCAATTGTGGCGACTGAAACTAAGTTACTCATCGGGATAAAAGTATCCTAAGTGTTAACCTGGGATGTAACCTAGCTCTGTGTCGAGTTTCATTTAAAGCCATTCAGTACGTTTCACGCGATTTTCTAATAGACAGAAGGACTGACAAAAGTAAGCCGTCCTGACTTTTTTCACATTTTTAAATTTATTGTACAGACTCGAACCATTCACAGATTTATTATATCATCTATATTATATTCCCTCTACCACAGTTGAACAAAGATTGTTCAACTGAGAATGAGGTTTCGAACCCACCTATGTTCATCCGCGCATCAAGTCACTACCAGGGGTTAGATCCACCGTATCCCCAAATGCTGGTGAACCCCTATGATGGAATCACAAGAGAAGATTTTGCGCATAATATGTGCGCCTCCAGAAGCCGGACTGGCGCCGGCATCCGCGGGTAGCATGCTCACCTCGCTCCCTCAATCGTTCGGCAGCCTCCTCGCGAAACATTACTACCTCGCAGTAAGCCTCTGCCGCCCCTCAATGAGCACCGCTGTGGATAACCAAGTCTCCCAGCGAGTCGATCGGCTCTACTATAGCCTCGAGCTCGAATCTCTGAGGTTCCCATACAGCGCATTCGGCCAGCGTGTGAGACGCAGTGTCTTGTACACTACTCTCGCGACATTGAGGGAAAGGCAGACATCCCACAACCTGATGCAGATGTTTATCGAAGCACCTGTGCTCCATAAGTATCTGCATAATTCTAAAGGTCAAAGTCCCGCGTTTCCTTAAGACCCATCGCTGTAGGTAGGGACGTACCGCCTCCACTGTATCAGTGCCGCTTTGGCATGTTTGGATCATGGTCGCGGTTTCTTGCGTCCTGGCGGCCTCTAACCCCGCCCGGCAATAAACTAGGCCCCTAGCCAAGGGCATTCTGTCGAGAGCGATGAACCCGCATCGTACAGTGCTATAACACATCGAAGCATAAGTCAACCCTCACCCTATTATTTAGGTCTTTATCCAAACTATAAATTCAACTTTAGTTAAAATAAAAATTCTCACAGTTAATATTTTAGAACATCCTATTCTATGATATTAATACTATTATACTTTTTAAAACATATCTCGAGAATGTCAATGAACTATTTTTCAATTGATCTAGGTAAAGTTATTTTTGTTGATGTGCGTTTATTTCTGTATCTTTCTGAAACTGTGTTTCGAGTGCGTCTGGCATCATACTTGCAATACTCAAAATATTTTCGACTGCATATTTGAATCTTTGAATTTCGCCTACTTCTTATTTTAATATACTTATGACACTGTTGATTTTTAAGTGTGATCAATGCCTAATTGTTACAAAATGGCTACCAAAGCCAGGAAAATATGTTTTAAACAACCGGCCGAATGTGCTTTAATTCGCGTACAATGAAGGTACCGTTGAGATGACAATATTTCGCTGTTATTATCGTATCGTTCTGTCATCTTATGGTGCGACTTCATCTGGGATAAAGATATTATAGGCCGTTTCACACAGATATGGCGATGGGAGTAATGCACAATTCGAGATGCGACATTGATAATGACGTTAAATATTGACAGGCAAAATATGTATATAAATAGATAGATAGATAACACTTTCTTGCACACCACATACAATTACAAAAAATAGACCATATTTATAATATTTTCTAGGCGATACAATAGGCGGCCTTATCGCTCAAAGCGATCTCTTCAAGACAACCTAAATTAAAAACAAATTTGATTCAGGCGATGTAGGTGGTGCAGGAAAAAGGCAACGGACACAGATACTCAAACTAATTTAACTAATAAATATACAAATACATAATCATAAATATACACGTTTACAATAATATACTACAAAATACATGTATATATGATATAGTCAAACATCGAGGCCGTCCCACCGCTAGGCTTCCTCATTTTAGGGGACTGAACAAAATACCTGCCACTATATCCAAGGTAGTTTAAGTGTCATTTTTTATTTATTATAAAGAATAGTTTTATTTAGTAAATTTACCTTTGTATGTACATACCTATTGTAATTTTTTAACCTTAAAAAAATAATCGGCAGATAATTGTAAGCTATTTGCCCTTGTATTACAAGCAATCTAATACGGACTACTCTGGGGTCCGGTCCCGAACACCCACACCATAAGTAATTATAGAAAATGTGTTTACGAAATTTGCCATGCCAAGAATCGAACCTCGAACATTTGCGTTCCATCTAAGCCGGCAAAGGTTTAGCCGTCTCAACCACAGAGGCATATTTAAATATGTAGGTAACATAATGTTAACCTACAATAAAGGTACCTTATATTGAGTTATATGTTACATATTACATATAGGTATATATTAAATAATGTAAGGATACTGTTTAGTTTTGCACCATAACTGTAATGTTTTTTACTTTTATACTTCCCTATACGTAATCTAACGATTTCCTGAAACAGACGACGACTTTTAAATGGAAACCAATAATAGCTAAATTATTATTATTACTATATAATAATTTAGCTATTATTGGATTCCATTTGTCGGACAATTATTTATAGCGTTATTTGCTAACTAAAATCTAATTAAACAAAAATTTAATATTTCTTTGGTCCTTATCGAAGTTTTATTGACTTATATTCCTGTTGTTTTCAATAGTATTGAAATGTTTATAGAACATGTTTTTACTGTCCTTGACATAGATTAATTCCGGTCAGTAGTAGACATTATTTCAAATATGGAATTAATGGAATTAATATTGTCTATTTTTCTGATATTGTCTTTTTCCTTCTTCATAAAATACTTGAATTTATCTTCTACTTAAAATAAGTGAATGACACAAGCATTTGTGGTTTTTAATTTAAATTAATTCATATTTAAAGGTATTGTACAAACACGATGTTTTTCTTTGTTATCAGCATGCGGCAATTATACAACATCTGCATTAATGTTATAAAACCAAATTTGCCTAAATGTTGCGTGATCCCATGCCAAGATTGCAACTCATGTCATTACATCCAGACACAGCACCTAACCCATTAAAACTCTTATAACTAGTAGGTACATTCATATCTTGAACATTAAATAAGATTTTAAATTTATCAGAACGTGAAAACAAACTAAATATACAAGCCAGGCTTAACACTTCTGTGATAAGCTAGAAAGAAACAAAGCAATGTGTAAACAACATTAAGGCGCCTTGCTTATTACCTACATTTTAAAACGAATCAATTCGCAGTAAACTTAGAACAAAACATTTATCGTAGATTTTCAGATAAGGAAACTGATTGAAACGTATTCAAAGTGCACATTATAACCATCTAGGCTCTGCTTAAATGAAAACATGATTGGCAAAGCAGAGAAAAATTATTTAATAAAACACGATAACAGTAGCACGTATATAAAGCGGGGCAAGTTCGAGTTGAACAAAGCAAAACTTAGCGGACCAAAGACAATGTTACAAGGCCGCTTCATTCATTTCCACTTTGCAACTCCTATAAAGCTGATATTACAATTGTATTAGCAGTGTCACTGCGTGTACGGTAAACGTAACGTATTACGCCATCCACCTAGGTGGACTGACAACCTGCGTAACGTCGCCGGCAGAGACTGAATGAGAATCGTGGGCGTCCGGGATATGTGGTGCAGATTGGATGAAGATGAGCTGATGATGAGTATCAGTCCGAGCATTTTCTCGCTGAACTTCTTTAAATCCGTTAAGTCTATATTAGACCATTCATATCCAACCAAAGACATTAATATTAAAATGATTTTGATCATTCAATTTTTCATTAAATACTGCCGTGTCTTTTCAGTTCAGTGCTAACAATGTAATAAGAATTATTACATACACATGTATGCACACTCACACACACATACATTACCTTATAATTAGTTTGTTTTCGCCAGGGAGTGGACCACTGGTGATCTGTAATACAGATCTGTAAATATCTATAATGGGCACCAGTCTTAGTCACAGCAGGTCTTATATCACTTGTGAATTGTTGTGTGAGAAAATAAAATAATGTTTGTTTCAGTTATCTGCCTTTCAACCAAATTGATTTAATTTGGTAGATCCGTCTAAAATCAGCATTAGGACAGGTGCCACCAGTCTGACATACTAGTAAAAGTTGTTTACTCTTAAAAGTAACATATATTTTAGATTTATATCTTTTATAATGTCGCTGAAATCATAATAATATTGAGTAATAGGTATTGCGTGTAAGAAAAACACTAATCATTAAAACGTTGATTTTTAATTGATTTGTAGCCTGTTAATTAAACTGTTTAGTCAAGTGTTATTTAATTATTTTTTATTGATCTTTGAACAACGCTAAACAACAGAATTCTTGGAGCACTATTTTTTACCCCTAAAAGCCGATACCCAACAATTATTACTGATTTTAATAAGATTTTTGTTTTGAAATGAAAACTTAAGCAAAAAAAAGTCCTCAAGGATAGGATGAGTATTTTTGGTCGGCCATAAACTCTTTTAACATCTGCATTATAAAATTACAATGCAAATAAACCCTTAATGTACGAGTAGTAGTACACCAGCCATTTATAAAATTAGGGCTATTTCAATTGGCCTTTCAATAAGTTATGCAGCTGATGACTGCCTTAAAATGAGTAACAGCCGTTTGACCTCGTAACGCATAGGTATTATAAAACATTACAAGGCATTCCACACCAAGAGATGTCACAATATGTTTTAATTACCTGTTTAAGATTAATATGTTGTTAAGTTAAAAACCTTCATTTGACCACTTTGAAGATATCTCTACACTAATGCGCTTTCATGTTCATAATATTATGTTTTGCTCTAGCGCATGCGTTTAACGCCATAGCGCGTGCTATTTTGCCGAGTCATTCGTTGTGATAGATAGATAGACACTTTATTGTACACCATTACAGAAAACTTACGAACTATATAGTATTATTCTAATTGGGTACAAAGGGCGGTCTTATCGCTAAAAACCGATCTTTTCCAGACAACCCGCGGCAAGAATATTGCTGATTAGGAGTGGCGACGGTGATATATATAATTATTGTACGATTACTTACATTGTAATAATAAATATATAACTATAATATATATATACAAATATACACACAGGTTGTATGTACATATAAATATACAACACATGGTGATAATATGCAACTATTTGAACATAACATAAACATATAACACTCTCAAAGAATATAGGCGAACATAAATCACACCACACACACAACCGTTTCACCTGTGTTCTGTGACTGTACAGAACATAGGTGAAACGGTTAGCCCTGACTTAATCGTGTTCTGTGCGATGAGTGAGAATTCCGATTGCACCCTTCCGTATCCTCCTCCTATTGGAATCCCAAATTCCATGCGCTCGGCTCCATTCCATTCCAACTATGTGATCCTTCCATCCTAAAGGCTAGCAACACGTTGGCTAGTGTTGTTGTGGGCGATGTTAACCATTTTCCATGACCTGAGCAGACATGCGTGTATGCCAGCTTCGCAATTAAAAAAAATTGCGAATGAGTTAGAAGTAACAAAAAAAAGGCTAACTTTGGCCTTGACTAATTCGATTAGATCATTTCTATTCAAATTATTCTTACGGGCAAGTTTCTTGAAAAGCAACTTGATTTATAGCATAGGTGCGTATTATTAAATTTAAAATGTTTTAATTTTAATCGTTCACACATAACTCTAAACTACACAAGTTAAATGGTACCCTGAGCGAATCAAAAAGTAATAATCCAATACTTATTTTTCTATAATACGATTTTTACCTAAATCATCTAAAGTTTTTTTTTCTGTAAGTGTTTAATAATATCAATAGTACATTTAATAAAATATATGATTACAAAATTACTATTAAAAAACTACAGTTATCAATTTTATAGCTAAAACTGGTGTGTAAATAAACGATTCATAAAAGGATTCTGTCAAATTTTGTAGAGTGGTTTTCACTGTTAAAATAAACCTTTTGTTACTAATCTGTTTCTATTGTTATTAAAATTACCTACACCTTACACTGAGCACTAATTACTATGCTTCCCAATGACACAGTTAACAGACAACATATTCTGCAGATTTTGTAAAAGCACATTATAGTAAAAACAAATATTTCATAAAAATATTTTAATGTAAGCAATAATATATACGTCGGGCTTAATCCAATGAATCAAGTTATAATCAATCTTACTATTATGTCTTAGGCTATCTTAGCCACGTAAATAAAAACGTGGATGAAAATTGCTATTTTATAGACTAAAAAGGGTGGCGCCACAGTGCATCAGAGTGAATTTAAAAAACCACGAAAAGTTATTAGAGAGTATTATAGTGTTATAAAAAAAATAGCTTTATAAAATTAAATATTAAAAAATCACTTAGCGTATAATCAAATTCACAAAATTAAATATCTCTTCACGTTTTCAATATTAAAAAATGCAAAAATTTAAACAAAAATATGTTATATTACTACAGCATCTTCCAATGCAATGAATTTAGAATACACGTTTTAACTTCCTTATTCCTTGCGAAAAAAAAATGTTTTTCTTGAGACTCGAAAAACCCCACTGGGTTAGCTATAAGTGCGTCATTGTCGTAAAAATTAGTTCTACCAAGTTCCTCTATTAATTTTGGGAATAAGTTAAAATCTTTTCGGGCTAAGTTCGGAGAATATTGGGGGATCAAGGAGATTGAATCCAGCTCAGCGCATTGGGTTACGTTTCTTCCTACCGATGAACGGGTAGTGTTATCGTGAAAAAAGAACACGCCCAATGACAGTTTTCTACGATGTTTTCCTTTTAATGTTTCACGTACTTTCGGAATTGAATTTGAATAATAGTGTCCACTAATAGTCTGGCCTTTTGGCATGTTATGAATAAAAAGGATTCCTTCACTATCCCAAAACACTGACCATAATTTGCCAGCGATAGGAGCGAATTTTTTCGAGACATGCTTTGTCTTTAGTTTCAGATCGAAATGGGGGCCCACGTTTCATTCATGTATTGAACGCTACCAAAAGATATCTTTAGTATCTCAACTATATGTTTTATAGTTATTCTTCTGTCTCACAAGGCCAGATTCTCAACCTTTTTGTCATTTTTTCCGTAATGAAGGTTGAAGGCTGCCTAGAACGCGGGTAATCTTAAGTACGCAACCACATACCACACGTAGAATGGGGTACAGCATCATACTCTAATGTTTGCTGAATTTCTGAAAAAAAATCTTTCTTAGACATTGTTTCAAGCTGGGATATTTTATGCATGGCATACTTCAATGCGTTAACAATTGCTATATTCATACCACACAATTTGCCCACTGTAGCGCCATTTCGTGTGGTTTATTATTTACTGTAAACATTTCCACTATTCAACCATATGAGACCGTCCGACTTAACTGTACCCTCCCCATACTGTAGAAAGTCCTATATTTCTATTATTACTGTTATTAATAGGGCACCAGATGTAATTGCCATGTTATTTATTCAACTTTAAAAACACCACTAAAACTTCAACCAACTATTATTATTACTAACATGATTTTTGATGTAATCAATAAGTTTCTTCTAAACTTCACATTTAAATAGACTATCAACATTAAGTAATTAAGATTCCACAGTCACGTGAGAGAATTACGAAAAATGGGTACTAGTAATATCTACTAAACAAAGTAACGTGACAATCTAGTACACACAACTTTTTATTATATTTTTTCCTCGATGAAATGCTAAAGACGCAATCACTTAGCACAGAGTACTAGACAAAGATAGGTTCTTGTCGACAAGCTGACGGCCTACAAAGAAATTGTTTACATAGTGTTCAAAAACCCTCTTAAAATGCATACACGAAAATAAGGTTTGCAAATCATATAATATATATGCATAGAAGTTAGATAAAACTTAGTTTTTCATCGGCATGGAAAATTAGTTTCAATATATGTAATTTTACTTAAAAATGAAGCTCTGGCGCTCCTAGGTTTGACTAGTTAAACTTTAGGTCTGACATAAAGTCTTAGTCAAAGTCCAATTAAATGCCGTTTTTTTGCCTTTGATTAACGAATTTTTGTTTAGTCTAGGAGAGACTAATTTATACAGTCATTAAACATGTAACAAGTGCAGTAAGAATCGACGTTTGACAGAATCTGCTTAGTCGCTTCTAGAATCGATTAGCCAAAGCCCGAAACAGATTACTTGACGTTCGAAGTTTGACTAAAAAGTAAAACACTTCCAGGTTTAACTAAAATACTCTAGTCAAAGGCCGAAGTTGAAATTTATTTCGGGTTTTGTCGAAAGGTCTTGGTCAAACCTAGGATAAACCAATCATTCCGGGACGAGACTGCATATCAACCTTTGACTATAACATATGTATATACGTACTTACTCGTATAGTCAGTACCAGCTGTCAGCTGTTTCAGTAATTGATATAACTTTTTTGTCGATAACAATGTTGTAAACATCAGTGTGTTATTAAGAATCTGAAACCTGAATATGATCATCAAAATAATAATATCTGAAACACTATATTTTCTGGCTCTTACACTTTTTTGTTTATTACATTTATAACACTTGCAAACTGCATTAGAAACCTAATTATTTAAAATTGGGGAGAATGTATGAACATAATTATTGTTGTCGTATAAATGACAAGTCTCATGGGTCATAAAATAACCTGGTATACAAAAGCCAACTCGTAAGTGGCCTTTGACAGCTTAATGTAATTGCATTGACCTGATAGTTCTTATACCAACAGATGCTTATCCCTGTCGCTGTGTGAATGCACCGATCGAGCCCCGGGCAGTGTGTAAAAATATTGCAGGAAATAGGAACTAAGGTACTAGGACTACTATAGGTATATATACAAACCTATATATACAAACCTATATATACCATAGTCGTAGATAGGTATATACCATATATACCTATCTAAGACTATGGAAACAACTAAGGCGCCTGCGGTTCACAATGTTCGAAAACTTAAATAAAATGGAATGATAGTGAAAAAAATAAATTACAATTCTAGATACCTTGGTATCACGTAAATTGTTGACTGAAGTGATGCAATAGTATAAATTTGAGTATAAAGATAACACCACACGTATTACATGAAGTTGATTTGCAAATAATACACATTAACAAATTAACTATTAAACATTTTCAAGGTTAATAAAGTGATGTATATCTTATGGATACATCTTAGTCCAGACATTGCCATAGTTTTAAATTCCAGTCCCATTAAGAGAGCAGCAGCGCATATGAAGCACCTTTGGCGTTGAAAACGTCTATAGGCGATGGTAACCGCTTTCCATCACGTGGGCCGTCTGCCTGTCTGCTGAACTCCGGCAATAAAAAAGCCTAAATAAATACGTTCCATTTGCAATTTCCTAATTTCTTCTTCATCTTACTTACTTACTGCAGTATAAAGATTTAAAATCATATTTTATTAACTTTTATTATACTAAAACTTTCCACGAGTTTTCGCTCGCTAAACTTCAGACCAGTATTATCCATGAAAACTATCCACTTCTTCCGGATATAATGTTACACTATGTTTAAGTTGTATAATGGGTTATTAAAATTTGTCCAAGCCAAACAAACATGCTAAGAAAGGGACATACCTACATAAACACGAGGAGTATTTATGCTGGTGATACAGTTTGACTTTCAAAAAATCTTACAAATCCTGTTTAAAGTTAAAAATATTTTTTGGTTATTTTTTTAAGCATTATTTGAAATTGTTATCTGATTAATGACTATTCAAGATAGAACAAGTACTGCATTGCTCAGCATCATCATCCGTAGCGTTATATCCTGGTTGAGTCTGGAGCATCCACCTCGAATTCTACATCCCGCTTTCCTGATTCTAATTTAAAACTTTTTATTTATAACAAGTTCCACTTGAGAAAAATTTTGAAAGTCATGCATATAAGTTAAAATTTACCTACTTCTTAGTACACGGCTCCGCAAAATGATATTACTGTTAAAGAGAAAAACAACACGTCTAGCTTGTTTTTCTTTGTATTTCTTATACTATTTATATATTTATTTTTTTTCCATCCAAAGGTTGTCTGAAAGAAATCGCTAACAACGATTAGACCGACTATTGTATTATAAAATTTTGTTTCTGTTAACTGTATCTTTAAAACACAATACAGCATATTATTACATATATCATTCATGCATTTATATCTCATGCTGTTTTTTATACGTTTTATACAGAATTGCATTTTGATGAATTAACGGAGTTGTAGCAAACACTGCATACTCAGTAAGGCAAAGACATAATAAAAGGAAAGAAGAATATTGTTATCGTTATAATAATGACAAAACGTACTAATAGTGTATACTGCAACATATCTCCATATATTTCTTACATATTTGGTAAGATAAAAAATTATACAGACGATAGTAAGAGGCTGGAGCGAGCAGCTATGCAAATGAAGTTTTTTCATTTAAATATTCTTCAATAGTGTAATATCCCTTTTTACGCTCCATAATTTTTAATTTGGTTTTAATTTAGTGAGAGGCAGATTACTAGTTTTTCTACTACAATTCACATTGTCTTCGGCATTCTTCACATCGGTACGCATGTCGTAAGGGATGACATTGATATAAAATTAAAGGCTCATCATGGCCTTCAAAATTATATCTATTCAGAAATCATGAATCGTAACTGGAACAGAATCTTAAATGTTTTATTTGCGTCTTTAAAAATAAAAACTCTAAAATTTCAATGCTTTTTCACGGCATTCAAAATTAAGTTAAATTAACTCTTGAAGGCCGTTTACTATTATTATCTACCTGTTTGACGACGGCGGTTATTCATTCAGAAAACATGATACTATTAGAAATGATACGCTTGATTTGTTTGCAATTTGAAATATAGAAACAATCCGTCATAAAGGCTGTTTATAAATTTGTAAAACAGATGTCTCGCTTCGCTTGACGCAATTTGATTGTTTACACCTGAATGGCGCAGACCTTGAAGCACTTGAAGATGTAAGCAAATAAAAAGTTTTTCACAATATTATCCCCGCAAATTACCTTTGTGCCTGGCCGCCATTTTAGTGACGTAACCGTAGCCGAACACTCAGTACTGTTAGTCTGTGAGTGAGCATCACTGGCCGGCGACTACACGGACATATCGAGTTGCGGATGACGTCACGTGAATGTTAATTTGACAAGGTTCCAGCGACAGCCATTTGCGGAATAATATAAACAAAATGTTTCACATTTAAAAATTAACCATTATACCTTATTATAATACCTTTATCGTAAGTACACATACCAATCGTGAAAATTGGTTTGTATTGAATCTGTAGTACAGTTTTTGAAATATACGGGGGCAGTCAAATGACATAACGTGTTTACGTTTATTGTCTGTAAATAAGTGTAGTCTTACAGCCACTTGGCCATTTTTATTATTTATAAATGTTTAAACATTAGACCCCTTTCTGAGTTTGCCATATATCTCGATATACTAGTACTGTAATATAACATGAAGTACAAAGCTCCACTTACTTATCACATTAGTAATACGAATCTTCGAAAACGACCGCATTAGGCTCTTAAGCATACAAAACTTTTTAAACCATAATTTAAATATAAAGGTTAAACACATCTAGTAGGCTAAGATCAAAATGAAGATACTTTCAATACGCATTATGCGTATATTGGTACTCAAAAATCAAAACTAGAAATAGCGGAGTCTGTCACTCATTGAAACTGGAAGAATAATAATCTATAATACATTTCTCTTGAAATAATTCTTCGTAAACACTAACGACCTTGTAAGACATTGCCTAGTTCTATTAATTAAATCATAGATTTATGAGTACACTTCATATGTAAGTTTTTTGCACGGTTTTTATAATAATAAAATATAATTTATCTAAGTACAGTATCAATTGTTTTCATTATTATAAGTGTTATACTATTATAGTTTTATTATGTAATGAATGGTCCGTCAATCTTAAGTCGCTTATTTTGTTGTTTTTATTTTACATCAGTAGCAAAGGTTAATACCGGCATTCTGTATCTTACTTTCCGTTAATTTGCCTTATTACTGATAAATATGTGACATAACCGCATAAAATTAATATCAAATATCTATCAAGGATATGTAACCATTATCTTCTAGTCAGAGGTGCCAATGACCGCTCGAAGTAGAGAAAAAATTAGAGTAGCAGATGATCTGAACCAAACCAGGATTTAAAGCTAGAATGATGAATGATCTCTGGGTATTTTTGTATTTTTTTTATGTAGTAAAATGATTATAACGGAGACTGAGACATGTTTTTTATCACTCGAGAATGAAACCCTAAAAACCCGTATTAATCGATGACAGATATGCCAAAAAAAGCTGATAATACAAGTTCTGAGTAACAACATAGCTATGACAGTGATTTCATTCATGATACATCTTAGTATTGCTTGATTTTCGTATTATCACATAGGTATTGATATTTTATTTTTACGCATATAAGATATCTAACCATAAAGTATTAATGGAATCAATTCACGGGCGTTTTTTTATTATAAATATAGGAAAGTAAACACATACGTCTATGTCAAACTCACACATGGCGGATTTCTGTAAAGTATTATGTGGAATATATAAAACAGTAATTAGTGTGATTTCGACAAACTGTGAATAGAAATAAATGTATTTGTTGTTTTTTTCTAGTATTAATAATAAGGTATAAAACGAGTCGTCAATTCTGACACATGCTGGCCGTTATCATTGCAAAGGAGCGCTAGTATTTAACTTCGTGTATAAAATATCGTCTAACATATAGATATTTAAATTTAAATAAAAAAATCACAAAATATTTTCTAATAGGTAACGCACATTCATTTGATAACTCAATTTATATTGATCAACATTTAACTTTCAACTCTCTCTTCCGAGCCCCGTTTTCAATATTTAATAAATAGTTTCGGGTAATATACAGTACGTATCACACAAGCTATTTATAAGTGTGCCAAATTGCATATCTGTCTAGCGATACATTTTTCTTAAGTAATCAACTGAGATACGCAGACACAGAAACTCTGTTTGAGTTCCTTTTTATCCAAATATCGGAACCCTGGACATTATAATTTTCTCAAAACTATTTGTAAGTAATGTTTAGAGCTTAAATATTATTATGCCAATAACTGATGTTAGTCACAGATTAAAACAGATTATAATCGGCAATTATTATAATATACTAGCTGTCCGCAACGTCGTCTGCCGGTAAAAATATGATCGTAGAGGT
This sequence comes from Dendrolimus punctatus, assembly GCA_012273795.1. Lineage (NCBI taxonomy): Eukaryota > Metazoa > Arthropoda > Insecta > Lepidoptera > Lasiocampidae > Dendrolimus > Dendrolimus punctatus. Next base: position 9,974,691 of record CM022538.1, read on the forward strand.
TGAAATCTAGGGTTGTATTTTTTATGTTATATAAAAAAAAAAAAAAAGTCTAAAAAAAAAATAATAATAGGTGGACTACCCTAACATTAGGGATGAAAATAATGTTGCGATTCTCATAGATACGGATAAGCACAAATAATTCATAAAATCGTCAAGCGTTCGGAGGATATGCAACGAAACTGTGACACGAGAATTTATATATAGATAAATAACATTTTTATCTGTGCGCTTAATGGGTCTATTTTAAAATTAAATACCTATATCTAAGAAACCAATTTCAAATTCATAATATAATCACCGAAAGAAAAGGATAAGCAAGTCATTGAAAATTAACATGTACCTATGTACCTTATAGGCTCAGCGGAAGACCAGCGCCGGTCGATGGACCAGTATTATACTGAGATTAATGCCCCTTTTAAGTTATGTTGAAGTGAAACTTCTTTCAAATCGTTGTGATTTGAAACTCGATGAAACTAAAAAGCGACACTAAAAAGAGATTAACACTTAAATCTTATAGGACTAAGCCAGACAGATAGATTTGGAAATGTTTTAAAGTTTTATTTTTTGTTTGTTTTGCTAACACTCAGTTTAATATTAGTTTAGTTTTCTTTGGAAAACCGTAAACTTATTTCTTCTTTGTTTCAGGCTATCATGGCGCCTGCACAGCAGAACATCATCACATGCACAGAAGTGATAGACCCTCAATTGAGGATTAGGCTCACACAAAATAGAAACCACGAACAGGGTGATAAAAACTGTGAGAATAATAATTCAGTGGCACTAGAAAATGTCAGTGATAAAATAAACAAAGACTTTGACCTAGCCAAATATGAGGCTATGGAATTCACGCCACAATACGGTGGCCAGATCTAATAGTTCAAATAATGTTGCATTTAGTTTCTTTATTTGGTGTGTACCTGATTATTACCAATGAAGTTAGATTTCTTACTACGTTATTTGGTAAGTTAACCTTAATTTATATGCCTACTTTTTGTATTTGTAGCAGCTTTTAAGCGTTATTTATCCATACTAATGTCTATAATGATGATTAAAAGACCACTTCTTGTGAGAATTATCTACATTTCTAAAAAAATGATAAGGCGCATCCAACGTACTAAATACGACTAGGTTAAATGGTTCGACGGTAAAAACAGCTAAGTCACTCAAGCGGTGTAAATATACTCCCTGTGTGAAATTTGCTTTGGGCCATACGTGCTGACCCTTGGTCCTTTCTGGATTCTGAGGCCATGAGTCTATAAAAGGTACTGAAACTGCGTAATGGAATCCTTAAGAGATGAGTATGATAATCTAGGTAGAAAACGTAGCCAGTCTTCTGGGCACCTTACCCATAGAAGATAGTAACCTGTCCTTCATATACTACTTATACTCTTAAGGGAGTTTAGATATAATACAATACTTGTAACTACCTATATAATTTATTCTTATATTTATTTAGGTTGAGTTCTTTAATCGTTATACTTCGTACTTTACGTATATAAATGATTGGTAATAAAATCGGTAATAAATTAATTTCAATAAAAAACCACTTCTTAATATTTTTGTGCATTTGAGATTGTTGTTGAAAAAACATGTTTCTTACTATCAAATTTCACACGACATAAGTGTAAAGTTCTTTTTGGGTTTTGTTCTTTCTTCACATTTGTGTTATGTTTTCGATAACTAAGGTGTTTTTTGTTTTATATTTCGGACAGTCTAATAACAATTTGGTATTCGTAAACTTTCAATAACAGTCACATATATAACATAATACATAGACATAATAACACTGTCGATCCCCAAACATGGAACAATCAGCCGAGGAAATAGATTTAAAATTTATCTAATCGACATCTTAGTATCGAAATAATTTAAGAAGCATTCTAATTGTGAAATATTGAGCATAATTTTCCAATGTATGCATTATAATCTTGTTTAGACAACTTTTAAACTACTCTGATCAATCGCATTTATAACGGCAACATTCTACAAATTTTTATCGTTTACCAACGGCATATTAAGAAATAGTGGTTTGAGACGGACTGATTTTGCGATCGAATAACTTGTGTAACAAGATTGAAATATCAAATGTCCAGGTGAAGGTTTAGAAAAATTTGCGTAATGGTTTAAAAACATCTTTCATACGTTATAACCACAATATATGTACATATATATATATACAGTCAACCAAGAAATTACTTTACTACGCTAAGATCAAATAATTTGCACCTCATAGAAACAAGATATTTAAACTTGTAAAATGTATGTGACAGTAACCATATATTCCAGTTCCAGATCATGGCTTAGTCAAAACTTCATTAATTATAAATTGGTGTCAGAACTGGTAACGCGCTTTCTTGGTTGACTACAGATATTTTTGATTAGAAATTTTAACTTAATGTTTACTTTACTAGAGTTAACAGCCTTAAACTGCTAAATCCAACAGCATAAATGTGAATAATTAATATCTCAACTCAAAAAATCGCAAAAATAACTTTACATTGACGCAAATCTCACTCCATTTCAAACCCTACACAGCTTTTATAACAATCGATTTGCGAAAGTCGCAGATAAAAATATGCAATACTTTTATATTCAGTGTGTATTTGTTTGCCGTTGTTTGTGCTACAGCAGGTAATTTATAAAAAAAAATTGAATGACAGCTGCGACCATAACATTACATAATATAATATTTATTTCCTCTTTAAGTACACAGTGAAACTTAAAACTAGTAACAACATTAACTAAGAGGTAGGTAGTGCCTGAATTAGGTTAAAAAGAAACCTGTAATACATAGAGGTCACTAGGGTCAACCCGTCGGGGTTGATATTTGGCTAATTAAGAGAAAAAAATACTAGTTACTATTATTATAAGTAATTGTGTTGGATTGAGGCGTTCAAGTGCTTAGGTGTGGTGTACTGTCTATTTATCTGTAAATTCGCATAGCTGATGTAAGAATAAGTATGTGTGATTGAGCGCGAGTGAATGAGTCAGAGAATGTTAAAATCCATATGTTGTATAAGAAGTGTCAGCCTCAGCACTTAACAATTCTATGTTATTAGTTGCTAGGTTTTTATAACCCTGAAATTAAATAAACAAACTTAACTTTTCAGCATTTGCCACTATTTACACTTCCGGCTTCGGCATAACTGCGGGCGTACACAGACTATGGTCTCATAGAGCCTACAGGGCGAAAACGCCACTAAGGATATTGCTGGCTCTACTTTTCACTATCACAGGACAGGTATGTTTTTCATTTATAATTTTCTTCGAGTCCTTATACTTCAGAAACTCTTTAATTATTTTTAGATAAAAATTGCACAAGATTTGGGCCGTATCCGATACACTTTGGAAAATGTGTGATAGAATTATGGGTATACAAATGTTGTATAATCTTTGTATAATAACCACATGATTTCTTTTTCTCTATTATAAATTCAATATTAAGCCATATTTACATACGAGTACACTGTTCCCAAAACGAACAAAGCGATTTGCCTCCGCATTCATTACATGTTGTATAAATTAATGTAATGTATTAATTAATTTTCATGTAATTGCACGAGGCGAATGTTTATGTTAATTATTTTTAGTGGAAACTTAAGTGATAAGCGTATAAATTAGGTATTTTACATTGTAAGAACATTTATTGTACTTTATGTGTCCGAAACAAATTAAATCAATGATGCAAATTGCTGAGATGTCAACACCTTACCCAAGACTATTTTTCTCAATAAATACGATCTAACTGTATTAAAGCCGTGTGTGGTTTTTTTTTGATATGCGTGCTCTCTCTCTCTTTAAGATGTTTGACATAATAAGGCGGGATTGTGGTCACGGGTAAACCTATCTCTGTAAAATAAGTGTGCATGTTCGGCCCGCGCATTCGAATTTCCTCTATGAAATCTTACTTATTCTAACTTTGAAAATTAATAAAATTGTTTATGGTATTCAGTTTTAAGTAGAGATGTTTAATTGTTTATCTTTAAAGTTTATGATTATTTAAAAAGCCGTTACATTTTTATATAACGAAATAGGAAAAAAAACATTAGGGCTAAATTCTTTTTGGAAGACGAGAAATCTTAAAAGTAAGGTCACAAGTAAAATAAGTTATCGATTACCATAATCCAGTTATGTGAATAAATATCAACAATATGAAACCATTCACCACACTATTAGTTCATACAAAGCTTAATATACACATCTAATTGTATATATCTAGTGAAGTAGTTAGTGAGTAACAGTGATACAGACAGACACCTCTGTGAGGCCGTAATGGCATTTTCGTTATTATTAGTACAGGATTTTATGTTTTTAATATTGGAAAGAATGTGACGCACCTTCCCATTCCACACTAGGCTAGTCTGGATGATAAGAATAACAAACTTTACGATTCATGCATACATCACGAAATAGAACAAATTGTGTTAGATGACACCGATAATGTATGTGTCTGGATATGTAAGTTTTCTTCCAAGTTATCAATATCATTATCGCTTAAGTTAACCACACACTCTTGAGTGTATGTATTTTAATTGAAAATTTTTTCTTGAAAAAGATGAATCATAGCATATCGATTAATATGGTTGTGTAAAGTTTTTTTTTATTGCAGGAGTTCAGCAGACAGGCAGACGGCCCACTATATGGAAAGGGGTTATCATCGCCTATGGACATTGACAACACCAAAGGTGCTACAAATGCGCTGCCAGTCTCTTAAGGGAGACTGGAACCTGGTCACTAATGCCGGAACACAACTCAAGGTTGTTATGGCGACATAATTTAGACCGGGGTGGTAGCCATCCACTCGGGTACATGCCCTACCACCTGGCTGTGGGTTGTTTTACCGCCTCTTACGACAGGCCGCCCGGCCGGAGGAAATTGTATCCTGCACGTATAAATTGTAACTATGTAATAATACTTAGTTATTTGCACTCTATAAATAGTTACAAATCTCTATGAATAATATAAACGCGAAAGCTTGTAAGAATGTATGGATGTAAATGTATGTTTGTACTCTTCCACGCAAAAACTACTGAATGGATTTTGATGAAACTATAATAATATAGCTTAGACGTCAGAATAACACACACAACAATAATGTATAAAGATAGTGTGGATTATCCAAAATACAACAATTTTCCATCACCACGCTGGTGAAACTGCGGGCGCAGCTAGTAATATGTGTAGTTTATTATTACTAACTATTACATTAGTTGATCATAGTTAGTGTGAATCACATTAAACTCTAAACCTTATCATAAAATATAATACTTAGTTTTCTTGTTAAATTTTACTAGAATACTTGTAAGGAGTTTTGTACTTTTTACTAATAGTAAAACAAATGAAAGGATAGTAATTATTTCTCCATTGTATGACAGAGACCCAATTTCATACATTCTTTGGTTTGTACTAAATGTCATGTTATAAATGACACCATGATGTGTAAATATTGAGAGCATGAAGGTAGGCCAACAAGAATTGGATGGAATATATCAAGGATGATTATGACTGAAAAGACTATTAAAACCTTAATATATAAGAAATGTAAATAAAAAAAGACCGCTGTACAATATAGAACTAAGTGATCCAAAGACCCTATCTCAGTCGAAAATGGTTATCTTTAGTACAGGATATGAATAATAATATGATACTTGAAAACTCGGTCCTTACGAAAAAAAATATCCAACGTCTACGTAGATAACGTTCCATATTTTATTATTTTATTTAAATGAAAATAACGCCTTGACAAATTCTTGTTACTAAATTTGATTTAAAAATTACAATTGTGAATAAATAAATAGTCAAGCATATTATTATATGCTTAACTTAGCTTTAGTTCTTAAAAGCCATGGTCGTGCTCTCATTTCAAGGTAATTTGTACTATGTGTACTAATTTGATAGGAAGTCAATATTATTCTGTATCTCTCTTTTGCCTTCTCTTAATTATTTGGAGTCGGTACAACATGTCTTTATCTTCCATACTCCTCTATTCTGACATACGTCCTCTGGTCCTCTGGTAGACCACGAATTCTTATGTCCTCCTTCACACGATCCATTTATCTCTTTTTTGTTCTACCTTTTACATTATTACATGGGCAATAGTATTTTAATAATAATTAAAAACCGTCAAGATGTGTCGAGCTCGTATCGGTTACACATAGCTTACAGAATTACTTCACGCAATAGGTATGCTTTAATCATTTACCGCTTGTTTGCAACATTCGATAAACCCCGAGTACAACGTAGAGAAGTTATTTTATCGTTTTATAGGAATTTACAATCGAAACAAATAACATACCTATATATTATGTGTTTGAGACCAAATGTACTTCCTTATGGATTATTGGAAATGCGTTAAAACGTTAATGAGATATTGTTAATGATGTTAAACTTTCACTGATAATTCATATGCACTAATGCAGCCTGCTAACGCTATAAATAAACTGCATTTGGAATCAGTTACTAACACTAACATTAATGCAGATGGATCAAGGGGAAAATGTAAAGTATAGATTTAGGTTTAAAAAGATAATAATGTATATATTAATTTGTATCAAAATTTTATCAATTATGAATTGACAAACGAGTGAAAGACCTAGTTATGGAATCGCGTTTTGTGTATCTACACAATAGGTGGACGCGTTATCGTTTGCCGCCAAACAGCGCCCCGTCAAAGTGGCGGCGCGATATTGCCACTGACCTCCTAAATCACCCCTACGCCTTTTCAAATATACTTGTATAGTAATACAGTAGAGTTAGGTTTATTCAATGCCCGGAGTTACAACTGTTAGTTTTGCTTCTCATGTTAAGCTTGTACAACGATTTACACGGTTATGATACTTAGCATAGTCATTTGATAAAAACAACAAAACAACGTGGCTTGTGGTTGGTCTGATTTGTACAATTAGTTCCATTTTTTGCCGCGGGACTTTCGTGAGACGCACTCTATCAACGAACTCAGATGTGAAAAGATGAGTCCGGTTTAAAGAGAAGTGACAACTAATCATGACGCAACAGGCGATAGACGATGTATGAAGCGTGGCACGAGTCATCGCGCTCGGCACCCACCGCCGCCACATCGCTTGTTGCGTCGGCCATCGCTAAGCCCAAGGACATGGTTGGACCGTAATAATACACCACACATTTGTGCATATTCAATTTCATCCCATTTTTTGTGGTTTCACTGCATTGATGTAACAATCTTCTTTATTGATACATCAATGTTTCACTGTACAATTCTAGTAGAATTATAGAATACAACTTCCTGCAAAATTTCATCCATATAGACTGGCGTTTTTAAGAAAGTGGCCATCACATATAGCCAATGATATTATTATTATTATACTTTATTTTTATATAATATCATTGCATATAGCGGTATAGATAGAGGAATATCACAGTTTTATAGTGGATTTTTCCCTAAAATAGCTACGACATTGAAGATAAAATTAATTATCTTTATATTTCTTACTTGACACACTAATGACGCTTTTTTACTAATTCATACCAACCTATGAGTGATATAAATTTTAATTAACTATGAATTAACTGGTAACCCTTATCGAGTTTTCCTCATATTCACGTGTTTATATCGCACTCATTTCAACGTTTCAAGGAAGTCATAATTACCATAACACTTTATAACTATATTTGTTTGAATTTCGGTTCAAATATTATTCTTTAAAAATTCATACTTTGCTGATATATTCCTGAAAGTTCCTTCCTGTCATACAACACAAAAACTACAAGTTATTACCAGTAGGTAACAAGCAAACAAAATAGAAATATGTATATATATATAATATTTTAACATGTAGTACTTCCTTTTTGTGAGAAAATGGCGCTTCTTAATAAAATAATATCTGTTATTTAAGGAGTTTGGTTTCAGGACGTTTATTCTGAGGATGTACAAATACATAAGAATTTATTAAATGAGCGTTTTGTTTCCACACTTGCCTAATTTGCATAACAATGGTAAATTCATTACAACAGACACAAATGATCATTCTTTCTCGTGATGTGTACAACTAGAGTCAATTGAAACTATTGACCTGTGTCTTTCAGCCTTCAATATAAACAAATACATCACAATGTTAGTCTCAGCTCACAGCTGAGGAATTCACGCTTATTTTTATGTACCTACTATTGATTTCGTTGAATCTGAACGCCGGTGAAAGTTAACTGTTAATGCCCTTTCCGAATATTGACACACATACGGCGATAATGAATTTTGTACGTTAGAAACTTCGAGAGAATCACATACTTTCATCAAAATTCTTATACATGCTTTGTTGAGTGCTTTAAAAGCCAATTACGTACTGCTTATATTTATTATAATTATACTTACTTTAATTCAAATACTTGTTGCTAATATTTACCTGTTATTACGAATTTTGTCCATTTTTGTCCTTATTTCCCTTTTTGCCCTTTTTGTTATTTTTATTATTTATGTAGTTTTTTGTAGACGGGGGATAGATAGATAAAACTGGGACGGTTTGACATAAAGGATGAAAAGCTTGGATGAAATTTCATTTCATTTCTCAAGTTAATAGATATAAAAAAATATCGTCTAAAAGCGATAGTAACTCTATCTTTTTGTAAAACTTTCAAGGAAATTACTAGGAATATTGAATCGGTTTTGCTGTAATTTGGTTTAAATGTAATTTTAATACCGAAAATGGACATGAATACTTTTCATGTCCGGAGATGGAATAGTTTGCGATATGAAATGAAATTAATCTTCCGGGTGCAATTAGCACTAACACAAAAATTTAGTACAAAGTAATCTGTATTCACGCCTGCTCTTTAAATAAGAAGCACGCACTAGAGGTTTGACCCGCTGGGCAGCCGCAAGGTAAACTCTAGTTCTCAATAAATCTAACTACACGAGGCTTGTCAAATAGGAATACAAGAATTTATAAAAACTTCGTTTAAAAAAACCGACTTCAAAAACTAAAATGTATAAAATAACTTATTTCTAAAGCTATTATTATTAATGTATATTATCTAAAACATCTTAAAGTCGGTTTTTTTTAACGAAGTTTTTATTTTTTATTTGTTACTTTTTAGTGTCTAGCTATGTATGGGTGGACCTACGAATGGTGCCGCGCTTCTTAAAAAATATAGGTCCCAAGAAACGGGAACAAAAAAATGATCGTAAAATGAAAACTACTGTGCCAAACTATGTCAAATTTTTAGGGAACCACATGGCAGCTATTCCGCGTCGAACAAAAAAAAGAATCACGTAAATCGAATCATAAATCACGGAGTAATCGGTGAACATACATAAAATAAAATAAAAAGATCCCGACGAATTGAGAACCTCCTCCTTTTTTCGAAGTCGATTAAAAATGATAATATGTCTATATCACTCATATCTCCAAACGTTCTCGCCCAAGATTTCCTGCTGAGAATGTGGAGCCCCTATATGAATTGAAGGTCTTTCTTTTATTATTTTTAGCGTGACATATATACATGGGCATTAGACCACAGAGTGCATCACAAATACTCAGAAACGGTGGCAGATCCACACGATGTTCGCCGTGGGTTCTGGTTTGCGCATGTGGGCTGGCTGGTACTTACACCGCATCCCGCCGTAGAAGACCGACGAGTAGCATTGAAAAAAGTTTCCTTGGATCTCATAGATGATCCTGTTGTTAGAATACAGAAACAGTAAGTCTATTTTATTACAATCATAGATATCTTCACTAATAAAATATCATAAAGTTTTGTAGGATTCTGTTACCGATTTGACAAAAATAGGAACCTTTATAAAATGAACATGTCTGTCATTATGTATTACTGTTATTTTTCACATAAACTACTGTATATTTTTTTAAATAGACGGTGTGCGTCTCGGGACGCCCAACAGAAGTGATAACTTAAAATAATCTAACGTGAGAGAAAGGGAAGCCAGACAGACTGGCATCGTAACGCGTTACGTAACGAAACGGTTTACCCTCCCATTAGAAGTTATCACTTCAAAAATGCAAGAAAATTTTATCACTATACAATATGTAGTAAAACCACAATAAACCTAAAAAGTGGAGGTAACGAGGGGTTATTTTTTCTGCATTTATACATAGTCGTTTGGGATACCGTTAGCCAGGTTTAAAAACCATGAATAGGTTTTCTAATAAGATCTATATTTCGAGATATTCGCTCACAAAATCTAAAGGAGTAAGTTTTCTCCCTCCATCGTTCGACACACGAAGTGGAAAGTTTTGGAAAATTTGTTGGTGGATTCTGAGACGTTTAGCCTTATAGCTTTTTTGTACAGGTTAATCAACGAAAATAGCCAGCAATCCTATCAATCTTTAACCAGTTACATTTGACTAAAAATTTATGATCAATACTTATATGTAGCTCAATAAAGTCCTCGATTGAGAATGTACGGTTGCGGTATGAAAAGATTCGTCACCTTAAAGTCCACTTTTGCTTGTACGCTTCTTTTATAGACATACACTCCCCAATAAACATGAATTTACTATTATATTTATAGGAATTCTAAACTTTATAAAGGTTTCATGAAAACCAACATGACTTTTAAGAACTTACAACGCGAACGGTTTATAATGTCTTGTTTGAAAGTCGATAATGAATACAAAGGTATTAATGATAAGGGGTAGTCCACCCCTAATTTTTTTTTTTAGACAAAATTTTTAATTTCTATTTTTTTATGATACAACATTAAAAGATACATACAACCCTAAATTTTCAACCCTCTATGATACCCCTATTTTTTACCGGGCAGGACGACGTCTGCCGGGACAGCTAGTAATATATATAACATTTTAATACTTAGAATATTAATGCACATAAATGAGAACAAATAATTAAGGCAGCCATTTAAAACGGATTTTACAGACAATTTAAACTTTAAAGTTAATAAAACATACGTTGCTGCAAGGGGTACAGGATTATAGGTTCTCAGAATACGCTTACTTCAATAATACTTTACGCTTATTTTATAATGCTGAGCTTAGAAAACCCAACAAACGCTCATCTAGCAACCCTGATTATTTATCCTGTTTTGATAAAAACTGTAGGAATAAAAAGATTTCATGTCAGTGATTTTGTAATTTTTTTTCTTTACTTAAAATAACCATTAGAAAACTTATGAAAAAAACCATGTCACGTAACATATCGTGAAGATTTATATTTTAAGCCTTTTTTGGTAAATTATTGATCAACTAGCTGTCCCGGCAGACATGGTCCTGTCCGGAAAAGCTTCAATCGATATGCCGCCAGCAGCGCCACCTACCGGGCCCAATTGTGAATCAATTCACAAACCTTCTTTGGCTCATGCACAACAACTTTGCTAAAGATCATCACATGATCAATTTTATAGTTTACAATTCTATAAAGGACAATACAAACAAACATTCGTTTTTATATATAAGAAACAAGAAAAAAATTACCAATGTACTGTAATGAAAAAACATGTTTCGTCAAAAGGTCATGAACCGAGTTAAATGAATCAATTTGGAAACTGGCGCGCCAGTTGATACCGCGACTGTACCTAGATTTATTAAATTTTAACATTACACCTTTGTTGCAGATTGTTCATTCCACTCTTCGCTTTACTAAATGTGATAATACCAGTATGGGTGCCTTATTATTTTTGGAGTGAGACTCTAGTGAACAGCTTCGTGGTGAGCTTTGTAACGCGGTTCACCATCACATTAAACATAGCTTTTTGCGTTAACAGTTTCGCACATTTATGGGGGAACAAACCTTACGACAGGTATTATGATTTTTATTTAAATTTCCTTATAAAATTACTAATAGTAGTTAGTCCAACCGACAAAGATTCAACTTCACTGATGAATCGAAAAAAAGACGAACACAGTTGTCATTTTAGTCCAGGTATTTAAAAATCTGAGTATAGTACATATCTCTCATTTTGATATCTTCAAAAAATATAAATATAAACGTTTGGAATCCGGAATAAATGAACCTAGAGGTGCAACTACTTTAGTATAAATATACTTTCAATAACAGGAATGAACATAGAACTATCAATCAATCAAAAACTGTTTATTGTACACCAATACAAAAAATGATAAAGGGCTGTCTATCGCTAAACAGCGATCTCTACCGTACAAGATTGCAATTAGTATTTATATTAAATTAACATACATTATATTAATAAATATATCCATGTTTGTAGATTATAGATGTAAAATTAAGAGGAAGAAGATTAAGTTGGTATGGGCGTATAATGAGGAGAGATGTAATGAGAGTAGTCACGTGACAAATATCTACAAGATGGACGGATACAAATGTATAGATAGACCAAAAAAAGATAGACGGATTGTGTGAAGAATGATGTGATGATATGTGGTGTTAAAGATGTATGTCAGAATCGAAGAGTTTGGAAGTAAAAGACATATTGTGCCGACCTCAATTAATTAGGATATATATGGTAAAAGAAAAGAGATTTGTAGATAAATACTAATAGTAGAATAAAGAAAACTCATTCATATTTGTTATCCTAGTAATTGAGATAATTTCCAAGGACGGAAACCATTTCCTTTAGTAAAAAAATAATTAAATTTTATTTTTTTATTTAAGCGAGAAATTCAAGCTACGTGGAGAACTTTAGTGATACGTATTCATTTTTCCTTAGAAAATAATTTTGGCACATCACACACACGCGATTTTTGCAAACAATAACACTATGTATGATGTTTGAATGACTTACTCAACTTAAGGGATATCTAGATTTAGACATTAAGTAGGAAATGGTTTTAAATTAAGCTTGTGAAAATACAGACTACTAAAAATTTTATCGAAAACTGTCTGGTAACAATTTATAAAGTATTAACTTAAATAATATATAGAAATGCAGTTATAAAAAAGTAAAAATTAATCAAACTTTTCTGCTGTCGACAGATTAATTAAACCAGTCGAGAATAGCATGGTGAGTTTGGCAGCATTAGGCGAGGGCTGGCACAATTACCACCATGTGTTCCCATGGGACTACAGGACGTCAGAACTAGGCCGCCTTAATATTTCCACAAATTTCATTGACACATTTGCCAAGATAGGATGGGCGTACGATCGTAAGTTCATTATATTCTTATTAACCAAACTGAGCTTAACTGTGACCGAAGCCATGGGATAAGCTAGTTTAGCCATAATCGTAACAACATTTAGTTTCGTGGTGTTCTAAGAGCAGATCACTTGGGCTCCAAGCTCAATTCCCTGTAGCGTAAATTGTGTAGGTAATACAAATTCTACATGTACATACTTGATTTGCCACCGCAACACACCGCCATGTGTGTAGTCTTCGCATCTTAAGCAGCTATTAAAGTATGTTAATTTTTGTAACTTTGCTCCAAAGCAGGGTGGTGTATTGAACAAAATAGAAACGGAATCTTTAGCAAGGCACACATAGACTCTGTAATGGATCTATAAATCAGTAAAGTGTAATTAAAGTTTTAACAATCTAGGAACACTTATCCTAGACAAAACTTATAAATGTTTCAGTAAAAGCGGCCACCTCAGCAATGATAGTGAACAGGGCAAAGCGTAGCGGTGACGGCACTCTAGACGAAACAGAAGAACCGGACCCTACGTCTTCCGACTACCAACACTTAGTTGTTAAGTAATTTAATTCTAATTATTAGTAACAACAACTTTATATTGAACACTACTCAGATTATTCAACATAAAAACCTGCCTTTTAATCTGCTGTCTGTGTTTTATTATTTTAAAGACGAATTAAGTATTGTAAATTGTATGTGTGTAATAATTCTATGTAACACGATTATACAGATGTAAAAAAAATACATATATATTTTTGTTAAGTTTATTTAACTAACGTAATAATAGGAAATAAAAACTGAAATTGATTAAATAAATATTTTGTAAAAACTGGATCCAGTTTTGTCAAATTGAACTAAAAACCAGCCAAGTTCTATTCAAATGTGTAAGAGTATGAAATATTTAAGATCCCATTTCTTCATGGTTTCATTATCTCCAAAATTTACAAAAAATAATTTTCAATAATGAATATTATGGTTTTTAAATATTTATGAAAGTTCTGAAGTTAAAGATTTCGAATTGAAATCAATATTTTTTTATTTCAACTAGTTACCATAGTTCCATAGTAGTAATAATTCAAACTTTAAGTAATCATCACTTTTTCGAGATCAATTTAAAATAGGTAGTTGTGTACCAAAATGTACTTTTGATATAACTGGGTCCAATTCGTATTGAATAAACATTAAAAATAGTTATAAATTTTGAATATAATATAAAGTTTAAAATAGATCGATATTTTTTGAACCATTATAATAGGAAACAAAACATCTAATATAATGTACTTATAAATTCGATATTTTAATTTTTAAAGTTTCGAATAAAAACAGTAACTATTTTCATATTAACGTAAATCTTGATTGTAGATATGGAAAATTTGTTGTTATCAGACTTATGTATATTTTTGGAAAAAATACGAAGATCACATCTAAAGCTAGATGCAACAATAATTTTATAGACATGTATTTAGTTAGAAACTTTTCAAATAAGTTTTAAAAATTGAAAAAGAATATATTGGCACACTATTATCTTCCTTATATGTAAAACATTTAAAACGCCTTAGAAATGTGTTTTATTTAAGATCAAAATAATGTCAGATACTTTGTCACAAAAAATCTTCTTGAATGCTTGTGTGTGCTTGCAGTGATCTTGGTTTACAACAAGGGTGCTTAAACAAACAGTCGATTGCGATCACAGAACACAAGTACTCTCTAACAAGAGCGATCGACCGGTCGACCGCGACTACTTTGGAGTCGTTATCGAGAAAAATTTTCCGTTCCTATATACCTGCGCCACGATACACGCTTTCTACACGACAATACTGCAACACACATAATTGTAGCCTAGTCAGATCGGAGTCTAAATATATTGAGGTAGATCGCCAACAGTTCAAGTTTTCCATCTAATGTTTGAGTTTTTATTTAAGTTTTCGTCGTTCTAGAATATTGATCCCAAAAGAGACGATATAAATTTTAACATGTTTGTGTATTGCCTTAGGCATAGAAGATGGCTATTGTTGCGTATTTATTATGGCATATGTGCTAAGTGCGTTGCTATAATTATTCTATATCATAAGTACAAGTTTCCATTTTTTAATTTGATATTAGAATAATGTTCATTAAAATTATGTTTCACAGTTTAAATCTCGATTTTAATTTTATTTCTCTTTAATTTCACGCTCTTGATTAAAATGAATTATAAAACAAATGTCGTAGGTCTTAACAGTGAAGACTCTGAAGAGCTAGTAAAATATTTAGTTTTTCCGTCTCTATGTAATATTCTTGTTAATGTAATAAGCGTTTGGTTTTTACTAATCCCAATTAAAAGCAAAAAATTATCTAATAAAAAATAAACCAATTACCTGAACCGATAACTTAACATCTTATTTAGTAAAACGGAGAACGTATGTAACGGCGAATTATAAAGAATCAATTAAAAAACATAATTTAGAATACAACGAAAAAACGTAAGATACTTTTTCAATAGTAAAACGGAAAAATTCCAGGCTCGAAACAAACAAGGCTTCTTTATGGTTCTTAAGCCTTCGAACTTACTCTTCTAGCTCAATCTAAATAATTGTTTTTGTAACAATTTTTTAAATTTAAATCAGTCCTTAATTAAATAGTTCAATAGTTCCTTTTCAATTTCATAATTTCAGGAATATTTGTCAAATTTACAAAACAAACATGCCCCATTTGATGACTTATTTATGCATAAAAAATCCTTTACTATTATTGGTATCAATTTATTATATATCCTTAACAGACTTTGTTCACTAAATTAAATTAATATTTAAAACATAAAAATATTTACAATAAACTAACACAATACATTGTTACCTAGAGTTCAAATTGTGACAACATAGTAAGATGTTTTTGCCTGTACGTGGAATATATTATAACCGCTCTCTATTTTAGCAACACTGTGGCAAACTATATAAGCAACATCAACTGAAGTACACCCAACTTCATGTTGTAGTTGCACGCGAGTTTTAAAAGCATAAGTAATCCCATAAAGTATGTAGATAAAATGGCTTCTTATCTTTGTTGACTGAAATTGAATGTATCTACCAAATATTTATACAACATCTTCGAATAGGAATATAATAAAAAAAGTATCCTAAAAACATCTTCAGCTTAGGCTCTTATTGTACTAACTGTGGCCGTTTTATCTTCGCGCGTGTAATGGATTTTTTATGCGTATCTTCTGAATTTGCAGAATAATGCAATAAGTAGACGTAAAACGATAAAACATTTTTTTTTCTTTTTATTTCTCATATTTTGAAGGTACGCTTGGACTTGCCTAATCACAGGAATGAAAACAGCACTTTTCGTGCCCGGGAAACGATTATCCCTGCTGTCAAAAAATTAAAACATAATGCGAACCATAGATAATACATACGACTCATGTCATAGCTTTTTCAAACAACCACAAATCGTGCCATAAATTGTAATAAAAATTATCAACATTGCTATAACATCATTGTATACTTATAAACTTTTCAACAAATGATTATTTAATTTACATAAATTTGAGCTAAATATTTGCTATCAAATACAAAAAAATATTGGCTGCTTTACCGGTCATTTATCCAAACTTATTCACTGGATTGTGCTCAGACTAGAACCAAATCAACACTTATTGTTTAAGTCTTATTCAGTTAAATTCAGTTAGAGTAAGTTTGTAGGCTTCTTTTAGATCCTAAAAGACAAACATATTCTATCTCAATATGAATAAGACCGTATATGCTTAGAGTTAGTTACATAGACTTGAATTGGCGTTGCATGGGATTCTTTCTCGTAAATATAAATATTGAGAGGAATACACGTATTAATTAATATCCATTGTTGAGTTTATTGAGTTTATATATTAGAAATTACACAAAAAGCAGGATATTTCCAGTAAAATGATTATATCTCTCATCAACGACCACAACAGAATGGCAACCGTGAGTATTTTAAAGAAAAAAAGATCCATAAGTCGTAGGCTATTTTCTTTGAGTTACAATAGTTGTATAGAAAAGCTTAGCAAGGGAGAAATACATGAGATTCGTATAATTCTCACTATTTTAGATGAAAAAGCTAAGCAAATGATTGATATAGAGGAAAAGTTTAAAAATACAATTTTTAGTTTAGACCTCTCGGAGGAAGAAACATTGAAAGAGTTAGATTTAGAAAGCTTCATTCAAAGAGAAACCGAATATATTGTGTTGAAGGCGCGTTGTGAAAATCTCTTACGTACAGAGTCAGATGAGATTCTTGAATTTGGGAACGCTAGATCTACATCAAATAATAAAAGTTTCGATGAAACTCAGAATACCGGGAATAACAAGGAATATGACAGTTTCTTAACGGAAGGTTTGCATGATGATATATCATTGAACAGGTAGGCGATGATACTGGTTATTTCTTATCTCAACATCCCGTTATTGAAGAAGCAAGACTAACGACAAGAATGAGACCAGTTTTTTGATGCTTCGGCAAAAGATGACGAGCGCAGATATCTTTATACTAGTTTGGAACCTATTGTCAATTAATTGGAAATACTACCTAAACTTTTACATGACTGTCGTATGCGCGAATATGGTGTTAAAGCCGACATTAAAGGAAGATTTTCGCAGATGAAATATCTAAAATTCTTATGGAGGGCGAATGAAGATCCACGTGAGCTGATTGCTGCCCTTGGCTTACCGTGGTGGGGAGGGTGGTGCAAACGGTTGTTTCGCATGCTAAAGGAAATTTTGCGACGATTGCTTGAAAAACTTAGAAGTGGCCGCAAGATGCGTTTTTGCTACGAGTGTCTTTTGTCACTTATTTTGAAAGGAAAGGATTAATTTACACATCCCAATAATCGGAGTTGTATTCATAATGACATCTAAGAAGCATTCGTTTTAGCCAGAGGCAAAGACGATGTATGCATGCAGTTGTTGTTGATGACACAAGACGAAGAGTACAAACATATAGTTAAATGTTTGTATACGTTAGAAGTTATTTAATTGATTTAATTATTATTTAAGGGGCAAGTTCAAACTTATCTTTGATTTGGTTCCTATTTTTATTTTTTATGTTTGCAATCGAAACTGCTCGTACTTTGCCAACAAATATTCTGATGTGAGTAATAACTTTTGCCATTTGCCGTGTGGAGGATGTTGCAGTCTCATTGGTGTTAAACCTATTTTTACCATATAATAGAATTTTGAATGTGATTTTTTTTATATGTCAAATTTTTTGTTCGTTTTGTCGAGTGAAAATTATTGAGAGGAATACACGTAATATCCATTGTTGTGTTTATTGAGTTTATATATTACACAAAAGGCAGGATATTTCCAGTAAAATTATTATATCTCTCATCAACGACCACAACAATAAACTTGTAAGTAGGGGTCGGACTTACGTAGTGCGTTTTATACTTATAAAAGAATTATATGAATATTTTTGTATTTTAGTTTATTATTTCAACGTATAATAAAAATGTAGTAATTTGCAAATTAACAAAATTGACCATTTTGGTTTTTCAAAAAATATTATGATTTATGAATATACTAAGAACTATGGAATATGTTTTTTTTATCTTATCGTTGAGATAAATCATCACGTAACATAATTATCAGAGTAAGTAAATATAGAACATATATATTGGCAATGAACATCTACGGGCACCGAGATTGATTGTTGAGAAAATTCCGGAAATGTCCATGTTTTCATGCTTTTATTTTCCGTTACAAAAATGGCAATACCTAATTCCGACCTCTGCTTACAACTCATAACCCCTTTCTGTCGGTATGTTAAACATATAGCTTGTGATGTAAATGTCACCGTTGATCTGTATAAACCGTTGCTTTATAATAAATCTAGGGAGTTTGTAAACTGTCGATAGGTTGTAATCGGCTCGTGCGCTTTGATTTCGACGCAACCTTCGGCCACGTAGCGCAACCTATTCATCGCACCTTTAAAATAGAAATCTGTCACAACACTGCAAATAAGAGTTCACAATTTTGTGAATTAAAGTTACAATGTAATTTGAAAAGTCGTAAATTACAAACCGTAACGTAACGTAAATGTATTACTTTATGTTTCATTTACAATTTATTGACGCAACTATTTATAACCTGACTACTTAGATTATAAACTCAGGATTCTTACAATATTCCGCTGATTTAAATATAAATACATTATATCGTTATTTTTTCAACTTATTATACCGAGTTATTATTATTTATATTATGTTGTTGTTAATTATAGCGTTGTTAAAAATAAGAGAAAACTTATAAGCATTAATAAACCCACACATGTAAAAACCAAACAAAATAATTCAAATATTTTCATAGAAATATTGTTCTTTAATATTCATAGAAATATAACGTGTTTTAAAGACATCCAAAAATTGTTAAGAGTTTAATAAAATAATGGTGTTTATAATGATTATTATTTGAACCCTCTAAAATCGTTTTGACAATTTAATATAGTGTGCCGTGGAATTATGAGCTCTTTTTACGCATGAAAAGATTTAGCGGCTTACAATTTCTCGCAAGAACAGAAAGAATGTGGTGTTCTTTTCTTGCCTTCTCGTGAGAATATTAAGTAATTGAGTAGAGAGTAGTGTAGTATGGCTCTTTTTTCAAATTCGAAAATCCGACAATAAGCGTAAAAGAACGCAAGGCTCTCGCAGTAATCCATTCCGCATTCACATTTCTCACACTTTTCTTGCGAGAACGTAGAGCTCTCTTTCGAAGCTTTTGATTAGCTCCTAAGATGGTTAAAACGCTACTTCTGACATCTTATCAATTTGAGACAATTTGACTATAATGTAGCAAGTTTTCTGTACACCCTTTAAAAGAAGGTGATCTAGATATAGCATTCGTTTTGTATCTCTGACCGCCGTTTAAACAAACTTCCTAAAAAATTCAAAATATTTCAAAAAACCTTGCCTGACAGAAGTCACCGATACTTTATCTGTTTCGTTTAACACGACTAGGTACGTTATATTAAACAGGCGCTTATTAACGCTCCACGAGCTTTATAGTGGCGAAACACTTTAAATTACTTACATTCAAATTAAAGTAACAGATACGGTTGTAAAGTGATCTTAAAGACTAAAATATGTTATAATAGTTAGATTGCATTGCTCTAACAAGAAGACATAAACATCCAGGTCATAAAAATAATTTCTAAGTTTGAACTTGCTCTTGGAAACTTTTTAAAGTATTTTGACATTGATTGAGCCTCTTCAAATATTGGGAAACCTAAGGTATACTGTATACACGTAGGCTAGCCCAAAGCAGACTGGCAGGTTTTTCTCATACACCATTTCATACAATAAAAAATAACCAAAAAAAATATATAGTTACACATTTTTAGTTCCTTTGTACGGTGAAGTGGATGGTCAAAAAAATGTATTTTAAAAGTTTGTTCTCGACATCCAAGTGTAACCAATCTTATGAAACGAAATTAGAAACGTCTTGACATTGCAATCAGGATGATGCTTATTTGAAACCGACTTCACTTTAGCTATCCGTTTCTTGACCTCGCAAATCGAAAGCATTAGTAAGTAGAGGGCGCCAGAGATAGGTCAGTTGAGATAAAAATACATCACTCAAGAATAAAAGCACTGGTAAATTAGATGGATATAAATTGCCCTACATAGCATGTTATCTGTTTTCTAGAGCGTCTGTATTTGACCCACACATCACGGATTTGATTTCTTCTGTATATATATGAGTAGGTACCTAATCTATTTTTCATTAGATAACCTACTTAAAACGTTTAATTTATCCGAGTTAGCGTTATGGTTTCCGATGCAAAAGTCTGGCTAAGTAAATATAAGCCAACTACTTTCTAACTGTCTGTGTGTATGTCGATTTGAAAAAAGATTATTCTAATCTCTGTAACACGTAACAAGGAATTACTTCAAAATTATAAATTTGAATACAACTAGTTGTCGCATCCGTCGCCATACTTTTAATGTAATAAGTATTATTTGAACTACAATATAATACAAAAATAAATCCACCAACTTGCCATCACGGTTAGGCTTAATATTATACAAAGTACGACAACAGGTAAGGAGGTATTTCTGTTCTCTGTGAGGGAAAACGAGAGAACCGACGCTCTGGCGAAAGCCTCTGCTCGTTCCCTGAAGGTAAGACCCATTATAAAAGGTGTCCAGTTTCTTTGGTCATGTGAATGATCCGCATGAAGACGCTTAACAAATATAAGGATACAGATTTTAATAGTATTAAGATGAAGAAAAGAAAATAAATAAATAAAAACACCCACAAATTCCTTAAATTGGAAAAGGAAAAAAAATCAAATACGTTCATCTAGCCAATTGAGCATACTTTGCTGGATTTCTATATCCAACTATGTATTAATTAAAGCACATAAACTCCCTGTTTTATTGCAGGAGTTTGGCAGACAGGCAGACGGCCCACTTGATGGATAGCGGTTACCATCGCCTGGAGTAATTTGCAACTCCAAATGTACTACAAATGCGCTGCTGCTCTCTTAAGGAAAATTGGAACCTGAACACTAATGCTGGAACACAACTAAAGGCTGTTATGGCGACATTCTTTAGACCAGGAGTGGTAGCCATCCAGTCGGGCAAATGACCTACCACCTGACTGTGGGTTGTTTTGTCGCCTCTTACGACAGGCCGCCCAGCCGCAAGAAATTATATTCTTTCTCCGTTCCTGCACGGAACGTTCCTCCATACGAGTAATATCAATTTTCTACCAGTGATAAGGTAAAAATCAGTTATGATATAGAATTCCGACATAAAATTCATACACAAGTAAATGTAGGATCTTTGTTTGAAACTACACACTTTATATACTTGATATATTTCATCCCTTAATATGGACAGATGAATGGCGCCGGTGAACACATGAGACCGCTACCTTGATGAGCGACATTTGCACTAATGTTAAAAGTAGTCTTCGTACTCTACTCTAAAATTCTGAGTCGGGAAAATGTTGCTTGCTACGTTCAGTAAAAGATAATATCTAATATATAAAATTCTCGTGTCGCGGTGTTTGTTAACAAAATCCTCCGAAACGGCTGACCCGATTTGTATGAAATTTAGTGTGCATATCGGGTAGGCCTGAGAATCGGCCA
This sequence comes from Dendrolimus punctatus, assembly GCA_012273795.1. Lineage (NCBI taxonomy): Eukaryota > Metazoa > Arthropoda > Insecta > Lepidoptera > Lasiocampidae > Dendrolimus > Dendrolimus punctatus. The sequence goes on from CM022538.1 coordinate 9,996,848, forward strand.
ACAACTATTTTTCATACCCCTAAATGATAAAGGTGAGACCCACCCCTAAATATTTATTTTTATTTTTTGACATTTTTTTATGATTTGGCATTAAAATACATATAACCCTAAATGTTCACCCTTCTACCACCAACCCGTACTTTTTAATAGCGATATTAGTACTTTAATAATTTTCTACCACCACTTGATCAGTTATTCGGGAATTATTTAAATTAATACTTGGTCCGGTCGATGGCGCTGCAATCGGGTTCTAGATCTTTATTTTTTTAAGGGCAGAACAACGTCTGCCGGGTACAGCTAGTAATATCTAAACTTCAAAAAGATACTTAACAATAGATGTGGTGCTGGGGTTTGTTTTTATCTTATTTTTTTTATTATTACTCTATGTATGCACTGTGTGATGCGCGATGCGCGCTTCGCTGACAAAATGGCAAATGACGTTTTATGCTAATTTAGTTTGTATAATTGCTAGTGATGTGCTAATTTAGTTGAAAAGATGGCTGGTGTTGTGCATACATATGGATATGGATGGATATTAAAGACCAAAAAAGTAAGGAAGTTAAGTAGCAACTCCAGTTGAAACTTTGTATTGTTTTATCATAAAATGTTTAGCCTTGACAGTAACACATTATTACAAAAAGAATCTAATTACACATAATATTTTTGACGGCAAAAAGTTGTGTTTTTTGGTAGAACACGTGTAATATATTTATACATAGTATAATAAATGCTTTTCCACCCTTTTTTCACTACATGCCATTTGTGGCCGATACTTTTTATCCCGGGAGATGGGATAGTTTACGATATAAAATGAAATTAATCATCCGTGGGGCAAATAGCACTAACATACAAATCTAATCCAATGTAACCTGTATTAATGTGTGCTCTTTAAACTAGAGGCACGTACCAGGATTTGACTATATGGGGGAAAACTCTAGTTTACATATAAGTCCTTGTATCAATTAGCGGAGGTGAAGAACAATTAGTTATAAATACAATAAAAACTCATACAGGTAATTAATTGAACTCCTAACCCACTGAACTTACACACTTACACGACAATAATAATTGATGTTAGAAGACCTCTAAATACAGTCGTTGTTTTTTTATTATACTAACTTCTGTTTAAGGTCGGCGGTTAAAAGTGTTACGATATAATAAAAACACAATAAATTCTCAAACTTCACAACGTTAACCGGACTTTTGGAGGGCTTGCGTGGTTCCATGGGAAGGCCAACACGTAGAGGCCCCTTTACAAATTTAATATAAATGTGGCGTGACACTGACCGGCGATTATCCCCGTCTACACAATATACTAATGCACCCAAAGACAAGCCCCAACCAGTGTAAAACTATTGTGGGAAATGAGAACAAAAAGTAGCGGGTGATTGGGGCGAACTGGTAGTGGTACTAGGGGTCTGGGCGTATGGGGACTATGGCGTCTGCCCGTCGCTATTTTTGGGGAATATGGAAAAATGGGCAGACGGTGTCTCGCCACTCCCTGCATGGGCCCCAAAAAATGCCATAGAAGACAGAGGCAACATGGGTATGAGTGGCTAAGGCGTGTAGAGAGGTGGGCTGCAGGTTCACCGAAGCTACTTCTGACGTGATGCCATTTATCATTTCCACCCCTGGAGCTTGAGTCTTAGCCCTAGTCATCTCAACTACGTGCCGGCTGGTTAAGGCAAGCACGGAGGTGGGGGCCTTGCCTTGGCCCTCGGAGTCGGGTACGAGGTGTCGCTACTCACCTAAGGCTTCGCCACAAAGCCCCGTTGCGGTAATCTATATTATTATTATATTCTAAAATTCCCGTCTGTACATTGAAACTATTAAAGAAATTGGAATACACTATGCAAATGATGGAGAACACGATGCTATTTTTTTATTGATTTCTTGTCTGTTTAACTGTTTGTCAGTTTGGTTGTTTGTTCGGGATTCACGTTAAAACAACTGAGCCGATTTCGATGCAGGTTTCACTAATTGACCGCCAATTTTTAGACCTAAAACTGCCCTATTTTTTACCTTGGAAATCCCGCAAGGAATTTTCTGTGAATTATTTAAAATGTTTAAAAAAAATCGAATTCCAATCTCATTTTTTCACTAATCGATAGCAAATTTCATGTTATAATCCGTTACGTTTTATCCCGGGAATCTTCCCGGAAGCGATTTGTAGCTATTCGGGTGCATAAAAATTAGCTTATTCTGACACAGTTGTACAACAATAGCTTTTTAATGCTGCGGTACTGAGTGTCCCAGGTGTCCCGCGGAAATTTCAAGTTCAGCGTGGATGAAGTCGCGGGCATAACCTAGTAAAATAATAAAAATATTTATCAGGTATAACATTCCTAATTCATGTTTAATTATATTACATTGGTTCCCAAAATACTTTGACCTGTATCTTGGAGACCTCCTTCCTAATTGGTACAAATCTCTTCGTAAATTTTTATCTTACACTTTTAAGTTACGTATATTAAAACCCTATTAAGGTAGCTTTTCGAATGCGGTGGGCTGTTAAATATCACTAACAAACACGGCGTTATCATGATACGAAAATCAATTGTCACCAGCACAGTGAGTGAATAAATGTGATTCTGGCACTTTGTTTCTCAGAAATACCAACTCCTCGAGGCAACCTTCGGCCGCGTCTCGCAACCCATTTTTATTCGTTGTTTAAAAAGTCCAATTGGTGTATATGCTTAACGATAATTGTTTAATAAAATTATTACAACCGTAGTCTGGTTACAAGAGTCAGAATTTGCATTTGAATCTGTGGCGGATTGGTGCAAGGAAGGAGATAGGCTTTGTTTTAAAGTTAAATTATTTATTTCTGGTTTTACAATCTAATACAGAGAATAATTTCGAAAGCTATCCAAGGAATGACAATGTCAATAAAAAGTAAAAATGTATAGAAAAATAAACGTATAAAAAGGTTGTCCTATAGGGCTCCCCCCCAGAGACCATTCTAGGATGGTCGATAATAGTCAGGGATCAATATTCTCCTTCCCGATCGCGTTCTTGTCCCAGATTCCCCCTGTTGCTGTGACGGCATGACGTCAGAGGTGCGGTATCCATCAGCAACCATATAAGCTGGCTTTAGCCTTTTTATGGTCACTGTTTGCTCTTTACCTTGCACCAATCCGCCACAAATCTTAACACCGATCGTCGATGTTGTCTAAATACCACGGATCTCATACCAGAGTTTACGCAGTCGTGCTGTTTATTGTTATGGACTTCCATACGCCTTCCAAGTTCTAGTCGAGTCTAGTACACCACGTGATTGATCATAATTTAATCTTTGCTAAATCTTCGATTCGCACTACAAGCACAATTGACATGACACTGCGCAGGACAGAAGGAAGTGGCCTAACTAACTAACTCACTTTGGGACACAGAGCCAACGGAGTTAGTTAGTTAAATCTTCGATACCCAAAGTCGGATAGCAATGAAATTTGTATGAAATCACCTTAGAGCATATCAACATGTTATATCTCAATGGAACTCATTATAAAAGTAAAGTGAATTCAACAAATATGAATGAATAAAATCGATTCATAAACATAAAAATTATAAGCGTCAATCACTATAATGTTTTCTTCTTTATATTAAGGACTTTTTTACTATATCTTCTGAAGCCAAGGTCTGATAGTGATACAATTTATTTGGGATCATTTCGATCTAACGCAAAAAGAAGAAAGCATCATCAAAATCGGTTAAGAAACAGCAAAGTTATAGCTGAACATACATAAAATAAATACACGACGAATTGAGAACGTCCTCCTTTTTTGGTCTGTTAAAAATGCCGATGTCAACGAGCTGCTATATAGCCACGTACCGTTTTATAGATTATACGTTACTTTACGAAAATTCTTACAAAAAAGAAAGTTTGCTCATTAATAATAATATCTGTCAAGTATTTCTAAATAAGCTTTGAGAAAAACAAAATAGACGAGGCGTATATTATACCTACAGATAATTACAAACTGTGCATAATCTGTAATCATTAAGATTTGTGTTGTGAAAACAGTATTTATAGAATTATAATTTAGTTTTTGTATTAGATGTAGGTAATTGACCTTTCTCGCATTATTAATAGCCCTACTCAACTACCAAACCCCATTCTTACGGGTATTCTGTACGGCTTTTCATTGTTTTATCTAATTCTGTGCTCTTTCTAGTTAAAAAATGTATAAAAATAATGATAATTTTGTTTCTTTTAATCAATTTTAAATATATTCATTTAAGGTTTACAATAATAGATCTTAAATTTAAAATATACTAATAATAAATACAGTATATAAGAAAAAATACAAATAATATATGGCTCACTATATGGGAACGTTCTCAAAACGCTGGCCGCGTTACCACGCTGGATTTCGTTCGGCGCTAATGCATTGCCCCAAATACACGACAGCCTTTTGGTCCCGTGAGACTTCTATCAACCGTGTTGATAGATTTAGTTTTATAGAATTATCTCGAATTTAAGATTTATTACACTTGCAAGTTGGAACCTAAGAACAATTTAATTATTTCAATTAAAAAATATTTATCCGCTTGTTTTTAATTTCTCATCGGTTGTGAGAATCACTCAATTATGTTAAAATATGGTTATTTTTTATTTTTAACAAATAAATTGTGGTTTCTTGCTCTCGTTCAAACCAAAATGTCTTCATTGTTCTACTGAAGACCTCAGTTTAGTAGACGTTGAAAATTAATCCAATAAATAAATGTAAAAATTAAACAACTTTTCATATTGGTGCAAATAAAAAAATAACAATCCATGTTTGCGAATCAAAGCATATTGTTCTAACATTTGTATTCTTCTCCTGTAGACATTTTAAACTTTTTGTGTTTGACCCAATCATAACATTATGTACAACATTAGGGATTCAAACTTTTAGCACCTAAAAGTTATAGTACCTTTACGAAAAATAATCAAATTGTAAGGGGTCCCGAATTCAGGCCTTACTTGCTTTGGAATCTCATGACCTACCTACGACAGATATATTATAAATAGTTCAGGATGATCTCGTAAACCTGTAGAATGCGCACAAATTTTCCACCTGAAAACTCAGTTGTGGGAAAAGTTGTCGGCTAACAAATGCGACGATTATGGGATTACGGCACAGTATGGCCGATGGCAGCAGTAAGCGGGATATAGTCGCAAGAAACACACGTGCACAGCTCTATCTTACAAACTGAAATAACTGTTTACCTCGCCAGTGGTCAAATATTGTATTGTTTTACGCAGAATAAAACTTTCCCTTATTAATTATGTGATTATAAGGATTTCAGTTGATTATTTATATGAAATTTCACTCAATAAAAGTAAGGTAAGTTGAAAATTGTAATTGTAATTGTCTGTAATTATGACAACAAACTAGCATTCAATGGGTGCTAGTAGTACAATATTGAATTAGTTTTTTTTAATTACTTAACATTAAACAATAATGATCGCAATTTACACCCGACAGGTTTTTTTTTAAAGGCCTTGTATTTATTGATGATTGAAAAAGGTGAATAATATTAATTAGCTTCTGCCCGCAACTTTAAGATTTAAATTTTAAATTATTCTTCATTGGTGCTCCGCTCCTATGTTGGTCTTAGCTTAATGTTATATAGCCTATAACTTTCCTCAATGAGTAGGCTATCTAACACTGAAAGAATTTTTGAAATAGACCAGTAGTTTCTGAGATTAGCGCGTCCTAGCAAACAAACTCTTCAGCTTTATATATTAGTATAAGATAAAATTAAAAGTTAGCGATATAGATATGACACACTTTTATTTATTATTTTAGATATAAAGTATATTGTGGGTGGTCATAAAAAATTAACCACTCTAACCTATATTTGAAAAGTTCGGATCTATTCCTAACCCCAATTTTCACCCCAATTAAAATACCACTTTTGCGTACTTCGTAGCGTTTTGATCGATGTACTAAGTGGTTCTACAGCACAATCCGCCTTCAGAAAGACGTCGTAACTTAATGGTGTACGCACACGTTCCAATCTCAAAGGACGCGGGTTCGAATCCTGTCCGGAACAGTTCTCTGACCTAATGAGTAATGAATATTGTTACAATTATCACGTGCTAAAAGTGAAGGAAAACATCGTGATGAAACCTGCACATCGAAATAGCCGATGTGTGAAACCTTATCCGCCTTAGACAAGCGTGGTGGTTATATTGTCAATTGCCCTATAATGTGAGGCGCGAGCCCAGCAGTGGGACGCTTCTGGGCTATTATTATACCATCGGTTTTCAAGTATAGGTGCATTCGTAAAGTTATATTGCTCTACTTTATATTATTAGGGTTCCGTTGCTGATTTTTCAAAAATGGTAAGGAAACCTTATGTAAATGCCATGTCCGTCTGCCTGTGTATATCATAAACCGTCAGTCTATCTGTCTGTCAGTGTATACCACAGTCATTTTTAGGAATCTATTGAGTTTATTATATGTATAGATTCCTAAAAACATATATATGTTTGACATGAATATGTAGATTATTTAGCGCAACAGTCATGTAGCAAAATCGTGAAAACAAACTCGTTTCCTAATTCATTTAATAGTAAACATGCATAAGCTTGATAAATGAATTCCGTATTCTAATTTCGATATTAATTTATTTTCATTCATTAATTCGGTTGTTTTTGGCAACATTTAAAGAATAAACCCACGTGTGCTGTTGTTTTCTTTATTATTTTGTAAATGTATTCCTTCTCGGAATAGCTACAAATATATTATTAATCAATAAACTACCCGTCGGGGTAGTTTACTGGCCAAGGAATCTACGACTTCTTCTTGACCGCTCAGATGCTTATTTTTGCAATTCCTATGATGTGACGTTTAATAAAACATTTTGAGTAAACATTTATAACGAAACTATTCTATTCTAATTTTCATATAACATAAAACTTTCTGGGCCTTTTTCCAAAACGAGAAAATTTATAGTCTGATATTGTTTCTGTTTATTTCATACGACCAGTGCTATACCTATGGGTCGGAATGTTATGCCACTAAAGTGATAAACAACAAACGTCTCCACTCAACTAAGATGATTATGTTGAGATGGATGTGTGGTGTTACAAGGATGGATAAGGTGAGAAATGAGTAGTACATAAGGGGATCTTTGAACATTGCCCCGTGACCAAAAATTTAAAGGAAGGAGATTAAGCTATAATGAGGAGGAATGAAAGTCACGTGACAAACAGAATGTTAAACCACAAGATAGATGGGTACAAATATAAAGGTAAACAAAAAAAAGATGAATGGATTGTGGGAAGGATGATATGTGGTGTGACAGAAGATGTATATCAGAGTAGAAAAGTGTGGAAGAAAAAGACTATTGTGCCGACCCCAAACAATTGGGATATGGTGAAAGAAAAGAGATTGTTTATCAATATTTATATTACCAGCGGTTCCGGCAGACAATCATAGATTTTTAATTTTTTCAGAGCAGGACCTCTGAAAAAATTAAAAATCTATGATTTTAGTGCCCTCTACCGGTTCCAATTGCGTAACTAAACCATCTGGGGACCCTCTCCGACACACATTGCATATTTTGTTTATCAAAATCGGTCCCGGAGATTAGGAGGATTCTAGAACATGACTAGTAGCGAGAACTTAAGAAAGTACCAAATACAAAATGTGTTTCGAATAAAATGATATTTTACTATTCATTTCGACGGTGTCTTAAAATATCTCTGTCCTAATGTCTACCCCTTTCCCTAAAATTCAGAGTATGACAAAACCCTTACATTTCGCTAATGTATCCTACTCTTTTAAAACGTGTGGACGTGTGGGGTACCGTTAGAAGTCTTATGGGGTCTTGAAAAAATCATAACGATCTATACTAGTGACGTTTTTATATAAGTCACTAGGTAGCATAGTAATCGCTTCCAAAATCATAAAAATTGTGTTTCTCATATCTTTTGAACGTTGTCGTAGAATATTATGGAAAATTCTAAAAGCAATTTTTGAAACGAAATCGTTTTCCAGATATAGCATATTTTCGATTAAAAGCTTTTCAAAATTGTATAGCCAAATGACGAATATAGTGAATATTCGTTAGTTCTACAGTACACTTCACAATGCACGAACTGGCACGCACTTGGTCGATTTTCTTAATTAGGATGCAGTAGGTAAGAAACCAGAAGAGATACCTTTTGTTAATATAGACTACTAATATAACTCCATAAACCGACACTGGTAATTTAATAACACTACAAGTGTTTGATTCTCTTAAACAAATGTTATTGTATTACAATATATTTGCATTTAAAGCAGATTGCCTTAGTCAGCAGAGTGCATTTTAGTACCAGCTATTAACAGTGTATTAAGCTACGTGCATTAAGCTTTTGTTTAAAAGCATTTTTTTTTCGTATTCAAACGATGTAAAGTGCTTGCCACATTCTCAGGAGAACGTCTCGTGAACGTGGCAAAAACGCTAAAAAAAGAACCAAGAATCCGTTCTACATTCTCATGTCTAGCTACTGCTTTTCACACTTTCTCGAGAATATGCCCTTAATAAAAGTATTTTATCTTTTTATCACAAAATATCAGATATTTGTTAGATTAAAAATCGCAACGGACAAGTGGAAAAACGAATGACAACGTATAAGTGGATTTTTTTTGCATAGTTAAGTGGTATGTAAGCTTAAAAATACCTTCAATTAAAAAAGTTTTGAACATAATCTTTTGAGTACTTTTTGGGATATGGGACTTTTTCGATTAAATAATATTTTATGGTTCCGTAGCCAAATAACGAAAACAGGGGGGGATGTGTCATCTTTACAGAAACCTATGTTGTGTTGAGCCCAAGTCAGGCCAAGGATTTAGCCAGTTTATAATACCTATGCAATTGTGACTCCTAGAACATTTCTTTCATAATTTGCTTTCATTTGATAGGTACCCATAAATAAATACAGTCAACGCTTTACAGTTATAATCACTACTTGATAGTATGGAAATGTTATTAGTCTCATAATTATTGTGTTACCCAACAAAATACAATTAGATGTATAAACCACTACGTCTGCATAATGTCGATACAAAAGTCATGTTTCCCCAGACTGATATTACCTAAGTGATTGCCTAATCACATATTTATTAAAGTACGTACACGTAGTTTTTGCTGGGCACTTGTAGGGTGGTATTTATAGCAGTATAAACACTATACATATACAGCTGCTTTTTAGTAATAAGTTCACTTATTCTCAACTATACTATTTTTTCTTAAACTTTACATAGTACTAATAATAAATAATGTGACGCGTAACCGAAAAATGTGACGGTATATTTTTTTTCCAACGCCGATAAAGAAAATAAAATAAACTTTTAAATATTAGTTTCTACTTCGGAATTCCTTTTCAATATTAAAAAAAAACATTTTCTCAAATTCAGGTAGATACACAAGACTACATTTGTGTGCCAAATGTTATATCTTTAGCCTAAGCAGTTCTTGAGATAGTCACCAATACAATATATTGTGGCGACCGAGGGTGGAACTGCCCAGCAGCGTAAATCAGTTTTAGAACTTTTAGAAAGAACTAGAAATTTCTAGAAGGAAAAGACAAGGATGGATATATTTAGAAAAGGATAGACGATAAACGAAAAAAAGAGATAAATAGATGTTAGAAAGAGATAGACGACGAAAGAAAGACAGAGATAGATAGAGGGGTTCTAGAAAATTCTTCCGGGTATATAAACAGCGTAAGGCGCGCCTACCGGGCAGTTTAGAGTATAGAGTTGAGTTTAAAGTTGAGTTCAGTCCAAGACGGTGAAGCGACAAGTGCGATACTAAAGAGTTGGAAGAGAAAGTTAATAGAAGACAGAGACGAATTAAGTCGTGAATTTAGTGACCAGTTTGGTGGACAGATACGCGAAGGAGGTGTGTAGCGTAGTTCGAGAGAGGAACCAGAAGTGATAATATCGGAGGTGGTCTACGCAATATCGGCGACGGTATTGAGGGTATGACAACTTATCGTCGAGACTCTGCATCGTTGTTCGTGCGTATAGGGGCAACCCTGCAGAGAGGTACTGCGTGCGGCTGTGTAAGTCAATAAAAGCTTTTAAATTAAACTGGTGTTTTCTTCCAATCCATAAGTGCGTAACTCCGCTCGCACGTAACAATATTATATATTCCTGCCGAGGTGTCACAGCGGAATCACAGCACCGCAGTGAGAGAACAATAAATCCTTTTAATGCTTAAAAACTGTATGAGAAACACACCACAAAACAATGTAATAAAAACAAGTTCTATAGTAAACAAGTGCATAAAAAGCCTACCAAGAATGTATACTACATTTATTATTATAAATCTTATAGCATCTGGGAATCCCTGTAATTAATTGTAATTTATGAAATAATGATCACACAAATACCACGAGCATTAGAGAATCAAAATGCACCTTATTTCTATAGCTACATGCAAAGAACCGTGGCGATTGAATGAACTCACTAGTTTAATAAAAACATCGTCTAGAATCAAAGCAACGATAACAGGTATTTTCCGTGTTTTTTTCCTTTAGTATGATTTTAGTATGATTAAAAGAGACAAAATGTACGTTATTCCTGCTATAAGGTGCAATCCGCGTAATTATTATTATAAATAACTAAGTGTCATGATTTAAATCGTCGTCCCCTCCCCTTGTTATCTTTTCTACTATTGTGTGACTTTTTTTGTAAGTGAGGGCGTAGTAACATTTTCAATGCAAAATGGTTCAAAAAAATATAATTATGTTACAACTAGTTGGTTATTAAAATCAGTTTTGTAATCTCTATTAATATTTTAAATGCGAAAGTCTGTCTGTATGTAACGCTTTCACAGAAAAATGCCAGACAGATTTGGCTGATATTTTTTCAATGCCGGTGAACATTGGATACATTTTCTCCTGAAAAATAGGATAGTTTCCAAGATAAAAATATATTTCTCTCTCTCTCTCGTTATTATGCTTTTATGGAAAAAATATTGGACCTATTTGACTAAAATTTGGTATACGAGTATATGTAATTTAAATGTCGAGACCGGACAAGGAGTACTTTTCAATCCGGATAGTGGGATAGATTTACGTAAAGGATATCCCAGATAGTAGGATAGGTTTTGATTTTGTTGTGATTTGCCTTTTTGTCATTTTGATTATTTCGGGCAGTACGGCCATCTCGAGGCGCTTGACGAGGTTAAGCTCTAGTCGTAAATAATTTTCGATCACTAGGTGGTTTCGTTTCTATCGAACCTGTTCGTATTCGAACATGCCTTAGCCAGTTTGTTTATCTTAAATATTTAATAAATAGGTACATATTTTTCACTTAGTTCAAAGTGTTTTTGGGGAGCCATTACTACATACATACATTACATTAAGTTAATAAGTAAATAAGTCAAAGAAACTTTGGTAATAGCCTGATTACTAAAATATTTATCAGTACCCTCTTCAGGGCTGGTAGCCCTGTTAAACTTGTCAGTTACGGTTTAGGGTTCCTTGGCCGCTTTAGCAAAAACTAAACCCTTATCAAAGCATCATGTCCGTCTGTCTTTGTGTCACAGTTATTTTTCTTAGAAACTATTGACCACTATAAATAATATTTCAGGTTTATGATAAAATTATATCAAAAACCTAGGCTTTTTATACACATCGCCTAAGGAAATTTGCAACACCAAAGGTGTCACAAAGCGCTGCTGCTCTCTAAAGGGAGACTGGGACTTGGTCACTAATGCCGGAATACAACTCAAGGATGTTATGGCGACATACTTCAGACCAAGGGTGGTAGCCATCCAGTCGGGCAAATGCTCTATCACTTGGCAATAAATAAAAAGACAGAGTAAAAAAACATGATTTATTTAAAATAACTTCATGTAAAATATTAGCTGAATATTGTAACAACGACAATTAATAAAGTATGTTAGTCAGAGTTATAAAACCCTTCCACTTTCAAGATATAAGTTTTTCAAACTTTATCTACTTGTCAACTGATTAGGTTCCGACATTCCCAGGCCACTGCCGCGGCACGTCGCGTACGCTTTGATTTGATTCAATTTTATTGCTTGATGTGAACTTCGACCGCTCCATCAACCCTTTTTAACCTTGAATGTAGAAGTCTCCAATAACATCATCAAAGCAAGGGAAGGGTCACATTTTATCAACGCTTTATCATCAAATTAAGCAACCTAGGTATTTGATAAAAATACTGAATTTCTTCAGGTTCATGATTACATAAATTGTAATTTTGTCCTCTTCCAGTTTTTGATCAAGAACGTTGGTTTTATTTTAACCTACGGACATCAGTTTTCCTACTTTTCTTCTTCACTTCGTGCGGTCTTCGACGTCCCTTATCAGAAAATCATTGTTACATATGTTATCACTGATAAAATTCAGTTAACATTTCTTGAGCCTACCGTGTCTGCCTGGATACGGCGGAGGCGCATTTCTGGTCTAAATATTTATTGCTCTCATATTTAGTATGTTTTTATAAAACGTGACTGTACCAGAGTAGATACAGTGTCTTTCCTGCAGTTTGTCTGCTATATCATGGACATGTTGGCTGCCTTTGATGATGGAGTGTCTAGCTAAGGCCGTCTGCAGTGCTTCGCACATCCACAGCAGCATATTCAGTGCGACTACCGACGGGCAATTTATGAAAAATCGTATCATGTTTCAAAGATGGTTTTGTTTTGTTTCCAACTGTTTTAAAAAGAATTTCATAGGTTAATTTTACAATTCCTTAAACTTGCAAGTTGTCTCAAAATTAGGTACCTATCTATAATCATTTTCTTGCAATATCCACATTTCGGAGTTACAAGTAAAATGCTTTAGGTACAGAATTATTGTGACAGTCAGCATAATTACTACACTAGAATGCAGCATGGCAGAATAATACTATTGGCTTTTAATGTGTCAATTGTTACCTAAGTAATTAAAATTTCTTGAGCAGCGGCGCATTTGTGGCACTTTTGATGTTGCAAATGTCCATAGGCGATGGTATCCGCTTTCCATCAAGTGGGCCGTCTGCCTGTCTGCTGAACTCCAGAAATAAAATGAAATACAAAATACAAATCTTGCAACAAAGTAAAACTAAAATTTAAACAATTACCGGTACATCTTTTAACTGTTGCCACATCTTTACATAGTATAAAACAAGGTCACATTCTACGTCTGTCTGTCTGAATACCCGCTAAATCCTCCTAAACCACGGCTTTTACCATCAGTTAGATAATTTATCGAGAAAGTACTATATATACTAGCTTTTCTCCGCGGCTTCGGTAACGATATTACAAAGCTTTAATTAAGTTCCAATTTAAGTAAAATAGAGCTACTTACCAGGGTTTATGCGACGTAGTTGTGGGGAGAACTCTAATCTACAATATGATAAAATTCTAAACATTCCGTGTCTGTACATTGAAGCTATTTAAAAAGAAACAACTGGAATAGACTATATAATCGATGGAGAACACGATGCACTTTTTGTACATTTCTTGTCTGTTTGTTCAAGATTCACATAAAAACTACTAGGCCGATTTCGATGCAGTTTTCACAGATCGACAAGAAATTGTTAGACTTAAAGTTTGCGCTACTTTTTATCGTGGAAATCCCGCAGGAATTTTTCAGGGAATTATTTCAAATGGCCAGATTAAAAACATTTTCAATTCTAATGTAATTTTTTACTGATTGATCGCAGATTTGATGTAATAAAATGTGTGAAAATTAGCTTATTCTGACACAGTTTTCACTGAAACGATAGCTTATATTATTTTTCAAATGCTACGGTATTGTGTGTGTCGGGAATCCCGCGGGTATTTCAAGTCAAGCTTGGGCGAAATCGCGAGTATGTCCTAGTATAAGATTTGCCGATAAAATCGGCTAAATGTGCGACAGTCCAGGCACAATAAAGGGTCCCGTAGTTTTTTTTTCAGTAGTTCAGCATACAGGCAGATGGCCCACTTGATAGAAATTTACCATCGCCTATGGACATTTGCAACACCAAAGCTGCTGCCCTCTTTAGGGAGACTGTATCCTGGTCACTAATACCGGAACACAACACAAGGTTGTTAGGCGGCATACTCCTAGACCAGGGGTGGTCGCCATCTAGTCGAGCAAATACCCCACCACCTGCCTGTGGATTGTTTTGTCGCCTCTTACGACAGGCCGCCCGGCCGCAGGAAATTGTATTCTTTCTCCGTTTCTGCACGAATAGTAAGAATAATGAATATCCATGGTTTAGTGTTTGTCATTTGGCTACAGACCTTAAACAAACTTAATTGAAAAATCACCTTAACTGTAAAAATCTTGATTTATTTCAGAATTTTCCACTTCATTGTTAAAAGTTAAATTGGGGCTTCTTGTGAATGTGACCTAGCTATGAATAGCTCATAGAAGAACAAAATAAATACCCGCCATGACACCTATATACTTAGCCTAAGGTGGAATGACGGGTCTAGATCATCGGTCATTCGATGAGCGAATTTGCTCACGGGTTTACCTTCGCCGTCAATACATGGTACACTACAGCTGTCATAACAATGAAGGAAACACCGGAAATATATTTACATATCAAAATTATCTTAGTATGAAACGTGCCAATCCACCTTGGTCAAGCATTCAGGAGGTGAACAGTAGAAAGTATATGGGCCGATATTATAATTATCTACTAAAATTTTCATTATTCTTCATAAAATTTTACAAATTTCGAAATAGAGAATCAAAATCAGAGGTACAAAAATTGTATGTGAGAATTCTTAGATAGTAAAAAAATAACGTCTTTTACCGTATATTATCTCTTATTTAGTGACAAATTCGCTTGGCAAGGCTGCTAGGCCATATAAGTTGATTAGTGCTAGGGTAAAATAGGTCTTAATGGACTCGATCCGGATTTTAAACTTATACAATTTTCTTGGATATTTATCGTATGAAATGTTCATTTTAAAAACTCCTTCCAATACCTAACTAATAACTCAAAATAATGAAATGTTATTTTCGTCGTGACTAAGATAAGATAGTCGTTAAGTTAATAATGTTGTTATTTAACAAAAACCAAATAAATCGACCTATGAAAAAAATTGGAAAACAAGGTTTATTCATTAGTTTCATTGGAACTCGAACAAAGGTAATTTCAATAGCTTAATGAATTTTCGAAGAAAAGTGTTCGGAATAAATACTTATTTGGTAAGTAGGTACTTCCTTAAGTTTTCGCGACTGCTCACAAACTCACAACTGGTGATGACATTGATGCCTTAACGTCTGAACCAATCTGTGATTTTGAAATGACGAAACATCAGATTAGACCTTTAGCAAATGTAAATAGTACTAAATAACCGTCAAAACTTAGGTTTATTATCCCCGCAAATTGGTAATGCGCTGGAACCTTGTCAAATTAACATTCACGTGACGTCATCTGCAACTAGATATGTATGCGGACTCGCCGGCCAGTGATGGTAACAGACTCAGTAGGTACTGAGTGTTCGGCTACGTTACGTCACTAAAATGGCGGCCGGGCGCAATAGCAATTTTCGGGAATAATAATTATGCTCATTTATAATTTAAAGTAGGGTACTATAATCTACGAATGAAATATTTTATAAGTCGTGTGACAAAATGTGTTTTATACCGGGGAATTTTCTTACTCACATTAAGAATGCGATTATGCTAACACTTTTTAAACATTTTTGTACAGGCTTGTCAAAAATGTTTACCTCGTATAAATATTATGAATAAGGGGTAAGAGTTTGAAGCTTTTCAAGGGTTACATTGCTAACAGATCAAAAAAATTAAATCACACATTTGCAATATTTACCTTACAGTAAAAATTAAAGATACGAGAAGACCGTATGGACAATTAGTACATTAACTCATTTATTAATAAAACCTCTATTAAGTAGTTATCTATCAGTTATCCTCTAGTATGTTGTTAGTAAGCTAACAACATACATATGCCACGGTATTTTATGTTGTAAATTAAATAATATTTTCTAGAATATCAAATGTCCTACTCTATTCCATCACATTACGAATTTATTTTCGTAGTAAACAAAAAGTTTTATGAATATTTCTAATATTAAACAAACCTTTAACCTCTAAGACAGGCTGATTTGAATACAATACATGAACAGTTTTTACGTTTAAACTAACGTATATGAAACGTGTGCAAAAAGATTTTTATATATTAAACTCAGTTTATCTCAGCTAGCAACCTAAGTCTCGATTTTTGGGCAAAATATTGTAGACAGGGTAACCTAACCTATAATATTGTTACGACCGTCAAAGACCAATTCGCACCTGCAGTTTATTACCTTTTCAGCTTTTGGACTTCTTTTGTTTACTTTGCGTTTAAAAATTGTTATTAGAAAAACAGCCCATTGTATATTGTATTTTTTATGATAGTCATTAGCCAGGTGTGATTCTAAGAAATTCAGTCTGCGTGGCCGAGAAATATATTGTAATTGTGCAGTATAAAGCAATGCCCTAATGGAGAGATTGGCAGTCGAGCAAAAAGCACAACTAGAGCAAGACATGTGTACTACATTCGGTAATCTATTCAGTGACGGACTTTGCGCGTGTTATTATATTTGTACCCGTGTTATACGTGTTTGTATAGTTCTAATAAATTCTATAGTAATTCTAACGACATTTTTTCTAACGACAGGGTTGTCTGGAAGAAATCGCTTTTTAGCGATAAGACCGTCCTTTGTACGTACATAACTAGAAATAATATAGTCTTAAGTTCATCTTTGTATTGGTGTACAATAAAGAGTTATCTATCTATCTATCTATATTACATCAAAATAAAAATGTGTCTACATATTTTTTTAAATATTAAGATTTCTTAATATTTTAAATAAAATAATATGGATCTTACTAGTCATTCGCTAATGGATGACTGGATAATATTTTAAGGATCTTGCTGATCTTAAGTGTAGAAGGATCGAGTTGGGTAATCGAAATTTGGTGTATCCTACGTATTCACTTCCGAAACTAGGCGTAATCTTTATCTATATAACAGGCTATAATACATATGGCAGATTTCTACATATATGTATATCATACTATTAATTCATTTGTTTTACTGGTTATTTGACATACATTCCATACAAGTAAACCATGGTAGCTTAATGGTTAGCTGACTCGCGTCCCCATCTTAAAGGACGGGGGTTCGAATCCCGACGGAAAAGCTTGCACTAATGTGCATATTGTAACAGTTAACCACGTGCTAACGTGCTAAAAGAAAACTTCTTGATGATACTAAATCGAGAAATTATGCACATCGAAATAATCGATGTGTCAAACCCTCCAATTAGACTTGAACAAGCGTGGTGGGTATACTGTCCATTCCCCTATAAAACATAGGAGGACTGAACCCAGGAGTGAGACGTTTCTTGGATGTAGTTTGTTTTTAAATAAGGCATGTCAAATAATAAGCAGAAGCACAAAACAAGTATAAATGCCAGCAATGTGACTGGTAGAGTTGGTAGACCGGTGTATGATGAAAGAAAGCTCCGATAAAAAGAATTTTAAATAAGCGTGTGTGTTCGAAGAAATTAATGAAAATATGAAGCGAAAAGTGTTTGGATCGTAGCAGATGGAGATCCATCGTGTCTACCTAACCCAACGTCAAACAGACAAACAATATGTATGTAAGCAATGTCAAATTTTTATCAATCTTAAGATAAAAGAATGGATAGTAAGATTGAAACCCGAAATTGTTAATTACGGGTAACTAAACTTATAATTTTCTGTCAGGTGAAGGTAAGAGAATATATAGTAAAATAACATAGGATCTCGGTATACGTAATTCAGTTTAACACCGCATTATTTGGTATAAACGGTGAATTACTAAACATAGCTTGGCCAATTACTACGAGTAGGTATAAGTACAGTAACTCCTATTTTTGCAAATTAGTTTTATTTAGGTGGTTTTCTTTAATGTTTAGTCTAGAGTCATTAGTCTAGAGTGCATATTTTGATTTTAAGTAAACAATTAATGACAAATAAATATTCATATCGGTGTCCAAGATATTTAAAACATGCATCGTGTTTTCCATCGTTTGTATAGTCTATTCCAGATTTTTTTTAATAGCTTCAATGCACATACACGGTATGTGTAGAAAGTTATAATATTATAGATTTTTGCAAATAGCTAATAAACATTTTTAATGAAATTTTTAAACTTTCTTTACATGTATCTATATATCTCACTATACTATAATAAATCTGCAAATAATTCGAGTTTGTACGTTTAAAAATATGAAAAAATCTATCTGCCTGTCTATCTGTTAGAGCATCACGTGAAAACTAATGAACGGATTTGAATGAAATTCCAAACGGAGCTAACTTATATCACGGGGTGAAAAAGGTAGCGCTGTGATTGCTGCATCTTTTTTGACAACTAATGATGTATATGAATAAAACTCGACAAAGGCTGGTTAAGCTGTCTACACACTGAAGCCGCCGGCCGGCCCGCCGGCACGAACCCGGCGGGCAAGGCCGGCGGCCTGATTTTAATGATCTTGCCGGCGGCTTGCGTCCGCGCAATCTACCCCGCGGCACGCCTCTCTCCGCTCTTCAGTTATAATAATTGCACAAGTGGCTAATATTAGATCACTTTCATCGTCCTCGTTCATGTCTAATACTAAAACGTCGTAATAATTCGGAAGACACGCGCGCAATCACTAATTGTGAATACTGCATGCCGCGACTGTCGTGCCGGCGGGCCGGCGGTTGCGGTGTATAGACAGCTTAATAACCCGAATCAACACTTAGGATACGTATACGTACGTCTAAATTGTTACCTATATGCATGTGTCAGCTCAAGCTGACGAATGCCGAAATAATAATAATCTGAAATATTATAATCAAAGTTTATTACACTAAAATTATTACAATTATAATATTAAAAACAGCACAATAATACACAGTAATATTAGAACAACTCTAAGAGTTGTCGCCACGCTTGTCGAGCAGCAATTTGCCCTCAAAGATTACTGCGTTTATCAAACAGTAATTATCGACCACAATATACTATGCGCCTCTTGTCCAACAGAGCTTTCGCTCTGTTCAACCGATGAACGTAGAACGTGTCTGTCTAGGTGATTTCACCTCCTTTAGATTGTTGAACTAACAACACAGTGTTTACCTGTGGTTGCGCCGAGGAACACCTCCTTGTAAATTCTTCCTCCCCATCCTTGCCATCAAGAATAAAGTAAAAGTTTAAATGAAGGATGCGCTAAACAAGACATTAAGACAGTACTGTCACGGCTGTCACCGCAATAAATTACGTACGCATATAAATTGATTGGGACACACAATAAAGTAAATAAACTGCTACAATTGAATTTAATCAGAAGATCCGGAATCCTAGTGAGATTGTGAACCCCCGGGGGACGTGGCGGCGGACTGGTGGCGAGGTGAGTATTCCTTCCTTGCTTCTTCTTCCCGTCCCTTTGCCTTCTCCCGGCCATCGCATCGCGCCCGCAACCTGTTATCAAAAGTCAAGTGCAAGTATTTTAAGAAAAACATAAATAACCTCAATTTAAGGTTGACAAGTTTTTAGCATGGCAAATACACAGCTTCCATTTATTCAATACCTACATATTACCTATCATGTTCCTACCGACCTATCATATCAGATATTACTTTACGATTTTTTGTACAATTATATCGCAATCTGTGACACATGCATACCTACTATCACTCCTATTCCCCATGGGGGTAGGCAGAGATTATAGTGGCCCACTTGCGACGATCCTGACAAACAACTTTCGCTTCATCTACTTTCATTACCTTTTCAAACATAATATTACATAGATGTGTATGCCAATCATAATTGTGACGAAAAATAATGTAAAAGAATGTAGTTACAAGATCCTGAACTGACGATATATTCCATTCAAATATTTAATATTCATAAAGCTGTTCAGTTGTTTCTATTTTAATTCAATGTTCAATTTCGCGTGTACGAAACTATGAAGAATTCATCAGTTTATCATAAAATATGTTATTAAATGTGCTGTAACAAGGTGTCATACGCAAAAGTTTGTGTACTTGGAGCTTCAATATTATCGTAATGCTATATTAGATGCCGTCGTAGACACGTGGCGACACTGTCCCTATAAATTTTTTATCGATGTTTCTTGGTAATAATTCCGCATATTCTCTATTAAAGCTGATAATTTGAGACGATACTTGTCTAGACACTTTTTGGAAGAAGGATATAAAATGATAAAAACTTTACTGAAGCTAGTTAACACTGTATATTTTTATGGCTTTGTATATGGTTAAACATGACATTATCCATAGGCTGTGCAATCAAAAAAATGTGTCTCTATAAAATTTTAATAAATACTTTTAAAATGAGATGTCTATTTATTGTTACGTGTCTAGGCAAAAAAAAAATTAAGTCAGACGATAAGGAATAAACCATGAAGGCGCCGCGTTTAATGAACACATATGTTAAAACCGAACAATACTATAGGCATTTTCCGGTTGAGGAAAGAATAAAGGTGCCCACACATTACGGGATGCGTCCGAACAATGTGCACACCAGAACCCTAACACAATCTCCAGATTGCTTGAGGACGACCGAACGCTTAAGGTCACGTCCGCGACTTCAACTTATGATGTGAACACTACAATCTTTCCTTATCCAGATACGTTGTAAGCCACAACCCTGAACCGCGTCCGTCAGTCGTAACTTATATATAATAATTATATGCACACACTATACATTGTAACATATATAATATACAAGTCGCGAAAATTTAAGAAAATATTATTGCAACATTTGCTATGGTAGCCTATATAATACTGTGTATGCCGCCATACCCAGGTATCCACTGATATGATCCTCATACCGTGATGTGCCACCAACTAGGCTAGCTCCTCATCCCTCTCATCGTCATGAATTAAACGCATAAAAACAAATAATGAATGAATAATGCATGAAAACACTTTATTGTTCACCAAAAATTAAAACTACGTTCTTAAAACTAAGTACAGTATATGTTAAACAAAGGGCGGCAAACAAATGATTTGAGATAAAATAAACGCACTATGAGCCTAAGGTCTGCGTTTTATTAATATTTTAAATTTATAGTCTTTTGCAAATTCAGAATATATATTTTGTGTTTTATAGCTTTTTATGTACTTAATTTCTTTATATTATTTATGTCAGATGTATAGGGCTATCGCTAAGGCGAACGACCTGTGTGATTTATGTCAATATTATGTAGTAATGAAATGAAATTTTAATTAATGAAAAGGTTCTGTTAGTGGCAGACAGTCTATAACGAACAATATTATATGTAGGTACTTACATATTCATTTACAGGGCTCCCAAGAAGACATATTTACAAATTTATTTATATGATTATTATTATGTAATTTATGTCATACTTATATTACTCAATGAGTACTTAATAAAATTCAATTAATTTTAATTGGAAAAGTATGATGAAGTAATAAAGGCCCTCCCTATTGACTCATTGGCTGTATTTGACCTACAAAAATGTTCTAAAATTAAGTCTACATAAGTCGGTGTTGTAAGAACCATTACGTTTTATTGCTCATAAAATGTTGCTGAAAGACAAGGTCCTTTTGGACTCACCCCGCAATTCCACATTTTCGTAAACAATAAATATACACTGAATTACAAAAGCAAAACTACAGTCGACTTAAAAGCTATAAAGTTATTTAAATTCTGTCTTGCGATAATACCCGCTTTGGCGCATCGGTAATAATTATTAATTATGTATGTACAAATATATCTTAGATATGCCAAAAGGTTGAAATGTGGATGATATTGTCATACATATTTTCTATTAAATATAATATAACCTAAATAAGTAAACCTAAACTTATAGATTACTAGAGGGTTGCCTGAAGTTGCGCCGCTGGTCATACCCTAGTGCGTGCCTCTAGTTTAAAGAGCAAGCATTAATTCATGTTAAATTGTATAATTTTTTTATGTTGTATCTATTTGCCCCCGAAGATTCACTACATTTTTATCGCAACTATCCCATCTTCCGGGATAAAAAGTACTTTGTCCATTTTCGGTATTAAAACTACAAATATGTACAAAATTACAGCAAAACCGACCCAATACTTCAGTAATTGTTCGGTGAAAGCTTCACAGATAGACGATCGAGATCGAGTTAGTATCGCAATTTTTTTAGATGATGAATTATTATATCTATAAACTTGATAAATGATTGGTCTCCCATACAAACTTTCATCCCCTATTTCAACCCGTTCTAGTTTTATTTTTATGATAAAAAGTAGTAGCCTGTGTCAAAGTCTTCTGTATCACCTGTAAAGTACAAAAATGATGGAAATGGCGAAAATGACATCACAAAAAAACAACCTATCCTACTTTCTGGGATAACTTTTACATAAATCAATCCCATTTTTCGGCATAAAAGTAACCTATGTTCATCCTGTCAGCCAATACGGTCCGGTAGGTTTTCCGTGAAACCGTAACAGACAGAGTAACTTTCGCATTAATAATATTAAATAACATGTATGTACCAGATTACTACCAGCGAAAAGCGAGCCCAGAAGGCTGGTTGCATTGCCACGCTATACGGAAAGGCTAATTTGCCTGGTGAAAAATGAGCCAGAACGACATTTGTCACTCTTTGATACCGTCCGTGATTAGAAGGCTGGCTCAAGTTTTGAACAGCGAATTAGTTTATCTCGTAATAAATACCTACCAGATCGCCCTAAGTACCAAATCAGTGTATCTCATGAAGAGTAACGTCTTTCATCCTCCAATTGCACCTAACTTAATACGCTTATTGTTATTTGACAGTACTCTTAATTAAAAATATCAGTAGAATGAGATTAATTAAAACGTAAAATCAAATCGTCTACAATACTATAAATCCATAATATACACTTGTATGTATATATATTCAGTATCATCCTCGTAACAGCTAATTACGAACGAACCTTACCTTTTTGCTATAAGTAAAAACATGTTGAAGGTTACCTTAAAAGTGTAATCGTTACTTTGTTTAGAACTTAGAATTATTGTACAAATTGCAGAAGTTGCACGCAAAGGCACATTTTTCTAGAACGGTAAAAAGTGTCATGTATATTGAAGAGATTTATTTCGTTTACATGCAATCATTGCATACTAGTAATCATAGCGATACCTCGTTCGCGTTGCGAAACAAAAACGCGACCACAACACTACCTTTTTGGCTATATTCTACTCTCCCATCTCGTCATTTATCGGGATAAAACGAGTCCTAAGTGTTGATCCCGGATATAACATGGACTGTGTTGAATTACATTTCAATCCATTCAGTACTTTCAGTGATGGCCTAACAGATAGACAGGCAAAAAATCTAAAAGTTGCATTTTTGGAATCTGTTGGTCCGAATTAGAACCCCTGATTTTATTTTCTCATTTTTAAAGTAATTGTTCAAACTCCACACCCTGAACATATTTGGTTTATAATAATAAGTCTTTATTTCATAGCCATTACAACATAATTGTGTTACAAGTAAAAGGTATAAAGAAGACAGAATTGTCGTAAGAAAAGTAAGCTGTGAAGTCAGGTGGTTGCCAAGAACCCACACTAGGATCAAACAATCACAAAACTGTGTTGATGCCATTGACAGTTGGCATTGGCAGCCACCCGACTGCAAGATATTACTAGAAGTGGAAGGCTAATTTGTTACAAAAAAAAGAAATTTTGAATCATAAACAAGTAAAAATATTAGGATTCAGATGATATTATATTTATAGTTGAGTGTTTGTATAGTACGTACAGTGTGTACGTATGTGTGGGAGATATGTGCGTGTGTGTGCACGCGGGTTTGAGTGTGCTACGATAATTACAGCGTGTGGTACCAAGAGTAGAAACCAGTCGTCGTAAGTTTATAAAAAGTATCTCAGCTGATTTGAGTGTCCGCTCTTCTTCTCGCTGCTTGCTCTTCGACAGTTAATTTATAAAATTAATAGTAAATTAAAAATAGACTAATCCTAAATAGATTTGTTAATACAAGTTAAATGCACAGATACTTAATACAAATCATTAACTTTTAAAAATTCTGTCTGCAAATGATTAAATGATTCTGAATTTTTTATAAAGGTAGCTTCAGTTTTTTGTGTCGAAGTGAAGTCGAAAGATATGAGGTTCAATTAATATTAGATTGGTGTCTGATATAAAAATGTTGTGTATTTGTTAATTTATAAGTAAATGCCATTTTAAAATAACCTGTATCTTGCAGAATTATTGCAGTTTTTAGGATGAGGATAAAATATATTTCTCATGCCCGAAGATTATCTATATCAAATTAGATGATAATCAGCCAGAGGTTTATTTATTAATACGCCGAGACTAAAATGACTGCAGCAAACACTTTTATTTAATCACTAGGATAAGCCCGTGACCTAGTCCACGCTTGACTTGAAATTCCCGCGGGATTCCCCAGATAAAAAAATCTCACTCATTTTATTTCATTCAATTTGCTATCGATCAGTACAAAAATCACATTGGAATTCGGTTTTTTTTATATGGCCATTTTAAAACATTCCCAGAAAAATACCCGCGGGATTCCCAAGACAAAAAGTGCATTGAATTGCAGAGCTCAAGTCTAAGAATTAGCTGTCGACCAGAGGAAACCGCATTGAAATCGGCTCAGTAGTTTTTACGCGAATTCCGAACAAACAGACAAGTAATCTACAAAAATTACATCGTGTTCTCCGTCGTTTATATATAGTCTACTTCATTTTTTTTAATAGCTCCCATGTCCAGTCGCAGCATATTTAGAATTTGTAGATATTTTTATTGGCCTAGTATTAACAGTACCCATCCCCATAACCTTTATCTTGCCGTATTTGTAAGGAATACATGGAGATATGTTGCAAAAAATAAATTAGTACGTTATGTCTTTAAATTTATAACTATAATAATATTTTCTATCTTTTTATTGCGCTCTGTCTTGTTGAATATGCACTGTTTGCTACAACTCCATTAATTCTTCAAAAGTCATTGTGTAACATAATTCTGTATTAAACTTAAAAAGAGAACTTAAATATAAATAGAACAACAAATATAAAGAAAACCATTTTTAGCTAGACGTGTTGCTGGGGAGTTTCTTGCCGCTTTTTCTCCTTAACAGCAATAACACGTTGCAAAGCGGTTTACAGTGTGTCTATAAAATCGTGACGTTAATGTTTGAGCAACTAAAAATAATCATGTGTCTGGCAACACCAAACATCAGTACATCTGTTGTCAATGCTGTCATTGAGTTTGAGTTGCAGAAAACTTTTCCTTTTATATTATTTATTGTTATTATTAAACTACAATAAATTAAGACAAAACTACGCAGAAAGGTTGAAAAAATGAGTAAAGTAAATAGGAGTGGGACGCGGGAAGTGATTTTCAAAGTTTTCCAACGATACTAGCGGAGTACGAAACTGGATGAATTTTGTGTGATTTGGACGATACTTATGGGTGAACAGCATTTATAACTGGTATGTAATCGTGCTATTGTTTGTTTTTAATCTGTCTGAAGTTAAAATTTACTGAGTTTACGGTTTGGAGAGCGAAAAAAGGCATTGTTTACATTGCAGATTTTTAGGTTAGATTGACATTGTAAGTAGGTGATAATTAAAGTACGACCATAATTTTTGATACATAGGGATGATACAACTCAGTCCATTCAGTTTTTCTACCAATTCTGAATTTGAATTAATTGCTTCATTTATGAACATTCCTTTTTACTACTTATGTTGTTTATTTTATTTTTACTTCTTTTTTCAAGAAAATCGGTGAGTACCGTTAAGTGGATAGTCAACGAAGGTCTTAGAAATGATGGAAAGTTTGAAACTCCCATGATGACACAGGAAAGGCCGGCCAAAGAAAGAAATGGATGATTTTAATATTTGTGCACTGCGGCAAAAAATCCAGTTCTTTTACACAGTGCAAAAAGAGATAATATTTTTTGTCTTTAGTTGCATGTTTTTGTGTGTATGTCTAAAAAGGCAACATTTAGCATACCGTGAGATGCACAATCAATGGAACCTTTTGATATTTCAGGTACCGACGCTCAGAAAATTGCAGATGATCGCCAGAACTGACCTGGACTTTGGTTGTAGTCTTGAAGTTATAATAATAGAACCTAGCCCCATCTATGCCATTGATGAACTTTTAGGAGAATATGGTCACACAGTGGTAGGGCTTCCGCCGTATCACTGTGATTTAAATCCTATTGAGCTTATTTGGGCTAACCTGAAACAAAAAGTAGCAGCACGAAATGTTGGGTCATGTGACATGAAGCAGCTTACTGAAGAGGGCTTCAACAGCATTACACCTGAGATATGGAAAAACTGCTATCATCACGTCGAGATGCTGGAAAAAGAGTACTACGAGCGAGGACAGCGTCTGTATCAAGACACAGACGAATTGATTATTCGCTCAGGCGATGATAGCAACAATGATGACAGCAGCTGCTGATGAAAGTGGCAATAAAATATTCCTTGATATTGAATTTTTGGAATCTGGTGATGAGTCAGATGAGAGAGAGTGATTAATTATTTTTTAACAATAATTATCTTATTTGGTTCTGAGAAAAAATATGTATAACTAATGTCTTATTTATTTACTCATTTTACTTAAACGGACTCCCTAGCCTTTGTCCCAACTACGTTGGGGTCGGCATTCAATCTAACCAGATTCGGCCAAACATCAGTATCTTACACGAAGCGACTGCCTTCTGACCTTCACAACCCAGAACGAGGCTATACGATGTTCATGGTTAGACCAAACGTCAGAGATTTTTGGCTACTGGGACTCTGACTACCCGTAAGTTACGGGTAGGTTACTTTGACAATCGTTACGGATTGTAACGATTGTCAAAGATGTTCCAAATGACAACCGGGACCGATGGCTTAACGTGCTCTCCGAAGCACGGAGGAAACTCAAGATGTTAAGGCCACCCATCCCAGACCAACCACGGCAAGCGTTGCTTAACCTTGATAACGACGGATCTTTCTGGCCGTAATTAATTAATATTATTATTACCTCATACGTATTATATTACTTAAATGAACTATTAGTATCAAAATCGTTTTGTCACACTATTAAGAGTTGCTACATGCACGACAGCAGCGCCATCATTTATTTTTACGATTTAATAGACAGACTGTACATAGACTAGGAAGTAAAATTAATTTTTCACCTATATGTAAGACCTTCAAAAAGTGTTCTCCACTGGAATTTATTTTGAATAAAAACATTTGAATTTGATATTTCTTTTTTCTTCTATATTTAGATTTGGCATATTTAAAACTATAGATTGCCCCGCGACTATGCCGCCAGCCTAGATAGATAGATCTTGAGCGAAAAATTATGTAACTGATGATGAGAACCGCTTTAAAATCTGTCGCGTGTTTTAGGGGAAGTTAGCGGATACAGACAGACAGAAGCAGAAAGAGATTTTATTTTATACTATGTAAGGATAAAGCCAGAAAAAGTTTAATTAACTTCCATTTTATATTGCGATTTAAATCACAATTGAATCGTTTCATTATTTATGTAACTGTCACAGGGCTCATTATTACAGTAATAATTATATTACACGGGTACTTATTGCGATATATTTTACCAGGATAGCGCCGCGACTTTATCCACGTGGCAAATTCTCGCGGGATTCCCGAGACACAAAGCATCGCAGCATTTAAAAAAGAATGTAAGCTCGTTTTAGTGAAAACAGTGTCGGAATAAGCTAATTTTTATACAGCCGAACAACTAGAAACCACTTTCGGAAAGATTTCCGAGGGATTCCCGGGATATAAATATCTCACATTGTGTTGCATAAAATTTAGTATCGACCAGTGACAAAATTGCGTTAGAGTTCATTTTTTTTCAATTTGCCCATTTTAAATCGCTCCCAGAAAATTAGCGGTTTAAGAATTTGCTGTCGATTAGCGAAAACTGCATCGAAATTGGCCTAGTAGTTTTAAGTGAATTCCGAAGAATCAGACAAGAAATCTAAAAACCGCGTTGTTCTCTATGGTTTATACAGTCTATTTCAATAGTAGTAATAGCTTCAATGTACAGACACGGCATGTTTACAAATTTATAATATTATAGATAGATAAGTAATCTTCGCGAGCAGTGCGGAAATATTCAATGCCAACAGGGTTATGCAATCTCAATAATCATGCGTCGTTAATAAAGTGTTATTCGTAGACCATTCGGTAAACGAATTATGTACAGATTTGAAATAAAAAATAGCTACAATTTATGTATATAAATAAAATGTATGATGTATATAAAATTCTTAACTTGGAAAATTCCCATCCAAGTACGTATGAAGGCTAATTGAAGCAAAAAATTGCCTATTAAGTACCTATAACTTTCTTCTATTATTATAAAAGCTTAGATTCTCGCGCAATTTTTAAACAGTCCGAAACTAATTGAAGTGAAATTGGTTTCTTCGGTTTATAATCTATGATTGATAATTCGAGTCTGTTCGCTCGGAAAACGCGTTTTTATTTTCAAGTATAATTTATTTTTCTTTCATGTTACGGTGTTGATTATTTTACGTATGAAACCACAACTCATAAGGACTTAGTTACGAAAAACAATGATAAAGACGCCAAGAAAAAAATTCAAATATTTAAAGCCGATACATACGAAATTTCTCAAAAATCTCAAGGTCATAACGCAAAAGTTAAAAAAGATTGTTAAAATAGATGGGGGTGGTTCATGTGTTGCCCCCCCCCCCTGCATCTAAGCTAACTAAATTTTACATTTGAACGTCACTGCTCCATCCCGTATATCACTTTTGACAAGCATTTCTTCTAAACTATCTAATATATTTCATTATTTTGTGCAGTACAGTGTGGTGGTAGAATTGCTATGATGATAAATATAGATGGTGTAAGAGCTCCCATAATATATACCTACCAGTTGAACATTCAATCACACCACAGCTCAGTAATTTTCAATTTCCTTTTCTATAATCATAACGGCATTTTAGTCGTTATAGATAGTTTTACACTCGCTCTAAAGTTGGATCAGATAAACGTAATTCTAATTTGAAAAGGCCTGCTTACACTAAGCTTATCGAAATTAAATTCTTTGAATAAAGCATGAGGCATGCCAATACATTTATGCGTTTACAAAGAAACGACATGTAAACTCATTTCACAAACATTGTTTTCCGCCAAATCCAATATAGCTCTAAAATAAACAAAGAGTTTTTAAACATCACTGCTCACTAGAAACCTAGTAGATAGATTTATTAATAGTAGATTATTACACGAGAGGTGAAACAAAAAGACCTATTCAGGCAAGAGATGCCCTCGCTACGCTCGTGCGCCAAACCATCGAGGGTCTAAATAGGTATTTCACCCGAGGTTAACACTCTGCTTTTCATTTCCAATATGAGGAAAGTAAATAAAAACTGATTAATCAAACAAACAACTGCTTCTCTAGTAAAATCAGGCGTCGACGCCGACGTGCGACGCACGTCACATATGAAACGTCAAGTGCTTTTTCTGTGGTATTTAACCCGCCATTATTTTCTTTCTTGTCTTTATGTAAATTAAATAAATCAAATCAATCAAAATCATACTTCAGCGCAACTTTGGTGGTATGGACCTGAACACCCTTCTTAAGGACGTCCAGGAAGTCGACTGGTCAGGGGTCCTCAATGCATCAACTATTGACGAGAAGGTGCACGCGTTTCATGCAGCTCTGATAAAGCTGTACGATACTCATGCACCTCTACGCCGTATTAAAGTCAAGCATCTGCCAGCACCGTGGCTCACAGCTGATATTAGATTACTAATGCATAAGAAGTCTAAGGTAGGTATAAAATGAAACCAACAGAGGAAAACAAAACGGCTTTTGTCAAGATTCGTAATCGCTGCAATAGGATGTGTAGGGATGCTCAACGCCGTTACATTCATGAATCAGTTGAAAACGATAATCCAGCCAAAGTTTGGAAATTTCTTCGTACTCTGGGAGTTGGCAAACAAGCAGATTGTCCAATTTGAAAAATATTCAACATGGATGATTTAAATCGACATGTCACAACCACTTCTGACTTTGACATAGTAACTAAGTCTGACACTTTAAACAAAATCACTTCTATGCCAACACCCCAACATTCTCCTTTTCTTCTTAGTCGATTCACTGATAGTGATGTTAAAAAAGCAGCAAAATCACATCTAATGCTGTCGGCAGCGATGGCATCAGTCGCAATATGGTCTAACCCATACTGGATGTCATTAATCCTATCCTTACTCATATCCTTAATGTTTCTATTACCTCTGATGTTTTTCCTACTGCCTGGAAAGAGGCCCAGGTCATTCCTCTTCCAAAAAAACCAAATCCTACCTTAATTTCTCATTTTCGTCCTATTTCTATACTCCCGTTCCTTTCTAAAGTGCTTGAACGTCTAGTGCATCAACAGCTAAGTTTCTTTCTGAACCGTAATTCCCTTTTAAATCCTTATTAATCCGGTTTCCGTCATGGCCATAGTACAACCACAGCTCTCGTCCAAATCACTGATGACATCTGGCATGGCATGGATAACGGTCTGCTAACTGTTTTATCGCTGCTTGATTTCAGCAGTGCCTTCAATAATGTAAATTTTGATTTGTTGCTTAGGGTTCTAAGCTCTATTAACATATCTCCTACAGTAATCGATTGGTTTCATAGTTACTCGTATGGTCGCCGGCAGCGGATTCGAGTCGATGATGACTATTCGTCATGGCGTGATCTCTCTGCTGGCGTTCCTCAGGGCGGCGTTTTATCTCCCTTACTATTCATGATTTTTATAAATTCAATCTCTAATAAACTTACTTCTTCCTATCATCTCTATGCAGACGATTTACAAATCTATACACAATCACCTGTTGCGAAATTACAAGATGTAGTCTTAACAATAAACTCTGACTTCGATCACATAGCACAATGGAGTAAATCCCGAGAAAACAGCTAATTATCATAGGTAGTTCACGGATGCTGTGTAGAATTGACTGGACCTGCTTACCAAATTTCGTATTTAATGGTACATATCCCGGTCAGTGAAAGAGTAAAAAAATCTAGGTGTCATATTTGATAGGAAGCTATCTTGGCGACCCCACATAACAGAATTGAGTCGACGTCTCTTCCTCTCTTCGAAATTCCTTGGGAGGTTGAAAAAGTTCCTGTAAATAGCCACCAAAGTTAAGCTTGCAGAGTCCTTACTACTCCCCATTCTTGATTATGCTGACACCAGCTATATTGATTGAAGGTTCATATTTGGGTTACGCAAATATGACCACGTTTCTGAATTTCGTAAAAAACTCAAGTGGTTGCCAATTCGCTTTCGCCGGAATACTCATATTCTTTCACTCCTGTAAAGTGTATTGTATTATCTCAAAGAACGCTTTGAATTCATCTCTTCCTCTCATAATTTACGACCTTCTACGAATCTCAGACTTAATACTCCCAAACATTATTCATCTTTTTTCAACAATTCTTTTACTGTACAGGCTATTCGACTCTGGAATGAGTTACCTGTTACTGTTAGACAAGCTAAATCTCTAACAATATTTAAGATTATGACAAAAAAGCACTACCTACAACTTAGTGATGTCTGATATTTCTACGTATGTTTATGTATGTGTATATATAATAATATATGTATCTATATATTTATGTATGGTATATCAATAGGAGTATTTATATATGTCTATTTAGTATAAAATTTATGTAAGTAGCTGCATATCCTCTAATATTTATGTATACCACCTTTGACCAATTTAATATGTTTTTATTCCTGCCTCGGGTTGTCTGGAAGAGATCGCTTCATAGCGATAAGACCGCCCATTGTGCACATATAGAATATTTTTAGGCTATAAGTTCATTTGTGTTTTCTATAATGGTGTACAATAAAGTGTTATCTATCTATCTATCTTAAATAAAAACTTAATTAAAACTT
This sequence comes from Dendrolimus punctatus, assembly GCA_012273795.1. Taxonomy (NCBI): domain Eukaryota; kingdom Metazoa; phylum Arthropoda; class Insecta; order Lepidoptera; family Lasiocampidae; genus Dendrolimus; species Dendrolimus punctatus. The sequence goes on from CM022538.1 coordinate 10,028,780, forward strand.
ATAAGAATAAAATGCTGTTACAAAATTGATGATATTTTATATTAAAAATTTATGCCGCGATTTAACACTGGCTGTAAAAAAAGTTCGGACATGAGTCGCAATATCTATGGTTCGCATAGTTTAAAAAAAATATAGCAGGGAGAATCGTTTCCCAAGGACGAAAAGAGCTATTTTCCGCTATTTTCATTCCTATGATTAGACAATTCCAAGCATACTTTCAGAAAATGAGAAATGAAAATAATACTTTGTAATAGTGGTGCCTAATGTAGCTGGCTTGACCATATAGATAAAAATCCAAAAACGAATTTAAAAAGTCATCCACAATAGTTCATAAAAGTGCATAAATAAAAATTAGGTATACTTTTCGGCACGATAATATTATAAATTGCAATATGACGATTTATCTATTTTAGGTATTATAAGAAAGATATTTAGATATACTTATAATTATTATTGTCCTTGTGGAATCTGTAATATCTTAGTGAAATCAATATTTATTTGACATAGCAAGATTTGGGATTCGCTGCGCACCTATTTGTTTGATTTCAGGCGAAATCGTGTTACTGAAGTGGACTGTTTCAGATTTACCTACATTAGAGAGAACCAGGGAACGCAATCCAATTGCTGGAAACTAGATGTAATGCTAGTTAATAAATAATAATTTATTCAAATTCGACCACTTCATACATTTATTTATTTCTTTGTTTGTTCCATTTCTGAAGGTTCGCGTTCCATACAAATGCAATAACAATAAAATATCTTCTCTTTATCACAAACTACTCAACATTCTATTCAATCGTATTAGAATGTTTACGGTATTGTAATACGGCAATACCTAATCGTTTAATTTACTATGAACATGTCAAGTATAGACCGATTACAAAGTTAGACTTATGAAGTATTTAATTTTAATCCGTCTTTAATTTATGATAGTTTCATTTGAAACATACAGAGCCATTTTTACGTTCCAGTGACAGCTGGGCACAGGCTCCTGTGCCCGGCTGTCACCCAACCCTTTGCGGCTTTAACCCGTTAAGGACTGAAGGGGTTAAAGCCGCAATTAAATAAAAAAATTAAAAGGAACATCGTGATTTTTCAAAATCTGACTAGCGTACATACATAACCACATAACCACTATGTAACGCCATAAAAACTATATATACGTACATAATCTACATTTTCCCGTTATATATAATATACCAAGTAGTATGAGAAACATGACAGGGACACAAAAAGGCATGTTGGACATGACGAATATGATAATAAAATGCTATTATTGATTGTTGATAGAGGGGGCGCAAACTGATTTTCGCACTCCGACGCACAATATAAGACGGATCGCTACTTGCAGGAAACCTTAAAATTAAGAAACAATTTAGGCAGATAGCATCAATTACACTTTGAATAAAAAGTTACGTCAGACTAGGGTGTCCCGATGAACTATAACTATATAAATAATGAAGTCGTTTATATATCTTTATCTAATTCAAAGTCTATTTCGGCGATGAAGACTTCATTATTTCTAGAGAACCCTTCATTGTAAACTGCTACCTGCTCAACCAAATTCTTTACCGTAATATTTAATCGAATTTCAATGACAATAATTATTCAAAACTTTAAAAAACGTTGAGACTGCGAATATCATAACACAAAAACATACGTGAAATTAGCTCACTTAGAACGCAGCGGTGTAACATAGATTATCTCTAAAATTACAAATGTTCTTACGAAAGTGTTAATTTTTGTGCGGACTGTGGCATTAGGTGAATTAGAAATAGAAACGGTGACGTGCTTACGCATTGATATTTAATTGCCAGCTGAACTAAGATAGATACAAAAATATAATCTAGTACGTTACTTTGACCAAACAAAAATATTTAATTTTTCCCTCAAAATAAATAGGAACAATTATTGAGAATATTTCTCATATTTTCATATCTATCGATTGACAGACACTCTAAGGAAATAGAGTGAAAATGTTAAATTTTTATACTTCTTCGATTACAACTATAAAATGGCAAACGTTAAAAATAAATTAAATATTGGTGAGATATGCAAAAGACGTCCTTTGTGTGAAATGTTTATGTAGACACACAAAACTTATACATAATATATGCCCAATTACTTACCTCTCACCTTCAATTCCTGCGATAATCAGTTGCGTCCAATAGAAAGTCACCAGACATGTCACATGATATTAGAGTCCTAAATAAACTAAAATAAAATTGTATTTTTTCAGATTGGGAGCGTACAGCAACATTATTAGCAGAAAGATAAGCTAAGATAATAAAAAGAAAGGAAGGCGAATTATTAATAATGAGCATGAGCACAAGTGCCACCCCGGAGAATATTACTGGCGCCGTGGATTCCACACTAATTTTCGGACCACAGAGAGACTCACTTTATATTGTAGTGCCAATAACGATAGTATATACACTTATATTTATAACCGGGCTAATGGGTAATATATTTACTTGTCTTGTTATAGTACGTAACAAAAGTATGCATACAGCAACTAACTATTATTTGTTTAGTTTAGCAATATCTGACCTTCTTCTTTTGGTCAGTGGGATGCCTCAAGAGATATATTCAATTTGGTCAAAATGGCCTTACATTTTTGGCTACAGCTTTTGCGTAATTAGAGGCCTCGCGGCAGAGACTTCAACAAATGCAAGTGTACTCACAATAACACTATTTACAATAGAGAGATACTTGGCAATATGCAACCCATTTGTATCCCATCAAATGTCGAAGCTGTCGCGAGCTGTCAAGCACGTAATATTATTATGGATCGGAGCCCTGGCTCTGGCATTACCACAAGCTTTACAATTCGGACTCAAAGAGCACAAAGGAGTAATTATGTGTCTACAAACACATGTCATAATCGAACATTCTTTTGAAATATCAACCTTTGTTTTCTTCTTTACGCCAATGGTTTTGATTACGGTGCTATACTCACTAATCGGGCTGAAATTAAAAGAGACTAATGTTAGTAGAGAAGAAAGCCAAAAAGATTTCGAAAGCAGTATAAGATATACACAAAAATAAGACGGAAACATAGCCAATCCACAAAGAGAGTGGTTAAAATGCTGAGTAAGTGTTTGAATTAATATTAAAATATAAAATCCCTAAATTTCCCAAATATGCATCCCGAAATATATCTTATACATTTTATCAGTATTACAGAAAACGATTGTTTCTATAATAATCAGTAATTAAGGCAATCAAATATATTATCCCCGCAAATTGGTAATGCGCTTGGCCGCCATTTTGGTGACGTAACCGTAGCCGAACACTCAGTACCGTAAGCATCACTGGCCGGCGAGTACGCGTACATATCGAGTTCCTGATGACGTCACGTGAAAGTTAATTTGACAAGGTTCCAGCGCATTATCAATTTGCAGGGATAATACAGCGAGATTAAATTGACTTTGGATCACAAATTATTTATTCATTAATTTGATACATGTCTTCATAATATTTATATTTATTTAATTAAACAGTTGCTGTTGTTGTGGCGTTTTTCATTTGCTGGGCACCATTTCATGCCCAGCGATTGGTCGCAATCTATGGGGAAGCAGAAAATCACCTTGCGAGGTCGCCGATCCTAGTTTCCGTTTACTACTTTCTCACATACACGTCTGGCGTCTTTTACTACATGTCTACGTGCATCAACCCGATATTATATCATATCATGTCCAACAAATTTAGAGATGCTTTTAAGGTAAGTTAAATTTCTTATGTATCTTTCTCAAAAGTGTTTGGTTTTAATTATTTTTGTCTATGAATTAGTCATCTAACACTTCATAAACTTAAATTTATATTGTTCTTTTCTGTACCTATGGCTACCAAATGTATTTTTTTTAAATTCCATTAACGTGTTTAATAATTTGGGAATTATGAAAGGTCTGTTTCAACAGATTTAACAACAATGTAATGTTTTATTTTTTCAGAATACTGTACACTCTTGGTGTTGTGACCCACAACCTGGTGATGCAACAAAACGATGCTCGTACACTGCCATGGCCTTTGTTCGGAATCCGACATCTACCTGCATAATTCCTTCAGGTACAGTGGGTAATTAAAATATAATTATGTTGCTCAAAACTTCGTAAGAAGTCTGACTTACTTCATTACTCCAACGAGAGTAAATATAAACCAAAAGTTATACTTTAATCAAAATTTAGGAACCAGACCCAACAGACATTCAGCATAACAACGTTTCATACCTCTTACGAAATGAAAAAGCTACAATCATGTGTAAGAAGTATCGCACTATAAGTACTTTTCAGTCATTTTGACTAAATAGTTGTGCAGCTTCTAAGGCTGATCTGCGTAGAAATGTAACCGATGATTAAATTAAAATAATCGCTGAAACGATATAGCTAAACAGCGATTACTTTATTTTAACCGTCGGTTAAATGTCTATGCATAATAGCCCTTGTGTAGTAGCTTTTAAAGTAAAACCTATAAACATGCAAAGGTAGGTAAGCAGTAATTCTCTATTCTACTTGTTAAACATATTTAGATGTCGTGATTCACGTCATGAACACTTGATCATCACGGAATACATCTAGTTACTACAGCTCTAGCCCAAGTCCACTCGGTGATAGCAGAAGGGTATTATTTGATTCCTTAGAGTATGGTCAAACTTACCAATTAACAATCTCATTAATTTACGCCAGGACTTCGGGGATGAAAGTCTACTCAATGACCCTTTCTTTAGCCCAATGAGGCCCTTCTCTTATAAAGTAGCGTATAATACTAACTAATGCGTAAATTCAATTAATAATATCTATCCATTAAACCGTAGCAACTTCTCTGGTTATTATCTAAGCAATAAAATTCCATATACCTAGTATAACTAGTCGATATATTCACTTTACCATTCTTCTTCGTTTTCAGGAAATTTAAGACGAAGCAGCAAGGATAAAATGCACGTGTGCTGTCAAGAAAAAGTACTTAGTGTACTTAGAACACCAAAGCAACCTTGTCAAAAAGTCTTATCAAATGAAATTTCACCACAAATACAACTAAATGGTTTGGTGGGTAAAGATATTCTTATCAAAGAAAAAGAAGTGAAAGAAATACAACGCAGCAGTAAAAAAGTAAAAGATTTGCAGGTCCCAATTAAGAAATCTTCTCCAGTGCTGTCGAATAAACCTGCTTCCACTTCAAATTGTCAAATAGTTAATTCTGAAGACGTGGACAATATCCAACACAAGGCTACGTGAAAAAAATATATCAAATCGATAACCGTGTAGTGTACAAGAAAATAAGATGTGAAGCTTACATTGCTAGCTCAACCAACAATTCAAATACAATAAGAATGTATAAGTTATTGCAACTATGTGGCTAGAATGCTAATTAAGCTTCACTTATAAAATCATGAAGAAATATTATACGAGAGAAATAGAGTTAAATATACCTAAAAATTAAAGGGATTAAGCATATAGCCTTGAATACAGTCCAATAAAATATGTAAAATATGATGAATGACCTAACTTTGACGTTATACGATATTTTTTAATAATAGATGCTCAGTTGCTAATCGCGTTTCAGTCCGATGATGAGGATTTTAACCTTGGTCGGTTACCCACATTATTATAATTACCACTGCTAACGATAACTAAAGGAATACGGAAAAGAAAAGTCTGCACATGGAGATTACCGATGATAAAAGTATGATGGGTACAATCAAGTCCCTAAATTAAGAAGAACCAAGACGAACAGTAGGATGTCATTTTATTATTATATAATAAAAAATGTGGATTTTCAGCAAAATATTATATCAGTATCATGAGAAGAAAAATAATATTAGGATCGAAATATTTGTGTCCCATATTTAGTGGGTAAAAACTATATAAGTGGCTAAATTTAAAACCCAACATTTTGACACGGCAAAAGTGATAATTTTTGTAATTAAATGATAATTACATACATAATATCTTCTTGTTGATAACACATCTTCAGTTCAAAATAATAATAATAATAATAATTGGGAGTTAAAATTTAAAAGCGAAACGTAAGACGTCATATTTCCTGTTTGGTAATATTTCCAAACTCACACCATCAAGTACACTATAACTTATAATATTGTTCTATTAGGACATCAAAACTCCATTTTAAATAATTCTAATGTTGTTTACAGAACATAAAGGATAATTAAAATTTGGGCTAATATGCTAATTAATAATATGTCAAGGGTTTTTGTAACGGCGTTTATACTGCGAGTCATTTTCCTGTCCGAAATTAAATTCGAACATGTCGCGAATTTATAATAGTTACATATGTTGTCCAGTAGATGACATTTAGATGTATACATACACTGAAACTAGCCGTTCTGCAGTGTCTTTCAACGAATGGGTCGTGACCCACTGGGAGGTTACGTCAGTAAAGCCGCAGTGCTTCGTCTAGAATCTAGTGCCTTATATTCTTTGTTAATTTAAAGAGAAATTATATTATTTTGACCAGAAACTTGAAAGCTGGGTGTATTTAGCAAGCTATGCAATATACAACTAAGTAAATTAATTTTAAATCCTTTATTTACATATATAATTAAGATTACTTTCGTAATCGTCATTTTCCTAGCTTATCAACAGCAAAATAGCAACTGCCAGACAAGTAAATGGTTTTTAATCCATTTTCTTGGTTAAGCTCGTTAATATGGTGGGGAAAATCGACTGACCCCCAATTCGTTACGTAAATCCTGTATTTATGATATAAAATTTTGTATCTCGTATCAGTCGTTTGTGAACCAAATAGATATGTTTATGTGGAAAAAAATAATGTTGATAAATATTTTAGTTATTTTTTCTTTGTACGCCAGCAATGGTACCAAAGAAAAGGATTGTGAAGAAATTCTAGCATGAAAAAGGTAACTGAAAAAAGAGAAGTATCAGCGTCTCAAACTAGAGTACGCAACTTTTTAAATTCCATGTCAAGCTATAATATCTTTTTAAGTGTATCAAAAGTAATTTTTTGTCAATAACAAGAAATTAGTAGGTTAATGAAAAGGCATTAATTACAAATTTCTTTTAAAAAAACAATTATTTTGTGTATCATTTTAGCCATTTATCTAGTTTTTACCCAGTTACGTCCAAACATTCTGGTTTGGGTATAATAATGTTTGTGTAGTCATAACTTAAAGTAATATACAACTCACTGAAGGGTGAGTGATTAATAAGGTCTAAAAATTACGACTCTGGCAACATTTTAATAATTACTGAAAACAATAAATGTAAAAAAGTACAAGGCGGTTGCATAACGTGTACTATCACAAAATAAATTGCTTTTACAATGCTAACCCCCAGAATTGGTGTTGATATAAATGTATCTTAAATTAATAAACCTATTTATTGAAGTTCATAGATAGAGGTATCAAGTATTTTTCAGAGACAAATTAGAATACATAATATAAAAATGCGTTTCGATATAAACACAGAAAACTAATATTTACACTAGAATTATGAAACCTAACGTTAACATATACCACTTACTCGTACTAGAGTACTTTGTATTACATTCATAGTAATATTTACCATGCGGCATCGCTTGCATAAACTTTAGATCATCGAACCACAAAACACATTTTTCAAGACAAAAATTTTCTATACTCAAACCCATTTATAAAGCAAGATACTGCAATGATAAGACCTTAGCGATGTTATAAAAGCTGAAACTTTAAAATACATGTTAAATACACATCCTAGTGCATAGTCAGTCTTGTATTATTTAAAATATTTTGTACTGTTATAATGTTGAAAATGCTATGATATAAAATTGATCAGTTGTATGAGTTTATTGTTAGTTGTTATTTTATTCTACCATTCCGACTATTTATTTATTAGACCCCGAAACTGTTTTTCACCAAAAACCAACTATAACTTTTATTTTTTGCTTCTACAAAAATACATGAACTCATTTTGCTCTTAGTACAAGTTTGTTTATGAAAACTCAGTACTAACTTTTTTTATCGCTAGAGTACAGCAGACAGGCAGACGGCCCACCTGATGGAAAGCGGTTACCGTCGCCTATGGACGTTTGCAACACCAGAGGTGTTTATAACTATAAACTTATAACAAACTCATAGAAGTCTATTACATTTTCACGTCTATACGTTTAATCTTAATTCAATTGATATTGTTTCAAAACCAAAGATGAACAAAGGATGCCTTTATAACGAACTAGCTTCTGCCCGTGACGTCGTCCGCGTGGAACAATTGCTTTGGGCTAACGTTAACTTTAACCCGCGACTTTGTTTACGTAGAAGATAAAACGCACGCAGCGGAAGCTCTCAAAAGGAAAACAAACCCCGATTTTGAAACACTCTTCATTGGTGCACCGCGCCTGTTAGTCTTAGCGTGATAATATAGCCTATAGCCTTCCTCCATAAATGGGCGATAGCTCATTTATGGAGGAAGGTTATCAGGCTATCTTCAGTGTAATATCGGTTAGATATAACTCTAAAGGATTTTTCAAATCAGACCAGTAGTTCCTGAGATTAGCACGTTCAAGCAAGCAAGCAAACAAACTCTTCAGCTTTATATTTTAGTATAGAATAGATAATGCAAGTTTCCGCAAATAAGGGACCCATAAAATGAGAAGTTCCGAAACAGTGGAAAAAATATAGCATTATTTTATTCATATGAGAATTTCTAATATATCGGCGTGAAATGGTTAGTCATAAGCTAATAGGAGGTCTTTCACCTCCATTTATCCCATCTTCCCTATCTCATCCCCTCTATCTCATTCCAAATTTAAATTCAAGTTTTTATTTAAAATAAGTTCAACTGGAGAACACTTTTTGGAGGTCTTAAACATAAGTCAAAATTTAATTCTACTTCATATAGTTTGAGATCCCGCAGCAGGATTGGTGCGTTCATCGACTTTTTGTTTAAAACCAAATTTTTATGTTTATTTATAATTAAGAGAATATATATTTACATTTATATGCGCAACGGCTTAACACTGTGATAAGAGACAGAATGCGTTTTTAGATCGATTTCTCAATCTTTGTTACAGTAGTTATACACACTTTATTGCGGTGAAAAAAATATATGTCAATCTTGATCATATTTCTGACGTAAACATTGTACTCGGAACGCATTTGCGATAAATTTTCTCGATAGAAAATAATTGCAAAGTAACCTCTAAACGAGTTATTCAATCTTCGTTATTGTTATTACTGTTAATCGTACATCACTAAAATAAATAACAGTAACATATCATATTATAACAAATACAATTATAGAGTCTTATTCGGTTACTTAACTTAATTTGGAAGTAATTAATTATTTTATTAAAAATGACTGCAAAAATCCTGCCTGCCGGTCCCAATGTATGGAATTTGTTAGATCGCTTCAAAGCGTCGGCTAATACGGACGCGCTGCTCTTCTCCACGATCGCCATTGAAAAATAATTTTAAATAAACGAAGGAGCAATAATAACAAGAATTTTGAAGCGGTCGCACTATACTTATTTGGCTTATACGGTAGAGGTCTGGTCTAAATCACTAGCTGTGGGGGTTCGAACCCAACTAGTTTCACTTGATCTAGAAGATTTTTTTTATAAGAAAGTTGATAAAATGCTCTTTTTCTCTTCCTAAATAATTTTATAAAATGCAATAAAAATACTTTTCTAAATTTTTATATTTCATTTCATCTGGACTTTTATACTATTGACAATAAAATTCGAAAGCGCCATCTATGAATCTTCATAGAAAATTACGTTGAGACGTGGATAAGTAGAGTTATAAATATTACAAAACTTTCATTACTTACTTCAATGTTATTGTGGTAGAGTGAGTTGATACTAGTACGCGTACGATTAGAGTTCATGGTTCCAGTCCTCAGTGCTACTTCATTTTTTCTCTCTAATTTTTTTTATGTTTTATCTATTATAATTTACTTTAAAGTTCTTATCTATACAGATAAACAAATGGTTTGTTTGTAATGTCTAAATAAAAACTAAAAAATTGGACCAGGAGATTCCAAAAATGCAATTTTTACTAGCTATCAGCATAAATGGATTTACAAAAGGTACAGAATGTATGCCTTTTTATCAAGTCGTCGATAAATATGTCGGAATTACCCCAAGCCACTATAGCTGTATTGTAACATTACTGTTTATTTTAATCATAAACAGGTTTGATTGTTATAATAGCGCAGATCTGTCTAGTATTTACGAAAGACGAAATACCTGTAGGTTGTGATAACCTCAGTATCTAGTAAGCGGTTATGCGGAAAAACTAAAGCAATTATAAAGTAAGAACGAAACCGCTTACTTGATACA